>CANUEZ040000034.1:1273333-1910000 GCA_948099385.1 Fasciola hepatica | reverse complement strand
CAACGAGCGCCAACGCCTTGACCACCCCAATTAGAGTCATCACCCCACGGCAACTACTCCTAAGCGTACTGGTTTACTGGCAGACCGCGACGTTGAACAAATAACACTGGGCTTGGTTTCCCTCTCTGGTGTAGTTTCTCCTGCCTGGTGTAACAATCAATGGTGTCTACCTGCGCAACCCTCCTGACCACATCTGATCTTTGTCCTACAAGCTGCTGCCCGGTGCGTGATGTTGAGGCATATAAAACACTCTCCTGTCGTCCTCGCCATTCCCCAATGTTCGTCTATCGTGGCGTTGCCGAACTTGGGGGCATTCTTGTGGTCCGTGGCTAGGGTCACAGGACGTGCAACTTTAATGCGCTATAGCCTCGTGTAAAATAGCATGTGCATTGGTTCGAGGCTGGTATTTCGGGTTTTCTCGTGAAGTGGTCTGAGCCTGGCTAGTGCTAGATTTGTTTACTCTGTTACTGTCCCGGATGAGTTGGCCAAAACTACTGTTGGCTATTTTGGTTTGCCTGTCCAAGTATTCGGTCAAGTCTTCGAGGTTAGCCTCCCGGTCTCTTCTGATTATCCGTTCTGCTTCTTCCGCCCTCCGACCCTGTAGTTCGGGAGAGAGGTGACTGACTATGCCCTCCAACGTATGCATTGCATTTAGGTAAGCTCTGTAACCTAAATGGTCGAGGGCTATTAAACAGTTCTGCATTTTGATCGCCAGGTCGGCCATCGTATAGACTTTGCCCTTGGTTCTTTTGGCTTCCACGATCAAGCCCTCTATTAGGTTATGGGCCACCTTGAATGGCTGGCCGAACGGTTCCCTTAAAATTTTCCTTGCTCGTGTGTAGCCTTGTTCTGGGTCAAGCTCAGTACACCCATCGATGGCTTCCCTTGCACGGTCTTGACAGTAAGGAGTCAGATAGAGGAGCCCTTGCCCAGAGTCGGTTGTCATGTTTTCGACGAAAGTTTCTAACTGCCTGATGAACTTACAGTAGTGTTCAGATCGTCCGTCGAAAACTGTCAGCTCTACTCTTGGCAGATTGACCGTCAGTGGCGTTGATGTTTCACATCCGGCGACCGGCGCAAAGTTTCCTATTTTAATTTGTCCTGACCTATCGGATAGGTCGTAGTCGCTGACCTTCTGCTGACGCTCGTCCCGTCTACACTTCTTTTCTGCTTCCCGGGCATGTTTTCTAGCCGAAAACGGTTGTTCTTCTAGGTCTAATATCCTTAGCCCAAATAAAAAGATATTCATAACATCCATATTACCCTCACTAATACATGAGCTGGCACTGACAAAACTAGGTGACCTGGCATTAACTAAAGGATCAAAAGTACCCAAAATCTCTCCAGTGACTTGCCTTATTACTCCCCGTCCAGATTACAATGGCTTCGATCCTTTTCTTGGCATTTTGCGTATCGTCTCTTTCCAAGTTGGTCAACTGGGTATTGTAAGACATTTTTGAGCAATGCGCAGCCAAATTCACAACGGATCCCAAAATCAAAACGCCATTATCTTCGAAATTCCACCATACTAGATTATCAAATGAACAACGACACGAAACAGTTGCAAATCTCAATTATGCAATCACAAGGACTCCAAAACGAGAGCCGAGTTGCGGCGTGCGAGAGAGGAGCACGTGCGTCACGCAGGTCCAGAACAACGATATGACAGAGCAGCGCGCTGGGCGCGAAAAAACAAACATTGGTCCGTAAAAACGAACAGTGCATAAAACAAGTCCATAGTGCAAATAAGTGTGTGATGTTGAGGAAAACTTGGAACTGCAGTGGTTTTCGAGGAATTTTCCACGACCGGTCATTGTACTCTTCACTCCAGCTGAGGCACCATATGTCGTTTCCCCGCGACGGCGATGCTTCTGCTATAGTGCACACAACGTCTGGTTACACGTTGCACAACTGATCTTCTTCCCACTATCCAAAACCGCTTTCGGATGACGCTTATCACGTGGTTTTCCCCGGCATGTCCCTGTACAGCACGTATGTGTCAAATCATCAAATCTGTCACGGGTTGCCTAGCTCTAAATAACATAGATTGATTCACGTCAAAACTTAGGGGAGAATACGTCACCCTACCACCTACACTTAGTTTTCCATCGACAAGTTCTGGGTTCGGAGGTTTTAAGCTGCTCTCGAGGAATGATGTTCTTTCATCGCTTGATCCCTTCCCTCGGGGATTTGTGAACTCTCCAAGGAAGGCCTCAAATTGTATTATCGTGAATAGACCATACTCTATGAATCGTAGCTTACCAGGATTTATTCAACCCACAATTATAAGTCTGAGTAGATAGACATCCCTCACGATCAACAGATATCTTTAAAATCCAGCCGATCACACCAGTGATCCGAGAGTCTCTATCCGAGAGGAAAATCTAGCCAATTTTTGCAAGAAAGACGTCTGTTCTGCAGCTGCCACCGCTATGACTACGCATTTCATCTCTATCTCCGACTAAATAGATGGCTCCAGTCCGAAAACAGGCCACTCCTTCTTAGGTCTGTTCAGGCATTTCGGCCGTCCTGTTAATGTGTCTAGCTGCGAAAATTGGTGGCACCTATGGAACGCAAATCGGCTGGGTTTTCGGCGGACTTGGCAAGCTTCCAGTGAATCACAGTGGTTTCGTGGTATACGATCGTGAGCCGAGCTGCGATGAAGGCACTGAAACAGCTCCTGAAGTTATAAGTGTAACGTTGCACAAACCTCCATTCCCTCCGAAGTCTGGCTTGCCGACTATAGGGGTCAAAGCACCTCTTTATCAATTGTACCGCCCTCGCACTCGACAAGGCTGCACTGATTTCAAGACGCGCGACAAACACCGGTTTCAGCAGGGCTATGCGAGCCTCGGCGAACAGAATCCCCATAGTGTAGTGTTTCATCACCCGAGGACCATCCTCCATACACAACGGCCCAAGTTCGGATGCACCAGAAAAAGCGTGCAACTCTCCCGTCTGTATTGTATGATCGAAAGGTTACGTAGACGCCATTGCCCCGGAAACCGTGCAAAGGATCAGCAACTCAAAAAACGCTGTTGTATTTGTTAAGCCCGACAGAATCCCTGTTAAAAAAGTAAGACAGCCTCTTAAACGCTTAAAATTACACATCACCCGTGCCAGTGCCCTCGGCTACGAAAGAACCTCCAACGCTAATCTCGTCCACTGCCGTTCAAAGTCCTTGACGAGAAACCCACCAAGTAATTCCATAAGAAACAATCCACCATCTCTCTCAGAACCCCTTTCAAGAACCTTAGATGGCTGTCAACAAAACCCTACTGCAAAGGGAATTTTCCAGGTCTGCCGACACGTATTCAGCTACGCCAAAATTTATCCGCCCTCGGCTATCCGCCTCTTCACCGTCTGACGGTGCGCAACGTACGTGCGATATCAATTGGACTTCGTTCCCACCCGAACATCAATCCCATGTTTGACGTCGACTCAGTTATGTCCGTTACAACCTCACCGCACTTGCCAACGCCCAAGAAACCAAGTAGCATAGGGTTTACCCCTGGCGAGTCGTCCCTCCTTGGGCTTGCTACCTCCATCCCGCCGTTACCCGTCATGAGAACATTGGCCACGACCGATGATAGTAGGAGTCGCCCAGCCAGCTTAACAACCATACCAGGAAACCCTCAATCCATTTAAGGATGGACCCAAAATACTTCTGTTCTATCTCACCACTCTGCTCCAACAGCCACTCGGCAAGCTACTGTGCCTTGACCATCTCCTAAACTAGCGAAAACGTCATTACTGGTTGGAATACGTATTTTCGACACCACGGCCAATTCCAGCTTTCTCACTGAGCCAAACTTTAAACCACTAAGTACCCCAAGCGAAGCGACACAGTGCGAAAATGGACGAAAGAACGTTACTCAAGACCCATCTCCCTACTCAAAACCGCAGTCCTTAAAACCAGTCATGCTTTCTCTATACTTTCTGGTTATCCTCCTCATTAGGCTGTTGCAACTAACCTCCGGATCTTTCCCTTATTGCCACCCCTCATGCCAAAAGATTACTTCAGTGTTTTACATAGACTCTATCGTAACCCAGGTAATATTTCCCCACTTTAGTCGCCCTCCTTTTGTCATTCACACTTTGGGCCTACTCTGAGTCCGTTTCCCACCGCAGGCCTCTTACAACAGTACCCGCAACCATCCAGTTACTGCGTCAACCAATTTCCCTGTATCCAACCTTCATTTCACATTCTTCCTCTAGGTTACAACCCATCAACTTACTGATGTAAAGAGGGTGTAGGAATCTGTACATTTCCGACTTTTTCCATGATCTTCAACGTCCCTTGGTGCGACACTCCTTTGTTGTACCGACGTTTTGATGTAAAACACACACTCCTTTTGGTCGTCAACACCGCGCAATACAAAAAAGGCTGTAAATAAATCTTTCATTCTGGCACGGTTTCATCTTCTGGTTTGGAGTGTCTTGGAATCATATCGGTCGGAACTAACTGAGTGGAACGAACATTTTAGAAGCTTCAACGGCGTCTCTTGGCACTTCGCTCGATACCATCCTGTTCTGTTCAACGGATGGCTGTCAGACCGAACTGAACGGAAGACATTGGCGGATGTTGGCTCTTCGACGCTCATTTCCTGATCACAAGAACACTGAACAACTGTGAGTTTGTGTCACACCTTTTGTTTCATTTTAATTCTTGATGTACGTACCCTCTTGGCCTTTTTATCACCGCACGCTCCTCCGCCCATCTTAGTTTGCTAGTGTCGTCTTAGATGTTGTTGACAATAATTTAGTGTACCACATAGACAGAGTAGTACGCTACAAGGGCACCTGTGTTACCGCCCATAATAAGACAGGTGCCAAAATACTTGATACTACTGCACTTCCTTTTTCTCTCTCACCTAATAGCTACTCACCCCTCCTCCCTCGTATTTCCATGTCCCAGCCACCAGTATCTACCAGTGACAAGACGCTCTATAGCGATCTTTCACGGTGTCGTTCCGCACTAAGCAGACTTACAAACCGCCCTTCTCCTTCCAGTCTAACAGCCTTAATCAGCACTAACCATACCCGGCCTAGCCTAACAACCAAGCTGACCTCCTCGCCAGATAAGTCTACTCACCTTATTTCAACATCCATGGTGTGTCGTATTCCCCCATCCACGTTAACGGCTACTCTATCCCAAGCGGTACTAACTGCGTTATCCGGTCCTCCCTCAGCGAACGTTATGCCGGAATCCTATAGACATCCTAAAGTTACTCTTGACTAAACTAAGCGGCTCTAATTGTTTACGCTGAATGCATGCTCAAAAGTGAACAAATACGAATGCTGAGTACATTTCTGCTCACCTCCG
The DNA here is from genome assembly GCA_948099385.1 of Fasciola hepatica. NCBI lineage: Eukaryota > Metazoa > Platyhelminthes > Trematoda > Plagiorchiida > Fasciolidae > Fasciola > Fasciola hepatica. Next base: position 1,904,674 of record CANUEZ040000034.1, on the reverse strand, counting down.
ATAACGACCTTATTTTGATTACCGAAACCTGATTGACAGACAACACTCCAAACGAGGATGTCACTTTCACCGGGTACCAAGCTATTAGGAAGAACGGACTCACCCAGCAAGAGGGAGACTGTCTTATATATGTAAGGCAAACCATGCGAGGGAAAGTATTCCAGCACCTTACACTGGACAACTTGCCGGGTTCATTTTGGCTACAGATCACTGCAGTATTTTCTGGCTTTACTATTAGTTGCGTCTACCGCCATCCAAATACCAATCATAACGAATTTTTGCCTAACATAGGAGCGTTAAACGTTGTTGCTAATATACCCAAACTGGTGGCCGGCTACTTAAACGCTGCGGGCATCCGTTGGTCCATTTTGGAAGCTCACATCACCTGCTGCACTCCTTGACCAACACTAGTTTAGGAAGATGGACTCAACATGTAATGTGCCCAACTAGAGACAGTAGCATTCTTGCCCTCGTTTTAAAGGTAGGATTATCCCGTGTACATACGTCGGTCGCAAAAATCATCCCAGGATGCGACCACTAACCGGTAAGCTGTGCTTTTTTCAATGAGAACACGAACTGTCCACAAACCAGCCACGAAAAGACCTTTCCATCAAGCCAGCTGGAATCAGGCCAATCTGAGTATCCCAGTCGACTCACTTGCATTTGTATCACAGGCACCCCCCCAATAAGTTATCCAATAGTGGGTCAATCCCCTCCATATCCTGCAAGCATCTTCAATTGCACTTTGATAAAACCATGTTAACTCTATTTTTAATCTTTTTTTGGTAACACTCTCAACCAGTTTCTCAATACTGATTCCTCAGATATCCAGCTGGTGCCACACCGCGACTCCTTCTACACTTCCCGACTCTTCTTCGAATCTCTTTCGCCCCACCGCTCTCTTTCTATCTTCATCGACTGAACACCAAATTAAGTAGATCGCCGTGATCCATTCTGGACTACCGGATCCGTCGTAGACAATTATCGGCATCCATAAGGCAAGTTGTGTAATATTCTTGCCTCATCTCCCTGTTCATGTTGTGATGTCCGACACCAGTTGATTTATGAGTTCTTGCAAACACTGCACTTTTACCTTTCCTCAGTATCGCTTTATCTGCATTCCTACGTCCATCCCGCTAACCGCATCGTCCCCGTTCCGAATTCGAAACTGATTCATAATTGCCGCGCCGAGCCCTCCCCTCTTTAGTTCACTTAAACACCGTCCAAGCTGATCATTCTACTACTGCAATTGTGTAAACCATGAACTTCAAAACTGTGATTACCCTACATTGCCGTGAATAGCTGTGTTCTCTGATCATGCCTAGTGCATGTGTCTTGACCGCGATCAAGAAATATATCATTATTTTTATTATTTACCCCACCTATTCGCGACCGGAACTGATATACTTTCTTTTTATCCAACAACTTGCATACCTTGGTGTGTCAGCTTTACTCCACACCAACTGCATGTCTTGGTGTTATCACCCCAACCCGAGCACTACCTGGACGCGATAAGTCAGTGTTTGTCGATTAAAACAGAAGCTTCCTATACTACAGCTCAAATTCCTCAGATCGAGAGATTTTTAGTTGTTCCTACAAATGAAACGATTATCTTGCTCAATAAAGCAGATCAAAATGTCCCTCAATAAAGAACAGGAACTAGGAAAGCTGAGTCACCACAAAGAGACCGAAGCTTTATCCAAGCTGATGAAACCGAGGAACATTCAGTGCAATCCTCCTATCCCATCCATCATGTGTAACAACAATTATATGGCGAATTCCCTAGGGACCTCCGAGGCATTCAGTACCCATTTTGCTTCGTCTCAAATGGCTGATGACTCCACATGCCTAAAACATGTTGAGCCGCTGACATCTGCACAGCTCTCAGTGATTTCATTTCACCCATACGACTTGACAGTACAGCTCACTAAATTCAGGCGGTCACACACCCCGGGGCCAGAAGCAGTACCACCGGCTACTTGTAGTCTAGGTAAAACTGATATCCCATTCTTCTTGTCGACGGTTTTCAGTCTATCTATTAGCGGTAGCACCTTTCCCTCCCATTGAAAAACGTCGGTTATTATCCCATTTCCTAAGGAAGGTTCACGGCAAGACCTAACTAACTATCGACCAGTGAACCAAACAGCTATATTTTCTCAAATTACGGAAAGTCCGATTAAAAATAAGCTGACAGCTCATCTACTGAGCAGTAACCTTATTAACTCTGGAAAGCGCAGTTTTCTTCAGAAAATATCGTGTGCCACTTGTATGAGTGATTTCCTTAACTTGATAACTACGGCCACCCACAGTGGTGAATCAGTGATCGTAATCCTCCTTGACATGACTGAGGCTTTTGGTCGAGTATCCCATGATAGACTACTGGCTAAGACGAAAACCTACGAAATGGTTGACCCCTTCCTGAGTTGGTTTTCATCATGTCTAACATCCCAAAAACAGGTAGTTGACATTGACGGCAACTTATCATCACCTCGGTCACTAACTAGTGTAGTTTGCTAGGTCCGCTACATTTTTCTTTTGTATGTTAACGAACTTTTTAACGTCATCGCACACAAGGCTGCTTTGTTTTTTGCAGACGACAATAAAATTATCTACTCCTTTGAATCCGATGCCTCAGCTCCTATCACTGCTGACATAACTAGCGATTTACCAAAGCAGCCTTGTGTGCGATGACGTTAAAAAGTTCGTTAACATACAAAAGAAAAATGTAGCGGACCTAGCAAACTACACTAGTTAGTGACCGAGGTGATGATAAGTTGCCGTCAATGTCAACTACCTGTTTTTGGGATGTTAGACATGATGAAAACCAACTCAGGAAGGGGTCAACCATTTCGTAGGTTTTCGTCTTAGCCAGTAGTCTATCATGGGATACTCGACCAAAAGCCTCAGTCATGTCAAGGAGGATTACGATCACTGATTCACCACTGTGGGTGGCCGTAGTTATCAAGTTAAGGAAATCACTCATACAAGTGGCACACGATATTTTCTGAAGAAAACTGCGCTTTCCAGAGTTAATAAGGTTACTGCTCAGTAGATGAGCTGTCAGCTTATTTTTAATCGGACTTTCCGTAATTTGAGAAAATATAGCTGTTTGGTTCACTGGTCGATAGTTAGTTAGGTCTTGCCGTGAACCTTCCTTAGGAAATGGGATAATAACCGACGTTTTTCAATGGGAGGGAAAGGTGCTACCGCTAATAGATAGACTGAAAACCGTCGACAAGAAGAATGGGATATCAGTTTTACCTAGACTACAAGTAGCCGGTGGTACTGCTTCTGGCCCCGGGGTGTGTGACCGCCTGAATTTAGTGAGCTGTACTGTCAAGTCGTATGGGTGAAATGAAATCACTGAGAGCTGTGCAGATGTCAGCGGCTCAACATGTTTTAGGCATGTGGAGTCATCAGCCATTTGAGACGAAGCAAAATGGGTACTGAATGCCTCGGAGGTCCCTAGGGAATTCGCCATATAATTGTTGTTACACATGATGGATGGGATAGGAGGATTGCACTGAATGTTCCTCGGTTTCATCAGCTTGGATAAAGCTTCGGTCTCTTTGTGGTGACTCAGCTTTCCTAGTTCCTGTTCTTTATTGAGGGACATTTTGATCTGCTTTATTGAGCAAGATAATCGTTTCATTTGTAGGAACAACTAAAAATCTCTCGATCTGAGGAATTTGAGCTGTAGTATAGGAAGCTTCTGTTTTAATCGACAAACACTGACTTATCGCGTCCAGGTAGTGCTCGGGTTGGGGTGATAACACCAAGACATGCAGTTGGTGTGGAGTAAAGCTGACACACCAAGGTATGCAAGTTGTTGGATAAAAAGAAAGTATATCAGTTCCGGTCGCGAATAGGTGGGGTAAATAATAAAAATAATGATATATTTCTTGATCGCGGTCAAGACACATGCACTAGGCATGATCAGAGAACACAGCTATTCACGGCAATGTAGGGTAATCACAGTTTTGAAGTTCATGGTTTACACAATTGCAGTAGTAGAATGATCAGCTTGGACGGTGTTTAAGTGAACTAAAGAGGGGAGGGCTCGGCGCGGCAATTATGAATCAGTTTCGAATTCGGAACGGGGACGATGCGGTTAGCGGGATGGACGTAGGAATGCAGATAAAGCGATACTGAGGAAAGGTAAAAGTGCAGTGTTTGCAAGAACTCATAAATCAACTGGTGTCGGACATCACAACATGAACAGGGAGATGAGGCAAGAATATTACACAACTTGCCTTATGGATGCCGATAATTGTCTACGACGGATCCGGTAGTCCAGAATGGATCACGGCGATCTACTTAATTTGGTGTTCAGTCGATGAAGATAGAAAGAGAGCGGTGGGGCGAAAGAGATTCGAAGAAGAGTCGGGAAGTGTAGAAGGAGTCGCGGTGTGGCACCAGCTGGATATCTGAGGAATCAGTATTGAGAAACTGGTTGAGAGTGTTACCAAAAAAAGATTAAAAATAGAGTTAACATGGTTTTATCAAAGTGCAATTGAAGATGCTTGCAGGATATGGAGGGGATTGACCCACTATTGGATAACTTATTGGGGGGGTGCCTGTGATACAAATGCAAGTGAGTCGACTGGGATACTCAGATTGGCCTGATTCCAGCTGGCTTGATGGAAAGGTCTTTTCGTGGCTGGTTTGTGGACAGTTCGTGTTCTCATTGAAAAAAGCACAGCTTACCGGTTAGTGGTCGCATCCTGGGATGATTTTTGCGACCGACGTATGTACACGGGATAATCCTACCTTTAAAACGAGGGCAAGAATGCTACTGTCTCTAGTTGGGCACATTACATGTTGAGTCCATCTTCCTAAACTAGTGTTGGTCAAGGAGTGCAGCAGGTGATGTGAGCTTCCAAAATGGACCAACGGATGCCCGCAGCGTTTAAGTAGCCGGCCACCAGTTTGGGTATATTAGCAACAACGTTTAACGCTCCTATGTTAGGCAAAAATTCGTTATGATTGGTATTTGGATGGCGGTAGACGCAACTAATAGTAAAGCCAGAAAATACTGCAGTGATCTGTAGCCAAAATGAACCCGGCAAGTTGTCCAGTGTAAGGTGCTGGAATACTTTCCCTCGCATGGTTTGCCTTACATATATAAGAGAGTCTCCCTCTTGCTGGGTGAGTCCGTTCTTCCTAATAGCTTGGTACCCGGTGAAAGTGACATCCTCGTTTGGAGTGTTGTCTGTCAATCAGGTTTCGGTAATCAAAATAAGGTCGTTATCGGAGGTGAGCAGAAATGTACTCAGCATTCGTATTTGTTCACTTTTGAGCATGCATTCAGCGTAAACAATTAGAGCCGCTTAGTTTAGTCAAGAGTAACTTTAGGATGTCTATAGGATTCCGGCATAACGTTCGCTGAGGGAGGACCGGATAACGCAGTTAGTACCGCTTGGGATAGAGTAGCCGTTAACGTGGATGGGGGAATACGACACACCATGGATGTTGAAATAAGGTGAGTAGACTTATCTGGCGAGGAGGTCAGCTTGGTTGTTAGGCTAGGCCGGGTATGGTTAGTGCTGATTAAGGCTGTTAGACTGGAAGGAGAAGGGCGGTTTGTAAGTCTGCTTAGTGCGGAACGACACCGTGAAAGATCGCTATAGAGCGTCTTGTCACTGGTAGATACTGGTGGCTGGGACATGGAAATACGAGGGAGGAGGGGTGAGTAGCTATTAGGTGAGAGAGAAAAAGGAAGTGCAGTAGTATCAAGTATTTTGGCACCTGTCTTATTATGGGCGGTAACACAGGTGCCCTTGTAGCGTACTACTCTGTCTATGTGGTACACTAAATTATTGTCAACAACATCTAAGACGACACTAGCAAACTAAGATGGGCGGAGGAGCGTGCGGTGATAAAAAGGCCAAGAGGGTACGTACATCAAGAATTAAAATGAAACAAAAGGTGTGACACAAACTCACAGTTGTTCAGTGTTCTTGTGATCAGGAAATGAGCGTCGAAGAGCCAACATCCGCCAATGTCTTCCGTTCAGTTCGGTCTGACAGCCATCCGTTGAACAGAACAGGATGGTATCGAGCGAAGTGCCAAGAGACGCCGTTGAAGCTTCTAAAATGTTCGTTCCACTCAGTTAGTTCCGACCGATATGATTCCAAGACACTCCAAACCAGAAGATGAAACCGTGCCAGAATGAAAGATTTATTTACAGCCTTTTTTGTATTGCGCGGTGTTGACGACCAAAAGGAGTGTGTGTTTTACATCAAAACGTCGGTACAACAAAGGAGTGTCGCACCAAGGGACGTTGAAGATCATGGAAAAAGTCGGAAATGTACAGATTCCTACACCCTCTTTACATCAGTAAGTTGATGGGTTGTAACCTAGAGGAAGAATGTGAAATGAAGGTTGGATACAGGGAAATTGGTTGACGCAGTAACTGGATGGTTGCGGGTACTGTTGTAAGAGGCCTGCGGTGGGAAACGGACTCAGAGTAGGCCCAAAGTGTGAATGACAAAAGGAGGGCGACTAAAGTGGGGAAATATTACCTGGGTTACGATAGAGTCTATGTAAAACACTGAAGTAATCTTTTGGCATGAGGGGTGGCAATAAGGGAAAGATCCGGAGGTTAGTTGCAACAGCCTAATGAGGAGGATAACCAGAAAGTATAGAGAAAGCATGACTGGTTTTAAGGACTGCGGTTTTGAGTAGGGAGATGGGTCTTGAGTAACGTTCTTTCGTCCATTTTCGCACTGTGTCGCTTCGCTTGGGGTACTTAGTGGTTTAAAGTTTGGCTCAGTGAGAAAGCTGGAATTGGCCGTGGTGTCGAAAATACGTATTCCAACCAGTAATGACGTTTTCGCTAGTTTAGGAGATGGTCAAGGCACAGTAGCTTGCCGAGTGGCTGTTGGAGCAGAGTGGTGAGATAGAACAGAAGTATTTTGGGTCCATCCTTAAATGGATTGAGGGTTTCCTGGTATGGTTGTTAAGCTGGCTGGGCGACTCCTACTATCATCGGTCGTGGCCAATGTTCTCATGACGGGTAACGGCGGGATGGAGGTAGCAAGCCCAAGGAGGGACGACTCGCCAGGGGTAAACCCTATGCTTCTTGGTTTCTTGGGCGTTGGCAAGTGCGGTGAGGTTGTAACGGACATAACTGAGTCGACGTCAAACATGGGATTGATGTTCGGGTGGGAACGAAGTCCAATTGATATCGCACGTACGTTGCGCACCGTCAGACGGTGAAGAGGCGGATAGCCGAGGGCGGATAAATTTTGGCGTAGCTGAATACGTGTCGGCAGACCTGGAAAATTCCCTTTGCAGTAGGGTTTTGTTGACAGCCATCTAAGGTTCTTGAAAGGGGTTCTGAGAGAGATGGTGGATTGTTTCTTATGGAATTACTTGGTGGGTTTCTCGTCAAGGACTTTGAACGGCAGTGGACGAGATTAGCGTTGGAGGTTCTTTCGTAGCCGAGGGCACTGGCACGGGTGATGTGTAATTTTAAGCGTTTAAGAGGCTGTCTTACTTTTTTAACAGGGATTCTGTCGGGCTTAACAAATACAACAGCGTTTTTTGAGTTGCTGATCCTTTGCACGATTTCCGGGGCAATGGCGTCTACGTAACCTTTCGATCATACAATACAGACGGGAGAGTTGCACGCTTTTTCTGGTGCATCCGAACTTGGGCCGTTGTGTATGGAGGATGGTCCTCGGGTGATGAAACACTACACTATGGGGATTCTGTTCGCCGAGGCTCGCATAGCCCTGCTGAAACCGGTGTTTGTCGCGCGTCTTGAAATCAGTGCAGCCTTGTCGAGTGCGAGGGCGGTACAATTGATAAAGAGGTGCTTTGACCCCTATAGTCGGCAAGCCAGACTTCGGAGGGAATGGAGGTTTGTGCAACGTTACACTTATAACTTCAGGAGCTGTTTCAGTGCCTTCATCGCAGCTTGGCTCACGATCGTATACCACGAAACCACTGTGATTCACTGGAAGCTTGCCAAGTCCGCCGAAAACCCAGCCGATTTGCGTTCCATAGGTGCCACCAATTTTCGCAGCTAGACACATTAACAGGACGGCCGAAATGCCTGAACAGACCTAAGAAGGAGTGGCCTGTTTTCGGACTGGAGCCATCTATTTAGTCGGAGATAGAGATGAAATGCGTAGTCATAGCGGTGGCAGCTGCAGAACAGACGTCTTTCTTGCAAAAATTGGCTAGATTTTCCTCTCGGATAGAGACTCTCGGATCACTGGTGTGATCGGCTGGATTTTAAAGATATCTGTTGATCGTGAGGGATGTCTATCTACTCAGACTTATAATTGTGGGTTGAATAAATCCTGGTAAGCTACGATTCATAGAGTATGGTCTATTCACGATAATACAATTTGAGGCCTTCCTTGGAGAGTTCACAAATCCCCGAGGGAAGGGATCAAGCGATGAAAAAACATCATTCCTCGAGAGCAGCTTAAAACCTCCGAACCCAGAACTTGTCGATGGAAAACTAAGTGTAGGTGGTAGGGTGACGTATTCTCCCCTAAGTTTTGACGTGAATCAATCTATGTTATTTAGAGCTAGGCAACCCGTGACAGATTTGATGATTTGACACATACGTGCTGTACAGGGACATGCCGGGGAAAACCACGTGATAAGCGTCATCCGAAAGCGGTTTTGGATAGTGGGAAGAAGATCAGTTGTGCAACGTGTAATTAGACGTTGTGTGCACTATAGCAGAAGCATCGCCGTCGCGGGGAAACGACATATGGTGCCTCAGCTGGAGTGAAGAGTACAATGACCGGTCGTGGAAAATTCCTCGAAAACCACTGCAGTTCCAAGTTTTCCTCAACATCACACACTTATTTGCACTATGGACTTGTTTTATGCACTGTTCGTTTTTACGGACCAATGTTTGTTTTTTCGCGCCCAGCGCGCTGCTCTGTCATATCGTTGTTCTGGACCTGCGTGACGCACGTGCTCCTCTCTCGCACGCCGCAACTCGGCTCTCGTTTTGGAGTCCTTGTGATTGCATAATTGAGATTTGCAACTGTTTCGTGTCGTTGTTCATTTGATAATCTAGTATGGTGGAATTTCGAAGATAATGGCGTTTTGATTTTGGGATCCGTTGTGAATTTGGCTGCGCATTGCTCAAAAATGTCTTACAATACCCAGTTGACCAACTTGGAAAGAGACGATACGCAAAATGCCAAGAAAAGGATCGAAGCCATTGTAATCTGGACGGGGAGTAATAAGGCAAGTCACTGGAGAGATTTTGGGTACTTTTGATCCTTTAGTTAATGCTAGGTCACCTAGTTTTGTCAGTGCCAGCTCATGTATTATTGAGGGTTCTCTGCCCTGTACATTAGTGCATGCGTGCGCTTCGTGCCGTCAGCCTCAGCTAGTAGGCTTGTGGGTTCAGGTAGTTCGTTCTCAGTTTCTCAACACATTTATCTATTGCGGGATTTATAAACCCGCGCGACGTTTGGAAATCGACGATGAGCGGTCACACATCCTCGGATACATCAACGAGTTTTGAATGGGATGAATATTTGGTCAAAATTATTGGTCGACCGGCAGATCCCAAATGTTTCAAACAATCTCGAACTCCACCGGAAAACCATTTTGAAGTTAACACTCTTCTCGAGGCCGAGGATCAGCGCAGTGCCGCATTGGACGTTCAGACAATGCCTACGTTCACCGTCGATCCTAGCAAGTCACGTTCCGGATCTGGTTTTTCAGTTTCGGCCGCCTCATCTGCCGTGATGTCTGGTGGTCTTGGCGGTTCGGGTGGTGGTCTAAGTCGTCGACCTAGTCTGATAAGCAGTCGTCTAATTGGCACAGTCAGACGATTCCTTGCGGCCGCGTTCAGTTTGGCTCGAGTGGTTGAAGTATGGGGTGCACGGTTACGCATTCGTCTTGTTGGAACAGATGATCGAAACGATTGTTGGTTCTTGGTAGATTCCGACCAAATTTCACCAAACCCGTCGGGAAATCCGTTGCAACCACCGTTTGGATATATACACAATCATTTGGTTTGGAATCGAACTTTAAAAAGAGCCACGGAAGGAGCCAAGTTTGCTGAGACTACTTGGTTTATTGAGCCTCCACCAGACCCAGCTGATAATTATTTTCAAGTCGGTGACAAATTGGAAGCTGTCGATCGTCGAAACACTCAGTTGATTTGTCCAGCCACGGTCGGTGCTGTCAACGGTCAGCACATTCTCGTCAGTTTTGATGGCTGGTCTGGAGCATTTGACTATTGGACCCGATTTGGCAGTCGTGAATTGTTTCCTGTCGACTGGTGCAAACGGGCAGGCTATCCACTGCAACCACCTGGTACGAATGCACTTCGTTTCCCTCCTAGCCATTCTACCCCACGTCCTCTGTTCAAGCTTATGGCTCCACCAATCGCATCTGGTCATGCGTTTCCGCTGGACATGTCCTCGGTCTCGGAGACTCCAACTGGGCTAAAAAAACCTCGAACAAAATCCAAACCAAGAAAAAACAAGAAACTGCCGTATCGTTACGATCCGTTTCTCGAGCTCGATCGCGTCGTGTACCAAATTCGTCTCTGAAACGACGTCGTAAACCTCATAACCTGGGCACGGCCCAGACTAGAAATCCGGTTTCAGGCGCTTTAAGCCGTCCACTGGCTCTTACTATACAGACTAACTGGACGACAGATGCACCATTATTGTCGAACAAACTGGGCTCGGACACATCCCATCCGCAAACGGAATCCACTGATTCTTCCATGCGTTCCCTTGGTTCCCCACCACCTCCAGTCATGCATCCGGTCGTCATGGATGATGACGACTATATTGACGGTGACTCGTTACTTAATGTAACCACTGGGTCCTCATCATCTGATCCACCTCCACTCTCAATTAAAGCTGCGGTGACCGTGACTAGCAATTGTACTTCAGTGCCCACACACAGTGGACATGATTTGTCCTCTAACACCACAAATACCTCGTCAGTTAGCCGCGGTCGTCGTACGAGTAGTTCATCAGACTGTGTGGTTCGACTGCAAGCCAAATCACCACCCACGCTGGTCCTCGGGGTGAATTCAAACGATTTCGTCGCCAACCATCCGGAGCTGAAATCATGGCAAGTGGTCAACACCGAACCACGACCGAAGCCGAAAAAAAATCGAAACCGGACAAAAAACGTAGGGAACGTCCATCTGCCGAGCTTGCAGATTCAACTAATGGATTGAAAAAGAAATTCAAATTTATCAGTGATCATCCGGATCCAACTCCGGAACCGTCATCCGATTGGAAATCAGACGACAGATTGAGTAGTTCTGTGGAACGGTCGACGGTCAAACCCGGTCCGTTGACCGTGGATACCACGGAGCATTCTCTCCATCCTCACCAGAATCAACACATGTCTCATCTGGCCTTGTCGGCGGACACCCGTGATAGACATTAGCACCTATCTGCTGGATCCACACAAGGGTACACGGAGGATTATCATCCTTCCAATCGTACCGAATCCGCATCCCGTCCGCAGAAATCGGAATCGTTTATTCTCAAGTTTCCCCATGAATTTGACGGATTGGCGGAAGTAAAGCAGGATGGTGAGACCATAATTACTCCACAGATGGCAACCGTCGAAGCTGACGGTCAGCCGACCTCCATTTCCACTTGGTATACATCCACCAAGCTGGAATATCCCAATTCCAAACTGAGCGAGACCTATTCCATTGCTCAGGTTTCCGATGACTATCTGGATTCACAGAGTTTGGCCCCGCACGTCTCCTCTTCAACCGTATCCCCTTCATCCCTCGACTTGGGCCCTTGTCCCCTACCCAATCCATCTCACTGGACCATTGATGAGGTCTGTCATTATATTGCAACTCGGGATTCCTAGCTCCTGGAGGTGGTACAAAAATTTAAGCATCACGAAATTGATGGTCAGGCCTTGTTATTACTCACCATGGAAGCGTTACGTAACTACCTCAAAATCAAGCTTGGTCCAGCTTTAAAAGTCGACCATCTCATCTCGCGTCTAAAGCGGGGAGTGTTGTAGTTCTGGGGAGTGATCGTGTCTTTATTCGCCACGACAACCTGGTGTACGTTGGGAACGCAGGTACACACAACACGCCCACTCTCATATATGAATGTTGATTCCATCCCTACTTATGTGAACAGTTCATTGGCCGTAAGTGCCACTCTATTTTTGTAACCATAAAGATCCACTGCTTATTATCAATACAACTTTACTCCCTCATCTGTATGCATATATCCTAGCGGCCAAATTCACCGCAAATTTCTATCCGCACTCTCCCCAGTGTTCAACCTTTTCAAGTTTGTGTGCCGTTATGCTTGGAGACTTGACTCACGACCGTCATGTCAACAATTGTCAACACAAATGGTGAAAATAATGATGTTTCACGATGACTATATGACTATCGATCGTATCACATGTTCTTTTTATCACCACAATCAGTAATACTATTATGGCAAACATTATCACTTATTGTTACGTTATAATTATCACCATCATTCGCAATGAAATCGTTGTGCTCTTATGTATCTCGGCAACCAAACATTTGAACTGTTTTTTCTCTGCACGAAAAATGCAAATAACGTTCACGTTTGATTTCCCTAATAGTCTCAGGGATGATAAATAATCCAGAATTTAGGCTAAGGATATTAGACCTAGAAGAACAACCGTTTTCGGCTAGAAAACATGCCCGGGAAGCAGAAAAGAAGTGTAGACGGGACGAGCGTCAGCAGAAGGTCAGCGACTACGACCTATCCGATAGGTCAGGACAAATTAAAATAGGAAACTTTGCGCCGGTCGCCGGATGTGAAACATCAACGCCACTGACGGTCGATCTGCCAAGAGTAGAGCTGACAGTTTTCGACGGACGATCTGAGCACTACTGTAAGTTCATCAGGCAGTTAGAAACTTTCGTCGAAAACATGACAACCGACTCTGGGCAAGGGCTCCTCTATCTGACTCCTTACTGTCAAGACCGAGCAAGGGAAGCCATCGATGGGTGTACTGAGCTTGACCCAGAACAAGGCTACACACGAGCAAGGAAAATTTTAAGGGAACCGTTCGGCCAGCCATTCAAGGTGGCCCATAACCTAATAGAGGGCTTGATCGTGGAAGCCAAAAGAACCAAGGGCAAAGTCTATACGATGGCCGACCTGGCGATCAAAATGCAGAACTGTTTAATAGCCCTCGACCATTTAGGTTACAGAGCTTACCTAAATGCAATGCATACGTTGGAGGGCATAGTCAGTCACCTCTCTCCCGAACTACAGGGTCGGAGGGCGGAAGAAGCAGAACGGATAATCAGAAGAGACCGGGAGGCTAACCTCGAAGACTTGACCGAATACTTGGACAGGCAAACCAAAATAGCCAACAGTAGTTTTGGCCAACTCATCCGGGACAGTAACAGAGTAAACAAATCTAGCACTAGCCAGGCTCAGACCACTTCACGAGAAAACCCGAAATACCAGCCTCGAACCAATGCACATGCTATTTTACACGAGGCTATAGCGCATTAAAGTTGCACGTCCTGTGACCCTAGCCATGGACCACAAGAATGCCCCCAAGTTCGGCAACGCCACGATAGACGAACATTGGGGAATGGCGAGGACGACAGGAGAGTGTTTTATATGCCTCAACATCACGCACCGGGCAGCAGCTTGTAGGACAAAGATCAGATGTGGTCAGGAGGGTTGCGCAGGTAGACACCATTGATTGTTACACCAGGCAGGAGAAACTACACCAGAGAGGGAAACCAAGCCCAGTGTTATTTGTTCAACGTCGCGGTCTGCCAGTAAACCAGTACGCTTAGGAGTAGTTGCCGTGGGGTGATGACTCTAATTGGGGTGGTCAAGGCGTTGGCGCTCGTTGACAGTGGATCGGACACTAGTAAAGGAGCGGTTTGCCGACAAACACGGGCTAGCTAAGAATACAAAGTCGTTAGCAGTGAGCACGGTGGGCGGAACACAAGTATTAACTGCCGGCCGGTGGAGGTTACGGCTCGTCTACTTAGACAATAACGAACAAATCAAGTCAGCGAAGGCATTCACATTAGCTGTTTTCCCCATGCGAGCACCAAGGTCGGTCAATGCAATTTTGACTGGGTAACTCTACCTGCAGGACGTAACCGTTGTAGACTGGGAAGACGACGAAGTGGATCTCCTCATCGGCTGCGACGTACAAGAGTCACATTGGGTACTTGACCACAGAGTGGGCAACAGCCAGGCAACTTATGCCGTACACACGGCTCTGAGATGGACACTATTTGGTCCAGTAGGGGGACACGGTTCCGTGAATTACGTATCAGCCGAAACGGCTGCATGAAAAAGAGTTTCAGGACACCGGAGACGACAGACTGTCGTTGTCGCAAGAGGACCACTCCTCTCTGCAAACAGCGCGGAAAGAACTAGTGGCCTTTAAAACAGTTCGAGGTTCCCCTCTCATGTCGCGCATCTAATGACCGTTGGGCTGATAAAAAAAATTATGCTCTGCAAAGACTGCTGCGATTGAAAGAACGCTTCTTTCGAGGCCAGGATCTATGGGAACGATATGTAGAATCATTAGAGGGAAACGAAGCTCTCGACTACATTGAAAGGGCGCTTGCTAATGCCGACGGAAAGGGAGCTGGTATCTTCCGCACCACCCGGTTCCCCACTCCAAGAAACCCGAAAACTGCGGGTGGTTTTCGACTGTGCAGCCAAGTTCCGGGGCAAGTCGGTAAGCGATCGCCTACTACAAAGGCCTGACTGGACCAGACCATCAATCGAAGTTTTGTGCCGTTTCAGAGCGGGTAGAGCTGCCTTGTCCGCCGATATCAGGGAAACGTTTCACCAGTTGAAAATGCTGGCAGAAAAACGAGGTGCTTTGCGTTTGCTGAAGTGGGAAGAGAGCGACCGGAACAATGCAGTGATGAATTATATGATGACCGTCCACCCTTTCGGAGCCATATCATCACCATTTTGTGTAAACCGCGCCCTTCGAGAATTAGTGAACAAGCTTGAAGATTTGGTCCACCGGTCAGTGGTAGATAGTGTCAGCAGAAACTTCTACTTCGACGGCTATCTTGGGTCATTCGATGATGTGGACTCGGCCCTAGCATAGTTCAGGGGCCTAACAAGGTTGCTGGGAGAAGGCGGCTCTCATCCAACAAAATGGATGCCGAACGCATCAGGGGTGCTCGGAGTCACTCCGTACCACGAAAGAGTTAGAGATTTGGACGGCTCTGCACTCCCTACCGAATGCACTTTTGGAATACAATGGGACGCGGAAACGGACGACTTTGTTTCCGAGCTGTCAGTAACCCGTCGTGGCATACTTTCTGCCTTCCCTAGTTTGTTCGATCCTCTCGGTTTCGCTTCTCTCTGGCTATTACCCGGAAAGATCCTTCTGCAGCTGCTCCGCCATAGGAAAGTCGGTTGGGACCAGCCACCGGGCAGAGAAGCCCGTTCGAACTGGGAAGAATTCCTGAAAAACTTAAGGAAACTAGGGAACATAAGGATACCGCGATGTTTTCCCCCCTGTCATGAAACACGGACGGGAGAACAACACGCCTTTTCTGAAATATTCGAGGTCGATTACGGGGCCGTAGTGTACGGACGGTGGAGCGCGGGAGACCGATAATATACTGCGAGTATCCTGTTTTCCGAAGCCCGCGTTGCCCCACTGAAAACGGTTTTGATCCCGCCTCTTGGACTCAACGCAGCCATGTTAGCAGTCAGGGCGGTACAAACGGTAGAGAGATGCTTCGACTTCTAAGTTTGGTCGGCTACTTTTTGGAAGGACTCAACTATAGTACCATACTACATTAACAACGTCAAAAGCCGTTTTAGTACTTTCGTTGCCAACCAGCTCACGATCATCCACGACGAAGCTGCTATGAACCAGTGGAGATATATCAAGTCTGGCGGTAACTCAGCCAATCTGTGTTCCCGAGGTGACATTAACTTCAGGCAACTGGACGCGTGGGCGGGAGGACCGAAATTTCTGCAAATGCTCCAACAAGACCGGCCCGTGTACGAACTAAAACCCCCTCTGGAATTGGAACTAGAGATTAAGGGCGTGGTGATGACAGCCACGGTCGTC
This sequence comes from Fasciola hepatica, assembly GCA_948099385.1. Lineage (NCBI taxonomy): Eukaryota > Metazoa > Platyhelminthes > Trematoda > Plagiorchiida > Fasciolidae > Fasciola > Fasciola hepatica. Next base: position 1,888,615 of record CANUEZ040000034.1, on the reverse strand, counting down.
GAAGTGTCATTAATTTCGTCACGATTGGTCAAGCTTTCTCCCGGGATGAAGACACTTCGTTCATTAGTTTGGTTGGCTAGGTCCAAGGGACATTCGACAGTCGTGAAACGGGCCTGCCTCTCGGGCGGGATACGAGTGGGTTCGATAAGTCTCGATGAACTACGAGCCGCAGAACACGATATATTCAAGGTGGTTCAACATGAGGCTTTCACCCAGGAAGTCGAGAGGGCGGAGGAAGGGTGACCAATCGACAAAGTAATATCTTGTCCGGGGAGCGCCTTGAAGCCTTTAAACCCCAGACTCATTACCGGAGAAGTGCGGATAGACGACTGGCTGATCACTTCTCACCTTAGCTTTGACACGAAATATCCCACATTGCTACCGGCTTGACAATCTGTGATAGAGCTAATGATCCAACACGTCCACGCCTTGGAGGGACATGCCGGGGAATGTCACGTGACAAGCATCATTCGAATGCGCCCCTGGCTACTGAGTGGAAGAGCGGCTGTAAAACGCGTAATTCGACGTTTTGTACATTGTAGGAGACGCAATGCCAAAGCGGGCAAACAGCACATAGCCCCGTTGCCAGAGTGCAGAGCGGCTCCGGGCTGGTGGCCGTTCAGCGACACCGGTTAAGACTATTTCGGGCCCTTGAGGAGCAAGCGTGGGAAGAGGCTGGAAAAACGATACGGGTGTATCATGACTTGCATGAAGTCACGCGAAGTACACTTAGAAGTTACGCTTTCGATGACGACTGACACCTTTCTTCGGGACTTGCAACGCCTTATCAACCGAGGGGGCATGCCAGCAGATATATACTCCGACAATGGATCAAATGTCGTGGGCGCTCATCGGAAACTGCAGTGTTGGCGGAAAAGCATGAGCAGGGACGAACTGCAGAACCGAACCGTGGCCTATGGCGTACGATGGCACTTCAATCTCCCGCAGGCCAGTCATCGCGGTGGTGTACGGGAACGCCTGATCGGTTCCATCAGGCGAATATCGCTGTCGGTCATTGAGCAACAGCCGCCCGGTGACGAGAAGTCGAGCACCGTCATGACTGAGGTCGAAAAAATTCTGAACAGCTGACCACTGGTTCCAGTGGCCAACGGCGACCCCACCCATCTGGCTCTCACCCCAAACAAACCACTGACGTTAAGGTCGAAAGTGGGTTTCCGAAAGGGTCGACAAACCTTAGCGGTAAATACCTCCATGAATGGAAACAGGCAGGCTATCTTGCCAAGGTTTTTTGAAGGCGAGGGCTGCGGGAGAACCTAACGGCTCTGCAAGCTCGACAGACGTGGCCAATAAAGTCAACCCCATTCAACGTTGGGGATGTAGTGCTGATCGCAGACGAACACTCGCATTTCAGCGCCTGGCCTTTGGGCGCGGTTATGGAAATCATCGAAAGCTCCGGCAAAATGATAATAACTGTGAAGGTGAAGACCCCACAAAGAACGCTAATCCGCGAAGTACGCAGTATCAGCCTCCTCGAGAGTGAAGACGGAGAAGCCAATAACATGGAAACCCAGTAGACTATCCATCATTCGTCTTCGGAGTTGGTAAAAGAACCCCCATGTGTGGGGCATTTATGACATACTTAAGCAGTGAACTATCGTTCAACCTGACACACACACACAATTACATGGTACACATTTATATTTCATGACCTCTGTCAAACATTTTGCAGTGCCCACCGTTTTTGGTTGACGTCACAGAAGGCTTTTCCCATATGTGGTAGCAGTTTCAATTCCATCATATACCCAGACACACACCAATCACACTTACATAATGCACGTTCTGTGCTTTATGACCTCCATCAAAACACGCCGCAAGGCTGATTGCTCTTCTTTTATCACTGACACTATGAAAGATGTCTTCCGTAGGTAATGGTTGCTACTATTTGCCCATGTACTCGAGTGCGACCTCACCCATGACACCCACATCCACACACACGCACAAGCACACGCGGCCGAGGGGCAGCGGCTCACCCGAGGACAGCACCTATGTTTCGCCTACAAGCCCGTCATCAATCGGCCGTTTTCATGGAAGACGAAGGGTTACCTCGCGTCGGTGCGGACACCGGATCTAGTGCGATCGTGATTAGAACGTTGATGACATGGCATAAGGCATGCGCACTGACAGCAGGGTCCAGGTAGGTTGAGAAATTCAGTACTCTTATTCCAAACCTTTGATTCTGCTAAAGTTCGGGAGGATTTTGGTGGGCGGTGTAACGACCTGTCGTGGAAAATCCCTCAAAAACCACTGCAGTTCCAAGTTTTCCTCAACATCACACACTTATTTGCACTATGGACTTGTTTTATGCACTGTTCGTTTTTACGGACCAATGTTTGTTTTTTCGCGCCCAGCGCGCTGCTCTGTCATATCGTTGTTCTGGACCTGCGTGACGCACGTGCTCCTCTCTCGCACGCCGCAACTCGGCTCTCGTTTTGGAGTCCTTGTGATTGCATAATTGAGATTTGCAACTGTTTCGTGTCGTTGTTCATTTGATAATCTAGTATGGTGGAATTTCGAAGATAATGGCATTTTGATTTTGGGATCCGTTGTGAATTTGGCTGCGGATTGCTCAAACGTGTCTTACCTGGAGTAAACCCGGGATGATGGCCGATTAGTAACACCGGACCTGACTGTTTCGGACCTTTGTTGGTTTAGTGCGGAAAAAGGCTGGAAGGGAAGAACAGATGCATCGTTACGTACTTGAAGTCTCTGGCAGTACACTTGGAAGTTGTGCGTTCGATGCCCACTTCCTCGTTTCTCCTGGGCCCCGCAAAGTGCCATCCAAGAGACAATTCCAGGAATGGTGATGGCTGTTCTCCTACAAATACGAGCCCGTTTGATCGCACGTACGATCTGCGGACTCGATTCCCGTCCAGCGAATGGAGACGCAGAACGATATTAACTGATGCGTTCTAGTAATTATATTGGTTACCCTGTATAAATGACAGGAGATGGGAGACTGAACGAGCTAGTGGCCAGAGCTGACAGGCTGGAGCGCGCCTTGCCACCTGCGTAGCGTGACATAAGTTGTCGATGCTGTCGGCTTTTCCGGTACCAGGTGAACTTAAACAAAACAGAATTCAAGCAACCAGTCGATTGAAGGAACCGATGCTAGACCGAATTCCTGACCTATCGAAAAGCCTGGTCAACGTTTGTTAAGTCAATTGCGTACCTCAATGGATGATTGGTGAGGATCGCCCAAATGTCCTACAGGACTTCTAAGATAGGCTGATGTGTCCGACCGAAGAAGATTATAATACCGCACTGGTTAAATCGGGTCTGGATGAGTGATAGTACTTTGGAGTACTTTGGTCTTGACTATAAGCCACTTTATATGACTGAGAAGAAAGACTCGAGAAGGAAGATTGCCTATAGCTAGAGGAGGGCCTGACACCGGAGTCGGCCGCTCCTGGGGAGCGGTTGTCATTCCCAAGTAAATCTAAGTAAAAATACCCATTCGTAAACAGAACGCGCCTAAGCTCTAAGCTTGCAATTGCATTTTAATGAGTTTGGTGTCTGCGAAGCCACCACGCCCGCTCACGCACAGACACGCGTGTGCAAGGCAATTCGCCTCACACCCCCATCAGGACAAACATTGACCGACGAGTGCTTGTTTTGTCAAAGACATCGTTGAAAACGTTTCCGTGTATAGTTATCTTTGGGATTCCCTCGTAAACCCTAGTGCACGTCGTGACACTCACCAGCAAGCGCATGAAAAGCAGTTTCGCCTCACTCTTCCATCGGGGAAAGACGCTGTCTCACCCTTTCTTGTTTTGGTATTGACATTGATGGAAGCAATTCCATATAAGTTTCCTATTGTGGTTTCTTCGCTGGCGCTCACAAATATCTACGTGCAAATTTACGGTTGCTTTCATGAAACAGCACGGGGCGAGGCAGTGTCCCTTGCGGACAATGTAGGAGAACTTCTGTTTGTCCTGGCCACCAGATCACGCGCGATCGTGTCAGTAGATTCTGGACGAGAGCAGTAGTAGTTATGTGAACTGAGGCCCGGGCCTACGTAGGTGAGGAGAAACGGTGCCAATGGTAACATCCACGTTGATTGCAACAATCCTCTTGTGCTTATCATTATGTAATTTCTGACTAACATCGGACTGCCCTCTCCAAACCTATTCCTTCTGACACTGCCTTGTGGTCGACAATTAACCTAAGCTTGGTGCACTTGCTCTTTTTCATGGTTGCGCTTTCTTACTGAGATTGCTTCGCGGACAGTTGGTACGGTGGTGAGTCACACTGACTGAGCACAGTTCTGTTTTATTACGGCTCGGTTTCATTCCCTTGCTTACGTCGACTGGTCGTAGACGTTCGGCTCATTTACGCTGATTTTCAGCTGTCACGCTCAGGAAATTGTTCTTCGGGCCTGATTAAGCGTTGAGAACTTGTCCTCTCTGTTTTGACTTCAAAACAGGTATCTGCTTTTTACTCTTTTCGGCCAACTGTCCCTTTTTTGCAGAATTTTGTCCTGTTTTTGACTATCTTTTTGGCCGGATAGTAACCGAGGCTCACCGTCAAAAGCATGATTGTGTTTGCGCTTATATTTTTTTCGCTAATAGTCTCGTAGAATTTGCAGAGCAATTCGGTTCTTGATTTGGGTTCCACATTTATTTGGGCTACGCGTTGCTTTGAGGCTCCAAGGTGCTATCCAGAACTATTGGAGCTTATTGGTCGGTGAATTGAGCATTAAATCGTACATCAGGCTTTACACGGAGCAGGGCTTGAGCGTTTTGTTCGTTGCACCCTTATCTCAATTTTTGACTCCGCCGGGATCGGAGGGATGTTTGCGGGGAGTTTAACGATCGGTTGTAGAAAATTCCTCAAAAACACTGCAATATCCTGATCTCATTTTGCTTCGTGCGACTTACATTTCTATGAACTAACACCTGTTTGTTTGCGTCCACTTTGCTACCTTGCCATATCTTATTTTGGATCTGCGCAATGCACGTGCGTGAAGTTGATTCCAATTTTTGAATCTGTTTCATCGCACATTTTAGGTTTGTGTATGGTTATGATTTTGTCCATTCAATAATGCAGTATCGTAGAGGTTACGGATCAGTCTTAAATCGGTTTTCGGATACCTACGAATTTGGCTACGCATAGCTCGAAGCATTAAATATCTTGAACTACCTGGTCTGTGTGCGACAGTTTGAAGCCTTCAACTGTGATTGTCCCTTTAGCTTCCCCAGCCCAGGCGGCACGTAACTGCGGAATTTGAATGTCCACACACACACAAATCACATTTACCCTTTTGCTAGTGAGTGCGAGTTTAACCTTGCATAGTTGTGTTTTTTGAGTACAAACCTCTATCCCAGACGGTTCGAGCCTGCCCAGATGAGAACGGCCACTCCCCCCTAAACGTTTGTGCTTCCTGCCCTCACTAAGAACATCAAACCGGTACGTAGTCATCTTTGCAGAAAAACCTTATAGCATCGGCAGCTGTGGACGGGCCGTGCGCCTTAAAAGCCGTAAAGAGTTCCATCCACTTGCTTCTAATACTACAATCATTATTGCTTAGCACCACCGTGTTTGCTGCGATGTCAACGTGTTTTTTCTCTCAGCCCCTTCCGGGTCCCGAAGGCAAATCTTAGAAATGGTGTCAGTTACTGGGGTGATTTCGGGCCGATGGTTATCTATGGCTACCGAACACTCTGAGTCTGTACCAACTGTCGTTATCATGACACCCAAGCTGATAAAGGTCGTGTCTTCCTCCGCCAGACAGAAGCACCAAGTTTCATCTTCTGTTTCATCCTCAACCACTACAAACACTGGTGGATAGGCATTTTGTTGTTGTTTGGGACCTTCTGTATGCGCGCCCGTGCGCTTAGCCACATTCCGCTTGTGGGCAAGCCCCCATAAACCATGCTAGTCGAGTACAATCTGATATCTGCCTTCAAAGGCGTGGCCTTCCAGTGCCACCTTCATCAGCAACATGTCTCTGAAACGTCCACCAGTTAAATCGGCCAGTATTGGTTGTGCGACAACTCTACCTCTGTTGCTGGTTGGTCGCAGACACCTTTTTATACTCCAAAGACCCGGGTCCTGGTTGTACGCCTTTAGAGATACACGAAGAGATATTATTCGACGAAACCAGAGTGCGCAGACAGCCTAGGAAATGCGAATGACAAGGGACTAACCGACATGGAGTAAAGCGCTTAGTCAGATAAAAACTGAGAATTCTCGACGAAGAATCGAGATTGTTAAAGGGCACTAGAGAAGGTGGGGAGTTCGGAGCGTGACAAATTCACTTTAGTGGTGTGTTTGGAGCAAAACGTAGATCAGCTTGAACACAGATTCGATAACAATACACATGGAGAAGTTCCTGAATTGGAGATATTTCTACAAACCGTCAATAAATGACTGTTCCGATGTTCCCGCTTTTTCACAAACAGTTTCACCTGATGTGTCAGTTTGGAGTTTCAACAAATTACCTCCACTGCAAATAGTAAAAGCTGTACCAGATTAGATGCAAATGTACTTTTAAGGCTGTGTGAAGATTCAGGACCTACGTGAGTTGACATGAGAGATAAATGAAATAAATTGACCCCCAAGTGGCATCGCAGGTTTGGCGGAATTATTTCGGCAGCCTTGCTTCCAGCTTGGTCTCTTGCGTCGAAGTCGCTCTCTCCGTGTTTACATACGCGTTTTCCCTCCCGGAATTCGTGCTCTGTCAGCTGCCATGCCAGCTGTGCCGTTATCATTGAGGGACTTCCCCATTCCAGGCTGTGAAAACGCTGTGGTTGGCTGAGTGAATACCTCCCGTACCAGTGGCAAAGGTTGATCATTCCTGGCTGTCATGTCAGGAATCGTTCCAAGCACAACGGGGTTTCGTTTTCCTGGTTTGGTCACTGTTCTCGTACCTTAAAAGGCTCTTCGATCTCTGTCAATTTTGGGGCAGCTGGAGTGGCAAGAAAGAGAATAATGGAATAGTGGCGGTTATTTTAACTCCTCAGACTATTTACACTAATTGTTAGGTGAACCCTCTTCATTTTCCGCGCTGTTCCGATTTTCGGAAAAGTACTGCCCATTGTTCTTTGTTTCCCACCTGGCTGTAAGTCATTTTTGTTGCATACTTACGCTTATTGTGTTATTTAGAACCACGAATCATCAATAAACACGGTTGTTCGATTAAACTCTGTTCTATTGCCCGTAGCCCTGTTCTGTCCATATCGCGTGTGAAACTGGTGAGACTAGGTCTGGTTAGGTTTACGGACCCGGACCCGAGGATAATCGCAGCATCAAGGATGAGAGTACTCTTCTGGCCAATCGTATCAGCCTTCCCCAAGTTCCACCTCAAAGACTGGAATGGAGTAGATTGAAGGGCCATTCGATTCCTTTTGCCACAGTTTTGTTTCTTATTTTAACATGATTCAGGAGGTTCCATCATCACTGTAACTCCTCATGTGCTCCAACAAAATTTTAGCCGCTGTCTGAAAAAACTTTTTTCGGAACGCCCCGCCTCACGACACATTTTGAAAGGCCGACAAGAATGGATCGGCGGTCATGTTATGTTCCAACTTGAGGTGAACTGCTCTGGATTGCAAACATGTTATCAGGCAGCCATATCTGCTGTATGCTCCTATGCCATCGTACGAGTAGAGGACCAAAATAATCGACGCCCACTTCCACGAATGGGCGCCATCCCGGCTGAAATTTCGCAGGTGAAGGGGGTGGGCCATCGCCTGTTGGCCTGCTACCGCATTTCGGCGAGGACAAGTAATGTAGTTGCCGACTACTCGCTTGACTGTCGCTGGTCCCTTGGTCACCCGGGATCGAAAACGGATATTACGCAATAGATGGTTTGAGCCTGCGTGTCCTTCTGTTTGGCGCATATAACCTATCAAACAAATTCCGATGTGGTGGCCGCCAGGAACTAATATGCGATATTTTGTTTGTCCCCCTTGGTTCGAATTCATCAGCCACCATCCGATTTTCAGTAGCCCGTTAGCTTGCATAAGGTTCAATCTTCGGAGGGTGCTGCACAGTAGCCTGCTTCCCTCGTGTTATTTCCCATCCTGGGAAGATCACGGGTCTCGAACAGGAAGATCTGTAATTGTAGTGGGCGTAGGACATCTTTTTAGGCTTGGTTCAATTTGTCTGGTAGTACTGTCCCCATATTCACCTGCACTGTGGTCGTGTGTCTTTCAAAGTCCTAACAGTGTCTTGTATCCTGTCCACCAGGCCGTGGTTCTAGTCACCTTTATCCAGTTGGGGACATGGTAAAAATTTTCAGTTAGGCCTCCGGTTTCCGTGGAGTTTGTGGCCATTATCAGTCACTTCGTTTCAATATCGCCTAATTTAGGCTTGGGTGTTGGTGATATTGGCCAGATCTCTTTAGATGTAGCTAAGATGTCCGGCCTCATTGCCTACTTCTGCAGTCCTTCTAGTGTTCTTGAGCGCCTCCAGCAGAATCCGGTTGGGCTACTGGCGGCTTTCACGTGGTTCCACTGCTCGGCCTTGGTCGATTTATGAGCCACAGTGATTCTGTCGGTCATAGGGGCAATGAAACGAATGTTAGAGTTTTTTTATGTAAGGCAGTAGGGCGGCTGATTCCGTCCAAAAGTTTGATTCCTATTCTATCTGACTGAAACACTTTCTAACCAACGTCGCAGCTCTCATGGCCAGCACGGGTGCAGTCACTTCTAGCCTCGGAATACGTACAGACCTCAGTGGAGCTACTCTAACCTCTACAAATACTATATGATTGCTCCGCCTACCATTTACATCTACCCAGCAGCCGCAAGAGACCAGCCCGAAGCTCAATTCTGGTACATCTGAGAACAAGCGGAGTTGGTCGTCGCACCTGATCCCAGTCAGGCTTCTTAGTATCTTGACCTCAACAAGCTGATCTACACTGTGTAACCAGTCACGCCACCGCTTGTCTTTATCGTCCTGGAGAGGTTCGACCCCAACCCGTCCCTCTTTGGCACGGCGATTGCAGCAAGCACTTTCCTGGTAGCTACCATGCTGAGACAAATCCTCCAGGATTACAAAAGCTTGAGACTGATGAAAGGATTCCTCTCCATATGGCTGGTCAGTTGGGTAGGTCCAAAATGAATATGAATTCGTCACCTTCAGGCTTCCGTAGAACTCCAAGCGCGCTCCTTTCGTCAAGAGGATTCCAAAAGCTCTCTTTTCCGCACTCAATTTTTTTCGGACTTCGGAATAACACTGAGAATTTTAGGGCAGTTTGAAGTCTATTTTGGGAGGACAAATCCTCCTGCCTTAAGAGTGGCGGTCAGTTCGGCCATATACGGAATAGCAGTATTCGGGTGGCCAAAGGAACATAGGAAATCGTCCACGTAAAAAGGTCCACTGATCTTTCTAACAGATTGCTGGTGGCGCCGAAAAGCTTGAGGGTTTCCGGGAGGGCAAAGTTTGAGCAGAAAGAGGATGATACTAAAAGGTTGGTTAGACATAACCAAGTTGTTTCCTTACTACGTGCATTCGCTAACCCTTCCCAACACTCTTGGACCACCTTTGGTTCTAGTGGTACTCTGCAAAATGCCACCACGTTCACCAGGGCAATGTTCCCAACAACCCGTGAGAACCAGAACATTACAGGTGAGGAGAGAGAGATTAGTGTATACTGGAGAAAGCGTGTGTGTAGAACGCACCGGCAGCTGTCAAATGGCCACCGCGCTTGGTGGGGCGAGTTCAGGTAAGCTGTGATGTATGTTGAACAAATAACTAAGGTTGAATTCCACTACAATACCCTTTAGCCTGCACTCGTCCGGTGTATGAACCATATCGTCTTCGGGCGGCTAGAGAAGACGGAATGCGTCCTTAAATTTACCGGGCATCCACACTTGCAGGAACATGTCGCCTATGTTCACAGAGACGGGCAAAGTTTCCTAGCTGAAAACGGCATAAACCCTCGACTACAGGTGTCGTCCTGTCTGGGCCCTGTAGTATACGGTCGTGGAGTGACAAATATTGATATTTTGCAAGACAATCGAAGACCACCCGGAGCTTCCCCAATTCATTTGGGCTCACGACTGGGTGGTGTGGTGGGTACCAGCGCCAGTTTGAGTTGACCACTGTCGTAGTAACGATAACATGCCTAAGCCCTGCTCCGTGTAAAGCCTGATGTACGATTTAATGCTCAATTCACCGACCAATAAGCTCCAATAGTTCTGGATAGCACCTTGGAGCCTCAAAGCAACGCGTAGCCCAAATAAATGTGGAACCCAAATCAAGAACCGAATTGCTCTGCAAATTCTACGAGACTATTAGCGAAAAAAATATAAGCGCAAACACAATCATGCTTTTGACGGTGAGCCTCGGTTACTATCCGGCCAAAAAGATAGTCAAAAACAGGACAAAATTCTGCAAAAAAGGGACAGTTGGCCGAAAAGAGTAAAAAGCAGATACCTGTTTTGAAGTCAAAACAGAGAGGACAAGTTCTCAACGCTTAATCAGGCCCGAAGAACAATTTCCTGAGCGTGACAGCTGAAAATCAGCGTAAATGAGCCGAACGTCTACGACCAGTCGACGTAAGCAAGGGAATGAAACCGAGCCGTAATAAAACAGAACTGTGCTCAGTCAGTGTGACTCACCACCGTACCAACTGTCCGCGAAGCAATCTCAGTAAGAAAGCGCAACCATGAAAAAGAGCAAGTGCACCAAGCTTAGGTTAATTGTCGACCAAAATACGTTGCCAGCCGGGGTTTCTACGCATATGTTATTACTTTAAGGTAAATGGGCCAAATAATAGCCCTAGACATTGACCAAGCCGCACTTGGGTTCGTGGTTTATTCGGCACTCACTTTCCTGGTTTTGTGCTGTAGGTAATTGTGTTTCCCCTGGCACTCATCCACACCCATTCCACACACCACTGCTTGATGTGAATCGTTGAGACGAATAAGAGACGCGCCCAGATTCTCGGCCATTTTCCATTGTTCGTCAATGTCTACGTTACGGGAGAGAGATCACTCTGCTATGCGATGTAGCGCATCACACACCTTACATGCCGGCTAGTCTTCACCTCCACGAGATAATGTGTGTTTTGTCCAAGTCTGACCTCTGTCAGAATCCCTGGCCTACCCTTGTGACGTTGTCGTAGTCCTTTCCTGCTAGCACAAACTGTGTTCATCCACAGAGTTTGCACACATTTTCTCCATTGGAAAAATGTACGCGATGTGTGTTCTTGGTCACCGTTGACAACCGCCATGCACAGACTTGTTAACGAATCAGCGTACGTGCCTGTGGACCAACAGGGGTGAACGGCTGTCGCACTTACTATCTCGGGATAGGAAATAAATTGTTTTGTCAGTGAACTGCACCGCATACCGCATCTCTATACCACCAATCAGCGTCATTGCTCAACCCATCCCCACCCACCCCTTACGAGTTCGAGTCTACAGTACTTTTCATTTAATTTGCTCGCAACTTAATGTCGCCGACCAATCGGACGCGAACTTATCTGCCACCCTTAGGCGAATCCTTCGAACCGCAAAAGATGACAGTCGCTAACTGGTTTCATCCAATTAATTTTTCCCTTGCATAACTAAAAGGTAGCATTGACGCAAATGCATTTATTTCAGTTAGCCCACAATCGGGATAGGAAATACAACGGCATGTGAAATATGTATGAAAAACATTTATTATTACAGTTGATATGTGTAAAGTAAGCGTGTTGAACTGAGTGGCATCCAAGTCCACGTCAAGATGGACCACTAGGGCTATTCCGTTGTTTGGTTCCTGTAACGGAAATAACGTAGAAAAATAATGATACTGTCTGTGGTGTTCGGCAAAAATTACGATGCATGTCTTGCATCCAGTATCTTATGTCACATTCCACTGCCATTCTACCGGCAGACCGAAAATTTTCTTGTCGAAGCACAGCATCTGCAAAGAGGTAATCGTTCTTCACTGATCTAGAAGAAACTCGCCGATGACTAGTTCTTTGACTTTAGTCCTCCGGAAAGCCATTTTTCTATGTGTCCCGAGAAGTTCACCTCATTGGTGATCTCTTTTGTCATCAGCAGAGGTATCAGCTGACGAAAATAACGTGCAGCGGTTTCACCGCACGTTGATGTGAAAACGGAATCCTGAGGAAATTGCAATGAATCAAATAATACCTACGAATTTTCGTCCGTTTTTTCCTCCAGCACTGCGGCGTCAAATTCTCGGAGCTCATGCTCTGGAGAACGGAAATACGATCGACAAGTCACCATGTGATGGCACTCGATCTGCTTTAGTCGTTCTCCCAAGTAACACATCTCTCTTTGTAGAACTACCATTTGTTCGCGCAACATTCCGAACCTAGATTGCATAGCTGAAACGGTAAGGAATTATTTTACATGTTTACCGCGTGACAGAATGGGTAAAGTCAGAATCCCAGCCGCAGGTGTTCGAACGTTCAGCGAAGTGCTGGATTTCGACGGCATCATGTACGTCTCACGCTGTAGAACACGTAAAGCTGATATCACTAGACAGAATACTTAAAGAATTATGTTCGTCCCTATTGGCCGAATGTTACTTGTTCCCTACGGAAGAAATCGGCAAACCGTAGTTTTCAGCTGCAATGGTGGTAGGTTACGGAATGATTGTACTGTACAATAACCTTTTCTTGCAACTCCCTCGTGCAACATTTTGGGGGCATCTCGTCCTCCGACGAAAGGTTTCTCTTGGGTTAACCTAACAAGTGAGGTTAATATTCAGTTGGACGATAACTTACGGGATCCGCTTCCACGGTGAACCCAAGGAAACTGTCCCATCGCTTGATGGGAAGTTGTCCTCTTCAGCCTGCTTTTGCGTTCGCCAAGCTTCATCGTACCGAGCTGTGGCATAAGATAAACATTTATATAGACGGAACTTACTGGTGTGCAATAGCTTCCTAATCGGTCTGATGGGAGTTTCGGTCGGAAGAGTTGCGTGTGTTCACACCAGACGGTGAAAAGGAACTCCGTTCACATTGGGCACGTAAGCGTGCGTTTCATCCGACGTCAACCATGATTGACTGGTCATGCATACATCTTCGTTTTCGTCATCCAAAAGGAGGACGACAGCAAAGAACTGTAATCCGGTTTTTCATCTAAAAACCCCAACTTCTAGGTCACGATGAAACTGGCTTTGTTCAGAAGAGAAGTCTGTCCAGGGGCTTTTACTTAAGAAATTCAGTGTTTACCAATAGCATGGGGAGCGTGAAAAAGCTTTTCACGCCGTAGAGGTATGAGGAATGGGAATGACACAATAGCCTTCGTCGTCACTGAAATAAACACACTTGCAATCAATTTCAGACAGTCGGCTCTTAATCAAAATGGACGTTAAATTCTTGACGAAGAAGATATTTTGCTCTGCGGATGGAACCGGGTCGTCGAAAAAATTATCTGTGATTGAAACGACTAAAGCTCGCCACCATACTTCCATGGATATCATATTCAATGAACTTTATTATTGCCGGTAATCTATTAACTAGAACCAGGTTATCCGGTCTGGTCGTGGTTAAGGTTTAACTGTTCAGTATTAGCTTGCGTTTCTCCACATCCAATTTAGGATTTTCGTCAGGAATTATCCAGTTGGCTGAGGATTTGATTCTGAACATCTTCAGAAAAGCTGTGATGCGACGCGTCTGTTCCCTTTGATCGTGGTCTTAATTTGATACAGATATGATTCGAAAGGGAAGGCACTGAATTCGTCCAGCTCCCCGTAGTATCTTACATCGCTGACGCTATGAGTAAGACAATGGACACTCATGCACATATCTTCTTACCCATAAAGTACTTATTGCATTCTAACAAACTCCAGCAACATGCTGGAGGCTTCACCAAAGGTGTACTCTGAGCAAGGTTGTACCAGCATGCGGACAAACACAAGAGCAAAAAGTGGTTATAAATGTGTGCAGGGATAGTCTCTTTAAGACAAACTATTTTATACACACGCGCGATCTGCGGACTCGATTCCCGTCCAGCGAATGGAGACGCAGAACGATATTAACTGATGCGTTCTAGTAATTATATGGGTTACCCTGTATAAATGACAGGAGATGGGAGACTGAACGAGCTAGTGGCCAGAGCTGACAGGCTGGAGCGCGCCTTGCCACCTGCGTAGCGTGACATAAGTTGTCGATGCTGTCGGCTTTTCCGGTACCAGGTGAACTTAAACAAAACAGAATTCAAGCAACCAGTCGATTGAAGGAACCGATGCTAGACCGAATTCCTGACCTATCGAAAAGCCTGGTCAACGTTTGTTAAGTCAATTGCGTACCTCAATGGATGATTGGTGAGGATCGCCCAAATGTCCTACAGGACTTCTAAGATAGGCTGATGTGTCCGACCGAAGAAGATTATAATACCGCACTGGTTAAATCGGGTCTGGATGAGTGATAGTACTTTGGAGTACTTTGGTCTTGACTATAAGCCACTTTATATGACTGAGAAGAAAGACTCGAGAAGGAAGATTGCCTATAGCTAGAGGAGGGCCTGACACCGGAGTCGGCCGCTCCTGGGGAGCGGTTGTCATTCCCAAGTAAATCTAAGTAAAAATACCCATTCGTAAACAGAACGCGCCTAAGCTCTAAGCTTGCAATTGCATTTTAATGAGTTTGGTGTCTGCGAAGCCGCTACACTATCCCCAAGTAGATCAAAAATTGTCGGAATTCAGTTGCTTTCCAAGATCGGTATTCCATCCGTCCACGACATTTGCGACAAAATTCCACTTGTAATTCCAATCGCAGTTGCTCTATTGCGTCGTTGATTATATTTATGTTTTGTCGGGGAAGGCGAATACCTCTGATGATTTGCAAGTCTGTCCATAGCATGAAAAGTCTTCTTACAACTCTCAAGCATATACAATGCATATAATCTATTGGAAAACCAACAACCATATTTATATTCAGATTCTCAAAAGGTGACACTGCATGGTGACCACGACGAAAAATGGTATCGGTTAACGAAGAATCGTGTACTGACGGAAACGTTACCCTATGCTGATGATATACCCCCGTAGCGTACACCCGTCAAAACTGTAGTAACCAGCATGCGAATTTTTCATTTTAACGAACGACCACGCAGGATGATCACAAATGACAACTTTTAGTTGGATCTCCTTGAAACCGAGGTTGTTCTTGAATCGAAAGCCATTACTCTACATTTGCTTCAATTCTGAAATGGTGTCATGGAGAAATGCTTGCACATGATGAGGCTGTTTTTTCCTGCATAAACACCAACCAAGAAAGGCGTTGACTTAAGGGGTTCAGCAATTCGACACAGACGGTCTATAAGCGCATTCTGGAAAAGCCGAACGGATGCAGCCTACCGACTTGCAGCTGAATGTGAATTGATGTTGTCCTGTCTAATGTAGTGTTTCCTGGAAGTTTGTCTGGCGCCGTTTCAAGCCCAATTTGACAGTAGTAGCCCGGTTGTACTTGACGCACCTTAGTTGCTCTTGGAGTTTGCATCAGTTCACGAAAGTCACCTGGCATGTTGGGATACAGGGGCCTCGTGGAGCGTAGAACTTCATTGGCAAGCGACGCCGATAAGTGACGCTTTTCGCATAACTCATGCCAAATCGCAGTGAATCTCTTGATGATCTTAAATGATGATTTATAAAGTGAAATCCCACATACCTTCT
The DNA here is from genome assembly GCA_948099385.1 of Fasciola hepatica. Lineage (NCBI taxonomy): Eukaryota > Metazoa > Platyhelminthes > Trematoda > Plagiorchiida > Fasciolidae > Fasciola > Fasciola hepatica. The sequence continues at coordinate 1,873,009 of CANUEZ040000034.1, read as the reverse complement.
CGAGTTGTTCTCAACGAAATTATTGCTTCGCGGACAATGGTGGTTGCTGGCACAAGACCGAAGGGAATCTCTGGTGTCCATTCTGCTTGTTGGCCATTACTGGATACGTCCAAGAACATATCGTTCTGTTCCATCCATCGACACCACCGAAGTAGCTTTGTGCTTCTAGATGGGAACGTGTTTTGTGGACAGAACTTTCGTCTGGGCATGTTAACCGTCAGAGAAAGAAACCAGAAGGGCGAGTAATGTGGTTCGTTCCTCTGTATTTATTGCACTAATCAACCAATCAACTGACGGGCAGACGAAATCTCATTGGTTGCCTGTGTCAGAGTTGACATGGTTCACCAACGCCTACCTATAGGTAGCCTGCTCGCTTCACGCACGGGATGACGGAAACGACTGTTTGCTATTAGGGCATGACGGCGGTATATGCATCCCACCAGTAACCCTAAAGCATTGAAGAATAGGGTTTCGGAGGCGAGAAACTTCAGCCTGAGTGATAAACAACGAAATATTCACATGTAACTGACGCGGAACTTTTTGACCCAGGATAGGCGGGCCATATGAGAAGAAGGGTTAGAGATAACAGCTAAAGCCAGGGAAGAAAGTTCACGTTAAAATGAATCTGGAGTGGAATCTGGGATAACGGTCATGCAACACACTTTATGCTGTCAGCAAACACTCCGTGTATGACTTGTCCTACGGCAGGAAAAACACTGAGAATTTCGGTGTGGACAAGAAAACCAGGAATGTAAGCGTCCACAGGAAGCACATTTTCGCAATGATTTCCGCACGGGCGCATGAGGACTGCTCGGACCCCTGGGAGAAATACCACTAGCGCCGAGACCACCCGAAGGTTGGATTGTTGCGAAGTTTTTGCCCGTATTTCTTTGTGGCGTCTAGTTGAAATAAACAAAACTGCACTGTTCACAGGAGCAGTTATGGATGTGGCATCCTGATACTGTTGGCAAATAGCTCTGACGCTCTGAAATGTTTGTTCGCTCTGATTAATAGTCTTTGTTGTAACTCTGAAGTATTTATTCCAGCAATCAGACGATCTCGAAGTTGATCATTGAACTGAGCACCATAATCACACTTCAAAGCTTGCTTCCGAAGCTCAAGAATGAAGACATGAACGGACTGGTTCTCTGTGCGGACGAGAGTTTGAACACGGCTTGTTCAACTGCAATACCATTAGTGGGTGTAAAGTGATGTACGAAAGCGCCTTTAGTTTGTCACAAAAGGAAGTCATCGGAGAATCCGGAAACCCAAGATTTTTCACTTGTGCGTATGCATCTTTGTCAATGAAATGTGAGAAAAATACAGTTTTCTTTTCAGCAGCCAATCCATTTTTAGTCAAAGACCAAATTTCAAAACTTTCGAGATAGTCCTCGCATTCTCTGGAAGTACAGTTTACACCGAATGATTCCGTATCAACTGAATGTACGTAAAAATTTTCTGACGCGACGCCCAATGTGGTTCTGAATGGAACAATGTAGTATTGTCCCGCATAGAATATCACGCAGTCACAACACGGGCATGGCACACGACGTACAGTAGTATTTTGTACATTGCGCAAGTATGTCGAAGATCAGTGCAAGTGAATACAACAGAAGTTGTACAAGTCACACGTATGGTCAATCCTGAATATTGTAGCGACAGCCGTTTTCGTTAATGCTTTTACCAAGTCTATTGTTAAAGTAAAAGCTGAATGCCAAGCGCCGTCGCAGTTTGACCATTGCTCTTGCGCAAACTCTCACGCACGCTTCCAAATACACGCTAACCACTATCTTTCCCAATCGCCTTCTCGTTTTCATGAGAGGTGGAGAATTGTGATAATTGAGAACCAAACTGGAGACGTCGTACGATTCGCAATGAACGCAATATAACTCCTGCCCGAACTACGCTCAACTGAAGGTCAAAAACACCGACTGGGTGGGCTCACATTCGAACTTGTATTCTACGCAATCATGATGTTCATGAACATGCAGATACAATAAAACAACAAGAAGTACTGTCATTACCAATGGTCACATCCACCGCAGCTTGAATCAAGTTCAGGGTTTTTGTAATTACGGCATTCTTTGTTGTGTAAACGATCCGATCTTCGGATTGTTTCTGTTGAACTGGATTTTGAATTGGGATCATTTGCATCTGGAAAAGACTCAGAAAGATCACAATTGGTATCAGCTGGATTACGATCAGAAACAGGATTAAAGGCAATCTGATCTACATATCTTCGATGAATGGAGCCATCATTGAGGTCCCAAAATCTGACAAATTCTTTTCTCAAGTTGCTTAGTTACAACGCCTGTTGAGGGTCTCAAATCATTCCCTCTGTGGTAAGCAACTTCCGAAGACTCGATTTGGAGTAAATTAGTGCGTAGTGTACGTTTCTTGAACAGTCTCGCCGGACTATTACCCGTGGTTGAATGGACAGAATTGCGATAATGCATTGGGAAATTGTCCACAGTTATCTCGAGTTCACTGGATTTTCCTGCACTTTAACGTTGGCACAAAATTTTCAGCAATGCCATTTAAATGCGGATGACGTGGAGGAGTTACCACATGATGGCAGCCCATGGACTTTAACTAGTCTGTCGCCTTTTGAGCAGTGAAATGACTCCCGTTATCGGTAACCAGTGCATGTGGTACTCCTTCCCTGCTAAATGTCTTGCATAGTGCAGTAATAGTAAAATCAGAGCTAGGTGAAGTAGTGAAATAAATCTCTGGCCACTTGGAATAAGAATCGATGGTAACGAGGAAGTAGTACTTGTTCAGTAATTGTCCGCAACAATCAGCGTGAACACACTGCCAGATCTTGCACGATATGGGCCACGGAGTCCACATGGAAGGTTGGGAATGAATTTTATGTACACAGTCGGTACAACGTTTAGCAAACTGGCATAAGTTCAATTCAGGCCACCAACAGGTATGTCGGGTCAAGGATGTCATCTTTTCAATACCAAGATGTCCGGAATGCAAATCAGTCAGAACTGCTGACCGCAATGTAGGTGGTATAACAACGCGATCATCGGAACACAAAAAACACCATCACAAGCCACGGAAATGCCTTCGCGACGCTTGTAAAACTCTGGGAATTGACGTTTGATATCCACTTTTCAACCATGTGGAACGCAAGACAAAATGGCACGATAATATTTCCTAGCTTCACGAACTAGATCGGATCGATCAGAGGAAATGGTCGGGTTAACAAACAGTCAGACGAGGTTTCCTCCGAAGTGGGGCAACGAGACAGATAGTCCGCATGAGGAATAGTTTCAGCTTTACCATATTTGAATATCATAAGAATATGCGCTAGGAACAACGTTCCACCGTTGAACTATGGCTGCGGATGTGTGTCGATCCTAAATGGACGTCAATGCTTCATGATCAGTCACTAATGTGAAGTGCGACCCAAACAAGTATTCGTGTAATCGAGTGACTGCCCAAAACACAGCTGGAGCCTTGCGTTGTGTCTGTGAATATCCACGTTTTGCAGGACTAAGCCTACGCGAAATGCACAGCAATGGATGACCATCCTGTTCGAGCACAGTTCCGATGCCAGTAGGAGAGGCATCCGTGATGACAGTAGATGGTAACTTGTGTGAAAATGCGTGCAAAACGGCATTGGTTTAAAGGAAATTGAGCAACTGTCGAAGAGCACACTCGTGAACAGGAGACCACTCAAACGAGTTTTATGAACAAAGATCAAACATGTGTTCTGCTTTAGAAGAAAAGTCTGGGATGAATCTGGAATAATACTACAGTGAACCCAACAACGAACGAAGTTCTTCGAAAGACGTAGGTGAACTTGGATGCGATAAAGAATAAAAACGGTTAGGATCAGGTCGAAAAGCATGTTCGTCTACCAGATTACCTAAACTCGTGAAATGAGTGATTGAAGAAACACATTTGTCGGGATGAATAGCAGCAGTATGTACACGAAACCATTCAAGCAATAAACACAAATGTTCGTCGTGTAATTCCCTGGTTGGTGCGTGAACGATGATATCGTCTTGATAAGCGACGACACCTTGAAAACCGTAAATGAGAGAATCGATGGCACTTTGGAAATTCCAGATGACACATTGAGGCCAGAAGGTAAAAAGTTATACTGAAGTAGTCCAAAAGGTGTGGTGGTTGTTGTGAACTCACGGGATTTTTCGTCAAGTGGTATTTGTAGAAATGAATATTTAAGATCCAACTTGGAATATAATTTTGAACCACGAAACTGATGCAGAATGTCTTCCGGTTCCACCGTGGAACAGCTGGTCTGCTTTAGGAATTTTTTCACAGTAATGTGATAATCTCCACAAATTCTCTGAGTTTTCCCATCCCTCTTCAATGGGGTCACAATTGGTGTAGCCCTCAGTGAAGTTGGAAACGCTGAATAACAGAATTAGAAATGAATGACTCTACACTGCTGGTATCCAATATGAATGAATGTTTAATGGAATGGTTAACAACATAGATGCGAGTAACATGACAAGATGAATCTGAACTGGTAATGGCGACGGATAGAGACTGAAAGTCAGGAGACAAATGAGACTGAGTACCGGAACTGTCAGTCACACAAACCCTAGCACTTAGGCAAACGGACTGAATATGGCCAATTTTACCGCGTTTATGACATGTAACCTTATGAAAGCGACAAGTCAAACGTGAATGCTTTGCACTACAAGACTGACAATTATTCCATCGTAGTTGATTTCTCCGTTGAGATGGGGACGAATTTCTCTTACTATTTTATTCATAAAGGCCTTCAAATCAGTGCGGCTTTTAAGCTGTTGACTTCTGGGCATTGACAGCATTGAACAACATGGATGGTTTCTCATAAACAACTGCGTTCACATCTTGAAATCGTTCACACAAGAGTTTAGCAGACTATAATGTGCAATCCCGAACCAACAGTACCTGTCCTTGTAAATCAACACAATTAATTCCGGTAATCAGTCAATCACGTAAGTGAATTTGTAATTGGTCGCCAAAGTTGCACCGAGAAGCCTGAGTTTGCAGTTGCAAAATGAAATCGCGGATGGGCTTCTGATCCTCACGAACCAATGAGTGAAATTTTGCTCGTTCCGAAACTTCGAAATTAGCTGACTGCAAACGTCGAAGCAGCAAATCTCTGAGGACTTCATACGGCTGAGAGATTGGTGGATGAGGAAAAGCCAAATTTTTCACAAAAAAATAACCGTCCTTTCCGATGACAGATAAAAAAATGAGCAGTTTTTTCAAGGAATCCACATTTTTTCGCGTCAAACACCAGATTTCGTAGCGTTTCAGGTAATCTTCAACTTCACTTGAAGTCCCATGAATATTGAGAGACTCTCAGACACAGTAATCCATGGCAAGTCTTATGTCCGCGACGCCCGATGTGACAATTGAGAACCAAACTGGAGACGTCGTACGATTCGCAATGAACGCAATATAACTCCTGCCCGAACTACGCTCAACTGAAGGTCAAAAACACCGACTGGGTGGGCTCACATTCGAACTTGTATTCTACGCAATCGTGATGTTCATGAACATGCAGATACAATAAAACAACAAGAGATACTGTCAATAACAATCGCCACAAGGATACAGTTCTGGTTGGCGTATGGGTACTGTGCCGAGCATAAGATTAACGTGCATGTGGTCCACGCCGTACGAAGGGCTGAAAAACACGTTTAATAAGGAAACCGCGAAGTAAGGTTTAGAGACATTACAGTACTACTCCCTGTTAAGGATAACTGGCAATCAGGGACAAGTGACTTGATCTGGAGAACCGCATAAGATCTTAGTAGGTCAGGTGCGACAATGAGCCAAATGCCAGTGGCTTTCTGCCAACCTTCAAAGTAACCAGAGATGGTGGGGATTCGAGCCTCTGACCTTTGAGTTGGAAATCAAAAGGTCTAAACCATTCGACCCCCACGGGCTAGGTTAATATGAGAGACTTTCTCTCGTGAAACGGCTAACGCAACTGTCAAAAACTTTCTTCATGTTGGTAAATTGCAGATGATTAGGGTATCATCAATCGACACGCCTGACTGCTTCTAAAAACACTTTTGATAAAGCCAACTTCGCCACAGGAAAAAAGGCGTAGCTTGTCTGTAAAACGAGAATGAAACTGACCACATGAAATTAACTTGCCCAAACTCTAATTCTTAGGTATGGATCTTGAACGGTTCGGCCTTTGAACTGGAGTCTGGTTTTCATGATAACCTACTGACTCGTCCAGATGTGAGCCATATTTGCTGTGTCGATCGCCTCGGTATTTAGTAGGCTTTACCCATACCAACTTCGATATAGTGGTTACAGCTTTCACTTTTGATACTGTTTACAAATATTGAGATTGTGCTGAAAATTCTGAACATTCTGAAGTAGCAGCTTCTGTTGCATATCCGGTAGGTTAACTCCAGCAATCAAGCTATCGTGTAGTTGGTCTTCCAATTGGGTGCCGTATTCGCACTTTGCTGCCCACGTCTGCAATTCGAGAATAAGGGCACGTATCGATTGGTTTTCTAGTCTAGCAAGACAGCCGAATATGACTCGTTCATCAGAAACAAAACTGGTTGACTTGAAGTGCAGTAAAATATTGTTTTTCAGCATGTCATATTTTCACTATACCATATGCATCCATTCCAATGTAACTCAGGAAAGACGCTAACTTCTTCGCAGCATCCAGACTAGTTCTGCTCGCACACCAAATTTCAAAGCGTTCCCCGTAGTCCTTAACATGTGTGGAAGTAGAATTTACTTCAAGGGATTCCGTTTCAGAAGTGGTCATGATTCAATCAATTTCGCGAAGCCGAAAGAGATATCGAACTTGACTGAGTAGGCTGAACCCAGGGCAGAACTACCGGAAATTGGGAACTTCACATCATTATAGAGCGTAGCGTATTATTTCGTACACGCCGAATCATGTAATATGCAAAAATATAGCATAACACATAAAGCAACAACGCAAAACAAAGTGAGTCAACCTCGAATATCATAGAAATGCTCAATAAAAATATCAAAAAGTCAGAAATCTCCTTGAAAACATATCTTAAGCGAGGCTGCAAGCCGCATTTTCCCAACCCACAGACAGGGTGCCTCGTTAACACTAAGCATTGATAAGACCAGCTTATTCCTAACATCAGTGCAGTCATCAAGCGTGTGCCTATGAACCTATCAGTCCATCAAACATCACTGTTGGCATCGACCACGGACAGACAATTCACTGATTACCAACCCCCCGTCCTACATAATCAAATTTGCGCACTGCACTGGGCAATCAATAACAACGCCAATTGTGTCTCTGTAATCCCTAATTCATGCTAAATACAGTGCTGATTTTTGATTACACTTGAATACAGTTTCCACACTCGTTCGTGGTAACTTTTCCCTTGGGATTCGACTGACCGGGGAGAATTCAGAGGTTTGCACGTTGACACAGCAAAAATGTGTGCAACACACCAGTAACCGATTTCCTTGCTCCAATCTAACTTTGACCAGTGGAATAGGGAATGAAAGGTAGACAGTGAGAAATGTACACAAAATTGAACAAGCAATTACTTGTTGTACAGCACGTAAATTATATCGCGTTTCGCCTTATTTTTTCTTGGAGACATCGCGGTCTCTGGCGTTTGCATGAAGCATGGGCAATTTAGCCCACTGTGGAGTGGAGTTCTCTGTTGTCCGAACGGGACGTGTTACCTGTATACAGGAAAAGGAATTTTTTTATTATTTCCCTTTTAATTTATTATAAAACAATGTGCTACAGCTCAGGGAGGTAGCCGCGGCCAATGAAAAAAGCTACCCAATGGGAGAGTGACCGGCCGTGGTGGGAATCGAACCCAGGTCGCTATGGTCCAAAGTCCACGGTGACAGCCGTTTGAACAGCGAAGCTTGGAAACTTTTATTTTACTTGATAGTCTACATAGTACAAATAGCTTGCGAACAGCCCCGGATACGTAGAAGTAATCAATGAAAATTTAGTTCAAAGATTATATGCATCTGATGAGGCTTAAATGTGGTAAAGTCTTTTGCGAAATTTCCGAAAAAAATGGGAAAATCTCACATTGTTTCGCTTGTCTCACCATAGTACTAGAATACCAAAAACCGTCTCAGAGGGGAACTATAATGACGAAATCAAACTAGTCAATTGGTTAGACGCTAAACCCGCAGCACAGCCAGCCTCCAGCGACGAGTGCCTTATGGGCATTGGTGGTTCAATTAAGCATTTTACCAAAAACTTAAGGCAATTTATGGTTATATTTCCTAAACAAATGTATATTTTCAAGATGCTTTTGCAATTTTTTTTCGAAATATATATAGATATGTATCTTCCCAAGGACGGCCAAGCAGACTGTTCTGATCAGTCCCACTAACCCTATTGAAAGCCCGGTTCCGCCTCGGAACCATAGTTTCAGTAGTGAAAACCAAAGAATATATATTGGTTACCGTCACATGCGCCCACTCGTTGCACACAGTGCATTCGTCTGACTGGTGTGGGTGACCACGCCTTGAGGCTTGAATGGCGCTGGCAGGATTCGTCCCGTGTATCGATTCGCGCCGTCGACTGGCTGTCCTGCCACTTGCGGTTTCGTGGGCCCGGTTGAGGCAGGTGCTAACTTGCTGTCTGCCAGAGAGACTAAACCGTCTATCGAACGGTGTTTCAGACCGTACCCTCACACAGACGGACTGGAAACTGTTCGGAAACCAATGTTACGAACGGGCTGTGAGTTGCTTGGTTTGGCCTCACCCTGGGAGGCATGGTTTAACTGCTACTAAGTGGCAAATTTTTGTGAACATGGTCTTCATTTCACGTTCACCGTAACCATGAGGTTTGGAAAATGGGCCTACAGCACAGCTGCTGACTTCGGTGGTACGAGTTAAGCTTAAAATAGCATATAACCTGTGTTCATTTTTTTAAACCATTGAAGTGATAGTGGTCTCACGTCATATTTTACTACGGAATTTATTTGTTTATATGTCATTATAATGTCTGATTGTTACTCATTCTTATATATCCGCAACTAGAGTCCGAAAGTGAATGTTTCTATGTCTTCGTTTCACTTAAAAACCTTGTAAAAGAACGCAGGGGTTACCTAACTGTCACGTCGGCCCCATGCATGGATGACAAATTAAGTGCCAGAGCGAGTCGTTAACTATACGAGAAGCAATAGGTTTTTAAAATGCTAACTTTAAATCGCTATAAACTTATGCTATATCAGTCAGTATACTTATACTAGGGCGAATTAGTACTGCAGTCGGACTCATCAGCTCTGCGTCACACTGAGTAGAACACATTGGAGACTTGCCGATTTTGATGTCTGATGTTATACCTATACAGTACCACATTCATTGTTAAATCCCTCAATCTCATTTGTCATAGATCACGGGAATTTGGGGCGGGGAAGTTTTGTAGACAACCTGAGCCACACTAACACTGCGACTTCTTGTTGATGACGACTGCACGACTAAGTCAGAGCCTTCTTATTCTACTCAGCTTACTGATGCCCTGGTAATTGCCTGCCTTTTTCAAAGCAATCTTTATTCATCGACTGAACATCTGTCACGGAAGTGCCGCCACTTCATCAACGAATGATCTTATTCCAACTTGCTATCATGACAACCATCAATCTAACCCACATTCAGCATATGAAATAGAGTCACGTGCCAAAGCACGTAACTAAAGATAGCGTAATGAAATGAAAACAGTAACGCCGTGGTAATCAGATTTTGGTGGCCGCACTGAGGTCGCTTTTTCGTTTTCCCGCTTAAACTTGAGGAGCCATGCGTGCAGAAGTACTCTTCGTTCGGTCCCCATCCCGTTCATCGAATGGGTCAACCCCCACGCAACTGCATCCTGGTTGGTGTGACAATATGTAACGATATCGGCACAAACGTCGACACAATCACTCCAACATTCGTCGAACAGCGTGACACAATCGTATGGTGTGGTGACCATGGCATGCGAACCAATCTGTGTTTGCTCAACACATAAACAGCAGTCCCACCATTGGCACACACATCTGGTTTTCTCATTCCCAGTGCGTTTATTAAAATTAGCCGCATATAAAACATACGAAGCAACAAAGCTTGATTCACTTCAGGTAGACCAACTTCGGTAGGGCAACTACTCACTACTGACAATAAGAACCGTGGAAATAATGAGGAAAACAGTAATTCATTGCCGAAACTCTCGTTTTGCTTTCGGATGCAAACGACAGTGCCTCAAGTAGAACACCATATTGCATTTGGTACCCTCTCCTTTAAGGGTATTTCTTCCACTTGTTTAACTTAGGCGAAGCAAAGTTCTGTGCATCACAGCCTGGTGCGGTTAGAAGTTTATCGAAAAACTGTGCGCCAGTTGATGTTACATACATTGCCCTTCCCCTCACCCTACGGTAAACTCCGTCGGGACTGACCAAATTTGTTTGCTACTTAGAGGTGTTTGCTCTTGGGAGGAACGTGTAGAAAATAACGCAAAAAAGTGGTTAGGCTACTGAGTCAGGTTGCCAGCACCCAGAAAAAAACTATCAAAAGGTTCAACTGAGACTTACCGGTACCATCTAGTCTGAGATAAGGCTTGAAATAACTTTGAGCATCGGTTTATTTTAGCAGAAGAGAATCTATCACAAACTGCCTTCTGCTTTTTATCTCCTTCATTGGATTTTCGGCTGCGGCTTCGTAGATCACATTTCCCAACCAAGCTGCGCGTTGAAGCGGATCTAAGAGAAAGACCATTCTCATCACAGTTAAGTCTTTTCCTCTGCAGAAAATGGGAATGTGCTCCACCCAGCCTGAAAGCTTGAAACTTCCAAGGCCTCACTGTTCACTATTAATACGCTAGTGTACTTTGTCCAATCAGCGACTGCTTGTACGAAAATCACTATCAGTAGCTGTCGTAGATAAATGGGTGAAACACAGTATACGCTGAATATCCACTAACACTGCCTTTCAAGTGATTCCAGTAATATTCTGTGAACTACCTGAAGGGTCTGCGATGTTCCCACTTGCACTGTCAAGTGCAACATTTGACACTTGTTAAAGCAGAAGGGCCCACGAGCCCCCTTTACATATGACCAAGTAACATTTTCTATCTGAGTGTAGGCGTGCAACCTGATGACCGTGGTCGCTCGAAATGGGCGGTCGCTCTTGAAAGGTTTCAGTGGTAAAATCAATCGGGACCGGAACAATGTGTTCCCACGGAGGGGGTGATCGCTCCTCTGGATAAATTTGTAAAATTCAGCAGCCCAGCGTTGTTGAAGACGTAGGTAATCAGTCGATATTTCAAATAATGCTGTAGACATTCTTAAGCCTGGTTTGCTATGGAATTCAACTAACTACGTATAGTAAGAAAGAACAAATGAACACAAAAGGCTAACATGAAATCAATGATATCAAACCGATACTCCGATATTTTGCACTTACAAAAGGTGAGACTATATTACGACTAGAGTGCTATTTTTATAAATCATTTCTCACGAAGAAAAATAATTTCAGATAACTGTGGTTTGTGTAAATCATAGAGCCTAAAAGTCGTACAATAAGAAAGCCGAAATGACTGCTAAGAAAAAGTAGGATGTTTTGACCCTGTTACGCGTACAGCCCATTGTTAAACAATTCCGAGTCCATCCCAATCGCTTCAAATTTCCGCTTTTGCTACTGATGACGACGATGGTAGGTAGTTGGCGCCTTTGCATATGGTAGCCGAAAAAACCGCCACATTGTCTCCTTAAGGCGAAGATCAACGAAAGCACTGATGGCAAATCGTAATTTCATACATATCATTTTTGGACTCGAAATTGATTATCCAAGGTTACCGACGTATTCTGATGGCTGTGTGAGTAGTATTTCCGCAAAATGAGCTTGCTTATTGAGAATAAATTGGTCACGTTGGTCTTGTCGTGAATATTGATTACTAGAGTCAGCGCGCATCTGCAGATAATCAAACTAAGAAATTTAACTAATTACTTGCCCGGAGCTATATTATGCATCAGTGCAGTCAACACTGGAGATTCTATCAGCCACATACCAAGCCACTCAAACCTTGAAGTTACTTGGGAATCTACCAGTTAGACCAGTAGCAAAACAACTAGTTTACAATTTGTTGGCGATTTCATTCATTCATTGAACTAAAACCCCTATTACAGTACATAATTAGTTTACCTCATGCTAATCACCGATTTAAACCTATGCATGCGTGGTAAAGATATGTTCACTAGGATCTAATTTGAATCGTCTGGAGTGTGAATGAATACTCTTCATTGAAAAGCCCACAAATGAATCACAACTGTGATTTCTCATAGTTATTCGTGTCCAGGTCACTGCTAACCCAACGAACAACGAGGCTGCATGTGCAAGCGCTCATACTGAGTAATTTACATACTAATTACTGTCAATATATATATATATATATATATATATATATATATATATATATATATATATATATCTTCACTAGTATCTGATTCATATAGATGTCATTATCTCCCGCAAATAACTCTGAATGAAACAGAGGAAGATCAAAGGCGATCAGTCAGGTTGAGTTTGCTCTGAATGGGAGCGATTAACCGCTCTCTGGCCCTCATTGTCACGATCAGTTACATATGACACTCAAAAATACCTCCATCATAAGTGAGGCATGCCTCCATCCTCAGCTCCCAACGTGGTTGAGCAGTCTCCAGTATGGAAGTTGGTATTCTTCGGAACACCTCAACTATCCTGGTCGCTAAATCCTGTGTTCTGTGGATTCTGGTTGCACACTCGACTCCTAACTTAACGCTACAGGAGAAAGTTAAGTGCAGTCAAGTTCGGAGAACGTGGTAGCAGTGCCACTAACTCCTTTCGACCCACTGCAGTGGAAGAGTATTTTAGCAAGTCTACTTCCTTCATTCGCTTAAAACAATCCTGCTCAGCTTAGCGTGGACTAACAAGCGAGTTTGCCATTTGACCGTTGCTCTCCCATATGCTCTCTCGCACACACACACACACACACACACACACACACACACACACACGGACATACACGGACACACAGATACACGCATACATACATACACACTAACCCGTTTCGCTTCCTATCGCCTTATGTTTTCCACGGGTTGTGGAAAACTTCGTTCGGGTTATCAAGTTCGCATGGTGTCCAGCGTTAGAGTCACAGACTTAAGTTTTACACGTATCACAAAAGACTGAAGAAAGCGCCTTCTAAGGAAATAATGCGTGGTGTGATGGTGAGCCATCTTTTTGAACAGGACCGGTGAAAAGATACATGAAGGCAGACTCTCGAGATAGTCACCAACTATCTCCGTTAGCATAATAAAGTTGTACGTGATTGTCGTCCCGTAATTAAGTGACTCGCAGATAGACGAACCACAAGTCCCAAGGCAGAGGACATCGGCTCACTTTACTGCGTGTACTAGAAGATGGATTGTCAAACAACAACATTAACATACCTCAAATTGCGGGCAAACTGACCGCAGAATCAATACTGTCAAAAAAGGCTTCAAGACGCCCAAGCAACAACAGACAAGAAACACTCGGGAAGGCAATGTAGGAACGAATCAAGTAGGTCCTCATTTATGAGGTAGCATTTTGGCCATTAAACAAACAGACGAGAATTAATGATTCGAGGGAACACACTCACACAAGCATGAGAGAAGAACAAGAGGAATAACGTGGTTATGAGAAAGTTCAAAATTATAGAAAGATGGCCAAGTTCAGTTATTCACACGGATAAGGCAGATTGGGATGAAAAGATAACTACGTCCAGACGTTTGTGCCTTGTCATGCAACCCAAGCAGGAGAAAGGGTACGTGAGCGATAAAATCGAGCACATAAGAACAACGATTATATTCGTGACTATTGGGGTCAATCGACACTTGCCATAGAAACGAGACTAAAAATTGCGTGACGCAGTATGACTGAACAACAAACCGTTACTCATGTGAGGAAGCCCAGATTTATGGTTGGCGTGGAATTTAGTGGTAACAGTGCATGAAAAGGAGGTAAATAGTTTGGGTAACACAATACGAAATCGGGATAGAGAGCATGGGACCTGGACTAAACCAGTTTAATGAAGTTCCTCGGTATGGCGAGCTGAATTTCTTTATCCAAATTCAACAAATCTTTTCAGAAGTAGTGAATGGATTTCATCATCTCCGGCAGAAACACCGGGGCAATAAAGGGGAAACAGTGGGTGGTGCACCATGTGCTCGTCTCTACGTCACTTAGTCGATTACTCTTGTGGTAAACGTATAGTTCTTTTTTTGTGCGAACTTCTTTGTTGACAGGCATTCACGCTGTGTGAGAAAAATGTTGATTCATCGAAGGTAATGATATTCTGACATAATGTGGGTTGAAAGATGAGCCGATATTTAAATCAGTCGCAAAAATCCATCCGCCGTTGACGGTCACCAAGTAGAGGCATATGGGGGAGGGGACGTTTGAGGGGACATTTTGCAGCACCTCTGCGCCAGAAGGGTCATTTCGGACCCAGAAGAAATTCTAAGTTAACGGGAAGCCTACCATATAGAGTAGATGGATTATCAGTGAACAAACCCCCCAGTTTCACAACATGGTCCACTGAAAAGACTGGTCGTGAAGATCTTAGTTGGCTCTGAGGTGTTATGCTTCTAGTGATTAAAAATCATATAAAGTTATTGTTGCACCAAAGGCGGGGCGCTTTAGGTTGATCCCGTTGGTATAAGTGAAACTACGCGTACGCTTTTCTCAAGTTCAGACAGCCAACCCTCAGCTTTGAGAGCTTAGTAGGAAACCAGGCCATTCCAACGGTAAACCGTCCGAGAAATTGTTTTCCATTCGCTAATTACCAACAGTATGATCATGCTAGCATCAACCTAGTGACTCCAAGTGTCTATCGATCGGACGCGTTCACGCTGAGTCATTCCTATTCCCACTCTCTCTGGTACTCTCGCAGAATTCGAGTGCATGGTTTGGACATGAGTTTATCCATATCCGATCGATTTCTTGACCGTACAGAAGGAGCTGAGCCAGACTGACGGCGGTAAAACAAATGGTGATAATGCAGTCTGCTCACAAGAGCATTGTCACTTATGCGGCAGAAGGGATGTGATCTTTTAACACCACGAGTGCTAACTATAACCTGAGAATGGCCTGTAAATGGTCGTCAAACCGAAAGTTCCAGCGGTTACCAAAAAAATGGCAGGTTGAGTGGTCGACAAAATTTATTTAAATAGTGTATTTTGTCCATCATATCTATAAACTAGAACGAAGACGGACACAGAGTAAGCTAAGGGAGCTAGGATTCAACCATCAACAAGCAAAATAGTCAAAGGTGTATTTTTCAGTTGGTGGTGCCCAGTTGTCACTACAGCAAGCGGACAAACAAGAAACAACCGCGTGTCAACGAATAACACGAGAACTAACTAGAGCCAAGTAATACTTAGCTGTGTTTCTCTAGATTTATTTGAACTTGATAGCTACTTTCTAACCCCAAGCAAGACAGACTGACCAATGGAAGATCGTTGATTGACCGAAATAAAACATCTTCACCGGAGGGTGGTCAGTTACCGAAATCAGATTAGGCAGGTCCTTCTGAAATCGTGAAGTTGGCCTCTGATGATTATTCACCAACTGGTTATTCACTCTCATGCTTTTGTACTATCGCACGTTCGAATTTGCGTTGTACGATTAAGCAATTCTAAACAATAAATCCGATTTGTGATTTGAGTGATACCCCGGGTTATTCTGTACCTATTCAGTTGAGTAATCTACTTCGACACTCAGTTTACATCTCGGTCAGCACAAACGAACACTGAGTAACCAAAATCTGGCAGAACCAACGAATTCTTTACGTTTCTATGTCAATGAAGTGAGCCCAAAATAAGACAAGCCTTTTTGACACTCACTATAGTACTTAAAGCCTACCCAAGCAGGCCAAACTGCTGGAGTTTCTTCCAGTGATCAAAAATGATCGCAGCGGTCATTCGAGAAAATTTAAACATTTGATCTCCTTTGTCGATTTATTAAGAATGGAGAAAATGAGAATATCCCAATATACAAGCTTTTTGTTCGCTCGTTTCGCATGCGAACTTAACAAATATGATTTCATACATGATACGGCTCGTGCGATAAACAGCGATAAAATGGGAAATACGTTTATCTTGTCGAATAGATAGTGGGAGTTTTCGACGTGATCAGCGTACAATCGCTAAACACTAGTAGCTTTGATTTTCGATTACTCAATCGCGCTGTGAATGACCGGATGAGATCATCTTGACGGCCCCATCGAAAGGAGATGCTTCACGATAGATGATGGAGATTACTAGCCAAGTTTTGTCGAAGGCAGTCCAGCTGGGGTCTTCCAGTAAAAAGGCCACTTTCACCAAATTACTGTTCTGTTCTACAATGTAATAGCCACCACAACTGCGAGTGAATCGTTAGACAGTATGACATGTATTTCCTCTGTGCACCTTCACGGGCAGAAATTCAACAACACGTGGTTATAGTCACTGCACTTACAAAAAAAGCAGTTTTTACGAAGAAAGAAAATGATGAGAGGCGATTTTGAAACAAAGAAAGGAACTAAGACACTGACCACCGTGAAAGTAAATCGTCAGTATTTATAGGGTTACTTGACAAGAGAGCAAGGTAAGGAAAAACAGAGGACCGGCAAGCAGTCGTTCGTGTGTAAATCATTTTATTTTCGTTACGGGTCGAAGAAAAGGAAGTGCACATACTACGGTTGCTCTGAAGTGGGTGATGCAAGTCATTCCAAATTCTCTCGCAGAGCCTTTAACTATGGTGATGGGTTATAAAAAAGTTTGTTAGATTTCTTTCTACCAAATATACCACTTCTATGCGACAACTGCATTCGAGACCTTTTGTTGTAGTGAAGTCCTTAGCCAGTGGTTCAGAGAAAAAGGTGGGAGGGAAATACAGTCAATGAGGTAAGGAGAAAAGTTGACTGATGTAAAGAGGTACAATATTGCTTTCAGGCTCAGAGCATAGCAGATCAATCTCCTCATTTTTGTGAAAACACAGGAATCATGTTCAGTCCAAAGAGGATTATGGGTGATCGTGACCCCAAGGTATTCGACAGGTAGATGACAACCAACAGGAATGTTTTCTATGTGAACCTGTTGGCGGGATTCCAAAACTTCCACGTAGTTAGAGCATTAAAGAAGAGAGAAAACGACATCTAACCATTTATAGGAATTTAAAGTTAGGTTATGACAACCTGGTCAAGATCTAAGAGACCAGATTAAAATTCGAGCGTTGCTGGTGCATCGGGTTGGGGTAACCCAGCCGCAACTTCATCTGCATATGTTATAGTAAAAGAACAGTTAGTGAAAGGCGTGGAGGACCTGTAGAATTATAATAGAAAAAGTGAAAAGATTGCCCCCTGTAGGATGCCTTGAGTAGGAATAGAGTGAGGAGAAGTTCTGCCTCCATACCGCGTAAACTGTTGCCCCTTGAAAAAATAATTAGATAATAGTCCAGCGCTTGAAGGTTGAAATCTATTATTTGAAAGGTTGTCAAGAATTTTTCGTCTCTTCACACTAACAACTGCATCATTGTATTCTAGAAAGCAGGTACCTCCAGCTTATGACTTCTCTTCCAGCGAAGAGAACATATTACCATCTAACAAGCAACAGCTTCCAAGGTAGAGCAGGAAGGATGGTAGGCAAACTGGTTGACGTCTCACGTTGTCAGCTCATTGGACGGTCTTTACGGTAAAGCTTTTCAGACATGTTTAATGCGATGAAGAAAAGGGTGACTGAATGATATGTTGCGGTTCGCTTCTTGGGTACATTTGTAATGAAAGGTGATCTCTAACAGTCGGGAATCCTTTTGCAATCCAAACAGTGATTAAATAATTGTACCATTGCCAGTGTGTATGTGTGTGTGTATGTGCACACCGCTTCAGTACAAATGGGGGATGATTATTAGGTCCGTGTGATTGGTTGCACTTGAGGTGTGACAGCTCTTTATGAACAGCTTGCGGGGATATATTAGGGAAGATAAAGCTGGTAAAGCTGAATCATTGACAGCTATAGAGCCGTAAAAGTGCTCTTAGACCTACAGTGGTCTGCATTATGTGTATCTGGGCAGATATTTACGTTCACTGTAGAAACGAACTTAAATTATGAAATACTTGTGGTCACCTTTCAAAGGGACAAATGAAGGACTTGCTTCCATTCCGTTATCAACATGAGCTTACACGGATTGCCGGCTTATGTGTGAAAAACTTATAGCCCGTTATTACCGCTGCTTATCTCATGTGCCGTATTACGGACAAATTGGCACGTTCTATGTTCGCGATCGAAAAGCCTAAACATTCTTTCGCCTCGTAATATCTGTTAACTCTGACAGCTCACTGAATTGATCTTGTGCGTCAAATTTGAAATTACTTCAGCTTTCTGGTGACAAGCAGCACAGGTTGCTTATTCATTACAACGTCGCACAAGTCTCGCTTTTCCTTATAAATTATTTCTTCTGCCGATTTCGAACTGCAGCCACGAAGGACTCGCAGGCTTTTCAGCAGCTCCAAACAGTTAGTGACAACAGTCACCCGATTGTGTTATTGTGTTTGAAGCCAGTTACTCGAATTCGACTTATCAATAAACAGATAGCCTATTTCTTAGTATGCTTGTTAAACGACAGTGTATTTCCATAAGAGGTAGTGGCTACTCAAAGGTTACCAAATGAGGAAGTGAACAATGGTGTTGGAAATTGAGCACGGAACGTTACGGTCCCAATTCCACGATGATGACCACTGCTGGACCTGAAAACCTGCAATTATATATATATATATATATATATATATATATATATATATATATATATATATATATATATATATATATATATATATTGGACACAACTGTTCCGCATCTGTTGATTCATACATCTCTCCTATGGGTGGAATGGTGTAGACTGAGCAGGCGTTACACGAGAAGGGGCCTAGTACAGCATGGTGACCAAATATGTTGGACTGAGCCAGCCAATCAGGATCACCGTGAAAGGGTATAATAAAAGCTCGCTGTGACTGATTATAGTGTGAAGTAACATATTTATCCAACTCAGTTCTGCAGTAAATTTAACGTACAGCTCCGCAGCTTTTACCTTTCCGCTATTTTTGCTTGCACGGCTCGCGCTTGAAGAAATTTCGACATGTTTTCTCAGTTCAGTTATTGCCAGTAAGAAATGAACTTTGCCCCGTCAGTGAACTGGAAATCGGATGAGAGCTAAAAAAGCAATGGCATCTCCTCTGATGAATCACATGGTGAATCATTGGAGGATTGTGAAAAGCTAAGTTGTTGACTAAGGAATAGATGTGTTGATCAAACTTGGTCAAGAAGAGAGATTTTTCAGCAAATCTCCATAATTCGAATCGCTCTATGTAATCTTTGACCCCACGTGCATCACTAAGAAAAAATTATTTCTTTCGTTGAAAACGACAGTGACTCATGTAGCTGTGTTTTGCAATGGGAGCTAAGCACATAAGTATAATCAAGATCAGATCTAAAGACGAATAATTTCAGCAGAACTAGGCAAAATTGGACTGCATGTAAGGCTAACTTGTGCAACAATGTCATTACGTTACCGAAAAGAAGTTCGAAGTTTATTCACAATTATCAAACATATACGCATGTGCGTGTTTTCTTGACAGAAGCTCATAAATCCCCCTAAGGATTCTTTTTGTCACAATAACTCCTCCTTCTACCACAAGCACAATGGGAGTGCACGAATAATCAGTCTTGTTTGCATTTTACATGGTTACACACCAGCAACAGTCAACATTTTTTTTGTGATTTGTTCCCCAGCTAAACAACTGAGTCGACCAAAGTGATCGTTCCGTTGCAGAACCACGGCCATGTTGGTCGAAAAATAAGTATGGTCTACGAGTATAGCAACCCTGCATCCATTTCTCACAACCGTCAACTACTTCACGACTCCTGTTGTGAACTTTGGTTTATCGCTCAGAACCAAGCTGCTCCTGGTTCGGTAGTCAATAAGATACGCTCCCGTGAGTCCTCTCTCACAGCGTTGTACTCTGTACGTTTTGCGGCGCCGGATCTCAACAAGTCTCCGAGGCTCGTAAATTTTGGATTTCCGATGACTAGAAAAGCATCTTTCGATTCATGATTGTAGTCATAGGCCATTTTCATACATGGTTCGTCTCGTTAGCGAAATGCGCTGAATCTGACACCCTTTCCACCAATCGATTTGCGGTAAACTCAAAGAGCACATGTAACTATTCATGGATGGCTGTCTTACCCGTGTCAACTCAATACTGTTGTAATATGTGCAAAGAACACAACTGCAACTCCAGCCAATTTTTATTTATTATTTATTACGCTAAGTTCGACGAGGTTTACCTACAAGAACAACCATTCAAGGGCTAGGTAGACCGCCGAAAATTCATAAGACGTGTACAACCCTCCGAATATTGCCGTGGCCAAGTGGCTGACGAATGAGTGTGCTAGCTAAAATGGAAGTGGCAAACGGCCTCAAGTATACTTTTGAGTTAATTTACTTACGTAACTTTGACCGGATTGACTGGCAATGTGATAATCCCAAAACTGGATGATCTCATTCGTGTACACTACCGGTCACATTCAGAGTTCCTATTTTGCACTGAGACAGGCCCACAGCTCCCACTCGGCCGACATGTTCAGTCGCACAAATCCGTCCTTGGGGCCCTATTACATATAAATGATGCATTCATGCATCCTCACACGTGTTGTGCTTCTTCCCGTGTAGCTTCATCATCTTTCGTGCCGAAAACAGAATTGGCCTAGTCTTAATTTCTGATTGACCAACAGATCCATGTTCGTTGGGTTTCACGCTTTAGTTACTATAATTCTAACAAGTAGTGTAACTATAAAATGCAAATTGACCAGAAAACAGATTCGCTGTGGTCGATATAGTAGGCATCATTCTGGTATCAAAAAAGAAATCAGGAAAAAAGGAAAAAACAGACAACAATACAAAATGGACCGGAAACTAAATGCGATAAACAATAAAATATGTTCGTGTTCATAGCGCTTGCTGGAAACTTCGAAGTGTGTCCGAGTCGTGGAAGAACAGAAACGAGATAATCACGGTATGAAAAGCGAAAGAAGACCGGCGAGCGTTAAAGCCACAGCACTAGCAAAAAGGCTGGATCCCAGAGTGTACACTTCTGGATTTAGGGATACAATGGAAGATGTGTATGCATTTGGTTTAGAGAAAGTAGCGTTGATGGGTAATGGGCACATAAGACCGACAGCTCCTCTGTAAATCGATTGTAGTCCTGGAAAAGGGATCAGATCATCCAAAAGAGGCATGAGAAATGGAATCAAATGGTCATTTACGCACGGTAAGAACTTCGGCCATCCATGTGTGATTATTTGATCAACTAGCACAATGAGTTCAGAATGGGTCAACTGATTCACACGATTCAAAGCGATAGATGCGTTGGCCACGAGGAAGCGGACCGGTTCAATCAACTGCCTGTTGTTTCTTATTTTCACTAGATTATCTTCAGCAATACGGTGACCACTAGAATAGGCCTCATAAGCTTTGCTCACATTTTTGAATAAAATGGCCAGCTGTCGAGATTTGTCCGTGTCCAGCCGGATCAGGACACGATGAAGTTCGACCACATAAGCTGGGCCGGGACTGTTCAGATACTGGTCCAAGGGAAGCACAAGTAACTGATCAAATGATCGTTCTAACTGCATTGACTGGACAACTTGATTGAAAACTTGGTCCAGCTGAAGTTTGGGTAAACGTACAGCTAGATCCATTTGGTCCAGTTTGTTTCGCACATCTCTGTCCCACTGAGAGCGCAAAGTCCGATTAAACCAAGAAGAGTGTAACAGTGCGGTGAAATTGACCGGGCGATTCCAGTGTAGACTAGATAAAAGAGTAACTTGTCCTGGAAGGTAATCGGAATCTAATGTTTGCAATATGGGGTTTGGAATGGCCAAAGTGAGATGCGATATGTTCAGAAGCGGTTTGAGTACATCCAAATGGTACAAGAAGGAACGTAAACCGTCCGTTATCAGAAGATCAGCTTTTTCTTGGGATGGCCCATGAAACATATACAGGCATGCTTGATTTTGGACGAGTGTGGAGGCGTAAACAAGACCAGTGGCTAAAGTAGCCAGTAGAAGGCATATCGTCATAACAATTGACCAAACCGTCCAACGCAGACATGGGCAACTACGCGTGCATCGCAATAGACAGACAGGTTTCTCCTGGCTTATCTTCATTGAAAATGTGCTGTTTGAATCGGTTCGCGCCTCAGACAGGTTTGCCCGGTCACGAAATTTGACGCAAGTACGAAAAAGACCACAGCACGTGGTGACAAGTAAGGCAAGACTAGAAGCCAGTAGAATCGTGAAAATGAGTGTCATGGAGGTGGAAAAGTAGCGTGTGTATTGAGAATACTGATTGATCATACCCGCTGAAGGCTCGCTGGTCATGATTGTTGATATTCGATGTTTCAGTCGGTTCATCTCGGGAATAAGATATTTCTCCAAAAGAAACAAACCACCCTTACCAGGGAGGTCAGCAAGCACTGGCAACCATTCATTCACTAACTGTTCTGCATGTAACGCTCGGGGCAGGGAGGCGAATTGGACTACCGACTGCAGATTTTTGGGAGGAAGCATAGCCGGCAAACTGTTGGCGTGTGTGACAAATGAATGCAAATACATGCCTACTTGTTCGCAAGAAGTAAAGATTGATGAACGCGATAAGTTTTCACAAATAACATGATGGATTTTAGTCAACAGAACAGAAGATTTCCAAGAATCGCTGTTCTCAGAAGATGGCATCCAGCTCGGTTGAAGTGGGACGATTTGGCTCAAACCTTGACGGTACTCATACCATGCGCGCTCGGTTGTTTGAATCACTTGAGTGTTCAAAGACACTGCTGCCTCGAATAGGGCTGTCATTCTGGATAGGATTAGATCGAACGTGATCAAAAGTGCCCTGGGTAAGGAATTATTTCTCTGGATGTTTGAAGTTTTGTCAATGTGTGAAGGAAACAGGAGGATGGCTTCACTCGATGAGTTTTTATTCTGCCTATTGTTGTTGTCATGTGAACACGGCTCAATCAGACACGCAACTGCTTCCGAACCGAGTGTCTTCCCCCATTCAACTAGATGACGCAAATGGCTTTGTCCGCCTAGTCGGGCAGCATCGTTACGAATGTGCACACGCATCAAGCTGTATGCGGAATCCAGACCGAATTGAATGAACCCCAAACCTTGTCTAGCTAACCAGTGACCTTGATGGGGCAAAATTTCCAACGCTCCTGAGATCGCATGATCCGTGCGAATCGCCACAATCAAACTGGTCAGGTAAACAATGAAACAGATAGCAAAGAATGAAGCAACAACGGAAATAAAAATCAGACGACGGCGGGAACTGTTGATGAGTTTAGCAGAATCGGGAGATAGACACTTTGTAACAGGTTTTTCAGTTCTCCGGACATACGGTTTGATTGCCTTCAGACGAGTACCTGTCATCCGAGTTGTCATATCTATTGTTTCTGTCCCATTTACCTCATCTTCACTGAACTTATTGTGATTGCGGCTTACAAGGCTATTCAGGGCAGCTTCAAACTCCCATTCCTCCAATTCCAACGAAGTGGCTGATGCCCGAGATTCGAACTCAGACGACAGATCAGGCTCAGAAGACTCAATGAGCTTTTCAGCTTTAAGCTGTTCCACACAGTTTGGTGTCGGGTGATGAGACCGAGAGGTACAACAAATGATCTTCAGGACATAGCCGAAGATTAGGACGAGTTGAACGATAACGAGGAGCGCGCAAACGGATAGCATAAATTGTATGTAAGTATCACTGAGTCCACACAGCAATAAATCCGGGATCCACTCCGTCCCATTGAATGGGATGTACTGAAATAGGCCCCCCGAAAACGTGTCCTTTTGTGCTTGCATTATGTCACAGAGTCTGGAATTTTAAGAAAAATGACAATCGTTTAGTTAGAAGGTAAGCTATTTTGAAAACTTCGTGAGTTAAGAACTGTGGGTGGGTTAAAATATCCTCCATGGAGACCTACAGGATTCTAGCCACTGGTTCAGCATCATAGAGCACGAAGTGACTGACTATCGATGTGACTTTCCCACAGCAGAACACGGCGTCCCATCTTATAATGGACGTTTATGGCACAAACCAGGCACATCATTTATGACGAAGGGTTTGCACTTGAACTAGAAAGCTCAGTTATTTGTCATCTGTTTGTGCTTTTCGCAACCTTCATGGTCTCACTGATGGGCTGAGCGGTTAAGCTTAGTTTGTATTTTTCAACACACGAGAGGAAAACAACGCAAATCCGGCGAGTAAATGACCAGGAAGAATGAGGTATTCCTAACGGTCCCGTGAAGTGACAAATAATTTTCAACATTGGAACAAAAAATCCCTACAGCCTTTGGAAAGTCTTTCCCCGTTGCGCATCCCAGAATCCTATCGAGTATCAAATAATTTATTGTAAAGTTTGCCTCATTAGTCCCTATATTTTTTCTGTATCCGTTTACATGATACTATAGCGCACACTGTATTTGACAACCGACCAAAAGAGTCTTTTTTATTACATGCTTGCACACCAGCGCTGTGGAAGAGGTGTACCCCATAATCACAAAGGCCCGCTGCACTATTAGGGATAGCTGGTAGCCAGATACTGAGATTTGGGGGTGGAGAGCCACGTAGGATCCCAACAGGGCAGATTCGATAACCAGCTGAACGACAGTGGAATACTGTTTACCATCAACGTGACTTTTGACCTCTGAGATGGAAAGCAAACGTTCTAAAGCGCTCGAGCACCATCTGTCTACAAGAATAACCCAGTCCCTCTTGATCTCTCTCTCGCACACTTTCATGGACTGTCTTACCAGAGCTTGTCTCACACGTCACACTGACACTGTCTTTTCCAGACGGTAATGAACATATTTTCATTGTTTAGGCCGGGGTGTAGACTTGATCACGTTAAGACTTCCAGTCCTTCGTTAGAAGATTCTTCGTGCATTACAAATTCATATTTCTTTCTTAACATCTTTAAATTATTCACTGGATCTAAAACAGCTCATTTTAAAACATTATATGGCTTCTGATAGAATGCGACGTCTTGGAGTTTATCTGAAGTGATCCCATTCTCCTACCCAGCCGAATAATTCCTTTCTGCTAGAGTGAAGACCTGTGTGAAAGCGAAATTATCCCACCCGTAGAATCGTCTAATTGGGATATATCGATAGTGACCCAATTAAGTGCTGATGGGAAAACATCGCGGATTTGCGTGGACTATAGATGGATATTGAATTAGTGCTTTAGCGTACGTGCACGAATGAGGAACCCGAAGAAGTGCTCCATCGGCTTTCATGATCTTATACATGCTCAAACATTGGCCAGAATGCTGCATGCTTGTGACTACTTCCGGATAAGGTATCTGGTGCGCTGAAAAACATAAGCACTCCCTTCGGTTAATTTCGATACAACTTTTGCCTTCTGCTCTGAATGAGTCACCTGCTGTTTCTCAACAGTCTCTTATCCGTACTCCACTGAGTCGTAAACGTGTTGATCCACACGGGAATCATTTCGTTGTCCAAGACTCTATCCGAGCTATACATTACTAAAGTCTTTGTTGTTTTGTCGGAAAAATCCCACAGAACACATTTGGAAAACACAGATTTGCGAACAAGCTCGTTTTCAGTGATTCCCAGTCACGTCACTACAACATAGAATATGACCAAAGGGTTAAAAAATACAGGTAACAAAGTAGGTTTAGGGACCGTAGCTCACACTTATTGTGCCAAAAGACTGTCCACATCTTGAGCACAGTGGAAGCGAGTAGAATTCCCCTCCACAACCCCTCCTGATGAGCCTAGAAAAATTTGTGCATGCATTCAGTCTACCCTGGCCCATTCACCACCCAACTTCAGGTTCAAGAACGTCCGAAAAAGTACAGGCTAAGAACATGTTGTTACGTTCACACCCGGTGTTCGGGTAATATAGTACCACAGCAGGTGTGAACTATGATCATCAAAGCCATTTTGTTGACTGTATTCATTAGGCTTTCGAATATATTTACTGTGTGGTATTACCATGATTGAGACTCTTTGAAAAACGAGGTTGTCTTTGTAGTTTGGTAAGGCGCAAGAAGGCAACAAACGCCTTCGAAAATCTTAGAAGCAATTCATTAAATTATTTTTTCCGCGAATGCTATCAAATGTACTCTTGGAATTTCTAAGTCTCCCTGTTTTTGCTATATTACTGATGATAAGGATTTTCTCCCAGGTCCAGCGCTTTATTGCAGCTCATCGGCGTACCTCCAGTAACAAGCACTTATGACAACTCTTGATGGCCTTCAGTACTATGCTCATTTTACTCCATTTTTTCTCGACAAACTAGCTGAAGTGAGTTTTTGAATATAGGTCTCGTAAACTTCTGCCTCACCTGCAATATAGCGTTGATCTCCAACACTTTTCTTCTAAGTATCATCCAACTGGTATTACTGATACATCACATACTACCACAGGTGTCCGCGCCAGATTCCAGCTAACGGTTTGAAATTTCCACTCCATGCAAAGTTTGATCCTACCTATTCCTGAAGGCCATTTTTAATGGTAACCACCTCCGGTTCAAAGCTAGCGTTTGATTAAGTAAATTGGTTCAAGATAATTGCAATCGTATCCGACCTGATTCCACTACCGGGTGCTAATTTGTTCTTCCATTCCCACAGTTACGATTTAGTACCCTGTTTTTACGACAGTGTTGATCGATGCGTTCTACATATTTAACCTCTATCTATGCTCGGTCCATTTGTTGAACTTATCTCATCGATCACCTATGAACCCCTTACTTCCAGGTGCAATTCAATGACGTAGTGAGTGATCCACGTTATTGAATCTATGGAACATGCTGCTTATGAGTTATTTAAATAACCCACGGAATGCAAGCAATGAGGAGTCCATCTTTTCGCGTTTCCATCGTCCAGTGGCACGTAACGGTATTCGGAGAAACGAGAAGTGATGACTAATAAAATCTATAAAAAAGGGCAGTTTCCGAACGGTTTCTCAGGCAGTTTCAATGTTTTACCAATCTTTTAAAATCCCTGTGCAACTGATTATTCTACCCAATTCGTGATAGTATCTGAACAATACGTTATATTTATAAGTTTCCGAGCTTAAAATGATCCAGGTCACGGACCACTGAATAACTGAGGTGGGGGTTTAAGGTAAGCAATTAATCGAAGAGCAAACCACTCTCAACTGCGGGGACTGACTCACAGGATCTCTGACTGTATTTTTGGTCACTGTAATATATGCTGCTTCGTAATACCTAAGGAGTTTGCTTTCTCGCGGCCAAGATTTATCTTATGACATCCTCACTCAGATCAAATCAGGTGGGAGCTTCACCTTTTTCAGATGTTTAATCAGAAAACCACGAAACACCAACAATCTTATGTTCAATGATTAAGCCCACTTTGCGTTAAGCCAGTTTGTGGTATCCTGATGAAAACTTTCAGAATTCAATCATCCATCAAACTGCATCATCCCGATGGGTGACAGTGTCTCGGCTTTATTCTGACGTAAATTGAACCCTCGAAGATGAACCTGAGTAATATGGTGGTTCATTTTGGAGCTTGGATTTCGCTATGAGCTCGGTGGATATTTTCTGATAATAATTTGGCCGAAACGAAGGTCGACCAATTAGAACAAACCACTTATGAACAACACATCATTAGAGCACACTGATATCGTCTTTCTGGTCATACAGATCGTTTCGTTGCGCAGTAACTAGTGTAGGACTATACACAGCCTGTAGGGTCTTAGCGAATCTGTTTCATGCCGGCGAAAATGAAAGAGTGCAATATTTATTGCGAAGAGGATTCTTATTTTTGTCAGTTAACTGATTTACAATCTCGATCCGATCAGTATAAACAAAGAATGACCGATATCGATCATGGCATGAAGTTCGAATCTTTCTTTTTCCCACCTTATTTGTGATAGACCGTAATTTTCTGCCACTGTGTTCGTTACTACATCTGAACTTACACGACTCTCCACTCTAAGTCATGGGATTGGACTGCCAGTTACACCCTTGGGAACATGGATTATCCATAAAAAAAGAATGGAATCAAAAAAATGCTTCGTAGAAACCGATGATCGTGATATCACGATTTATTCCCGGTTTGTTTACTGTTCCGTTCAGTTTACCTTGCTCTCATCCAGTTATATCATTTCCTCTGAAGTACTGAGCCTATTTAGTACTTGACCAATGATAATCACTCCCTCGATATCGCCCATTGCACTTGGTGCTTTAATGTGCATTTCTTTTAATGGGTTTTACCATTCTATTATTCTCATATTTATGAAGAAAAATGAGCCTGATACCGATGAATGATATACTTCATGAAACTGGCAAGGCAGTCCTGTAAAGCTTTTCAGCGTCACAACAGCAGTAAGTGACCAATCTTTCCAGCACTAATGAAAACTTAAACCAAATTACACATTCATATACGTCTTAGGTTTTATGATTGCTACCCTAATTTTAGTCAATACAAAGAGAGTTCCATCCACTTTTGTAAAATTAGTTAGGCTAGTAAATAATTCAGTGTTCACAGGAATTCACAGCTGCATCTGTCATAGTGAGGATAGTGTGGACAATTCCGCCACTGGTTTCGCCGATTGCTTGTGTCTGTCTCACCATCTTGCCAAACCTTGCCCGAGAAAGAGGCACTGCCGTGTCAAGCTTTTTGCAGACACAAGATTGGTCGATGTAACCTGATCGCAATCGCCTGGGCTGTGGGTAGAATTCGTTGTCTGACCCCTTTGAAGCTGCTTTGTGACACTCGATAGATGACCTCGAATGAGCCGTCTCGTGTTAGCCTATGCACCGTATCGATCGCATGGGCCGAGATCGCACTAGTCACGGATCTGTGGATTCCTTCCTCTAGCCAACAAGGGCAGTGCTCTTGGACTCGCTCAGACAGATGTCTAGTTGTTCTTCCCACGTATTCCGCTCCACAGGAACATGAATACGAGTACATTGTGGACGAAAACTTTGAATACAGGTTGGAGACGCCGAATACCTCAAATTACTAAACGAAAGCTTGTTCGCAGGCGAAATAGAGCAAATGCCACGTAATGTATAATAAAGTCCGCTAGAAAAGTGTACGAGACCACTCGATGATAGAGAACAAAATTAGAGGACCTGACCGATATTTAATATGGAATAAGCGCTCCAGGCTCCACAATAACATTAAACGAAGAGTTAACAGGTGACGTATTTCCTCTAACTGTACGGGGTGCTAGTGAAGATAAAGTGTTATAAGGTCAGTAGTCCAGATGGGTTGCAGTTAAGAGTTCAAAAGAATTTACTCTCATTTCATCCTCAGCCTTAACATGTTTACGCAATGAACTTTCGTCCCGTGAGAATACTCTGGATATGCTAGAGTGGCATCCATGACGTGAGTGCATGCTCACTTCCTGGAAGATATATCATGCAATTTAATACTCCAGAATTTTGTTTTCAAATACTTCCATTGCATCAAACATACTCTGAGATGAGAACAACTGGTCCAATCAGCTTGACTATTGTCAACTAAGTGTCCCATTGAGTGGCACTATATGTCATACACCATTTTATTTCTCATTCTGTGGGATATGTGAAGTCACTAGTACTTGTAGTCGCGACTGTAATGTTTCATTCACCTATATGATGGGGAAAAAATTCGAAATATATGTGTGGATGGTCGCCCGCTGTCTACCGGGGATCATCGATTTGACCCTTTACTTCCAATCCTTATTACTGGCGATTGATGAAGGGGTCAGATCGAAGCAGATTACCTCTGATTTTTTCGCTAACTTGATCTTGATCACTCCATTATACAATGAACCAAGTAGATAAATATACGAGCAGATCAGTTACCAGTCTCGTGACCTCAGAATATTGTCAATGGTCGTCGTACCACCCCAGGAGGACTTGTATCGAAGTTTAGTGAGATACGTTTTGCACCACGTAGGACATGCGCTGAATTCTGTTGACCTGCCAATCCATCAGAGTTCACCATCAGTTTCATATCGTACGCAAAAGAATGATGAATATTCCGATCGATTTCTTGTAAAATCGATGTATAGTCGTAATGTGAATTGTATGACCTTCACTTCATTCAGTTGAATGCAACTAACAGTACCAACGATCACAATAAGCACAATGGTCACCAGGGTTCTGTCACACCCTGTAAACCGGCTTCGTCCTAGACTGGACTGAAGATCTAGCTGGTTAGTTTAGAGACTGTAATTATAAACACGACCGACAAATTGTCCGAACAGTACCTATTTCAGTAGCTTGATTAGTATCAGTCTTAAGCTGCTTGAGACAAAAGCTAATTGTCACTGAAATCGACTTATTGGGGAATTTCATTTGGTCGTGGTCGATCTGTATCATCTCGAATGTCGGAGGTTCAAATTCCCGTCACCACTGGCCACTTTGGTGGTAGACAGTAATCCCAGCTGTCATCCGGCTGGTTACCACGCCTGACCTATCAAAGCCTTATGTAATTCTACACTTCACGTTCCAGACTTTGGTGGCCCGTTATCCCAAATAGTGCAGTAGGTTTCTGTGGCACTCGTGCGCTAGCACATGAAAAAGATGGACATCTCTGGACATATCCTGGTGTTCTCAAGTCCATAAAGAAGGACAGAACATATCAGTGCAGATGTATCTGAAACCGTGTGCTAGGATCCATACGACACGACTGAACAGCGTTGTGTTTGGCTGGTGCACCGACTATTGATGATCGATATCACTCACCACTTTCATTTTTTTAAATGCTTCGGAAATCCATTTAAGCGTACGCGTATTTACAGCTGTGATATCTTACATTATGTAACTTACTTGTGCAGGAGAGCAGTAGAAGGGGATAACATATGAACTCGAAGTTCTGTGCACAGTTGGTGCAGCGGAAAAAGCTGGGGCAAGAGAACGACGTGAATATCAAATCGACCGGATCAATCAACCGAAAGCTACAGACAAAAGATCAAACGGCGAATATGTCGGAGGCTTCCCGAAGCAGACAAAAGGAAGTATAAGGGCTAGCAGAGGGGAAGCAGCGGGATCTTGGGCAACCGGCCAGATAGACCAGGTGAGGGGATGCCGATCAAGCCGTCAACCGGGAAAATCGGACCAGCCGAATAGAAACGATGCCCAAGAGAAGCAAGCTATCGGCCACAGGCAACTGGCCAGAACGTAGCCGAAACACTCAAGCAGCAGCTAGAGCAATGTTGGTGCCGCGCGGTTTGGGAAAGGAGTTATATAAACAATTGTGTGTTCACGGTCTTGATTTGCTTGGCCGTTGAAATATGGGTGTCCTAGCTTGTCTTGTCGTCCTCGTTACATTGTTGCCGTGACCACAGTCACGCAATGGAGCCTCCTTGGCCTGTTCTGTTCGCGGATGGTGATGCAGAGGCGTGGATCACAGATTTCGAAGGGACAGCGGCGTGCGACAGCGTAAAAGGAGACACGTCCTTGTTGGCGGCACTTGGGTCCTTGCTGGCTGGGCGAGCTAAGGCGATGTATAATCTGAATGTGGGAGAAGAAACCAGCCTCGCAATACTGCCCAGAAAAACGTGTTTCATCTTGTTTTCTTTATCCACACTCAAGTCGAAGGGGGGCGTCTATGGTTGAGATCATAATTGGGGACGAACGTGAAGTCGTAGTTGTCGTTTTCAAACTGTCTTGGACAGTCGAGGCCATACTTTGAACGAAACCGTCACGAGAAAGAAGTGCTCTAGTTACACCACTTGTCTCAGGCAGCCCGATCGATAAATGGTGCAAAAGGTACTGATAATGGACAACCGGGTCCTGGGAGCCGTCATACCGAACCGTGTTGAATCGGTTCATAGCTTTCTGACAATCACCTTTCTGTGTGAACCCCGTCACCAGCCCAGCTCGCGCCTCCCTGTACGTAAGACTTATTTTTTCTCCCACTTTCAGATTATACATCGCCTTAGCTCGCCCAGCCAGCAAGGACCCAAGTGCCGCCAACAAGGACGTGTCTCCTTTTACGCTGTCGCACGCCGCTGTCCCTTCGAAATCTGTGATCCACGCCTCTGCATCACCATCCGCGAACAGAACAGGCCAAGGAGGCTCCATTGCGTGACTGTGGTCACGGCAACAATGTAACGAGGACGACAAGACAAGCTAGGACACCCATATTTCAACGGCCAAGCAAATCAAGACCGTGAACACACAATTGTTTATATAACTCCTTTCCCAAACCGCGCGGCACCAACATTGCTCTAGCTGCTGCTTGAGTGTTTCGGCTACGTTCTGGCCAGTTGCCTGTGGCCGATAGCTTGCTTCTCTTGGGCATCGTTTCTATTCGGCTGGTCCGATTTTCCCGGTTGACGGCTTGATCGGCATCCCCTCACCTGGTCTATCTGGCCGGTTGCCCAAGATCCCGCTGCTTCCCCTCTGCTAGCCCTTATACTTCCTTTTGTCTGCTTCGGGAAGCCTCCGACATATTCGCCGTTTGATCTTTTGTCTGTAGCTTTCGGTTGATTGATCCGGTCGATTTGATATTCACGTCGTTCTCTTGCCCCAGCCATCCCTGCTACATTAGTGATAATTAGCAACGTGACCCAAAGAAGCAGTGAAAATGAAGACAAACAGATTAAGGCGAAATATGTGCAGACAAAACTAAATAGCCCATTTCAATTACTGTGATGTTGGCTGCAGTGTCTTCAACCTTTGAGTAATTCTGATGACAATCAAATAGCAGACCTGGGAGATAATAATAGACTGTCCACATTTTTGAGTTTTGGCCCCTATTCACATGTAATAAACTGACTGTTATTAGATTTCCTCGAAGAGCTATCTCTTTTGTTTAATAACGTGACATCTGGGTTGTCATCGTAAAAATTATTATTATGTAGCGTCAACGTTTGAATGGCTATAGAAAATTTATTGAAGCAGGATACAACTGCTGAATCATCTGTAGGAATCAACAGCAATGCGTCAACTCAGGCTACTGTTTTCCCACGTTCCAGCTGCATCGTGGGCTGACCACCTAGACCTACTCTCTTAAAATTAATTGCGTCGGAGAACTGTTCACACGGAAGAAGTCAATCTTAGAGCGTAGACAGCACATATCCCAAATAAAATTACCTGTACAGGTTGCTCGCATAGTTCAGGGACTGGCTTCGGGCTCATTACACCTTATATCTGACCGCAACCTTCCTGGTAGAATATTCCTTCAAATGAGAGCTAAGCTATGGTGACTTCCATGCTGAAACACCTACAGTTTACCCATGGCAGTGCACATTTGATTGACTGATACAAATCACGTAGATACCACTGGTTGCTGAGATTGAGAACATCCAAAAGAATTCCCCTGCATATTTACTGGCCATTTACTCTATATCCGACCGTGGGCTGAGACGTAACTGTCTAGGTAACAAGACCTACCCGCGTCTACCACAGCCTATCTCATGAATAATCAAATTTGATGTATATACAAGCGGTATTTTGAAAAAAGGATGAAAACGTACCCCGAACATTACTGAGTAGTTATTCTGATCAGTATAGAAAAACTGCAACTTAGTTGCATCTTGATTGGGAAGCATAAGGTCGTCTGCATCTTCCTGATCAGACACTTATTTTACTGAGACGGATGAAAGACAGAAATCAAAATTCGTATTTGGCTCTTTCAGCACCCATTTAAGAAGGTTGTCTATTTCACTAAGGGTCCAAACTATACGTGACTCTAGAAACATTGACCCGCCAGTCAACCAACGAAATAACGGGAAACAATATGATCAATAGAACTTCAAATCTTCTTCAACACAACTGAGGAAACAAGTCAATTGGTAATTCGATTTCCCTCTATGTATACTACTTTTCTTGCTTCTATAAAGCGAACTATGCCTTCCAGACCACCAGGTGTTTGTTGGATGGAGCTCAAGTACACTGCTCCATATAAGTGGCCAAGGAGATCAGTTAGACGATGATTGCTGAATATTCATCCACCGGGGTGCATAAAATAAATACTTGACTTGACTTGACTTGACTAGTGAGATACTGGGTCATGTGATCTGTATGGGTCGACCAGTGCCACCAAGCGTGTTATCCAACAGCTCCAAAAGAACAGTCAAACAGCAAATCCTTCCTAAGTTTAAGGCGATTGCGACTGAGTTGCGCGGCCTTATATTGCACTCGAAGCGAAAGTTCCTCAAGGCAATACAGCTCCCCTGGTCAAAAGCCAGCGGGTAGTAGGTTGAACATATTACGATGGTTGGCCACTTGGTAAATCGGCAATCCTCTACAGAAGAGGCCCAACGGGATCTCACAAGGGTGTGATCTAGTTGGTGCCCAGTATGATCGTCGTTGGGGTACCTTGTTAGTAGGTGCCTTTTGGAGTGTTTAAAGCGAGTGCTGCAGACAACCATTTTGTTAGCGTCGGCTAAACCAGTCAGTCGGCCACCGTTCTCGCAATGCTGACCGAGACCGAATTTTCCAAGAATCTTGAGAGTGCATTCGCCGACGGTGCCTGTGTGAGCGTTCCTATCTAAGTGTGATGAAAAGTACATCTCGTGTCGAAACCCGGTTGATTACCTTCTGAAAGTCAAAGCAAAATTCATCTTTGGTTTTGCTATCAGACGAATGGATTAAAGCATAGACTGCAACCACCGTCAGATCGTGCGGGGAGCCTTTAAAACGTGCCAGGACGAGTCTGAGAGAGACTGATGTCCAAAAGATCACTGAGTCATCAGCTGCTTTGTTCAGAGCAAATGCAACACCGTAAAGCTTTTGTCTTTCGAGCCACTGTGATAGAGCCAATAATATGTATCCACTCCCGGAACCTTTATTTGTCGGCTACCTGAGTTGGGCAGGCGGACTTCCGAGAGGCTAGCAATATCTACATCCTAGCAGTGTAAAGTCCGCATCGGGATGCATTGGCTGTCGACGTCTAGAACGGTCCTGACATTCCAATAGGCTACTTGTGTTATTTCCCTGCAACGAATGATCCCAGCTTGCTGTCTTATCACCTCAACCGCCGAGACACAAGGCTCGTCGCTTACCGGGAATCATGCTGAGTGCATGGGGTTCCGTGAATAATGATAGAAGGTCACAGGAGTACGGTACGAAGCGGTGTCCTCAGCACCATTCGGCCTTTTTGTTCGAGACTGCACCTCCAGCATTTGCACATCCAAGTGCAGACTGCAAGGCAGCAGTGTGTTTCCAGAGGAGCCGGTGACCTGTTATGCGGTTCATTCGCCTCTTCTGGAATGCCGGGCCAGGTAATTGAACAGTTTTCCTTTGTAGCTGTCCGCCCAGTCAGTAGGGTCACTATTCACGTACCGACCACCGTCTCGCTGAAGTTCCTTGGTCCTCAGTTACCCTCTACCTGGTTTAGCCCTCCTGTTGGGCGGTTTGCTAGGGTGTGGCCCCTAATGCTTTCTACAGCTTCGTAGATCCACAGATAAGATCTTGGTAAATAATGGAGACTAAGGAGATGGAGTATCCCCCGAAGGACACGACAGCCAACTAACTTAGAGGTGCCGCTCCTCTCAGACACCCCATACACAGGTGCGCATGCCTGATAAGCGGCAACAACCGCGAAATCGTTCGTGATTCCGGGGAAGTTTGGTCCCCTCCTCAAGGTAATATACCGTAATACTTATAACAAAAATTCTGTCTAACCCACAAATTCTTGATCTAACACCCCCGGTTGACCCAAGCACTTTCGAAAGGTGGAAAATGAGGAGTTATACTCTGGATTCAGGTGGGGCTTTTTTCTATTACATGCTTACGTATGGGTACCGTGGAAAGGGCATTCACATCGTAGCCACGAAGGCCCACTGCATTATTGGGAATAACAAGCAACCAGACCCTGAGATTTGGGGTGACGAAAAACCACATAAGGTGCCAATAGGGCAGGTGTGTTAACGATCCAGACGACGGTGGATTACTATTCACCACCAAAATTAACCGATGATGGCAAGAATTCCAACCTCGGGCATCTGAGGTAGTAAACAAACGCTGTAAACCACTCAATCACCTTGAAAGTCAGAGGTTCGAATCACGTCACCACCGGTCACTCTGTTGTTAGATAGCAACCCACTGTCGTCCAGTGTTTTACAATGCCTGAACTGTTCGGAATTAACGTTTTTCTCCATTCCAAGGCTAGTGGTCGAGCTACCGGTTATCTCAATAGTGTCTTGGGTTTTTGGGCCCATGGTTACACTGCTTCCACTCCACTCATGCGCAAGCGCGTGATAAGAATAAACTACGAAGCCTATCATAATTTTTTCGTCATCACTGACTGTAGTTTTCGAATCCCTTTTCTCTTGTCTGTTCGAACCCCATAGGTCATTTTTAATGCGTCAGCTTTCCCTCCCCCTCACACTGGCAGTGTTTGGTGTGGTTTTCTTGTTTGTACTGCTCTTTCACCATCTGCGACCTATGTAGCTCATCAAAAATGAATGATGCACAATCACTGGGCACGCGTGGCTGGGTGGCGTGCCTCGAGGTATGATGGAGCTGATGATTTGGTCTGCACGGGCTTTCGAATATAAGCGAATGTACCGTTAGTGAGAGGTCTCGACTAGAAAGTAGACCTGGGTTTCGTAATGAAAAGATGGTATACGGAACAGGTTAAGACAATATGAGGGTAAGGCGATTAGAGTGTGAATCATGTGAAGATGAAACCAGAAGAGTGGGAGCTGTATGGGGTGATCAATCATTTTGGATGTGATGACCACAGACAAGAGAACACTTGGTCTGCGAACATCAACTTTTGGGTGTGCAGAATCGGAGTGATCACTATGATCAACCCTGAAGAGCAACAAATATTGTCGGACCAACTCGATCTCAATGATTCCTCACCTTACCAATGTATCAAGTGACTGAGTCGGCCGTGCGCAACATTTTGTGATTAGCTGTGACCTGTCTCTTCTAGGCGTTTGGTTATCGTGTATCTCTAGGGGTAACTATTTTAACCAATTTAAGGTGTTCATCTGCACTACGTTTTAGTTCCGTCTGTTTTGCTATATGTAAGCTGGTGAGGTTACCAAAAGTATCCAAAATGGCGATACGTGGTTTGTGGCGAAGTTAATGTAATGTGTAATAATATAAACAGTAATAGTGAAACTCTGACCGGATCGCTTAACCTGTCAAATTCACCCTTCTTCATATTACGCTACGTTTGTTAACTTAGAAACTAGGCATACTATCTCCGAGTGATTATATAACAATATGCAAACTTTATCGGCTGCAAACAAGAGGGCTCTGTCTGACACTTAGAATGATGATTGTGCAAAGTCTCGGAGCATTGTGGACCCAAAAATATGGTTCAAACATCTCGGAATTTTCCAAAACTTACATAAGCAGTCACGGTGGCGAACACACCAAGTAACAAACCGCAATAAACGTTGCATCAACTGAAAATCTGTACGGCTAACATCAACACTGAAATGTGATTTTCTTCGGGTGACAAGTTTTGTGCTAATATCCTATCCAACTTGACTCTACTCATCCCTGCACACACACCCAACTCGGTATGTCTTGTCCTCATTTACTAAGTATGAATACAAAATGTTCCAAGCCCGGACGACTGCTCATGCAAAATAACTAAATAGCCCATCAGTGGTCACTAATGAACTCGAAAGAACTTTGTCTTAACTCGATTTTGCTACCATTTCCTTCTTGTTGTTGTTGTTGTTGTTGTTGTTGTTGTTGCTTGAAACAAGTGTTTATTTCATTCCTTTTTGATTATTTGTTTGTTCAACAAGTATGCTATGCGAATAAGGTATCGGTGAAAATATTAAGCTGAATCCTTCCTTTGGGATGAGCGGATTAACGTTACAGCTTGACTTGACCTGAATTGGTGTAACACCGAAAGTTACTGACAAAAACTTTGCCTTGTGTTAACCAGATTTCAGCAAAATTACAGCTGTGATCGACCCCTCTCACGATCTATATACAACCCCTCTTGTCGAGGCAACGTTGCTAAGAAAGAACAGGTACCAGAGTTCCATATATATATGCGATAGTTCTTATGCGCCTCATCGTTTTGCATTGTTCTAGAAACCATAGGCGATAGAATCCGGTCAAGAGCTTGTACGGTGACTTGATTTTATTATATGGTTTTGCATGAGCCAAGCGGAAAGGGTAAATATCCCATAGCTCCAGAGACCCATTGCACTATTAGGGCTAACCGGCCACCAGACCCTGAGATTTATAATGGATGACCATATAAGGTCCCAATAGGTCTGGTGTGGTAACGAGCCGTATGGCGGTGGGTTGCTCTCTATCATCATGGTAACCGGTAAAGACGGGGATTCGAACTTCTGACGTCTGCTGTGAAAAGCGAATGCTCTAAAGAGCTCGACCACCACCGATCAGATGATTTTGAGCTCAGTTTATTTAGCGAAAATAAAAGGGGGTGATACAGTCAAGAAACAGTGTAACATGATTGTGAAATAGCACATATGACTAACATAAACACGATGCCATTGAGCAGTGGTAATGCAAGGCTCAACAATGGTGCCGAACCACTAATGGCTGAAGCGATAAGGCTGACTGACAACTGGAACATCTGAAAAAGCTACTCATAACACAACGATTAAGCTAGACGGAAACGTGCACGCATTAGCATCTGACGCAAGATTCTTGGAAAGATAAATTCTTATTAACCGTTCTGTCGCATCACGGACGATAATTCCACAACGGTGGAAAATGACCTCTCAGGTGGAGTTTATCGACACTTAAAAAATGCTCCTACTCTAACACATATGCTCATTGGTCACCGATCACATTGGACATTTCACAATGACTACTCATCGGAATCAGAGACATGTGGCATTCAACAGTATTTTCATAAATCTCGATGGATGGTCGAATACTGAATGAAGAGTTATTGTGTATACGTAAGGAGTGTCTGGCTTTTACCGGCTTGGACCACCTATGGCATCGGTGTGACTTCCGGTTATCTACCAAGAGCCGGGTGTACACTGCGGCAGTTAAATCTGTTGTTTTACGCTGCCCAGAAACTTGGTTGTACAGAATGTAAGATACGAGGAGA
This sequence comes from Fasciola hepatica, assembly GCA_948099385.1. NCBI lineage: Eukaryota > Metazoa > Platyhelminthes > Trematoda > Plagiorchiida > Fasciolidae > Fasciola > Fasciola hepatica. The sequence continues at coordinate 1,833,945 of CANUEZ040000034.1, read as the reverse complement.
ATGTCTGTTTTGAGTATCAGTATCTTTGGATTATTGTTTAAATCCTGCGGGATCACCATGTGAGCAACGCTGAGGTTAGGCGTAGGGTGTTGGGAACCAATGGTCAGTCACTGGGCGAAGCGCTGAATATAAATAGGTTAATATAACTAGGACAGGTATTACGCATGCCCACCGATAGACTTCCTCGTCGCACACTGTTCTTTGAGGCAGTTCGAGTTTGGAGGGGGGGGGGTGGGTGGGTGGGATCGAGGTGGTCAGTCTATCACACGGCAAAAACGTATGAGATAACTGATCACTGGACCTGGCCGAATCGGATATGTTAGGCTTCCGGATTGGAGTACAAGAGATCCACGGACCGGAGGGTTGCATGCATGGCTAGGCGCCGCGGTCAGCGGTGAATATGATTTGGAGCACTTTCTTTGCTCTCACGGTCTTTGCTTATAACTTTCTTTCTATTTGTTTGCTCCTTATGCTTTAACCCGTTCAGCTCTCGACTAGATGATGTTAAGAGACAGTAACCAAAAGCCACAGCACAGAAGTGCAAGATTTATGGTTGAAAGAAATGAACTGAACTGCTGTGAAAAATGAAAATCCCTCCCAACAGTCCCATTCTTCTCCCAATAATAAGCTTACATTTATACTTAATAGGACAAACTAAGTGACCACACTCCGATTTGTAGAATTTTCTTGATAAAAAGTCGAACGATGGTTTTGACTGAAACTTTATTAGGTCACGATGTGATTAAAACTTAATAAAATGACACAAAGGGAATCTTATTCTATCTGACGCGGAAATGCACAACGCTTACCAGATCCGTGAAATTGTTCCGATCGACTTGTGTCACTTGTTCCGACCCCATATTGTCACTATTTGGTCATCCGTCACAGACTAATACAGTGAATGTCTTCTTGTTACTCACGTGACTAAACACGATCTACCCCAATAAATATCCAATGGAATCATCAATATCTCTCCCCCCCCCCCCCAAATAAAAGTGCCCCTAATTTGGATTGACTCAAAGTCATATGACGATCAGCTAGCTGAACATCAGTATGCTACGAAAAATAATACTACCCACTTTGACCGACCAAAACAGAGGAAATCGTCGACTTTTTTGCTTGCAAAGTGCTGAATTGCATCAGGTCACAAATATGACTTGGTCCGATTTTCTAGAGTGAAGTTGCGTAATCCGGTACCGATCTTGTTGTCCTTCAACGTGGTGATTTTCATCAATATGTAACCACCTAACGGCTTCTCGCACATGATAATTCACTGCCCTCGAAGGGGCAGACCCAATAAACTTTCCTCTCCGCACCCGTTTTGTATTACTGTACCATATATAAACTGGCGTGCTCTATGTCCTCGATCGAGAACAGTAAACGGCATGTTTACATTACGGAACCTGTACCTTTAGGTTGTTATGGGACGGATAAAAATGATCTGATATTCTATATAAAAGTTAGGCTAAGAAGGCAAAATATCTTGTACGTGACCTCTGAAAAGTCAGAGTCAAACTGACCTAGGGTTATTGAGTATGGGTTTTGTAGCCCATCAAGTAGCACGACAGAGTGGGACACCATTTATGGATATGACAGGCAAAACATCTTACGGTTGGCTCGTTATTGATTTACCTGTCAAATTTTGGGCAAACACTCCAGTGGTAGAGTAGCATTTCTGATCTCGAAACGTAAAAGCTAAGTCTCTGACCACAACATCATCAGATCATCTGCACTCAAGTTAGGTTAAGACGCCCGCTTATGACATCATGACATCCACGAATTTGGTTATTAGGCCTCCAAATTTGGGCCCAAATAAGTCATCTAATTGTTCTCCAGAAGCATCAAGCGACCTATTGTTCGGTGTTGTGGTCCAGAGGTTTAGTGTTTTTTCCCCGTCAGAGGTCAGGGGATCGAATCTCGTCATCGCCAGTCACCTTGGTGATAGACAGTAATCCACTACCGCCTAACTCATAAACACATCGGACGGATTTCGGACATTATGCGCTCCCCACTTAAAGTTTCATGGTCGGGTTGTCGGTTATCCCTAATGGTGCTTTCGGCCTTATACGCCAAGGAGTACGTCCCTTCCTCTGCACTCATGCGTAAGCATCTGATGAAAATAGTCAAGCCTCTCGGCGTACGTTTAGTGTGCCGTGCACTACGGTAAAACGTAAAATGACACAGAACCAATGATAGGGACAAATGAGACAATCTATCCTTAAAGTGCTGAGAAATAAATGGGAAAATAACCCAAATAGTACATTGCCCAGGGCTACCCTGGACAAAATGGGCTGTAGCTGGGCAGAATATTTTGTTGCTTTTACTGGAAAAATCTTTAAGTATGTGTAGGTACGTATACATGGGCTTTCATAAAACTTTCTGACTATTACAAATATGTCCATCGTTATTGCTGAATTATGTTTACATTTATTGTTGGTACAGTATTGGGCTAGTTTAAGTAAGAGTCGTGGTACTTAAATAACGTAAGCAATTATAAAACGGGGATCGGGAAAGTGGAAAATAGAAAAAAGAGGCACCCATTTGCAGAAGAAAACTGAATGATGGGCTAGGCCCGTCTGAGGCTCATTGGGGCCCCGGTAGAGGTACCCACTATTTTCAATAAAACCGTCCGTCATATGCCCAGAGTTTGTCCATCTGGGTGTGCTGCTCAGGGGGAAAGTTGAGCGCTTTTACTCTGATTCACTCGTTGTCTATTTCATCTCGTTTCCCTTGAATCTATGTTGACTTTGTATGGTAGACGAAACTGCAACTGCGCCAGGTTTGTCACTATTTCAAACCAATTGGAATTTGAGGCGATAGTACAATACAAGAACCAGATTCGTGGTCTTCGGTTCTCCCCGAGAGCTGTCCTTTACGGGTACGGGCATGCCTTTTTTGTTATATGGTTGTGTATGAGTGCAGATCTACTGTACTATTAGGGATAGCCAGTAATCTGACCTTATCCTAAATAAGGTAGTAGTAAGTCACTTGTGAATTGCTCTCTATTCACAGTGACTGTCGGTATCGGGATTCGAACCTGTGACCTCCTAGTTGGGAAGCAAACTCTCTAAATCACTCAATCATTACCGGACAATGCTCGCACATCCTAGCAATAAATGGAACATTTTGTCTGGATGGTATTGTAGGGTGGTAAATAAACCATACCCATTGGGTTAAAGGCAATTCACGGAAAGAATTATAAAGATAAAATATTCGTGAACGCTTTCTAGTTGGAAAACTAGTCACTTTTAGGCGACCCAAAACTGATTTCACGGAAAACTTTGTGTTTTCAAATTCTCAATACATGATGACTCGTAAACATACCACACGGCAGGAGTGTAGTCCGACTGGTCAGCACAAAACTGCTATGAGTTACCAAAAATGCTAATGCGAATGTTTCACTTCTTGAGGAAGGACAGACGGGCGATGTTGTAAGCCTTCTTTATTTGAAGCTCTTCTGGATCGCTTTGCGTCCGACGCGTATAACTCGTACAGCTGCGTTCCGAGTTCGCGTCCCAGTTGGGACTGGGTGATTTTGTTTGATCACGAGCTCACGCACGAGTGTATTGTGAAGGGCGTATTCGTATATCCTCGAAAGCTCACTGCACTATTAGGGATAAAAGACAAAGTAATCCTGAGAAAAGGAGCGCTGCGGAGCTGCAAATTAGGTCCCTGTAGATCAGGATCATTGTCTAACACAAATAAGCACCACTACTCGACCAGTGGTGGTCGAGTGGTTTAGAGCGTTTGATTACCAACCCGGAGGTTAAAGATTCGAATCTCCACCATCATCGGTCACTGGCGGTAGACATTAATCCCCTCTGTCGTTCTGCTCGTTACCATACGTGATCTATTGGGGTCGTATGTGGCGCTCCAATCCAAATTTAGGGATCCAGTTTCCAGTTATCCTTAATAGCGTAGTGGGCCTTTGTGGTCATGGGGTATAACCACTTCCGTTGCAATCATGCTTAAGCTTGTAATTAGAAAAATGGATGTAAAATGTATTCACGCGTGAAATTGGTTGGTACGGAAGGAGTAAATAGATGACTGTATGAGTGAGTGAGTGAGTGACGACATTACGGAATAATAAACTGTTTGAATTCCCCTTTTTGATAAAAGAAAATATTTTTGATGTCCAAGACAGACCCTAAGGCTGTTTCACTGTGAGAGAGAGCACAGTACAACAAGTTGACGGAAATTATCACAAACCCTTGACCAACAATTCAGGTTTGTTCCAAGTCGTAGCTCTTACTCATAACCGTTTTTCGTCTACTTTTGTGGATTTTGTGGCTGCACAAGAAAGGAGTGAAAAAACGGCATCCAGCCTTCCCATTCTCAATATTTTACGAGAAACTTTGTCAACCATTGGACTCTTCTCCGTTTAGTCTGATTCAAATTTAAACTCAACATTAAAGCTTGCAATTCTTCGTTACAGTTTCGCAATCTAGATAACATAGCCAGAATAGTAAACTTTGGGGAGGGATCCGTTAAAAACCTCGGAATCTTTTTGAACCTTTTATTACGTACTTGTGCATAACACCCAAGGCTCCCTGCGCTATTTGAGATGACCGGCAACTCAACCCTGGTAATTGGAGTAAAGAACTATATAAGGTCCAGAAAAGTAGGTCAGGTGTGGTAACCACTCATACGACAGTGGATTACAGACTAACACCAGAGTGACCGGCGGTAGCCGGATTAGAACCTCTGACGGCCGAGGTAGAAAGCAGACGCTTTAAACCCCTCGACGACCGCCGGCCATGACAACGATTTCAGCTTACGTTACTGTTCAATTTGAGAAAAGTAAACTTTGAATTGTTTATTCAATGATTCATAAAGTAGTATCAACACTCGGCTCTTAATAGACAGCTATGGATTTACTTTTTAACTGCTTCAAACTCCCTGATAATCATCTACAATGCATGCCAGTTGGGCATGATTCTGAGTCAAACACGTGACTTATGGGCTGTCTGGGCTGGCTCTCAGCGGTTTGCTTAAGCTCATCACCATAGAGGAGAAAGAGCATCCATCATTGTCATACGGGGCTGACGCAGAACAAATCCAGACCATCGATCCTAACAAACCCCAAAATTCATACCAACTGATTACGCAAGCAGTTACTCGTGACTGACGAAGCCATGACAATTCAAATGTCGAAGTGGAGACTGCGCGAAGAACGCAGCATCGTGCAACCTCGTTGTTGTTCCCTCGGCCGTAACAGGTTTTTCCTCTATAGTTCTAATTGAAGACTGTTCAGCTCCTCGGGTTTTCCCATCTTTGTTCTTCATACTTATCTCTTCTTTATAGCCCCACAATTCACACGTATTTTCGTTCACACCACAGTTACAAGGAACATCATACTGAAGCATTTTGTCAACACACTCTGTTATCCACGGCTACATACCCAGTCTCCGTAAACGAATGCAATGTATATATAAGCTTGAGGAGCATATCGAAAAACGTCTTTGTGTTACGCATTTTCTTCCCGAACAGATTGGAAAAGTAAACCTTTAAAATTCAGTCCGAACTGCTTGGGGATAAAGTGTGCGGCTCACGATCATGGTTCGAGTCCCCGTTGGGACTCAATAAATATTGTACGCTATTGGTAAAATAGTTGTAGACTGAGTGCTTCCACATAGTATTCATTGATGAGCCGAGCTATAGTTAGCGTCATCGAGATGATTATTTTCTAGGGTATTATATCACTAAATATGGCTGCAAACACAGGTGTGAATTCGACAAGAACAGTAGACAAAGTGGAACTTACTGTGTTTCTGGTCTGCCTTCGACTATGGTCGCAGTTGAGTTTGTTGTTTCATTCAATAAATAGCGTTCTACGAATAATCCGCAGTTTCTTCATTTATAACAGGTATGATTTTGTCCAAAATGTGATTGTACGCAAATTCCGGCGGTTTGCTTACGGACGTGATTCTACGGCGATGCGTCAAAACTCTGTGGTTCGACTGGTGTGACTTTGTCCGGAACTGTTCACAACCGTGTCCACCTGTCTGTTTTACTATCTCTCACTGTCAGTCAGTGTGATGACGTAATAAGGCACTTAACAACGTTGTGATCTCGCAATCCAATACCCACGCTCTCCCCCCGTCGACCGAGCACTCGGCCCCCTTACTATAGCATCAAACATCATCAGATCATCATACTTTTGTCTACACATCTCGGTAACCAAACTTGGAGTGATAATGATTTGAAATCAGTTTTTTTTCGCACTATGTGTGTTTGCGTGTGTACTGCGTGAGTGGGTGTCTGTAACTCAAACAACTCATGCAAATGAGTATACTGACAAAGAGAACGGGTTTTTAATCTCTTCCATGAATTCGAAAATTCAACGGCCACTTTACACACCGCTGATAACGCAGTTGAAGCGCATGATTACATGGCGATGGCTTGAGCTTGAACGTGTGAAGTTGTCATTCCTCATCACGCGTTCCAAGCCGGAATGAACTAGCACTAGAAACATCTGCATTCCCATGATAGAACGTACCGCCTGGTAGGGGTTAATAGACCTATTCCAACGACTTCTGGTTGACGAATGACCGAAAGATAAAAATGTCTTTGAATGCCATCCTCAGTGAAGTTTAAGACCAACGTGAATGGAATTTCCTATATGGCATGCTAACCAACTGTCCATGGATGCTCCGGAAACGACCGGCGGTAGTCAAACAGCTATCGTCGCGGACCTCAGACAAAAATGACTCGGGTTTGGTTCTCGCCACCTCCAGTCGCTGTCCCATTCGGCAACATTTCATTGGCTGTGCTCCTCTTCCTGAATTGTCAAACCTTGTTTCACAATAAATAAAAAAGGAAGTTATAAGAGTATTTTTTGGTAACGGTGCAGCACCTATTTCAATGAGTTACAAAGCTGAACGCTGGGTATACCACGCATGTATTCTACGATGTTACATCTTTCGGGGATGATACACTTGAAACCCAAATGCTAAGCGCAGCGATCGGGGATCCAAGAGAAAGCTTTTGCTGTCAAGTATTTGTAGTGACCCCTGTACTAGATGTATCCGAGCTGAATGCAGTTCGCATCGAAGGGAAGATGCCTCAAATGACATGTCATGTTCAAGAATTCGATGTGCGGTAAAACACGGTGGTGTCGGAAATCTTGGAAATCATGCCACGTTTTGGCTACCTTGGGTAACCTTTTTCAAGATCAGTTTAAAACTGACCCATGATCGGATTGACTGAGTGGATTAATTTCGGTTCGGCGACATTGAAAACTTGACTGGTTTGCAAGCTGTACAATGTCTGATATTCAGCACAGTTTTTTTAATGTACCTCTTGATCAGCTTGTCGGGATATTGCGTTGCACAGATTATACTGTACGACTGATGCAATTCTCCGTCTTATGCTCTCAGAGTGCAAACCTTTTTAGTACTCTGCACCAGGTAGATAGTGCCACAGTCCGCAACGGCCTCGGTTGAAAAATGCAATTTAATCCGAAGCAAATACTAATTTGTGTAAATTGGCTCACTTTGAGTTCACCATACCTTTCTCCTAAACTTTGGCGATTCAACCTTACTGTCATGATTCCTACTCTATATATAAAAATAAAATTTTTAGAATGAATTATGAAGAAGACTTGCTCACTCCATTCATATTCTGTTTGACCTACTGGATTGTTTTTATTTTCTTTGTGATACTCGTCATTACTGTCGATCATCATAGATTTGTCCGCAATGTCAGAGGGTGCTATATACATCCGAGGAAAGGTTTTCTTCTGATATTTTGAAGTCTTTTTGGATTTTAACAAACAATGAACGAGAGAAGCTGCAACATCTGCATACTACTATTGAATGCTTATGTCAGAAAGTGAGTTCCTGTGGTGATCCGAATGTTTTCACAAGCAGCATGATAATCTGTAGCTTCGTCGTCAGAACAGACTTCAACTGACCTGGAAAAGTCAAATTCTGATGATTATAACATGCTAATACATCAATCGGATCATATCGTGATTGGCTGGGTGAATCACCTGTCAGTGGTATGTACCATGTATTGCTTCGTATATATCAAACAGGGTATTACAAATGAATCTAATTATTAAAAGACCTCACAGTTGCGATCCTCACAACTCCAGACAAGAGTTATTTGTATTGGTATTATTTGTAAGCTCGTGGATTTAAACGTAGATCATACACATTCAATTGTTCAGTACGTACAATATCCCAGACTGAATTAACTATGACGCTGTCGTTCCCACCTATTACCTGGCCGCGTGTTATATTTATGTCACTTTATCTCTAGGTGGCCGACTCCACGAACACCCTTAAATTGTACTGAGACTCACACATACCATCCATCTAAAAAGTTCTGATAGCCCCCACTGTGGGCGTATTAGTTGATCAGGTAAAATATGATTACCGTTCTTTGCCAACTGTTAACTCAACCTCATTGGGGGCATAATTAGTATGCACACTACCGATAACTCTGGGAAATGCGGTACAGCGATGGGATTTCAATGAAAAGTGGAGTGCCGAAATGACGGGATGAATTACGGCTATTACAATTCACGTCCATTGCCGCTGAGGTTCCAGCGAATCGTAAAGAAAGCATACTCACCAATCATTCAATTGCCTCATAAAATTATGGTACATGAATGGCTGAAGCATAGTTTCGGTTTTCAGTACTCTTTCACCCGAGTTTATCACGAGAAGTGGTGTACTCCAGAGTTGTCCTTTTTGCTTTTGATCTTTCAGTTGGTGATTGATATGATCCTAGAGACCACCTTTTTGTCATGTGAGGATAGTGGTGTAGTGACCTCGATCGTTCTGAGAAAATGACCGTTTTCTGGACATCATTTTGGATTTACTTTCTCTGCGATCTTTCCTGACGTTTGACGTCGACCTCACTGTTTTGTTTGGTTGCGTATTTTTTACTGGACTGACTTTCCCGAGGTTTCCGTCGATCTCGTTTCAAATCACTTTCACTTTCGGTCTTTCGCCGATTGTACGCGCTCGCAGTTCGTTTTTTGCACAGCCGTTGCTTTCATATCCGTTCGGTGTATCTCTCGTATCGGTACTGTTTCGGTGCCACGATATATAGAACACACCTTGCATCTGTAAACCGACTTGCGTCTTCTCTATTCGTCCGATAGAGGGTATAACGTTAGTATTTCGCAGCCAGACCCAATAGAAGACACGTTCACTAGTCGCCCTAGAACGTCTTCTATGGTGGCGTTGAACTCTTCTCAGGTGGAAAAGTGTCGGACCTTGAATATTCAAACGACAGAGTACTTCTGAAGGAACATCCAAGTAAGTTGCATAGTAATGTTCAGTATGAGCTTTGCACTTCCAAAGCGCAATATGCTGTTGCAGAACTGGGTTAGTCCAACTTCGGACCTTTTGGTCTCTAGGGTTACCATAGAATAAGTACGTAAGTTAGGTTATTTGGGCAACTGCACTTCATTCGGAGATCGAAGACCAGATGATGTGTCTCTGTCTACGCCTAAAGCTCGTTTGGCACTCACCAAACTCAGACATCTGTGGTGTTGACGGGACTTCCGTCTACTTACCAAGTGTCGGTTGTACGCTGCAGCAGTCAGACCAGTGCTTCTGTTTGGTTCGAGGACGTGGCCACTTCGGGTGGAGGACAGGAGAAGACTGGCGGTATTCGAACACCGATGTTTCCGGAGGATTACCAGAATCTGGTTGGAACACCGCACCAGCAATGACGAGGTTAAGCACAGAATATTAGGCACACAAATTAAATCATTAGATCAAAAACTTTAGCTCTCGGGTGGTGGTTAGGAAATGAGTAAGGGTGGCTAGTTCACGGGATGGAAGAAAGGTATGAAAAGCCCAACGAGTGAACGTGGTTATACTGGGCGTGTTAGGCTTCCACGGTGAGTTCCAAGAGGTCCATCCGCCCAATAGTTAGACACTTTACAAGAAATGGCTAAGTGTTGCAAACAGTGGTGCTCTCGTACTCACTAGTTATCTTTTTATCAACTGGATAGGAAGATTTGCGGTTCTATTCTTAGTCCTTTTGGAATCTCTTTGTTCATTTCCGAATGAGGCTTTCGCTGAGAGATTGCAACCAAAACCACTCCACTCAATGTATGGTTAATGGTTGTTTGAACTGAAATGAACTGAACATCAAGCATCCGGGATCCTTTTGGAATTAGTTGCTGACCCTCAGTGATGACTGATGGGTATATCTAGCAATCATCTGCTGACTTCAAGCAAAATTACAGCATTCCACTCTATGGTAAATTGAACCGACGATCAACTCTGGTAGAGAGATAGATCCGCGGAGTTCGATAAATGTCCGAATTCACGTAAAATGGATTAGGCTACACACTTACATAAACACCTCAGAGTGGCGTGACAGTTGGCGACATAGTTCAAAGGTCAGATGGAATAATCTGTTGGCTGGTGTGATTATTGCTTATGTTCAGTGTGAAAATCGAACTGAAGAATAAATCCTAGGTCAGCCGATCTAAATGAGTCACCATATTATTAAGACCAAGTATTAGACAAAGTCTAATGGTCTTGGTTAAACTTTGTGCATCGACTGGAACTGGCCTTTGGTAAACTTTTGTCGACTAGTCGAAAAGTGCTTATTTCTCTTCTTAGTTTCATCCAGCAGGTTGGTGATGATTCGTCATGTGCAATAAAAAACAGCTCACCAGTTTTATAAACCTCGCAAACTACACTTTGGAAAGCTTTCTATTGAAAATGACGACAAAAATTTCCGGAATTTTCCATTCCATTTTTTTAGTCCATAATGTTGCTCCCCCCCCCCCTTTTACACCAGTGGTAACAGATGCCCTCATCCAGGTCCTCTTCATGGTAGAAACTATAACACCACTTCCAGCGCTCAAATTCGTAATCCATCCTCTTGCTGCTGTTTGATGAATTCTGATGCACGGAGGTAATGAGAAAGTCTGTTTTACTCTTTCCTAAAAGCCAAGACATCATGGACTCCGTTGGATCTTCGTATTTCACACCTTATTGCTCTAACCGTATCTAACAGAGCATTGACCAGTAACCAGGGTGAAAAAATGGTCTCTCTCGGCTCCAATTATGGTGATGCAGTTTGCTCTTTTCCCCTATTCTGGTGCTTGCTCATTTTGGTTACCTTTTGAACTTCTCCTTCGAAAACATTCAGCTGAAAAAGACAGTTAAAAAATTGAATTTTAAATTTTTTGTCAAATTTGTCCCTGACATTATGTTACTCGCTTTTACTAGCTGGCTTATCAATAAGACCTACATTCATTACTCGACGTAAGTAGTTTTATCCACAGAATACCAGCCAGTAAAAACTCCATTTCGAAATGATGTCACTTCGACAGTTCTGGGGAGCTTGTTTAAACTTGATTCCATTCGGGACTGCCTCACTTCGGACATCCGACCAGTTTGAATTTTTTCTAGTCCTTTCCGAGTCATCCGCACATTTCTGTCCCGCATGTAATCGATAGGTGATCAGCTGATCATGCAGACGCACGTATGCGCGCAAACGGTCCGTTTGTACACGTGTGAACCTTCAGTCTTCCGATAAATGCATTTGCCGTCATCCGACTGTGATCTTTCCCCTAAAGTTCATCGGAATTTTTGAAGTAGGATGCTTCGTGAAAAACACCTCAATATGGAAGATGATTCCTTCATAAACGATTATTTAACTGGTGTAAATAAACGAAAGACTGATCATTTGCTAACCACAGAACATTTGACTGTGAGTAAACATTCAGCTGGACTAACGGAATCAATTCTACATTACAATCATAAAGTGCATGATGTGGTCAATCTTCGGGTGGGTTTTTGTGCAAAGTCAGTTTACAATATTGTAGTATGCAAGAATCGGTGTCTTCCGTGGGGGTTGCTCGTGTTTGATCTGTAGAAGACAAAAAAGCAGAAAACTCCACGAGCACAAAGGCTCGATAAGTGCATCAACAGGATCCTACACTTACATTTATCGAACACTAATACGGCGGCCAACAGCCTGCTCGCTACAATAGTTCACTGTATGACAACTGCGAGAAATGCTAAGAACCGGAGATTGCCCTGAAAGGATGATCAATGCCAGAAGTACTCACATAGTATAGCTATTAGAATCAGGATACTTATCTTATAAGGAAATAAACAGAAAGCGGTATAATCTATTCCTATTAGATGGCGCTTTGTAAAGACAAAAGTTCATTGACGGGTAATATTTATGTGTTAACAACATCGAGATGTCAGTTGATTCTGATTTTACTTCACAACTTTTGGAGTTTATCAGCATGTACTTTGGCTGCTGAATCTTCGTGCGTTAGTTATTACTGAAATAAAGGTGGCGAATTTCTTGTTACCTGTCCAGGGTATGTCAACACCCCACCAACGTACAGGCCACTGTATGCCTCTGCATTTACAGGAATCTTGTCCGCAGATCATCTTTAGAATTCACAGCTTTTTCCGTAGAAACGTGAATTCTGATGCCTCCACGACGGATTAGGAATTAAGTACCTCGAATCTGTCTTTGAGCCAGTATATCTGTATCTACCGAAAGTATGATCATTGGACAATCAGGTAAGCGAGTCCCAAAGCGACCGAGGTTAGTAGGATTCGGGCTTATTCTATTTTCATTTCATTCCACGAGTCACTTGTTGCATATATATATATATATATATATATATATATATATATATATATATATATATATATATATATATATATATATATGAATAACAATGGTCATGGCCCGAGAACCAGCTAAGCAACTGTCATGATAAACTACGGGATTGACCCTATGAACACGGAATTCCACTAGAAATCCCACTGGACGCGCTCGAATAACTTGCATCAGCAAAACAGACCAAGGAAATGGACACAGACCATTACGAAGGCTATGATTTGGCTGTCCTCGAAGCCAGAAAAAGCGATTGCAGATGAACCCTAAAGAACCAAGTCACAGATAGCTATTAAAAAGGGATGTTGGGGAAAACCAAAGTTCTCCCGAAAATTGGAGTCAAAAGTTTCAGAGGGAATATTATTTTTGCCCAAAAGTATCCAACTATTGAGTAATTCAATAAAATCAATTCTTTCTAAATTAGATGTTTTCCCCGGCCGTTGTGAAATTTTCTAATTACCTCCCCTATCGTTGCAACGACGCTTTTTCGGTCTGCTATTGACCATTTACACGTGTTCAAAAGGTCGTCTTTCAACACTATATAAGTAGCTCAGGTGAAATCTCATTTGTTTGTTCCATGCAATCAGTGGTATTCGTTTAGTTGTGTCGATGTTCGTCTTTCGTCTCTAGTTAACAGGCGGACCAGCATAAATGGATTCCGCGCTGCTTCCCACTTGTTGCTCTCGAAGGTTCTCTCTGTTATGCAAGTGAGTTGTTATGGTATCTGTCAGGAAGTCCCGTAAACCTCCTTGAGGCTATATTGCTAATCCCCGTGATCATGTCGAGCCGAGTCCACGTTTTACCGAACCTCCACACACCCATGTGGTTGAACTAGCCGAGTGAAAATTAAAAAAATCGGTCCGAAAAGATCAGAGGAAAACGTCGTTCAGCACTGTATATCAAGGCCACAATCTCATTGCACGGGCACCTCCGAGACTTTCCCCATTTTCGCTTCAAACGGCATATCATTCTTCCACATGAAGACAGACTTTTGGCGCGAGTTGCGTTCGTCTTGTTTTCCGTTAGCAGACTGGAGCGATCGAAGTTGTAAGCAGAGGCCGAGTGCATGGGCGATCAAAGGAATCAAGGACTAGAACGCGAATAACACAACACGGTTCGATCAAGTAGTATTGCCTCTCCTGTATCGAATATGAGTATCGATGTCCTGCGAGGCTGCAGATGTTTTTGATCTTCATTGTTGTATTTTGGTGCTCTGTGCTCTCGGTATGGTTTATCATTGCCAAGTACAGTTTCTGTTTATCCGGTCTCAGTAAACTGACTTCCGACTGTTACTTTTGTATTATCTGGAGCCGTAACAAAATACGCAATCAGAAATTCCAGTTTCAAAATGGTGTAAAATAAACAATTCCGTGGAAACAGGTTTGGTTCAGGCGAGAACCATCTGCCCACTTAAGAACCTGACGGGAAGAAATGGTAAGCATATCAATACGATGGAGGGTAGAAGCCTTCAAGCAATACACTAATTTTTGATTTAGGGTCATAAGTTCTCTCCGCTGTTCTCTTTCTCTGAAGTATTATGATAGAAATGTATACAACTGTTTAGGTCATCATAAAGTTTCCAAGTTTCTTGTAAGCACATCATTTTTCTCTTGTTAATATGCTTTTACTGTTTGTTTTGTTTTCAACTGATAGTTTGTTTGGTAAAATAGAGTTAAATCAAATTCATGAAAGTCCTTATTTTTATCCAACTTTTGGAACACTACAGCTGTTTCTTCTCGTATACAGGGAATCGTCAGCAGTGCACAACCACCGAGACCCTACCCTGGAGTGAACGTGTAGTAAGTTCATATCCGACCGTATTGCACTCGACTGGTGCAGGGACACAAATTGATTCAGTTTTTTCTGTCTACTCTATTGGGCTTCTTCCATTCTCTCATTCTCCTTGTTAAGCAGCATAGTTGATCCACTAGTCTGAATCATTGTTCGTCAACCCTGGAGTAATAAAAAAAAGAAAGATTACTGACTGGATTTTGCGAGGATTGTGAAGCAATGTGTGCATTCAAATCCCGATCGTGTGGTTACCCATCCCCCCTCCGTCTCCTCGAGTTTCATCATATTTCGTTACTTATTTGAACCACATAATGCGTGTGTGTGTGTGTATGAAGCATTTCTAAATCTGCAACTTAGCTCTCACCCAACTTGGTTTAGCTTCCTAATGAGGGGTAGCACTTTCTGGAACGAGCTAAGTGCGGTCTGTGCTACACACAACAATTGACTTCCATCATGGGCGATGTCCCAGTGACGACCTAAATCCAACAAAAGACTTTCAGTTACAAAGAACCGACGTAACCTGGTAACTTTATCAGCATAGTAGGTAATTTGGCTAATCATGCAGTATTAACACGAACTTCAAAATTGGGAACTTCCTTTGCGGTTATTTCAGGAATCTATAACGGCAGTGCACTTTCACGGAGTCTTAACTGGGACATGAACCTGGAATGAACCCGGACAGTGTGATTGTGAGCCCAAACATCTTACCATCAGGTCATCCGGTATGACACTTAACAGACGGAAATCGGCTAACATTCACTACTGATGAGTCCCAGCGAAGGGGAAAGGGCTGTGAAGTGTGTGATATTGCTGGGATTGAATGGAATTATTCAACCCGGAGCAGAACTCCCGAGAAATAATAACTCCAGACCAGTACTGAAGGTAGAGTTTTATTTCTTGCAAGAGGATTCTTGTAATGTACAAAGATGTAGTAAACAAATAAAAACACAACCGTGCAATGCGGAGTAAGTTATTGATGATGAAGTCGAGGGTAACAACATCATCCCGGTATGACTCGAAGCCTTAGTGCAGTAAGTTCACCGTAAATGTATCCACTCCCGGAAGGGTCGGATTTCTGTACATACTGCTGAAAACCATAGCAGTAGTTAGGTTTTTATATAATGTGAAGAAATGCTTTGAATGGCCCGTTTGAGAGTGGTTTCGTAAAGCTGTTGACGTACTCCCACGGCAAGGTCATTGAGACGAACCATTTTTGAAGTTTAATTAGCGATTCCCCGTATCGGCAGTCATCACCTCAAGCGGACAATACAAAGCTTTTTCTCGGCGGATGTCATAATCTAATTGGTGGCACTGTTTTTTAGTACCATATGTAGAAATTTGACTACCATCGAGGGTGGATAAACTTCCCGAGAGCACATTGTACAGTGAAGCGAACGAGACACCCTCACTTCAATGGAACGATGAGTAGGTGCCTTGTGGTCCTGGAAAATTGCTTTAGTAGTTGTACTCAACCGTATCAAGACGTGTCGGATCAGAACTTCAGGGTAAACTTGTTCTATGGTGATGCTGGTTAGAAATATCAGCCCGCACTGACATTTCGATCAGATGGTTTCCTGGACTTGCATGGAACCTCCATTGTACTGCATGGTTGTTGACATCATTTCATTTATATTGGTTTCTGAGATATGTTTTCAAACATGCCTTCAGTGATCATGCTTGAACAATAAAAATACTGTTTCATCGACCCGAATTATCGATTTCTATTTTTCGTCCCCCCAAACGCACCTCCTCGTTGATCATTTCAAACGCAACTTTCAATGATATCCAACCCATGCAGGAGCAGAAATGCGCCTCTTTGATCGAAACGCGCACACGTTTTGATTTCAAATTGCAGTGGTCTGCGTTGCATATGACCTATAATCCCGATGTTGACCTTTATCACGGCTGAGCTGAGTGCGGCTGCTATGACGGATAAACGAAGCGGATGCTGGTTCGCTTCTCTAGGGTACACATATGCATTGAGTTGACCACGTAACTGAGGGACGAAAAATTACGGCCAGATCGAGACGGTCAGAAGAGTGGAAAGGTTACTTGGAAGCACTACGACAACCGCTGTTGGTGGTAATTAACACATAACGAACTCTGTAAGTGAAGGTTGGGGAAAACAAAATAATGGGTCTGTAGATGAATCATCGCTTTTGAGAACCACCGATACGGATCTATGGGAGAAATTGATGGTTGGAAGGGTGTAATGGAATGGGCGTTTTTGTGGGTGCATGCATACACGTGTGCATATGTGCGCTAACTACAACACATTTACAATGCTGAGATAGTCTTGGGGATAGTTAGATGAAACCAGTCATTGGAAGAATTGAATGTATCAGGCAGCTCCAGTTTGGCCTAATATAAACTGATGCGACTGCATTACTGAATCGGACGAGATTGTTGGATGGAACACTGAGTACAGGAAAAATGTGTTGGGGATATGCCACTCGCTAACATTCGAGGAGTCTTAGAACATCTATCATTATCGTTTGGGGGCGACAGGGAGGGAACGATATACTGATCCCTTGTGGCAACGAAATGAATAAATGATATCATGTCATAATAAACATAACTAAAGTATCTGTTTCCGGCTCGTGCGATATGCAAGCACTGCGATAGCCATTGATTACTGTGGCTTACACTCAATGAACTCCGCGACTGAAGGTCTAGCAGTGCAAAATAATGATAGTGCTTTTGAGGAGTACCAATACGAGTTGACACGAGAAAGTGATAGATCCCGGCAGGAGAGATCGAAACAGCAGTGATTTCTATGCGCATTGTTCGTAGCATGATGTCAAATACAGGTGAGAATGGCGATGTCCACTAGCATATTTAGGTAATCAGGGTGATTATGACTACCGGACGATAAACGAGTATATGTCGTGGCAACAGCAGCATAATTTATTGACTGTGGCTTTTTGCTCCGTGGTTTGGACGACTATCTGAGGCGCTGCTATTGTGGTGGATTTTAATATTTCCTGTATTCCCAAACGTCTAAGGCGAGAAAAGGACACGACGTCGCGTCGGTTTGGTGACGTGTATTGCCTTGGCTAGTCAACAATCAAGTCTGCGCAACACAATCGTGAGACGAGCGTGAGCGCAAATGTGAGCAAGGGCACAAAAATTTAAGCGGGTACGCGAGTCAGACTCACGTGTCAACGGAAACGTGAGACAAGCGCACAGTCAGAATAGGTCACGATAGGCTAATGTTTGATTGGTCAAGGTCGACTAGCACGGAGATGACTAGCGTCAATTTACGTGTGTTGAGGTGGTTTTGGCTCAGCGTGTGACTGTTTGGACTGAATCATGCACCGGCTCGCGGCCTCCGACTTTTCGATGTGAATGCAAGTGGATTTTCCATTACAAAAATAAAAATGACTGAGAACGATCGACTGGCTGTCTGCGTGTGGATCGTCTGAAATAGCCATGATCGTATAGATGGTCAGTAGTGGACGGAAAAATAGATTGGATAAATGCCAAAAAAGAAGAGCTGATATTGTAGCAAAATCAGTGTCTACACTACACTACAGACAGGTGGGGCTTGCGCTTACTGCTGCAAGTCTGGGAATAGGTACAACGAACGATCTACTATGATTGTGATGCATTGGATGATGAAAGCTGAAACAGTCTTTTCCAGGATGGAAAGGAGCAGCTACAGCGGAAACCGGTTACCTTCAATATGATCGTGGATTACTCGTTCAACCTCTCGCACGAGAACAAACTTATTATGCTGCCCATCCAAAAATCGTCTACTACACGAAAAGCACCCCGATTCTGCCATCTCTGTACGTCACTTCGCATGCGATATACTATTTCAAATGTGGGTGTGGAGTCCCCTAAGTCGATCGAACATTAAGGCAGGTACGTGATCAAATTTTGCAACCCATTCTCAATTGGGTTCAGCTCTCAGCTGACCCTAAGTCAAACACCAATGGTCGATTAACTGATAAGACAACGTCATCACCCATAGCTGAACACTTACTGGTGACGCAGCACGAAGTTGACGAAGAGAAGACGTCTCGGGTGATTTGCAGAACAGAAAACCTGAAGCTGCTTAGATTGACCGAAGCGATAGCAAGCAAACAATAGAAACCACCATTGTACAAACAGAAAAACTGTATATGACAATGTTTTACGTGGTGAGACACACGTGTTCGTAATTTGGTTGTCGTGCTTATGTTTATATACAAACTTTGACAGTAACTGTTGTGTATTTTAAGCATTGTATAGAGGTGTAATGAAATTATCCCGGACACCCATCACAGCATTTTCATTTTGACTTCCCTTTACTAATTCATCACTTATAAGGGTTGAACTTCCCCGAAATGATCAAGGCTTTCGTTGCTTTCCATGGGGAAGGGAATACTCTGCTATCTGGATATTCGGGTTTTTTGAAAGAGAAAGAAACTTAAATGAAAGTCTTGATATTTTGAGTAACTTGGTTTCAATGCTCTTGTCTTGGCAGAGAAGCCTTCGCTGCAGTGGATAAGTTTTGTTAACTGGACAGTCACATTTTATCGAGTGGTCAGATAACGCATGAGGTTTCATCACGTATACAGAAAGCACGTTTGGCTTTTACCAATCTTAGTCATCTGCCGCGCCGGCGTTACATCCGGATTGTCTATCAAGCTTCGACTGTACACCTCTGAAATTAAACTTGTTCTTTCATGGGGTTCAGATGCATGGTCGTTACGGGTAGGAGATGGGCGAGAGGTGTTGGTGTTTGAGCCTTGACGTCTCTGTGGTAAGGTTTGAATATGATGGGGACACTGTTTTAACAATTTCCGAGGTTAGGTGTGGGGTGCTAGGAGCCGCTGGCCAGACACTGGAACAGGGAATGAATCTAAGCAGTTTAAGGTAGCTTGGACTTGTGTTACTCATACCCCCTGACAGAATTCCCTGGCGTAGGTTGTTCTTCGAGGCAGGTGTTAACTGGAAGGCAGGTTGACTTGGGCCGTCCATGACATAGAAGAACGGTACGAAATTTGTGATCACCGACTGTGACCAAGTAGGGTGTCTTAGACTTCCGGGTTTGGGTCTATGGACCTTCGTATCTGATGGCCAAATACTATAACTGATATGGCTTATTGTCTCAGTCAGTCGCGTTGTTGCACTTTAGTTTTTGCTTTATTTTCGTGATTTCCAATTATTACTTTGGTTTTGGCTTCTTTCAGTATATCCTTCCGCCCATTGTGCCCCCAAATGGCCGATCTTGTGGAGCAGTAACCAAAACCAGAGCACAGAGATGCAACTTTATCAGTTGAGTGAACTGACGGAACTGATGTAAAACCGTGAATATTGGCCTCGTTCTACAATACTACACAGTTAACATATTCTAAGGTTTTATATGAAACAAAACTCCGTTCGAGATATACTGCTCATCCCTCATCTGAAACATGCTATCATATTCAAATGTGGGACAAACATTTTGAGTTTCATTTAGTCACGTGAAATCTGTATGGGCATAGGTCGGAAGGTTCGCAACCTCTTATTTATGTTTAACGAAACGCACATACCGGTTAGGCGTTGAACAAAAGTATCATATAGGTAAACCGTAACAAGCGAATCCATTTCGTCGATCTTTGTCCTTCCGTTCAGTTTTGCATTTGATTTGGTCAGTGTGAACCTAAAAAGGACGGGTAAAAGTTATGAGGTTGGTGTCATATCTTTGCTGGATAGAACAAGGTGAATGCAGCAACTATCCCGATTATTTACTCTCACCAGCTATATGCACGATATGGACTGTACACGGCTACGGACAGCAGAACAAATTCCAATCGTGTAACCGTGTCTATCGTAAATTCGTGGTTCTATATAATGCAATACATAGAAATATATAAAGGCGAATGACTTATAACCAGGTGAGCAACCAAGAACAACAGTACAGAAGGTTATCCGGCAAATCGGAACAGTGCGATCATAAACGGTCCTTTCAGCAAGGAGCCAAGCGAAACTGTAGCGCTGCACAGTCACTGTACAGATAGTAAATGAAGAGGCTATCGGGCTAACATAAAAATAATAGCTTCAGTCACAGGAAAAAAATCTATGAATACGAAATACAAACTTGTATATTCTAAGTCGTCACCAATGTGGAAGTGCAAATAGTAGCGGTTGGAAATGACAGAACTGTTATGTGTCGAAGTGAACGGGTGAGGCTGGAAGTAGACTTGTTTAAGCCACACGTGGGCTATGTGGTTAACAATATAGGGCGTAGATGGCGGACCCATAGTCGGGAGATCTAGCCAACGGTTGACAGTTTTTGTGCATGAGTGAAACGCCTAGCAAATTTCTCTTACAATGGAAATGTACAGTCTTGGAACAACAGATTCAGGAATACAAACGTAGAATGTTCATACACTATACATCATAAAAAAGTAAATCTGAACATTGTCAGTACACCAGAAACGGAGAATCAGATCACAAACGCTTGAGGTTCATGATGCACGTCCACTCTACTCATGAGTAGGCAAGCGAGAAAGTCATCAGAATATAAACCGCAAAAAGTAATTTACAGTGGATGCACGGAATACGTTGCTGGATTTTTGCTGACCGTTTACACCTAACTATAGCACTTTTGAAGCCATAATTGGTGAATCTCAGTGTAGTTTGCCCACTTTTCAAGGGGACCTATTTATTTTCTGCTGACGTCGGATAAATTAAAAAATCCAACTGCTGCTATCTTCACCAGCTCTTAGAATGATGATTCAAACCGCTTCGGTTGGATACACCGTCAATGTGTTCACGGCACAGAATGAATTATTTCATTCAATGATGCATGTGCTGCAGTTAAATGAGTTAGCCCTTTGCTGGACTAATAGGTCAAGCCCAAATCCTAGACAAACCACTGTTGCGAATGTGTGCACGGCTCGCTTGATATATGGTATGGTCTATGACAGTAGGTCTTTGTAGAGTCCGATTTCAACCAGTGTAAAAAATAATGCTTCGTTTGCTCGAACTACCGCTTATAAAGCATGCCAAATCAAAATCTCATCTCAAATTGCATTTATAAAGACCTACTTGAGCTACCGTTTTTGAATGAAGCTTCCACGGAAATAGTCAAACATGGCGGGAGGGCTTTGTCATTCTGCTGTTAGAAGCTGAACACCACGGAACACTATTCAAAAAGCATCACTTCGAAAGAAAGTATTTCATTCTTGGTGGAGGTTATCGAGTGTACAAATATTCCTTACTTGACCGAGAACAGCCCCTACCGGTTCTCGCTCATAAGGATTGGGACAAATGTGATAAATTGTATTTACTCACTCGACTGTCAGTTATCTTATAATCAGAGTGAATAAAATCATCTGTTTGCAGCAATACTTTCCATCGAGGAATAACAGTTTGCCTTTGGATTCATGCTTGATGGTTAGACTTATGTTGGGATGAATGGCACCTGATCAATGGGATAAGTTCGCAATCCCCAAGTTTGACTCTTTTATAACACACAAACATAAACACGCACACACACACACACACACACACACACACACACACACACACACACACACACACACACCAGTAAAGACAGGCTTAATAACAAGCTATTATGAAAACAAAAAGGTCACAAATATTACGCTAGACAGAAAAGGACTGGTGATACAGATATCACACATTCTGTTTTCTTTCACTACCTACATACACAAGTGCATAGTCTCTGAGGTTTGATTTGTGTTGTTTCGAATGTTTTGGTCGCAACTGGCTGGGGGAATGTACTAAGCCCGACAAACATTATTTACTTCGCTATTTATGTTGCTGAGCCATATCCTTCATAATTTCTGAATAATGAAAATCCTCAGCCGCTGGTCATCAACCGGGGTGTCGGGACACAGCAACTGGATCGTGGACCGACGGCCGCATCACTTTTTCCAACCAAACTAGGGACGAAAAAATAGCATACAGTAAGATAGATGACAGCAGCGCATAGGTAAAACATGACCGAGGCATCGGAGCTGGGGCACGATGATTGCGTGAGCTAGACAGTCGTTATCGACAACCAGTAATCGATCTCAGTGTTAAAAATAGGCTGCTGCACACGTATCGGACACGTTTTTCCAACAGCAAAAGTCACCAAGTGACATTATTACGAAGCAGCTAGGTCATGTAACGTAGAGCAAGACACCATGAGATGTAGCACGGTACACCAGCCCTCTTAAACTAGGTCAGATGTTGTAGCGGTGCCACATGGGAAGTAGACTGAAGAGAAGCAATCTCTTTCTTGCTATTTGTGATGCAATCTTTTTCACTAGCGCTTTTACTATCTGTAATAAAGCATTCAAAGTATTTAAATTGTACCATTAGTCCCAAGTGGCCATCAAAATGATAGCCTGATCAGACCTTTAGTAGGCCAAGGTTGTGGTACCATCTAGGAGACGGGCAAAGATGACAAAACCTGGACACGTATATTAGTGGAAATATTATGGTGTTATTGTTCCCAGGTGTCTCATTTTTTCAGTGCACTCTTACCAACCGAGTTAAATGCTGCACGAATATCTAGAACGAAGGTGGTTGCAACTCTTCTAGCAGAATTGTCGGATGATAGATAATATTTTCACCTTTTTGAGTTGGTGACTATTTTATGACTAGTGAGAGAACACTTGATTCAGTGCCTGCGTTGACTAGGAAACGGAAAGCGGTTGACTTATCCGGTACATAAAACAGAGAGTAGTTTGAGTTAATAACAGAACTCTTCATAAAACCGACTAAAAACTTGATTTCTCTGTGCCTTGGGGATTTGTGGTGAATGAACCTAAAAAGGCGCACAGGGGAAGAGCATCATATTGCATGTTCTTCCATAGTAACTTATGTTCTGTGTCTCTGTTGGGTCAAGTGAATGATTGTTCGTAAAACGCGCACGAGAGTGTAATTTGGACGTTTTGTGTACGTACTCTATTCGCAGTATTCATTTGCAGCCTAGTTTCACTGGTTTGCAAAATGAAAATGTCGATTTATTCTGATGGAAGGGTAGTCACTTGGGTCACAGAACAAGTGAAAAAACTATTATGGATTTTGTCAGTGGTTTCAGTTAACTGTTCCAGTGAAATTTCTGTTGACTGAACTGAAAGAACTGCCAATCATATTGATGGTAAAGCAACTGCGTCAAAATGGTGCAGTACGGTGTCACTCATTTTGCTGTGGCCGGCGAGTGAACGCTTGTCAGAACAACTGGGAAGGTGAACGGTGACCTACCTGAACGCCTCACAGGAGTTGATGCAACTGGCTATTGTAAGGCTATGGCTGATTTTATTTAGTTATGCGGTTCTCACGCGGAAATCAGATCGATTACATCAATTTTTTCTTAGGTTATTTCGGTGGAAAGTTGTGTGATAATGTTCGGAAATGTAATGAACTGTGGGTTTTTTTTACGAAAGCGGAATAAAGCTATAAACTGCAAAACCACATAAAACGGAAGGTCCTTATTCATGTCTGTGCTGCCATGTGAATCCATAACACAAAAAAGAATAGTGAGTATTCAGATTGCGTCGGGCTAACCAATTGGTAGAGGAATCGATCGTACTTAAGGGCACTTACTGGTGTTACGGATTCCGTCAAAACTCTCCGGTATGCTATCCAGAAATACCAGCTCGCACTGACATTTCGATCAGATGGTTTCCTGGACTTGCATGGAACCTCCATTGTACTGCATTGTTGTTGACATCATTTCATTTATATTGGTTTCTGAGATATGTTTTCAAACATGCCTTCAGTGATCATGCTTGAATAATAAAAATACTGTTTCATCGACCCGAATTATCGATTTCTATTTTTCGTCCCCCCAAACACACCTCCTCGTTGATCATTTCAAACGTAACTTTCGATGATATCCAACCCATGCAGGAGCAGAAATGCGCCTCTTTGATCGAAACGCACACACGTTTTGATTTCAAATTGCAGTGGTCTGCGTTGCATATGACCTATAATCCCGATGTTGACCTTTATCACGGCTGAGCTGAGTGCGGCTGCTATGACGGATAAACGAAGCGGATGCTGGTTCGCTTCTCTAGGGTACACATATGCATTGAGTTGACCACGTAACTGAGGGACGAAAAATTACGGCCAGATCGAGACGGTCAGAAGAGTGGAAAGGTTACTTGGAAGCACTACGACAACCGCTGTTGGTGGTAATTAACACTTAACGAACTCTGTAAGTGAAGGTTGGGAAAAACAAAATAATGGGTCTGTAGATGAATCATCGCTTTTGAGAATTACGTATACGGATTCAGTCTTCGGTCTTCAATCTTCAGGATTAGAGGCCGTGGGAAACCTCTCGTGCAAGCCTCGTCAAGCCAGCTCTTGGATATGGTCTTTAAAAAGAGAATCGCGCCCTTATCAGGCAAAATACCTTCTTGTTCTCTCTTGAAGGTTGAATCGTGCATCTCTTCCACCATTTCAGCAGGGAGCGAGTTCCAGATATTGGTGACTTTTTGAGACAGAAGTATAACAGCGGCAAATCAGCGGGTTCCAGCTTTAAGAGTATCATCGTGTGTCCCAGCATACGACAAGGTCCACGTAGTTGAAAGGTGGCTGGTATTTGTGGTCCTAGGTCACCTCTGATAATGTGACTGATTCAAATGAAGTCCCCTCGTATCCTGTGATAAGGTCCTGGTAACAGCCCGGTAGCTTGTAGGCGATCTTAGTAGCCAGTCCCGTGTAGACCTGCAGTGAGATAAGTAGCAGCTCTCTAAACTCTTTCAAGCTTGGTTAATTCGGCAGCGGTGCACGGGTAAGCTGGAGCAGCTCCACACTCCAACCCAGGTCTGACATATGTAGCGTATAACAGTCGAGAAGCTTTTTAAGAGAGTTTTTCAAAGGAAAGGCGAACTGTCCCAAGGATACCCCATGCTGAGGCGCATGCTCTATCTGTATGACCTCTCTCTTTTAAATTGTTCGACAGTACCACCCCAGATCATACTCGCAGGCTGTCGTTCTCAGCAGGGTGCCAAAGAGTGTGTACCCCGACGTTGACTGTATTCGACGTATGCGCATGTGTGAAGACTTTTTTAAGTTTATTGAAAGGGCCCATGTATTAAACAATGAGTCAGTCTGTCGAGATAGTCCTGAAGGGGTCGTTTTTCCGTCTCAGAATGAAGTACTCACCACATCTTCAGATAGTCAGCATAGAGTAAGCACGGCGAATTCAAGCGAATCGAGAGATCATTGATACAGACAGAGTACCGAACCTTGGGGAACACCACTGGAGGCCGGGTACCACGTGGTTAGGATCCTAGAAACTTTAACCGCGAATTTCCGCCCTCTTAGGAAGTCCTCAATCCAACGTAGTAGTGGGTCAACTATTCCCAATAGTTAGAGCCTCTGGAAGAGTCGGTCATGTGGTACTTTGGTAAATGCTTTACTGAAGACGACGAAAACAACATCTGTTATATATCCCTCAGCCTTTGTCTCCGCCTAGTGTTCTCGGGCCAGCAGAAGGTTGGAAATAAGCGTGGTTTGCTAAATCCGTGCTGCTCAGAGCTGAACAGATTGTGAGGATCAAGAGGTTCTTCAACCGCTGAGCTATAAGCCGCTTCATCAGCCTGCAGACGACGCAGGTAAGGCTTGCCCAGCCATAATTGACAGCTGCGGCTTTGTCTCCACCCTTGAACATCGGTACCACAACTGCTTGCTTCCCGTAAACCGGGAGTTTTCCAGTTGCTAGTGAGATGTTAAGCAACTTGGCGATAGGTCCCTCGAGAACCTCGGTCAGCTCCCGTAATACCAGTGGGTGGACTCCATCCGGTCCGGATAAGTTAAATGGCTTAGGAGATCTTAGAACTGTCATAACTTCATCAACTTCAGTACCACCAATCGCGACTGAAGGCTGGGACAACGACGGGAGATTTGACCTAGGTTAGTCACGTGTAAAATAAGGTGCACATTACCATCTCAAAGCATCTGCCTTAGCTACATCGGAATCAGCCACTCTCCTTTCTACCATAAGTGCAGGTACGCCTGGTGTTGCTCTTGTTCCCCTTTTCAGATACGCAGATATTCATTTTGGTGCACGCACACACCCGGCTGCTAGTCTCTCTTCGGATCTATGTTGTTCAGCCATCTTCTTGGAAGAGTATTGGGTTCATAGTTGTTTGCACTCGCCATAACCCACTGCTGTTTCTCGATACTGTCTCCAGCCTCATTTTCTTCCAAGGAGTAGGAATCGGAGCTCTTTGTCAAACCATGGGGCGGAGGGTGCGTGGGCATGGGACCGTCCACGGAGTGGCCGCGTACACCTCCGTATCAGTAAGTGGATTCCATCTTGAATAAGACACCGGGCTAGATTCACATTGTTTGGATCCTCACTCTCCCAAGTCATGTTTCGAGCTGGTACTCTCATACCTTCAAAGGGTATGCGCCAAACATTCGGTTAACAGTGAGGTGTCTGTGAGATCTGAGCTTCAAGTTTCCAAAGTATGTTCAAAGCGGCATGGTGGCTGGCCCCAGTAGGGGGTAGTACATCCATACAGGTAACATCCGAAGCTCGGAAAGTAAAAACTAAGTCCAAAATGGATTTATGTTCATTCAAAAAATAAGTAAGCTCACGCATATGCTAAGATCCCCAACTGGTCATGCATACCGTACATCATTCCCCATACCTCAATATCTGTATCATATCCAAAAACATAAGTAAATAACATAAAGTTGCGCAATTTATTCGCAACATATCACTGCATCCTTACTAGAGCACGTTGCAGTCAGGTGGATCGTTTCTAAATGGTGATTTAAACGTTATATCAAGACTAAAGGCAAGCACATAACGTGTCATTCAATGATGGCTACCAGACAATGGGCCAATTAGCCCGTAGAAGCAATTACTAACGGCAACGTGTAATTGCAAGTGCCGGGCCAATGTACTTTGCCATTTAGGGTGTATCGGGCTTCCAAATTTGGTTCCACAACCACGAGAACCATCCAGTCAGTGATCATATGCAGGAAGATATGATTACGTAACATGAAATGTGACGCTTGTATTTGTGCTACCTAACAATCGAAATTAGACGAAAATTCTTTAAAATCATGTAGGTTACTTTGACATCCCAGTTAGATTGCAGCTAATATGTAGAAATCTGGGAACAGATGTAATCTAATTTAGGAGACTAATGTAATTATACACCACTGCACCACAAACAGGATAGTGACAAATATTTTTCACTGTACAATATATCACCTAGCGAATACTACTTAAACTGGGATTTTACTCGGCCTTTGCGTGCAAGGCACGGTAAAATCGTCTAACGTGATGGATTTCTGCTAACCAGAAGTACCCATTTTGGTTGGTATGCCACTAAGTGTGCCGTGGCATTACGTCGGTAACTTTGTGTAATTACTGCGCGGTAAAATAAAGCACTTCTGAAGCTCAAATTTGCAAAACTCGGCATAGATCACCGTCATCTCAAGCGCATAAACCAACGAATTATTTTGCCGGATGTGAAAATCTAACCGAATTCCAGGGATTGGTATTCTATCGAAAAACAAACCATACGGAAAATGTAAAATATTTTAATTGGGTGATGCCAGTTATCAAAGGCCACTTGGCGGGATAATGGTCAGAAACAAGATACGACCCTCGTAAACCAAGATATCTCATTTCCTCGTGTTACTCAAACGATCCCAGCTAAGTCGCAGACGGTCAAACGGTCTCCACCGTGGAATTTTCACCTTGATGTCCATGGTTCACTTCTTGCCTCCATCGGTCAATTTCGTACCCTATAGCCTTTGATCGACCGCAGCCTCTTCCCCTCAAGAAATATTGTGCATTGTGGCATAACAACTAAGGAAAGCAAACTGTTCATACCATCTTACTAACTGCTTCTTATATTCCGTTGTAATTCTCGCACTTTATTGCAGTTGTTGAGTTCGCACCATACTAGAGTTCAGCCAAATGTGAATACAGTAGTCTCCTTATGAAGAAGCATTAGTTGAGATCGCCCAAAATGTTAGTTGTTCAGAGGTTTCGCATCCTGAAGGAGGGATGATCAAAAGAAAGCAGTCACATAAGTGATATCTTTTTTATAGTGGTGTTTGCTTAAACGCACATTTTCGTCTTTCATTCATTCTAAAATTTAACTTAAACAAGGGGGATAAGTTAATATCCGAAGTTCTCAGTTTTTATATCGAAAGGGCCTTGAGAAATCAAAGTAACAACACCATTGCCGTAACTAATTCACACGAGGATTTTTCTGGCAAACGTAATGATATAGTAACCTATGTCCTTGAATAGAGCTACACCGTGTTCACAAACAGATCATTTTCTGTAAGAAGAACGATTATAACACAGCTCAAGTATGGTTGCGAAATAGCATTGCAATTGTCCAGCAGTAAAATTCAGTGCATTTTTCTAGTACCTTAGCCACACCTGGAACATACTTCTCGCTATTCAAGCTCAACGGTTGTTCTCGTGATCAACTCCGATTTGCGGTCCATTTCTGAAGCACCTCGGAATGGCACTTTGTTGGTGACTATGGGTTCTACTTTTTCACCGGAAGCTTTGCAGCATGATATTATTTTCAAACTGTCATTTGCAATCATTCACAACAGGACATTATCCAACTGCTTGCGCGTGCGGGGTAGAATGTTCGAGGTGTGCGAAACTTTTGTAGGAAAAAAGTTTCATAACTCGTGCTTCATGCAAACATTTATTCACCAGGCGGTGACTATGAGAATATTAGGTATAAGCAATCACAAATGGCAGATTTAAATTGGCCACAATCCCTTTCCTGAAATATTACGCTACGATTATTCTATAGTAAAAAGGAAAAAAAGAATATAAAAGAATACTCAGTGTCTTTAATAACGAAGACCTACTGATAGGCTATAAAGAGCAATGGGTCAGACTATAGCAAAGGAAAACGCGAAAAGAGTACGGAAGGACCAAATGAACTACGACTCACACCCATTCCGCTCTGTACAGCGCCATGCAGTGGTTAAACTAAGGAAGCTCGGAAAACTGAGCATAGTAAAAGACTGTGCGGTAAAGTATAGAGGAAGATCTCTGAACTATATGCTTTGTCAGGGTTGTAGGTATCTGTATATTTCCGACTTTTTCCATGGTTCTCAACATCTCTTGGTGCAACACTCCTTTGTTGTACCAACCCTTTAATGTGAAACACAAACACACACCTTTTTGTCGTCATCACCGAGCAATACAAAGAGGCTGTAAATAAATCTTTCACTCTGGCACGGTCTCATCTTCTGGTTTGGAGTGTCTTGGAATTATATCGGTCGGAACTAAATGTGTGAGAAAAAAAAACATTTAAGAAGCTTCCACGGCGTCACTTCGCACTTCCCTCAATACCATCCTGTTCTGTTCAACAAATGGCTGTCAGACCGAACTAAACTGAAGATATTGGCGGATATTGGCTCTTTGGTGCTCATTTCCTGATAACAAGAACACTGAACAACTGTGAGTTTGTGTCACACCTTTTGTTCCATTTTAATTTGTAGTGTACATACCCTTTTGGCCTTTTATCACAACACACTAGTCCGCCCATCTTAGTTTTCTAGTGTCATCTTAGATATTATTGACAATAATTTATTGTACCATATAAACAGAGTAGTACGCTACAGGGTCCAGATACCGAAGCAGATCTCGTACTCATCTTATTGCGCTTTCGCAAAGACTGTATGGCAATATCCGCGGACACTGAGGAAACGTATTCGCAACTGAAGGAACTGGAGGGCGGTCGAAGTGCCTTGGGCTTTATGTGACCGCCGAAGAGCGATCCCTTCAGAAAACCGACAGAGTATCAGATGACGTCACCCCATTTTAGGGCGAGGTCGTCACTGTCCTGCGCCAACTACGCGCTACGTGTGACAACAAGGCACTCTGGCGGTAACTTTGATTACACGGTGATAGAAGCCGTGAAAAACACCTACGTCGATGAGTGTTTGCCTTCATCTACCTCAGAAAGAAGAGCTTTGACGTTCGCGAATAAAATACGGAAACTGCTGTTGCTTGGCGGGTTCTAACTTAGAAATTGGACGTATAACTCAGAAAGGATAACATCCCTTTTTCGGAGGAAACCACAGCTACCGGTATTAATCAGCTATCGTGAAGAGACGTGGTTCAACATAGAGTGCTCAGGGTACATTCTGACACGGGTAAAGAGGTATTTAGCCCTCATTTCGAACCTGTGTTTAATCGAACAAATTGATGAGGTATCTTATCCAATGTTTCATCCCCATTTGACCCACTAATTCTAGTGCCACCTCAGTGCCTCAAAGTTAGACGGTTGCTGCAGAATCCTTGTAGATCTAAATTGGGGGATCAAACTCTGATGTAAGATGACGCTGCACAGAGTGGGGAGTGCGTGGAAGCTGTAGGTCTTCTGGGCGATGTAAGGAATCCTAGAGGCATACCGAAGGAAAGTGAGGTGAACAGTGGTCAAACAGAACTCAACTTTTCCCGAGATGCCTCCAAGTCCGGTTATGGTGCGGCCGCCTACGCACAGAGAGAGCTCATGATGGTGTAGTGACTCCGATCGTTCTGAAAAAGTGACGGTTTTTTAGATACCTTTTTAGAACATTTTTTTCTACGATCTTTTCTGACGTTTAATACAGACCTCACTGGTTTTTTCGGTGGCGTACGTTTTACAGGACTGACTTTTACGAGGTTTCCGTCGACCCCGTTTTGAATCACTCTCATTTTCAGTCCTTCGCCACTTGTACGCGCTCATGGTTCACATTCTGCTAAGTCGCTGTGTTCATTTTCGTTCTGTGTATTTCTCGAACCGGTACTTTTTCGGTGCCACGATATGTAGAATATACATTTGCATCTGTCAACCGACTTACGTCTTCTCTCTTTGTCCGATAAAGGGGATTACTTTGGTGTTTCGCCGTGAGACCGAATTGAAGACTCGTTCTTTAGCGGCGTCCGAACGTCTCCTATGGTGGCATAAGCATTTGGTGTCATACACTCCAGAAAGTCCCCGGTTGTGTCAATGAAACCAGTTGCCATCCTTCGATTACAACTGTCTGCGGCAGTTTTAAGAGTAAAATTTGGTGAAATACTCAAGAAGGTTCTACGCAGCATGTCTTGAGTGATGCATAGCTAGACGGATTCAATGACTGTCCTTTGCTACGTGAGGATACTCTCAGGTTCATCAGTACTTCCGTAGCTATTTGACTTGCAATTGTTCCTCAGTATGCCACCCAGAAATAGCAGTGACATGTGAGATTGGGACGCAATGTCGTGGATTTCACTTCAAAATGAGTGTAGTGACCTTGATCGTTTTGAGAAAATGACTATTTTCTAGATACCATTTTGGATCTATTTTCTCTACGATCTTTTCTGACGTTTGACATCGACCTCATAGTGTTGTCCGGTTGCGTACGTTTTACTGGACTGACTTTTCAGAGGTTTCCGTCGACCTCGTTTCAAATCACTTTCACTTTCGGTCTTTCGCCGATTGTGCACGCTCGCTGTTTGCTTTTTGCACAGCCGTTGCTTTCATATCCGTTCGGTGTATCTCTCGTATCGGTACTGTTTCGGTGCCACGATATATAGAACAAACCTCACATCTGTAAACCGACTTGCGTCTTCTCTATTCGTCCGACAGAGGGGATATCCTTGGTATTTCGCAGCTAGACCCAAAAGGAGACACGTTCACCAGCCGCTTTCGAACGTCTTCTATAGAAGTATGGTGAGGAGCGGACCTGAGGATCTTATTAGCAGGTCCTACATTTATAGTTCCGGTCGACAATTCATGCAATAAAGCTGCCCACAGAGCCGTCCCTGTTTCCGGCTTTGAATTAAAATAGGCTGTGACCCACGTGAACTCCAGTGTATCTTGTAGTTGTTTCAGTCACTCACTGTCATACCTCCTCAGCTTGAGAAAGTAGCTAGAGCTGGGCTGTGGCTAAAATGGTTCGTTGATTTATTATCGAGAGGCGCTCAAAAAGGGAAAACAATATTCCTGTGTATCGGAAACTGTCCGTTCGAGAGTTTAACAGAGCTTCGCAGAATATATTATTTGTATTGCGAAGAGAAGCTTATGACGGCCCCGTTCGACGCCTGGAATTCGGCCAAGAGTTATATTATTCAGAAAGTGCACTAAAGCGAATAGGCCCTACATATTTCGAGGTCTCTTATTCGTAGGAAGGAGACTCAAATATTCGCATTATTCCTCCACTTGCGAGCACTTCATGATACGGCCACGGAGAAAAGCAGTGACTGAGTTTAAGGCCCACCGTTACCGCAGGATATAAGGACACAGTGGCACAACACAAGTCTTAGCTGCCATTCAATAAAGGTTTTGTATGATAAAAGATAGCAACGTGCAGCGAGCTGCTAGCCGGTGCTGGGCTCTCCAAGAGATAAAAACGGCCGCTGGAAACTGACTGATTTGCCGAGTACCGAAAGGATGGCAGCTTTTCTCACTCAGGAGTGTCCGTTACTTTGACCCCTTTTAGTTCGCCATGGTCAAAGCACAGACAAAAGATAAAGATGTTGGCTCCTCTGTCGACCATCACGAGCTGTGCATCCAGAGGTCACTGTCAGTCTTGGTACTGGCTGTTTCATTACGGAGTTGACGCGCTTTGTCGGGACGCAAGACACCTCAGAGGATATCACTTGTTGCTGTACCATCCTGAAAGATTGAAAAGTCCTCTTTTGTTACCTTTATATAATTTCGTAATAGGTTTTGGACTAGCCTTTCCCACCGCACTCTTCCTGACACTGTTTCGTGGTAGCGATTCTCTCTGCCATCCAGTTAATCGCTTTTATTTTTATGGTAATGGTTTCTTGGTGAGACATATTTTCGGACATTTTGTATGGTGGCCTGTC
Source organism: Fasciola hepatica (assembly GCA_948099385.1). NCBI lineage: Eukaryota > Metazoa > Platyhelminthes > Trematoda > Plagiorchiida > Fasciolidae > Fasciola > Fasciola hepatica. The sequence continues at coordinate 1,800,746 of CANUEZ040000034.1, read as the reverse complement.
TCACTGACTCAAGCCAGTTTGTTTTCTTACGTCCCGGTTTCGTTTTTTCGCTCGTGTTGATGAATGGCAGACATTCATTCCAGTCACGTGTAGGGGCTTCGCAGACACCAAACTCACTAAAATGCATTTGCAAGCTCATAGTTTAGGCGCTCCTTGTGTATGAATAGGTATCTGTGCCTAGGTTTACTAAGAAATGACCACCGCCCCCCAGGAGTATCCAATTCCGGTATCATGTCTTCATCTAGGTACAGACCATCTTCCCTTTCGAATCTACCGTCTCAGTCACATAAAGTGACTTGTAGTCAGGACCAAAATACTTCAAAATACTTTCATACATCCAGACCTGATTCGACCAGTTCGGCATGATAATTTTTGGTCGGACTCATGGGCCCATCTTAGAAGTCCTGTAGGGCATTTGGGTGATTCTCATCAGTCATCCATTGAGGTACGCAACTGGTGAAGCAAACGCTGACCAGGCTCTTCGATAGATCAGGAATTCAGTTTAGCCTCGGTTCCTTTAATCGACTAGTTGTCTGAAATTTGTTTGTTTAAGTCCACCTGGTACTGCCAGACACGGCATTTACCATTCAAGTCAACACAGCGCACGGCGTTCAATGCAAACGGAACAGGGCAACATTTCGAAAGTTCTTCCGGAGACGTCGCAGGCGTAAAGTTTGCAATTGGGCCAGTGGCTTCGATTAGAGATCTGGTACAAAAAGCGCCAGCCGCCCCCGGGCAAGTGAAGGGAGGTGACAGCTAGAACAATGGAGCCCTTTTAGTTGCTTTGGTGAAAAACGAATAAGATTGGATAATGACAAGATACTGTGCCAAAGAAATGCTGCCCAAAGACAGGACATAGAAGACTAAAGAGAAGCGAGAGGGGTAGCCCTGGTAATACCGACGGAAATAGGACACTGAAAGGCCCCGTTCAAGATAGCACCCGACGGTGAGCAGGTCAAGTCCTGCTTCATCAGGATTGCGAATGAAACAGCCTGCTTAATCTGCATTAACAGGGAACCCCTTGGCAGTGGCGGAGAAAGACATAAGGCTCTAGCACAGGTTAGATGTTGGGCTGGAGGAGTTCTCCTTATTAGTGGGTTCTGATCTTGAAAAAATCAAACAGAAGTCAAAGATCGCACCAAGTGGGCCAAAAAAGACAGTTTTCCTCAGTGAGTCTAGCTGTATGCCTTGGCGCAGGAAGTGACTCAGGCTGCCAGACAAAAGGCCCAACATTCTCTTTCTTTTCTGGACCTTATCATAACTCGGTACCAAAGAATGGTTAAAGAAATTTAGACAAAAGGGCAGCTGGAGACGAGTTACCATGTTCTGGAGGTTGTACTGAGGCTGAACACTGCATTGAAGAAAATGATCTTATGTCGGTGCTATAGCAGAACTATTAGAGGCGAGCTAACGAGGGCATCAAATGGAGTGAGGTGGGCATCGATCCAAAAGTTCCGGCAGGAAAGTACTTTAAGTTCAGCGGGGCGGGACCACACAGGCACACAGAGTCTGCACCTCTGAGGGCCGTTATCAGGGTGGACGTGGAAAGTCGGCGAAGCCATATCTATTCTCAGACAAGAAGCAAAATACTGGACTGGCATGGGAGAAGTATGGGATGGCCAGGAACAGACCTAGAAAGATCCGAAGAGTAGAAAAACGTTCATTTGGGAAGAGATCAGCTGCTTCGCTTTGCGCAAAGCACAAGTGTTTCCTTGCATACGTCCATTCCTAAAGTCATGGGAGAACGTGTAGCAAATTCAGGAAGAGCACAGCGATAGCTAGCAATAAATGATGAAAATAAAGCCGGTGAGCTGTTGTCGCTTTCCAAAAGCACATATTATTCAGCAAATAATATAAAAGAGTGGAGGAAACACGGTGATGATTTAATGACTATCACGAGTGACGCCACGGGATAAAACTTCGGATCCAAGGGTCCCCATTAGCTTTATCCACACAGGATCATTGAGTGTGATGAGCTTCTGAGCAATGCGTAGCCGATTTTCAATGATCCTGGAACTAAAACAAGATGGATAAGAAGTATCTACGACATTGGATTATAAAATGGACAGCATTGCTAAATACATACACATGCCCCAAACCTGTGATCACAAGGACTCAGAACGAGAGCCCAGTTCACGGCGTGACGCAAGAAAACAAGAGTATAGTTCACAAAATTCAAAATGCACGGAACACACAAATCATGTATATAGTCGATCACATTCACAGAGCCAGAGTCTTGTAGCTTTCCTAGGGGACTTTCCACAAAATGTCGCAACACGGCCCACCGAAACCCGTCCGATATTAGCAAAGTCAGAGGTCCAGAAAAGCAGTACTGATTTTTCCTACCTAACCTGAGTGAGGTGTAGCGTACTATTTTATCTATATAGTGCGCTAAATTAATGTCAATAATATCTAAGATGACACTAGAAAACTAAGATGGGCGGACTAGTGTGTTGTGATAAAAGGCCAAAAGGGTATGTACACTACAAATTAAAATGGAACAAAAGGTGTGACACAAACTCACAGTTGTTCAGTGTTCTTGTTATCAGGAAATGAGCACCAAAGAGCCAATATCCGCCAATATCTTCAGTTTAGTTCGGTCTGACAGCCATTTGTTGAACAGAACAGGATGGTATTGAGGGAAGTGCGAAGTGACGCCGTGGAAGCTTCTTAAATGTTTTTTTTTCTCACACATTTAGTTCCGACCGATATAATTCCAAGACACTCCAAACCAGAAGATGAGACCGTGCCAGAGTGAAAGATTTATTTACAGCCTCTTTGTATTGCTCGGTGATGACGACAAAAAGGTGTGTGTTTGTGTTTCACATTAAAGGGTTGGTACAACAAAGGAGTGTTGCACCAAGAGATGTTGAGAACCATGGAAAAAGTCGGAAACGTACGGGTACCTGCACAATTCCCCCGCCAGAGCGCTTGTGGTACAAACTAAACGCTCGATAGAAAAATAGAAATAGGAAACGGTTAGCGAAAGAAAACGTCAACCAACAAAGTCTTGAAATCTGACAGGATGTCGAACGTTTCTGTCGGCACGGCGGGTTACCAGGGATGGTTGTTACTGTGGTGGTGCTGACGGGTGTGGTGTGGTGTCTGGTATGATGATAGAGGGTGGATCATCAACAGGAATTGTTGGTGGCGGCAAAACTCCCCGAGAAGGCTCAACTTCTGACCTACCAGATATTTCCTTTGATTTACGGTATTCGCACAGACCAGTTTAGCAATACGTTTACCGTACTATTCAGCTGTTCCTGTAATTCTGCAACTTCGGTTCGCATAACTTCGGGCGGGGGCAATTCGAGTAAGTCTTATCAGCTTGGACATTGCGAATAACACCTACCAGGCACTTTGGTATCGGAACTGGGTGCGGGCTAAGAAGAGGTGTGAATATAGCAGCGAAGTTTGGGTAAAATCAGAGTCGTCGGACCAGTTTGGACTCACCCGGAAATCCGCTGGGCTCCTGGCTGAGATCTCCAAGGCTCCGCTGATGCACCTGTGTGGAATATCACTTAGAGGGGCATATGTGCCCCAGGACTGTTTAAAACTTAACAGGGGTGCGAATATAAAAGGCTGAACCCCAGAAAAGGGTATGAAATTCAAGGCCTGCTGGCATTTTGGGCATTTTGGTTAAACATAACCACATACCAAGTGTTCGGCATGGGTTTGTGGCAGGACGACGTTATCCAATGAATCCTCGGCTGCTCTCCAACGAGGAAAACAAGGGCCAGGAAGATAGGCAATCGACTCACACCTGTCACACAGACTCAGGCAGGACTTCTGTCCCACAAATGGCGGATTTCTGGACGTCAAACTTTGGCCTACGGAAACGGCCCAAAAGCGTTGATGGATAAATAGCTAAGTAACAGGGCTAAAGATTATTGTTGTGGTTGACAGTTGTATCTCGAAATCGAAAATGAATGCAGCGGAGTGCAACGGGGCTCAGTACTCGGCCCCCTGCCCTTCCCTGTCCTCATCAGCTTCGCAGCAAATGAACTCGCCAACGTTACTTCTGTGTTTACCGATGACTTCAAAATAGCTGGAGTGGATGAAGAACTTCACGTATTAGCCTTACAAAGCTGGTGGCACCAGCGGGATTTTCCGCCCGACCCCACCAAGTTCCACTGCCCGACCACAAACGCGAAGACCAGCGAGAATGGTGACATAGGAGCAAAGAGACCCTTAGGTTAAGCCTTTGAATGTGGAGCAGATAACTGTTCAAAGCAGTCGGAGCAGCTCACCGTATCAGCGAATATCGCCAGAAGAGAGCATTTTGGAGCTAGGCCAAAGAGGTCTTTCAGGAGGCTGGGTAGTCTTCGTCCGACCTACAAGGGCTTATGAGCTGCAATTAGATCACTGTCTGAAAGCCTGGTCATCTTACTACCCGAGGGATATGGACCGTTTGACGAAGATGCAAACGTTAGCCGCTTGAATGAGGATTGGTCAAGAGGGGTTGGGCTGGGCAGTGTCTCCAAACCTTGGGTCTGTCTTCAACAAAAGGTGGCGCGCCAGCGCAGTTCCGACAGGAGCCTTCTAGGTGAGGGGTGGATTGTGAGACAAAACCTTCACTCTCAGATCCCAGGGACGATCAAAGAGGGCATAGCCTCCGATTAATAAACAAGAGCTGAAGGGTTCAAACTGGGGCCAATCATTCCTCGGGCTAATGCCCTCAAGGATTAAGCTCCCGGAAGGGTTCCTTAATACGGCAGCAATTTTAGTTTTCAAGAAAGTAGTGAACCGGAGCTCAATGGCAGTATAACCCCAAAGTGTGCTAAGTAGTTTCATGGTGGGAGACAGCTTAGTCATCGCCTCCCCCTTTTCTTTCCATAGCTAATATTGCAAAAACTTTTCGACCCTTCGGAATAAAAGAAAATCAACCAAAAATGAGGGATACGGAATCACCCCGAAGCCAACCTTAAGGACACTTGGTCGGCTTCAGTCGCAAAGCCTTGTGCTAGGCTACACCGGGACGAGGAATGCAGGTTGCCTCCTTTTTGTATTTCCCACATTTCTTAGTTTTGTGGCAGTCGTGGTGTCACTTTCCCTGATGTTCTGTGTCAATTTTACCACTTCTCTTAGTAGATTTTCGGGAGCACATTGACGGAGAAGCTGTCCATTTTGTTTGGCGGCAGCTTGGAAAATATTCTCGAGCTCCCTTTAGTCACTGTCGCGCTTTGTAAGGTTTTATCTTGGTTTAAATCATCTCAACCAAGTTTTTACTTAGTGTTTAGCTAACTGATTCTTATGGATTTGGCTTTGCACTAGCTGAGTTTTTCATCAAGGTTTAGCATGCAGAAGCACCTATAGTCCTTGAGCCGAAGGCCACAAGAAAAAATGATATCCGTTGCATAGTTATCTGCCATTGTTCCGTGAGGAGTATCAATGCATAACGCGAAAATGGGGTCTGAGCTAGGGAAACTGATAGACGGGAGACAACCAGTCGATAGGGAATCCCAGTTTGTCGTGACCCAATCCGAGGTGGACAGTAGCGGGCGGGCAGCAAGGCACAGGCTTTCGCGGCAAAACAAGTGGCCTTTTGTAGACAGATGGTTCAGTTCGCGACCTAAGCCGGTCCGTTACTGACGATGATCTCATGGACAAGAGAACTTTGAATGAACACACCGAGACCACCAGGTCTGAAATACAAGAAAAGCGCGCGGTTTGTCCAAAGCGCCCCTGAATGCCATGCTCGATATTGTCTTTAAAACCGTCCCTGTCATTGTATTGAACCCACATGATTCAGATTCGCTTTCACTAGCTAAGCGAAAGGCACAGGAGGTAGACATTTCACCAGTTTTCCGCCAAGACATCTATTCAAGACTTACATTCAGTGAGACTACGACCAGGTCATGCAAGGTTTATGCAATAAAATATACCAAACACCAAAAGGACAGCGAAAACTGAGTTATAGGAGTGCATCGTAATCACCGATTGGGCACATGAAGCAAGAAGTAACGACCCACACGGTGGTACGCCCCGCGGCACAGAACCGTTGGATTACTTAGTTCCATAGCTATCCATTGAAGGACTAACGGTTTTTTCCGTCAACTGGCAGCACCGGCTACCACCTTTGACGAATATATTGTAGACCCCACTAGTAAAATCCAGTAGGGCCGACCGGGTGATGCGTAAAATCCCAAACCGCCTGTGGTACAGAACAGGTATTCCTGATGATATGGCACCTTCAAGTTAAGCATGATGATATTCAAAGTATACAGGCCTCGAATTGTGAGGTTCCCGGGTGTAATTGCATACATCTTCAAGGCAGGATCGGTGTAATAGTGCTTCTTTTGGTGAATAATTAACAAGAAAATCATTACATACCAAGATGGGTTTTAGGCAGCCCTCTGTTGAGTCCACGGCGCACTGAAAAGCACTTGGCTGTGTCAAAGGTGCCAGTGCACTCGGTCACGTGAGATCACTAAACGGAATGTGCCTGAGAGCAGCACGTGCCGCTTACGCGCGGGCAGAGATGGCAGTGGAGCACCGCTTAAGAAGAGGACCAGGTAGACGAAAGAATTCGGGGCGCGCACAAAACGAATAAGACCGGGAGAGGTATGTGTTGACCGACAAGCAAACTGCGTTTTTGCGTACTCGGGTGCACGCGTGTGTGACAAGTGGCTAGAAAACGGAGTTAATCCGATGGATGAATCAGAATGTACACGAAATAGACCGATTCAGAGGAGGAGCCTACTCATCGCAGCCCGGATTACTACGGGTTACGCTTCTTCCAGCTTCCATGTTAAAAGCTGCTCCAGAAAGACGGTTTATTACCGATTGTAATCTTACATCTTTCCAGAATTCTTATCGCGCGGACTCAGGAATGAGTGCCGGGCATTGCGACAAGATAGCTCCAACATTTTGCAGCCTTACACGCCTAGGTCCTGGGGGAGAGCACTGCTAGTACCGAACACAACCTCGGGTTGAAAAAGTGATGATTCCTGTTCCATTATACTTGGCAGCACAAATCTACCCACAGGGGCACGGACGAAGGGAGAACGCTCAACTGACCAATAGTTCAGAGGCACGTGAACCCTAAGTGCAGACATCATCACCTAGAAGCTTCGCTGATCATGCAACACCTAGACAGCTCTCATGCAATTGGAAGATAGTAGTCAAAGCTTGACGCTGCGTCCAAACCAATACTCAGAGCTTACGCCAAATCTCCAGTGGCCTTTCCTTTGGAAAGCCCGGTGGAAGGCCATGTCGGCGACTGTTACTGAGACCTGAGAGCACAAAAGCATCTCAGATGTGAAGCTGTCCCTCCAGGACACGAATATCATGAGAACAGACCTGTAGAGAACATAGAAGATTAAAGGCTACTTCCTCCGCAGGCGCAATCCTAGACTTAGTCCCGGAGGGGATTTTGAGGTTCATGCTATTCGTGGAAGAAGAGTACGCCATTTAAGGGAGATTTATAAGCTCACAAACGGTCCATAAACTGTAAACGGCTAATTTTTCACAGCTCTCAAACAAGCGGACACTCCTGAGCACCACCTGGTAGTTGTTATAGGGATTGTGACCTGCTAAACTTTCGCTTAAACTGTCCGTCTTGCTCTTCTGAACCTGGATCCTCCTGCTTGGCTTCCCTAATACAGATGTCAAGTTAGGCTGGCGTAAGCATACAAGGAAGCCCACCAGACGGCCAGGGCCCAACGATCTCTCGGCAGCGGAGTAAGTACCCACCAATGAGCAATGCGTAGTCAACAAGTGGAAGTACCTGTATCCGCCATGCTCTGGGAACAGGTGGTTGCCGCTTTTCGGCCAGTGCACTCAACTGGGCCATCACAAACGGGATGAACCACCTGCTGAACTTTACTGGAGCCAACTTTCCGGCACTGAGCAGTCTTTGGCTTCCGCAAAGAGTCTACTCAACCCGTCATGCATCGAAGGACACCGGAGCAATGGTAAGAGGGTTCCAACTAAAGCGCTGCACAGAATCTTGCCTTGGTCACCGGTGGGCACACTAAATCAAGACCGAGGCTGCAGCGCCGGGTAATAAAATCCTGAAGAATCAAGGTGTCGCTCGGAATGGCCACCAGCCATCACAGCACTCGGGGCCACGCACACTGCATCCTTATGCGAAATCTCTGCAACACCCAGCAGCACCAAGAAATCACTAACTACCACAGGCAGTTCCCAATACAGTTTAGGCTGATTCTAGGGACCTTTTAAGGCAGATAGCTCAGTCGGCTCATGCTAAGCCAAGCACTTCAGACCTGTGAAAATCGGATGGTGCAATTACGGAGAACAACAGAGACGCTACCATTGCGCATTCTACCCACTACTCTTCGATATTTGCTCCCTATCAACCAGAGACATTTGGCATGAGCGATCCGACAACCACGAATGACTCCCTTTTTGACAGGACCGATTCAGTTTGTGTCTCGGCCTTGCGACTGGCCGGAGAGGGCTCAGCATATTGAGAGCAAAGGAATCCATAATAATCCACGAGATCTTGCCTTTCATGCTTAACAGTGAACCGACCAGCGGGCCAATCCGAATAATAGCTACTCATCCAATAACTAAAAGCTAGCCTAGCCCCGGAGGGGCGGGAGGCTTTTATGGTATCTCTAACTTTAAAATCTGGCAAAGGATCCAAGCCCCTGGGCAGCGGCCTAGTCGCATGGAACAAAGGAGTTTTGAAGTTAGGAAAGGTGGGATTGAGGACACCCTCTGCAAATTCATTGAAGCCGACGTCTGCTCTACACAACTACGTTAGCTGCATAGAGAAAACATATATGGGAAGTAAAAAATCGAAAGAAAGGGGAGCAAAATACTTTCGAGAACACTCACAATCAGTTTGCGACCGAAAATTTGGTAGGTCAAGAAAATAGAGGGATTTACCTTGCCGTGGAGCTCAGTCTAGATCACTAGAATCACTGTTCGTACAAAGAGTAGCCAATTCACACGAGTCCTAAAATCAGAGCAAGATTGCCCCGTAGTTTCTACGGAACCAATTTGAAAATCACAAGAATCTCAAGTATGTACGAACCTCAAGTATTTTGCCAAATAGGCTCAACAGTAAAACCCAAAGGTTCAACTTTCAGTTCACTTCAGTTCAGTTGGCACAGGACAGATAATGACCACGGGGGATCGAGCTTCCAGAATTCATCAAATGGTATGCACACTAGGTGAGCACCTACCACTGCGCACTTTATCCCTCTGAATCCCCGGCAAAAAGAGAAATAAAACGTAAAACATCATCTCCCGTCAACTGCGAGAGTCATCGTGCATTGTCATGGTCCATTCACGCTGTCGTAATACTCATGGTCCACTGTCTTCTTTGGAGTTTCTGTCACTCGTCTGGCGAAATACAATAAAAGAGGCAAACTTTATGAGAGCAAAAGCTGGATAAGTGCCCCAGCAGGATCGCTTACTTAAAATAACGAAAAACAAACATTACTGCTAACAGCCGCTTATTACACTTCCTCTCCTGGAGAAAGAACACTATCCGCAGTGTTATATACTCCATCTGCATAAAATCGGTAGCTCAAGGTCCTTCGGGACTACACAAGGGATGAGGTGCTTCACCATATCGACATTGGTTACGGTCCCCTGAAATTACTCGACATCCAGGGCCTCTTAGTTTACCCTGTTCGTTCGGCGGAGTCACCAAGTAGTGGAGCGCAAGCGTCATCATCTTCGGCGGTGGCTGCGTAAAGCAGAAAACTTCACGAGCAGAGGGGCTCAGTGGGCTCATCCACAATATCCTTTACTTTCAACAACCGGACACCAATATGACAGCTAACAGTACGCTCACTGTGCAGTCAGAAGCGGTTCAAGGCCAAGTTGAAGTGTCTCACAAACAAAGACAATACGAAATTTTTGTGCATTGATAATCCTACCAAAGGAAAGCTAAATAAAATCACATTCACAAAGCGTGCGAAACATTTAAGGAGATTTTAGGCATGTATCTCTTACACCCAGGTAGTCTCCTTAATTTTCCTTTTTTCTTCGCACTGCTCATTTTTCCGTTTTCGCGTAACTATTTAGCCCTGTGAGCATCAATTTATATTCTGTATCAGGGGTTAGGTTTTTCTGTTTTGTTCCACGGATTTCCATAGATGGTGCCAAATGCAGGTTGTGGTTATCGCCATGAATTAAAATGACGCTGATCGCAAGTAAAAAATAACCGGGAGGAAGGGACATGGTGAGATCGAAGGAGAGGCATCTTGGTGAAGCAAGAATTGTTAAATGGCCGCAGAGGATGAAGGCGTATGTTGCGATGGCTAGATAACTGTAAAGCTTCAGGGCCTGCAGCAAAACTACTGACAGCACGATCGACTTGTGTGAAAAATACGTACCCACAAGGGTTCTGGGTGAACTGCCAGCTCACAACAGTTAATAATGCTCTGGGCTTATTGAGAAGGTCGACGGTGGTAAACCCAGCAACAAAGACTCCCAAAGCACTCCAAAACCTAGCGTGCTATTTCAGAAAACTGGATAAATAAGGAAAACCATCGATCGGATGGAAAATCGAAAAAGGATTGGGTGAGGATGGAGCGAGCAGAGCAGCAAAACTGAAGCAAAGTAGGGAACAAACTATAAATAAATATCTTTCCATTGTAGGTGAAACAGAGAAAGATAGACCCTTAAGCAAAGAGACGTTGCTGCCAGATGCCGCCACCTAATGTGAGAATCAAAGTTAATTATTGGAGAGCTCACTTAAAGACAGGACAAAATTCTGTCAACAGATGGGAAATCTGAAAAACCAGCGACGTAGCTACGGGAAAGTATAGAAACTAGGTGAACCACGGAAGTCCGGAACCACTTGTTAAGTGGAACATAATGGGTAGGACGGTGAGGTGTCTTATTGTAGGCCAGCCACAGCGCGGTGGTCTGCCTGATCAAGTCACGGTAGAAAGAAGCTCGCGGTTAGGATAATGGAGGGCAATAATATAGGAAGTTGACAGAAGGTAAATATCCACTTTGGCGGGGTTCAAGTCTCAAAACACGTAAGAAGCAAGGAGGATCAAATAGACCGGATGTTCATCGAGCAGAACGATGACTGGCAGTGTACCACGCTTTTGAGCAGTACGTAGTCAAATTGGAACGAATCCCAAAACCAAAACAAGATTGATCCCCGAAGTCTACGACCTTGGACTGTTGAGTGAGCAATAACATAAAACATATACAAATCTCAGTTATGTGAACACACAGGCTCAACAAACGAGAAACACGTTTACGCGTGAGACAGACAATCACGCGAGTCAGGCAGGTTCAAACAGGGATATAACAAGGTAGCGCGTCCGGCGTGAGGAAACAAAGGTTGTTTTATGGAAACATTAGGTGTACGGAACACGCAAGTAGTGTATGTTGGAGAGTTACATCACGAAACCACCAAATTATAGTGACTTTGAAGGACCTTCCCTAATCGATTGTTACACCGCCCTCTAAAATCCTTCCAAATCCCAGCAGAGTCGAGGGTTTGGAGTGAGAGTACTGGTTCTCCCCACCTACCTAGACCCTACTGTCATTGCGCGTTACTACCTCTGCTGACTTCTGCACTCTACTCACATACTCGCGATCGCACTCAACGCGGCGGCCGGACCAAAGAGATGCTCCTCCTCACCTTCCGCGAGGGCCGCAGCTCGGATGCCTGCGTGAAGGGAGACATAAAGAGTCGCAATCCACGTACCGCACTCAAAAGAGCAGTCTTGAATGAATGCGTGTGTGCATATGTGCGCGAAGAAACCGCATTGATTGTCTGCATAATCGTCCACATGAAGGTCAATGACGGAGCGGGAGAAGGTGACACAGTGTCTTGTCTTGGTGGAGATATGGAGCCGAACTGCGTTTCATGAGCGTGCGGGTGAGTGTGAGTGGAGGCGTATCTGGGTCCATGAGTAAGTCATAACTATAACCACATACGGGAACGTCTTCAGCAATGTCAGTGACAGAACGGGAAACGGTGTAACATTGGCGTACCTTGGTGGAGGTACGGGGCGAAACCGCGTTTCTTAGGCTTGTTTGTGTGAGTGTGAGTGGACGTGTATACCGAAAAAGAACAGTGACGATTCGTGAAACAGTTTTCTGGGTGATACACAATGGTCGGGAATTCGAGGGATTAAATGATCTACCGGGATTCCGTGACGAAGGTTCTACCCACTCATGGTGTGTTCGCTAACCGGTGTGGACTTTTAAGCACACACACAGAAAATTTTTATTGTACCAAAGGGGGCTGTGTTACAGTCGCTTGAGTTTGTCACTCGGATCGAAACTTGCAGCTGAATGTTATTGGGCGACTGATTCGGTGGCGCGGAGTGGACCGTCTTCGCCCTCCAGGAGAGTTGTACTGCGCACTTCGGGAGTTGGCCTTCCCTTAGCTGCCCTCGCATCCACCGTTCTTATCAGTCTGTCGGGGCTGGTAATAACTTCCCCGACAAAACCCGAGGGCCACGCGCTAAAATGAGCATGCCCGTCTGAGATCACCACTACATCGCCAACTTTGAATGGTCTTCCCTTGGTGAGCCTTTGCTGTCGAGTTTTCAGGGGCCGGTAGATATTCTCGAATCCATCTTTTGAAAAAACTCTGGCCAAATAATTTGTCTGTTTTCATCAGTGAGAGTAACTACCTCGGAGGCTTGTCGGCCCCTGGAATCCAACTTTGGGCCCGAAAGTAAGCAGGTCCTTTGGGGTGAGCACCATATTAGCGGGGTCACCGACAGATACGGGAACTAGAGAGTGGCAGTTCAAGATCCTATCGACCTCGGTCATCGAAGTGCTCTGTGTTTCATCGCCGAGCGGCTGTTGTTCGATTAACTACTGCGGCATTCGCCTGGTGGACCTGATATGGCTCTCCCCCGCACCACCGAGGTGAGTGACCAGCGGAGGACTGAAATGCCAGCGGATACCAAATGCCATGGTTTTGTTCCGAAGCTGGTGTTGGCTTACTTTTTGGTGTCAACGCCGGAATTCTCACTGAGGGCCCACAAAATTTGCCCCTTTTTCGGAATAGATATCCGATGGTTCGACTCTTCTGTTGGTAAATAGGTGCAGGGCCCGGAGGAAAGGGTCAGCGGTCACCGAAAGCGCAACTTCTGGGTGTATTGCCCGCGATTTCATGCCCGTCAGGATGCATCTGTATCTCTCTTCCATCCTCTTCCTGCACCTGACCCACAGAGGTTCTAAGTGGTGAAGTCCGTTGTCACTAAAAGGCCACCAATCCGGGATCAGTCTACACTCCAGCAGAGGAGCCATATGTTGTTTGCCCACGACAGCAGTACGCCTCCTACAGTGCATACAACTTCGGATTACGCGTTTCACAATTTTCCTTTCTCTTAGTGTCGAAAACAGCCTCCGAATGACACTTGTCACGTGATTTTTCCCAGCGTGTTCATCTACGGCATGTACCTAATGGACCCTCAATTCTCCACGGGTTGCCGATCCAGAAATAATAGGAGGTGTTTCGTGTCAAAACTCAGGTAAAAGTTCGTCAGCGTATCATCAGCCCCTAGTAGCTCATCAACAAGTTTTGGAGTTAGAAGTTTTGAGTTGTTTTTGAAAATGATATACTTATGTCGCTTCATCCGGCCCCTCCGGTATTCACGAGCTCTTGGGCTAAGGCTTCCAGTTGTCTCATTATGAGTAGATCATACTCCGCGAATCGTATTTCATCCAGGTTTATTCGGCCCACATGTACACGGCTGAATGAATGGCCACATTTCATTCCGCTGTATTCCTAGAGTGCCTTCAGTTGGGAGTGGTAACCCATCCAGATCTAGAACCCTTTCCACCCCTTATCGGTACGGAATGGCTTTAAGCCTCTCCGGCGTGTTCGGTATCCACTCCATGAAGTAGAAACCACCCTTCTCTAGCATTTTTTTCGACACCCCAATTTTGTTGGGGCCTAGTCAACATCATTGAATTACCCAAGAACGCGTCGAAACGGAAAACTCTGCCAACACCATTCACTTCCGACCGGCGTATCAGAGACCCATACTTGTTTGCGGTTTCTCGTAGGGCAAACTTCGCACAAAACGGTGATGACATGGCCCCGAGGGGGTGGACTGACTTTCGGCAGTTTATCACAAATTTTTTCCCGTAGTTCTCGTCGCATACAAAGAACTTCAGCACGTCTGATTCCTTCACTGGCATTTTCATCTATAAAAACATTTTTCTGATGTTGGCTGAAAGGACCACTCGGCATACCCTGAAAAGGCACGAGACTTTGATCAGCGATGTGGTACAATCAAGCTCCTGTTGGAGACTAGCGTTTAACGACTTGTCTCGGAAATCAAATGAACAATCGAAGACCACCCACAGTTTTCGGGTTTTTGTAATAAAATACCGGGTGATGAGGCAAGTATCACGTCCATTCCCGGCAATCGTTTGTTGCAGGTGCCATTTCCACACAGACAGGCGCCGTAACGACCGGTAGTGGAAAATCCCCCCAAAACCTTTGCGATTCAGTGTTTTTCTTAACATCACCCACTTGCTTACACTATTGACGTGTCTTTACGAGCTGTTTGTTTTTATGGACCAATTGTCGTTTGTTCGCGCCCAGAGCGCTAATTTGTCATATCCTAGTTCTGGACCTGCGTGACGCACGTGCTCCTCACCCGCAAGCCGCAATTCGGTTCTCGTTTTCTGGGTCCATGTAATATTGTAATTGAGATTTGTATCTGCTTGGTGTTATTGTTCATTCAATAATCTAGTATCGTAGAATATCACGGATAACCGCCTTTTGATTTCGGGATCCGTTGCGAATTTGGCTACGCATTGCTCAAACGTGTGTTACAATACTCAGTAGATCAACTAGGAAAGAGGAAAAACAAGCAAAATGTCAAGAAAAGGATCAAAAGCAGTCGAATCCGGACAGGAAGTAATACGGCAAGTCACTTGGGAGGTTTTGGGTACCTTTGATTCTTTAGTTAATGTTAGATCGCCTAGTCCTGTCAGTGCTAGTTCATGTGTTACTGAGGGCAATATGGATTGTAAAGATGTCGATCTATATAGGCTAAGGATATTAGACCTGGGGCAACAACTGTTATCGGCTAGACAGCAGGCCCACGAAGCAGAATAGAAGTGTGTACAGAAGAAGCGTGAGCATGAGACCAGCGAATACGACACTTCCGATAGATCAGGGCACAACAAAATAAGAAACTTCACGCAGGTCGCCGATTATAAAACGCGAACCATCGATTTGCCAAGAGTAGAACTGACGGTTTTCGACGGAAGATCTGAACACTACTGCAAGTTTGTCAAGCAGTTCGAGACGTTCGTCGAAGATAAGTTAACCGACCTCGGGCAAGTGCTTCTCTACCTGAATCGTTACCGTCGAGACCGAGCTAGAGAAGCCATCGATGAGTGTGCCATGCTCGACTCGGAACAAGGCTACACACGAGCAACGAAGATCCTGAGGGACCTGTTCGGTCAGCCCTTCAAAGCATCCCGTAACCTAATAGAGGACGTGATGGTAGAGGCCAAAAGAACAAAGGGCGATGTCTATACAATGGCCGACCTGGTGATCAAGATGCAGAACTGCTCAATAGCCCCCGACCATTTAGGTTACGGGGCTGACCTAGATACCATGCACACTTTGGAAGGCATAGTCCGTCACCTCTCTCTCGAACTACAGGGTCGGAGGGCGGAAGAAGCGGAACGGATAAGCCGAAGCGACAGGGAGGCTAACTTCGAAGACCAGACCGAATACTTGGACAGGCAAACCAAAATAGTCGACAGCAGATTTGGCCGACTTATCCGGGACAGCAACCGAGCAAACAAGCCCAGTACTAGCCAGGCTTAAACCACTGCTCGGGAACAGCCGAAATACCAACCTTGGACCAATGCACACGCCATTTTACGCGATGCCACGGCGCAGCCAAGTTGCAGATCCTGTGATGCTAGCCATGGACTACCAGAATGCCCCAAGTTCGGCAATGCCACAATAGACGAACAGTGGGGAATGGCGAGGATGAAAGGAGAGTGCTTTATTCGTCTCAACACCGCGCACCGGGCGGCAGCTTGTAGGACAAGGAACCGATGTGGTTTCGAGGGCTGTACGGGCAGACACCATCGATTGCTGCACCAGGGGAGAGTAACCTAACCGAGGCGAGTACCGAGCTCAGCGTTATTTGTTCAACGTCGCGGTCTGCTAGTGAACCGGTACGTTTAGGCGTAGTTGCCGTGGGAGTAGTGACTCCGACTGGGGTGGTCGAAGCGTTGGCTTTCGTCGGCAGTGGATCTGACACTACCCTAGTGAAAGGGCGGTTTGCCGACAAACACCGACTCGCTGAAGGTGCGACGTCGGTAAAAGTGGGCACGGTGGGGGGAACACAAGTAATGACTGCCGGCAGGTTGAGACTGCATCTCATCTCTCTAGACACTAACGAGTAAATCGAACCAACGGAGGCATTCACGTGAGCGGATCTCCCCATGCTAGCACCAAGGTTGGTCAACGCAATCTTCACCAGGTGGCCCCACCTGCCGGATGTAACCGATGTAGGATGGAAAGACGACGAAGTGGATCTCCTCATCGGCTGCGACGTGTCAGACGCGCATTGGGTACTTGACCAGAGAGTGGGCGACCGCCAGGCACCTTATGCCGTACGCACGGCTCTGGGATGGATGTTATACGGCCCAGTAGGGGTACGTGGTTCCGTGAATTACTTATCCGCCGAAACGGACCGCATAGAGTATCATCTGCAACGGCTGTATGAAAAGGAGTTTCATGACATTGGAGACGAAAGACCGACGTTGTCTCAAGAGGATCACTTCGCTTTACAAATGGTGCGGCAAGGCACTAGAGGCCTCAACAATCAGCTCGAGGTTCCCCTCCCATGGCACACATCTACTGACCCGTGGACTGATAACCGAAACTATGCTCTCCAACGTTTACTACGACTGAAAGAACGCTTCATTCGAGACCAGGATCTGTGGGAACGATATGCAGAATTAATGAGGCCAAAAGAAGCCCTTGACTGATTTGAAACAGTGCCTGCCAACACGGACGGCAAAAAGGGTATCTGGTATCTGACTCATCACCCGGTCATCAACCGCAAGAGACCCGGAAAACTGCGAGTGGTTTTCGACTGCGCGGCCAAGTTCCAGGGCAAGTCGTTAAACGATCGCCTACTACAAGGACCTGACTGGACCACATCAATAATCGAAGTTTTGTGCCGTCTCAGAGTGGGTAGATTGGCCTTGTCCGCCGTTATTAGGTAAATGTTTCATCAGGTGAATATCTCGGTAGAAGAATGAGATGCATTGCGTTTCCTGTGGTGGGAAGGGAACGACCGGGACAACGCAGTGGTGAATTACAGGATGACCGTCCACCCATTAGGACTAATATCGTCACCGTTCTGTGCGAACTACGCCCTTCGGGAAGCTGCGAACAAACATGGAGGTCTGGTCCAACGGTCGGCGGTGGACAGCGCCAGCAGGAATTTCTACGTCGACGAATACCTTGGATAATTCGATGATACAGAATCTTCTCTAGCGCAGTTCACAGGCCTGACAAGATTGCTAGAAGAGGGTGGCTTCCATCTAACAAAATGGATGTCGAACGCTCCAGAAGTGCTCGGGGTCATTCCTCACCACGATAAGGCCAAAAGAGTTAGAGATCTGGACGGCTTTCCACTTCCGATCAAACACACTTTAGGAACACAATGGGACGCGGAAACGGACAACTTTGTTTTCGAGCTAAACGTTCCCGAGTTGTCCGTACCCCTTCGAGGCATACTCTCCGCAGTCTCTAGTCTGTTCGACCCGCTCGGTTTTGTCTCTCCCTGGCTGCTACCCGAAAAGATCTTGCTGCAGCGGCTGTGCCGTAAGAAAGTTGATTGGGACCAGTCACTGGACCGAGAGAATTGGCTGGACTGGGAAGAATTTTTAAACACCTTGAAGAAATTAGGGGACATAAGGATTCCACGATGTTTGACTCCTGGCCATACGACGCGGACTGGAGAACTACATGCCTTTTCCGATGCATCCGAAGTCGCTTATGGGGCTGTGGTGTAAGGACGATAGTGAACAAGAGATGGACAATATACTACGAGGATCCTGTTCGCTGAAGCTCGCGTTGCTCCACTGAAGTCGGTCTCGATCCCGCTCCTTGAACTCAGTGCAGCCGCGTTCGCAGTCAGAGCCGTACAGGCTGTGAAGAGATGTTTTGACTTCTACATTTGGTAGGCTAGCTTTTGGACGGATTCAACGATAGTAATTTACTACATTAACAACGTCCGGAGCCGGTTGAGTACTTTTGTCGCTAACCGACTCACGATTATCCACGGTGAATCAGCCATGAACCGGTGGAAGCTTGTCAGGTCTGGCGATAATCCAGCAGATCTGTGCTCCCGGGGTGACACCAACTTCAGGCAACTAGACACGTGGACGAGAGGGCCAAAATTCCTGCAAGTGCCCAAACAGGACTGGCCCATGTTCGAATTAAAACCCCTTGCGGAAGTAGAACTGGAGATCAAAGGCGTAGTGATAGCGGCCAACGTTGTTGAAGCGACATCCGTTCTATCGCGATTGGTAAGGTTTTCTTCCTGGGTGAAGACACGTAGTGCTATAGTTTGGTTAACCAAGTTCAAGAGACATTTACTAGCCATGAAAGGGTTACGCCTTTCAGGCCGGATACGGGTCGGCCCGATAAATCCCGATAAGTCCCGATGAGCTACAAGCTGCAGAATACGATATTTTCAGAATGATACAACGCGAGGCTCTCACCCGAGACCTCGAGAGGGCGGAAGAAGTTAGACCGATCAACAAAGAAATATCATCTCCGAGAGGCAAATCGAAGCATTTAAACCCCAAACTCATTGACGCACTGCTGTGGGCGGATGGTAGGCTGGCCACCGCCCACCTGAGTCTCGGCGCAAAGAATCCTATACTGCTGCCTGCGAGACAACCTGTAGTGGAGCTAATGATTCAACACGTCCACGCCGTGGAGGGACATGCCGGGGAACGTCACGTGACGAGCGTCATCCGAAAGCACTTTTGGTTGCTGAAAGGACGAGCGACTGTAAAACGCGTAATCCGACGTTGTGTGCAGTGTAGGAGACGCAATGCCATGGCGGGCGAACGACACATGGCCCCGCTACCGGGATGCAGAGTGACTGCGGGCTGGTCGCCGTTCAGCGACATCGGGTTGGACTATTTCGGGCCCTTGTGGATCAAGTGCGAGAAGGGATGAGAAAAGCAATATGGATGTGTCATGACGTGCATGAAATCACGCGCGGTACAACTAGAAGTAGCACATTTGATGACCACCGACACTTACCTATGGGCCTTGCAAAGATTTATCAACCGAAGAGGCGTACCGGCCGATATATACTCAGATAATGGATCGAAATTTGTGGGCGCTTACCGGGAATTGCAGCGTTGACACAAGAACATAAACAGGGACGAACTGCAGGATCGAACCGTGGCCTACGGCATACGATGGCATTTCAACCCCCACAGGCCAGTCACCGCGGCGGCGTATGGGAACGCATGATCCGGTCCGCCAGACGGATGCTGCTGTCGATCATGGAGCAACAGCCGTCCAACGACGATACGCTGAACACCGTCATGACTGAGGTGGAGAGAATCCTGAACAACCGCCCCCTGGTTCCAGTAATGAACGGCGACCCCACCGATCTGGCGCTCACCCCGAACGACTTATTGACGTTAAGGTTGAACGAGGGTTTCCGAGGTCCGGTAAACCTTCGTGGGAGCTACCTTCACGGATGGAAGCAGGCGAATTATCTTGCCAAGGTTTTCTGGAGGCGCTGGCTGCAGGAGTACCTCCCGGCTTTGCAGACTCGACAGAAGTGGCTGATGAAAACAAGACCATTCAATGTTGGGGATGTGGTGATCATCGCAGACAAACGCGCACATTTCAGCGCCTGGTCCTTGGGAATGGTTATGGAAACCATCGAAATCACTGACAGAAAGACAGGAACGGTGAAGATGAAGATAGCTAACGGGGCGCTTACTCGCAACATACGCAGTATTAGCCTACTCGAGAATGACGGCCGAGAAGCTGATAAAGCTGAGTCTCAGTAGACTATTTTACACCCATCTTCTACGTGGGTAAAGATACCCCATATATGGAAGCAATCACGGCACACTGACGTATCGAACCATCTTACACCCCGACGCGCACTCACCTACTTCGTACTCCTTATACCACGTGGTCTCCGTCAAACACGTTACAGTGCTCACAGTCTTTTATTGACCTTACAGAAGGTTTTTTCCGATATATGGTGATAAGTGCGATTCCATTGTACATCCAGACACATACACACATACCCGATGCACACTATACCCAGTAATCCCTGTCAAACATGTGACAGTGTTCGTCGCTTGTTTTCTGTTGACATTACCTTTTGCATATGTAGAAGTAGCGGAGCTTAGGTCACGCACACACACGTCCGCATTTTACTCGTTTATGCCACACGGTCCCAGTCAAACACGTTACAGTGCTCACAGTCTTTCGTTAACGTTGAAGAAAGTCCCCTTTTTGATATGTGGTGGTACATGTGATTCCATTGTACATCCAGACACATACGCACATACCCGATGCACTCTATGTCCCTCAACCCCTATCAAACGTGTGACGGTGTTCGCAATTTGCTTTGTTGACTTTACTGAAATGTCTTCTGCACATGTGAAGCTAGCGGCGATCACATCATACACACACACTCTCGTAGGCACATACAGCCGGGGCAGGACGGCCCTTCCAAGGACAGTATCTGTTTCCCCTTCACTCCCGCCATCGGTCAGTTGTTCTCGTGGAAGATGTAGAATAGCCTCGCGTTTATGTGGCCAACGGATTAGGTGCGACCATGAGCAGAACGTTGACGACAAGCATTAGGTATGCGCACTGACAGCAGGGCGTAGGTAGGTAGGAAGAATCAGTACCTTTATACTAAACCATTGAATCTGCTAAGGATTCGGGAGGATTTTGGTGGGCGGTGTAGAGACCGGTCGTGGAAAATCCCCCCAAAACCTTTGCGATTCAGTGTTTTTCTTAACATCACCCACTTGCTTACACTATTGACGTGTCTTTACGAGCTGTTTGTTTTTATGGACCAATTGTCGTTTGTTCGCGCCCAGAGCGCTAATTTGTCATATCCTAGTTCTGGACCTGCGTGACGCACGTGCTCCTCACCCGCAAGCCGCAATTCGGTTCTCGTTTTCTGGGTCCATGTAATATTGTAATTGAGATTTGTATCTGCTTGGTGTTATTGTTCATTCAATAATCTAGTATCGTAGAATATCACGGATAACCGCCTTTTGATTTCGGGATCTGTTGCGAATTTGGCTACGCAATGCCCGCATCGTTCAGCATAATTACCTCTGCGTGCCATTTACAGAGACCCGGATCCCGGCCAAGAAGTTCTTTTGGTAGCAGTAGTCTGCGAAGGGCGTGAGGTCTGCTTTCAACCAAAGGGTCGGCTTTCGCATCCCACGGAAAGGAGAACCTCGAACTGGATTTTTAGGCCTCCTGTTCCTTACCGCACTGCTGCGGTGCGAGGTGGTTCTCTCGAGATAATGATAGACGGTCGTTTCCGATGTCACCAAACTCCTTTTCGTATAGACTCTGTAACTGGTGCCATGTGTGGCCTGTTTCCGCTGACAATTTTTGGAGCCACGTCCCTCTGCTGGACCTTACAGCATCCATCTTAGTGCTGTGGGTAAAGCGTGGGGTGCTCAGCGGTCACCTCTCTGGTCCAACAACCAATGTGCTTCCGGCACGTAGCTGCCCGTGAGAAGGTCCACTGCGTCTTCCCCCAAATCCGCCACCTTTGCATCTTGCCAATGAGGCCACCCAGGTGAAATTGCACCCGCCGGTCTTGGTGCTTGTACGGGGAGATCGGCTAGTGTGGAAGGCTCCGCTGATTTGATTTGCTCACTAGTATCTAGGGTGATGAGCCCCAAGCTCAGCCGACCTGTGGTTACTGCCGGCTTTCCGCCCGCCATGCTTACGGCTAGCAACGTGTGCTTTTCATGGGTCAGCTCTCATCGGCAAACCTCTCCTAAAGCAAGGTGGTGCCCTATCTGCTGTCGACGAAGGCCGGCGCTTTGGCTACCCAATTCGGGTCGCCTCCGCTACAGCAAATACCCTTGGACGTATTGGTTTACTGGCAGACCACGAAGTTGTGCAGATCACACTAGGCTTTGTGTTCAAGTCTGGCGTAGCTTCCTTCGCTTGGTTTGGCAGCTGGTGGCGTCTGCCTGGACAACCTTCGTGACCACATCTGATTCTTATTCGGCAAGCCCCTCCTCTGTGCGGGGAGTTAAGGCAGATAAGGCGAGCTCTTGCCGTCTTCCCTATTCCCCGAATTTCGTTCGCAGTAGCTTTGATGAAATTCAGACATTCTGGTAACCCATGACTAGCGTCGCAGGTCCTGGAGCTTGGGTGGGCTATGGCCTCACGTGAAATGGGGTGAGTGATTGTCCAAGGCTGATGCTTTAAGTGTTCTCGTGCAGCTTTTTGAGCTTGGTTTGTGCTGGGACGGTTTGCCCTGTTTCTACCGCGGATGAGTAGACCAAATATGGTGTCCGCTATTCCGGTTTTCCTGCCTAAATATTCTGTCAAGTCCTCGAAGTCTGCCTCACGGTAATCTCCCCTTATGCCTTCCGCAGCTTCGGCCAAACAACTCTGTACCTCGGACAAGAGACAAAGAACTGTCATCTGCAATGTATGCGTGGCGTCTGGATCAGCCTGGTAACCTAAATGATCGGGGGCTATGGAACAGTTCTGCATTTTAATGACGAGATCGGCCATTGCGTATACGCCGCTCTTTGTCATTTTGGTCTCTCACATCAACCCCTCTATTAAACTGCGAACCACCTTGAATGGCTGGCCAGCCAGGTTCTTCAGAAACTTCCCTACCCTTGCGTAGCCTTTTTCCGGCTTGAGCATGGAACACCCGTAAGTAGCTTCGCCAGATCTGCCTCGACAATTGTGGGTCAAGCAGAGCGGCCTTTGTGCCGGGTCGGTGACCTTATTTTCGACGGATTCAAATCGTTCTATGAACTTGCAGTATGGCTCCTGTTGTTCACCCAAGGCCGTCAACCCTACCCCTGGTAAATCCTCCGTTGGTTGTACTGGTGTTCAAGGTTTGATGGACTGCTTGGAAATTCACATTCCTTTTTGCCCCGGTCTGATGAAGTGTTCGTTGCCACTAGTTTTATGCCTACACCCGCTCCATATACGCCGTTCCCCTTGTAAGGCCGATTAGACCTTACTTCGCGGTTTCCTTAGTAAACGCATGCTTTGGTCCTTTGTACTGCGGGGACCACTTGCACGTTACTCTAATGCTCGGCACTATACGAATATGTTAACTGGAACGGTTTTCTCCACGACCCGTGAGAACGAGAAGGCGATTGGGAGAGATATTGGTTAGCGTGTATTTGGGAGCGTGCGTGAGAGCGTGCGCAAGAGCAACGGTCAAATGGCAACCGTGCTTGGCAGCCAGCGTTTAGGTAAACAATAAACGTGGCAAAAGTATGAACGAGGATGGTCACCGATACAGGGACCTCTTCCTAGAATTCCGAGGGAGTTGGGCTTCGATCGTGGCTGTGGACCGGAAGTATTGATTGTCTAGGAACTCCTCGTAGCTTGTCCGTTATACTGCTGGTGACGTCGAACAACTGCTGATAAATCTAACGGTGCCTGCACTCTCGAGGTTCGATTTTGTCGGTCCACTTGTTTTCTGGCGCCCACGAGTCTCATACGCATGCTAGCCTGAACAGGCCGCTTCAGGTCCACCCAAAAGGGCATCCGGTTGTCATCTCCAGTGCCAGGCTGACCAATAGTCCTGTTGTCCAGTGAGTGGTTGGCTCCTCGAACGTGCACGGGAGTCAGAAAGGCTACGGATGAAGCCAATGTGACTATGTTAACCCGTCTCGGAGAAGGCAATGTGAACTGGAGCAAAATAGCGCCTGAGGGCGCCGGCGGATGATGGACCGTAATAAGTGCACACGAACGATGTTCGGTGTTGTTGTAGTCGCTAAGAGACCAGAAGAAAATGGAATCCTAACCACGGGTTGTAATTTCTCGGGCCTGATGGTTGGTAAATCCGTGGTGAACTTCCCAACTATAGATGACAGTCAGTCGTTAAAATCTTCACGAAATCTGCGAAGAGAGCGGGGCCCGGTAGTTGGCGACCGCGACGGCTACTTCGCTTTGCGGGTACGGTTGGAGACACTGATGGACTAGCCGCCGAGTCCTCACTAGGCGAAATTGTGGGTGGTTCGAGTAACAACTCGCTCGATGCGGGTGACTGAGCCGCTTGAACATGTGTAAACTGACCGGGCGGCTCGCACTCCACGACGGCAGGCTTGAGGCTGTCGATAGATACGGTGCCGTGTTGTCAGCTGATGTCTACGACGAACATTTTTGCCCTACCTTTTATCCCACGAAACGGGCCAGTGTATGGCACTTGTAGTGGTGATCGAACGCCATCGACGCGAAGGAATACGTGAGTAGCGGCTCCTAACGCAGTTGGGACATAACTTGTAGACTGTTCTTCGCGCGGTGGACTGGCCTTGAGTACTCGCTTGAGCTGAGTAAGGTGCTGAGCATAGTCGCCGTAGTTGAAAGTCACGGTTGTTGAGGGGGCTACCAACTCCCCAGGCAGACGAAGTGTACAGCCGTATACTAGTACGGCCGGTATTGTGTGTAATTCCTCCCTAGCGGTACTACGCAGGCTTAAGAGTGCTAATGGTAGTGTTTCCCTCCAAAGGAGGTTACCGTTTGCTCGAAGGGCGGCTTTTAATTGCCGGTGGAAAAGCTCAACCATACCATTGGCTTGAGGTTGGTAAGCTGTCGTCTTAACTTGTTGGCAACCGAGCGTAGTGAGTAGACTGCCGAAAGCGCCGTCAAATTGTGGACTGAGATCGGTGGTCACTATTGCAGGGCAACTGAAATGACTAACCCAACCGGTCAGAAAAGCTTTCGCGGCCTCTTCCGACTTGGGACGAGGGATAGGAATGGCCTGTGGTTAGCGAGTAAAACGATCCACGCATGTGAGTATGTAAACATGTCCAAGCGAAGGTGGAAATGGTCCCACGAGGTCGACGTGCACATGATGAAAACGTGTTTCAGGTTCTGGAAACCTGGCTAACGCCGCCTTAGCGTGCCTACGGGTCTTAACACGTTGACACTACAGGCAAGCACGAGCCCTCTAACGGGCATCTCGTTTGAAATTGTTCCGAACAAAATGCTCAGTTATCAGTCTCACCGATGCAGTCACACCCGGATAAGCCAGATTATGGGGTGTCAGGAAAGTAGGACAAGGGTGGGCAGCAGGAACCACCGGCCTGGGGCGATCTTGCGACACACCGCACACGATGGTGTTCTGGGAAGTTGGGATAGGTATTGTGGTTAAGCTCATAAAACCGTTTTGTCGAAGTTGTTCGATGTCAGGGTCCATTGTTTGGGCCTGTGCCATTGCGTCCAAGTCGATGTTAGGCGTCGGTGATAGGGCGTCAGCGACGGGATTAAATGCCCCACAGACGTGTATTGTGCCCACAGTACACTGTGATACAAAGTCCAAGTGGCGAATCTCGCTTGGTGAGTATCGATTGGAAGCTGACTTTATCGCGTAAACCCAAGGCTTGTTGTCTGTAAACACCACGAATGAATGGCCTTCTAGTGCATGTCGAAAATAATGGATTCCCAAGTGGATGGCTAATAACTCCCTACCGACTATGCGGCGGATTGTAGGCGCTTGGAGAAGAATGCTAAAGTTTGCCAAGAATCGTCTATGAACTGCTGCAGTACTGCTCCAACTGCCGTGTCCAAGGCATCCGTCACTACGGAAATAGGAGCCAAAGATTCGGGGTGGGTGGGAGTGCTGTGTTGGCAACAGCATCTTTGACCAAGGCAAATGTGACTTCTGTAATGTCGGGAAATACGAACTTCCGCTTACCTCCGCGAAACAGGTCGGTGAGGGGTTGCATCATTTCCGCACAGTGAGGATTAAAGCAGCGGCAGAAATTCACCAGGCCGGCAAACTGACGCAACTGGCGAAAAGACTGGGGTTCGGGATAGCTGCGAATAGCGGAAACTTTATCTGGCAGAGGGCGGGTACCCAAGGATGAGAAATAATGTCCTTTGAAGGTGATATTAGGCCGGTCTAATTCGCATTTCGCGATATTGATCGTAACGTCGTGCTATCTAAGGCGTTCGAAAAGTGCTCGTAAGTGTACGGTGTACTCTTGCTCTGAAGAACTGGCCACCAAAATACCATCCAGGTATACGTAGATATTTTCCAAACGATGAGGTGTCTCCTCCATGAACCGTTGAAAGGTCTGGGCTGCATTGCTGAGTCCAAACGGCATTCTCAGAAACTCGAACAGCCCGAAAGTTGCAGTGACGGCAGTTTTATAGATATCGGCCTCTGCTACATGGATCTGGTTGTACGCACGAACTAAATCGATACTACTGAAGACGGAACAACCTGATAAAGACAAAAAAGGTCCTGTATATAAGGGGATCGGGTATCGATCAGGGACGGTGACTTCGTCGAGTGCTCTATATTCACCACAGGGTAGCCGGTCACCGCTGGACTTGAAGACCACATGAAGAGGGGAAGCCCAAGGGATACTAGAATGGCGTATTATACCCGGTTCTATCATGTGTTTGAATTCAGCGTGTGCAACATGAAGCCTGACTGGTGCTAACCGACGCGGCCTACTGAACACTGGGGGTCCCTTATTATCGATGTAGTGAGAGACGTTGGTGGTCACTGCTGGGAGAGGCCCGGCCTGCCGAAACATGGCCGGGTAGGCGGCGATGAGTTCACCATGAGGTTAGTGTGCCGGTGGTCGAAAGTAAAAAGGAGTGGCATGATTCACTCGCGAATTATAACTGGCGACAGCGAGAGTGGTCTAGTGGTCTACCACTCTGAGGCGCCGTGCATCAACTAACAAGTCAAAATGTAGCGGGAAGTCAATATCTAGAATTGGGTACTGGACGTCGGCGATGATGAATACCCAGCAAAAGTTACACTTTAAAACGAAGTTTGAGATGAGCGACCGCTGGCCAAATGTAGGTATGGTCGTGCCATTGGCAGCCCGTAGTGTTTGGGCCTGTGGTGTGCTATTGTCGCCTTTCCCTCGGGGGAGGGAGCCCACTTTGGCACCTGTATCTACCAAGAAAAGGTTATTTAAAATGACGTCCCTTACGTTCAAAAGGCTACTGTTGGTCTGATACCCGGATTCGTGGCTCGCCACCACGGGCCGGGTGTTTAGTTTTCCCCGATGAGCACCGGGAAGGCTACACCTTGGTTTGCATCGTTTTCCTCCGTCACCAAAGCGACTGTGGTATTTACAATTCCCTTGTTTCGAAGAGCCAAAACGTCGTCGCAGTGAAGGACTATGGAGCCTAGGTGAGCGTGCGCGGTGCCGCTGCTGTGACCCACTTCTTCTTACTGCTAGGAGTTGCCGGCTCGCATTAATTCTAGATAAAACTGACGCTAGGTCATTAGATGTTGGCAAGGCAGGCACCGTTGGGACGGAGGACCTGGTTACTCCAGCTACAGCAGAGTTGTATCATGGCGTAACATCATCAGCTATCGCTACAGCTTCCTCCAACGAGCATTTGCGCGTGGCACTTAGTAAAACTGAACTGTTGTGCGGAAAAAGCTGCAGCCAAAGTTCCCTTAAGAGTGCTTCCTCGCCTACCGTCAGTCCTCTCAAGGGCTGCATCTCAAGCGGCAGTTCGGAGGGCTTCCTACTTCCAAGCTGAACGTTTTGAAGTTGTTGCATACGTTGGTCTTGCGTTGGGGTCGTGCGGGCAATGACTGCTGCCTTCAAAACCTCGTAGCTTCGGGAATAGATTATTACGTCCCTTGCTTGCATTGTGACCTCCGGCGAGAGGCAGCCTGCTACCCACCTGAAACGGCTAGAGTCACTGGTTACACGGCAGTTTTCGAATTCTAAGTCGACCAGAGCGAACCAGAGTTCCGGATCAGCCACAGTGAATGCCGGTATGTGCAGCGTGATGGCCCCAACGGTGGGGTCTGAGTAGGGTTTCCGTTCAGCAGACAGCGATTACTTTATCGAATACAGACGGTAAAGGAAATCAACGACAAATGTGTCAATATAACCTTCGAAAGAAAAAAACCACGACGAGCTGGACACCAAAAATATGTATGGAAAAAAAGTTATTTGGTAAACCGACCAAAAATATCGACAGATAGGGAAATAATAAAACACACAAAAACGTAGGCAGACGGGACCTTGAACAGTAGAAAACAAGGAAACTCACGTGATCTGGGGATCACTTCAGGCCCACTAATTGTGAGGTCGGTTAGACCTTACTTCGCGGTTTCCTTAGTAAACGCATGCTTCGGTCCTTTGTACTGCGGGGACCACTTGCACGTTACTCTAATGCTCGACACTATACGAATATGTTAACCGGAACGGTGTTCTCCACGACCCGTGATAACGAGAAGGCGTTTGGGAGAGATATTGGTTAGCGTGTATTTGGGAGCTTGTGTGAGAGCGTGCGCAAGAGCAACGGTCAAATGGCAACCGTGCTTGGCAGCCAGCGTTTAGGTAAACAGTAAACGTGGTAAAAGTATGAACGAGGATGGCGGCCGCTACACTCAGCCTCCTGAGGTTTCTGCTTATGGGATAATGACTGCTGCTGTAGTTCTCACATCATCAACCTAAGCAAATCAAAATTTTGCAATCAGTGCCACCCTCAGTAATACATGGAGTAGCGTCTAACATTACCTGTTGAATCAAAGGTACCCAAAGCCTCCCCAGTGACGTGCCTACTTACTTCCTCCTAGAGTGCGGGTTGCTTTGGTTCTTCTCTGGGCAAGCCGCGTGATTTTCCGTTCCATATTGATGAAGTTGCGTGTTTTGATACGCTTCGAGCCATACGTAGTCAAATTGGAACGAATCCCAAAACCAAAACAAGATTGATCCTCGAAGTCTACGACCTTGGACTATTGAGTGAGCAATAACATAAAACATATACAAATCTCAGTTATGTGAACACACAGGCTCAACAAACGAGAACCAAGTTTACGCGTGCGACAGACAATCACGCGAGTCAGGCAGGTTCAAAGTGGGATATAACAAGGTAGCGCGTCTGGCGTGAGGAAACAAAGGTTGTTTTATGGGAACATTAAGTGTACGGAACACGCAAGTAGTGTATGTTGGAGAGTTACACCACGAAACCACCAAATTATAGTGACTTTGAAGGACCTTCTACAACCGGTCGTTACAAATACTGCGGATTGAGCTAGTCTGTGTTTCAGGAGCTCATACTCCAGCTCAGAGAAAAGTGAGGGCCTTTTTGCATGGCAAGCAGTATCAGCCAGAAATGCAGAGGGGCGTTTGGCGCTTGGGACCTTTGACGTCTTGGGTGAAGGCTGGAAATCCATATACGCCCCGGCAGGATCCTTCGGCCACAATTTGCTTGACTACATCCAGGACAAGGAGTTGCTAAGGTCCGTCCACCTGGATACTACTTGGAGGGGAATCATTATCCAGGGCTATTAGATCTGGTGAATTCTAAGTTTCCCGCAAAAGTAGACGAAGTTTTATCCGATGTGCTTCCAGGGACGAGTGGCCACGGAATCCGCGCATTCCTGTTCCTCGGTCAGAGAGAGGATCTACCAGATGAATGGTGAGGTCCCTTCAGGGGGTCGGAGGAGAGGCTTCTGACAGCGATCACCGGGTTAGTTTTCTGTGATGCGGAAAACAGCATGGAAGAGTTTTTGAAGGATATTAGAACCAACTCACAAGCTGAGCGGAGACATAGCTTCAGTGCACGGATTTCGAAGAAGAGGTCTACCACCATGGTGGAAAAGCAGTAAAACCCAGAAACTGAATAGTCGGCATCAGGCGTAGAGATTTCGAGGAACTGGTGGACATAAATGCTTCATTGAGCACGGAAAAGTAAAAAAGAAAGTAGTGCAACTGTAGGAGTCTAAGAAGGTAGCCTGAAGTGAACATCGCAAGGAATGTGTAAAACACACCCAATAGCGTTCTGTAACTACGTCCATTCTTAAGCTGCCCTGAGGGTAGCAATATACGGGGTAATGATTGGAAATGAAGACCGAGCTGAGAACGACATGAAGAAGGCGGAAGTATTAAGGAAGTACTTCAAGGGGTCTTACAAGGAGCCCAAGGTGGGCCACGGCCGCCCCCATAGTTGTCTAGGTCTGGTCGGATGGAGGAGGTGGCAGTACCACCGGGCGTTTTGCTGGCCCCAGAATTACCCCATCCGGCGGAAGCTCCTGGACCGGGAGGAGGGCGCCCCGCCGTCTGAAAACCGGTAGTCAGGGCATTCACGTGAAATTTAGCCAAGCTGTCCAAAAAGTCCCTCAGGTAGACATGGCTAACTGCTGAATGGTAGGCAGTGCCGATATTACCTATTCACAAAGGTGATGGAGGGGACGACGCTGCAAACTATCGGGCTAGTAGCCTGCCATTTGTAGTATTGGACGCATTGAAGAGAGTCATTAGAACTGCTTTTGCGGGGCACAGATGTAAATAACCTGGCTGCAGGCGAACTGTTTGTCTCTACGAGAAGAAAGCTTTGCCTCAGCAACCTCCTTATCTTCCCCAGCTAGGCGACCAGGAGACTAGTCACGAGAGGGAAAGTTCTTCTCCCTCGACTTTCGCAAAGCCTTCGACAATGTGAACCACGGTCCGTTGTTGCACAAAATAAATGGGCCGAATATGGCTACAGTTCTAATGGGCTAGTTACATGCCTATCTGTGCAATCGTCGGTTCTTCGCGAAAGTTGAGGACGTTAGATTTATAACGGCGACAGCAAGCGGTGGGGTGCCTCATGAGCCGGTTTTGCGGGCAGTACTTTTCCTGGCATACGTGAACAACCTTCCGAGTGTCCTTCGGTATCGTGCTTTCTGTTCGCCGATGAGAGGGATGTCCTTAGATCTCCCGGATCCACCCAGGTTCAGGGGAACCTAGATGCTATCTGCGAATGAACGGCAGCTTGGGACCTAACCATGAACCCAGAGGAATGCACACGGCCGTTGACAGATGGGTCCGGAGGCACCTGCCACATACCCGGATAACCAGGAAAGAACTTCACAGAGGACAGAGATACGGGACTCAGAGGTAGTAGTTGAAAGTCAATTCTCGCAAATCGAGCAACGCGTAGCCAATTCAAACCAATCCCAAAACCATAACAAGATTGATTCTTAGTTTCTACGGTACTAAATTTAAATTCACAAAGGGTACAAATACATACAAACCTCAAGTATGCGGCCAAATAGACTTCATGGTAAAACCCAAAGGTTCCAAGCCCTGTGGCTCAAGTACAACAGTCAGAAACGGTTCAAGGCCAAATTCAAATGTCTCACATGGATAAACGAAACGTAAAAAGTGTGGTACATGAGCGATATTCTCAAGTTAATGTTAAATATAGTCGAATTCACAAAACACGTGGAACATTTGGAAGGATTTTCAGTATTTGTTCTTTACAGTAGTAACGAGCAGCTTTAAGCCTTAGGGGCAAGGTCTGTCAGCTGCCAACAAGGCGAACAGAGTCACGTACTCACCGCAAACAACGGTGATACCAAGGGGCTCTTGAGTCTTGTAGCTCTTCTGCACTGTAATAATTCGACCCTGTTTAGAGCACGTAGTCCAGGACTAGGCTTTTCGGTTGGTTAGGAGAAGTCGCTCACCAGGGAGGGTCAGAACGAGGTTCAAAAGAACGATCAACGATTTAAGGGGACTTCAATAGGAGGAATGCTGGGGTCTCAAGTTTAGTTCTCGCTGAAGCATAAACACAAAAGGGGAGACTCCGTTGAACCAAAGAAGGGACTAAAAGCTTTGTCAAGAACGGACAAGCCTTTGTTTGCCCATGACGGCAAGTCCACGTTCCGGGGCATGAGCCGAAGGCCAAAGAGAATGTGAGACCCCAGCTCGTCGTCAGCAGGGTACTTAGCTACTGGAATGAACTCCACGCAGAACTGACGGAGGCAGACACGGCTGTCTCCTCTAAAAAGAAGTTGGACGTCGCATGGAGGCATACACTTTCTGGAGTGCCCTTGAGAGTGAATAGCACTCGGAACACCCATCCCGACCACCTTTCTTCTCCTTCTTTATTTTTTCCACTTATCTTCCACCCACATCTGGTAACTGCTTATTAGGCCCTCCATTCCCCTTCTTCACAACTGACCCAACATTTGGGTTACTAGACTTCTGCATGAATAAGGGATGTGCTGGTTGCAAGGGCTTTACTGTATCGGAGTGTTGCGGTACCTGCCCTCTCCAATGATGGCCCGTCAAATATTACACGACTTGAATTTACTGCCACCGACATACAAGAAGGGATCCCCTGAGGTCAAGGCACAGCGAGACGTGGAGACTCAAAGGATTAAGAAACTGGAATATCACTGGCTTCGGCCGTCAATCCTGTGCTCCGATTTGATTTGATTGGATTGGACCTTCCCTGTTACCTCCGCCAAATTCTAGATTGCTTAACTTCCTTTCCTTCTCGTCTTCTTTTTCCACCTGTTTTCCCTCGCCTTTCAAGTTCTCTACTTCGTCCCATTGATGTGTATGTAGATGGAGTGGAAGGACAGAATGACTTCAGTAACATCCACGCAGGCCCTACCACCGCAGCCCGGAGGAAACCGAAGAGCTTGAGCTTCGAGGCCTCATTTTCGACTCACGCGGCTATAGTTACTTCGCAGACACCGAACTCACCAAAATGCATTTGCGAGCTCAGAGTTTGGGCGCTCCTTGTTTATGAATTTGTATTCAGAATTTGTTTAACTTGAGAATGACCACCGCTACCCAGGAGTATCCAATTCCGGTGCCAGATCCTCCTCTAGCCAAAAGCAATCCTCTTTTTCAAATCTTTCCTCTCAGTCACATAAAGTGACTTGTAGTCGGGACCAAAGTACTTCAAAGTACTTTCACTCATCCAGACCTGATTCAACCAGTTCAGCATGATAATCTTCGGTCGGGCACATGGGCCTATCTTAGAGGTCCTGTAGGACATTTGGGTGATTCTCATCAGTCATCCATTGAGGTACGCAGCTGGTCAAGCAAACTTTACCCAGGCCCTTCGATAGGTCAGAAATTCGGCTTAGCCTCAGTTCCTCCAATCGGCTGGTTGTTTGAAGTCCATTTGAGACCACCTGGTACCGGCTGAGATGACAACATGGCCAGCTTGCATCACGCGATTCAGGCGGCAAGGGACGTTCTGGCCCGTCGGCTCTGACTAATAGCTCCTTCGGTCTCCCATCTCCTGTCAGTTATACAGGATAACCATTGTAATTACTAAAACTCATCAGATGCTATCGTCCCGCGTCTCCTTTTGTTGGGCGGGAATCAAGTCCGCATAAATCTTGCGAGCACCCAAACTGATTGTCGAGCTACTGTGCCTTATTGGCCTTTCCGTTCCGAGGTTGGTTGTACTCCTCCCGAGTGTCTTTTTTTGGGGGGTAGAGGAAAGTGCTAAAAGCACAACTAGAAACCTACGGCACTGTTGCAAGCCCTGAAACGAAAGCAGTCTGGTTTTTCTGTTGCAGAACCTGAGGACACTCGGAGCTTCGGAAGCAAGAAAATGGGCACAATTTTGACTCAAGCTTAGACGCGTTTTTTCATCGAGGCCGCTTGTGGGGCTCGGGGTTCAGAATTCTCACTGGTCGACGTGTGATAGATTTTCGAATACGGATTCCTTCGCTCTACTCAAGCTAAAAGTAATACAGCAGAGCTGAAAGGAGTACAGCTAGACTGAACACTCTCCCGCTGTCCAGTGAACTATCTTCCAGCTCACAGGCAATACGAGACTCGAAATGTCATCAAGACCACTATCTTCAACCATTTCGCCCTTTTCAGTCGTCTACCTTTCAGCTCATCGGCTCTACCAGGCGCAAGATTTGTATTTTGAACCCTCTCCCACTTTTCCCATTGCTCTATTATTCAGTGAACTATCTTCCAGCTCAGCAGCAACACTCGGGAAATTAGATAACCACAAGACCGGGGAACACTTGAGCTCAAGCTTCGTACCCGCGTGCTACGTCAATGAGGCAAGGTCTAACCTTCGAATGACGCGTCCGTTTGGAAATGGATACTGAGTTGTCGCTTCTGTTCCACCTAATCATGTACTTGGAGAAATCAAACCAACTAGAAAGGATATTGAAGGATCTGATGTGGAAATTACAGGATCAAGTAGACCACAAACTACTATTCAATAGTCATATATCTAGAGGGGTGAAATCGGAAACCTGGTTATCAGCATTTCGTTGCATGAGCTTATTGAAGCTTCATCTGCACTGGGTTCTCTGTTTTTTCATAACTACATAAAAATCGAGCAGTTGCTTCGAGAGGTGAGCTTGACATTTTTGAGTTGAGTTATCTTGAAAACAGATGATGCCTTCCGCCCAAGTAGCAAACCCAGAGTTTCCCTTGTGACACACAGCACGTTGGTAACATTAGTTTCCGAAAGGGTTCCGAACGGTTCGTCTAGTAGCCATTCTTCCAAAGATTAGAAGAGGTCATTTCAGTTCATTTTATGCGAAGGAAGTCGAGGACCGGCCGGTCCTCCGGAGTACTTCACATTTGTTTATTAAGCGTTTTATTTCAATATGTTGATTCCCTTGTAGCAAAATCGCTCCGTAACCGATTGGTTTTTGGCCTGTTTTTGAGCGGTTTGCACTGTTACATTGATCTTTTTTCTAGCGATTTTTGGACGGTTTCCGAGCGGTTCGTGCCAGCAGTGTAAAGCACGTGATACGCGTCACGTACCGTACGGTTCTGTCACTTCTACCAAATTACATTTTCCCATGCTCCTTGTTATCTACAAGACTATGAATATTCTCAATAACTGTCTTTATTTTACCCATTTAAATGGCATGATATAGATTGATCTAGGACTCGGTATTTCAGGACACTTCGGCGTATCAAATAAACATATTGAAAATAGTCCATTAGGCAGTGTACGTTACTTCGGCTGTCAATTTTCTTCAGATCAAATCGTTATTTTATCCGTGCAAAGTGGTTACAAAACAAATCAGCCGAAAACTGTTCAAATACCGACATTACCAACGGGCTCTGTGTCACAAGAGTTTGAATACCTTGAAGGGCTCTTTGATACCAAGTTACGGATCGTTCCTTGAAGTCCTTGAGTTGTTTCGCGTGTTCAAGGCTCAAGCCCGATAAATTCTACATTTTGCGTATTTCATTCTGCTTTAGGAGAAAAATTGCTGAGCTCCGTGGGTATCTCAGATTGATTATGGAGAGCATTGTGTTCCATGCGCCGTAAAATGGATAAAACAGAGATAATTATCCAGAATTCGTAGTTCTGAAAGGTTAAAGTAAACCTAATTTTCGGGAAAAATGATGGAAGTTAGTGGGGTCATATCACGCATCCCACGAGATCTGTTTAGACCACTTAGAAAACCGTTTGAAAACAGCTGGAAACCTGATCAATGAAACGGCTATTAAACCGACCAGAAGCCGTTTGGTTTCTATGCTGTTTTGGATCGGTTTTTTACAAGGGTTTCTTATTGGTTTAAGACTGAGACAGGATTAGGTTTTCTCATCGAAACATTCAGCACTTCATCGACAAAAACTAGTAAGCACTAATTAATCCCTGTCGCGATAGGAGACCGTCTGTCCTATTTGTATTTTACCCCAAGCAACACAGGAGTACTTTACTGTCCAATTAGTGTCACCAAAAGGGACATCCAATTCCATTTTCCTAAATAATGTTGAACTTACATCTTGGCTTTACTAAAGCTTGCCTTTTTTAATATGGCAGGAAAAATTGATAAATTAAGTGTAGGAGTCACCAATTACCCCTCTAGCCGCACAAACTTGTGTCCCCAAAAGGTGCGCCCAGGGGATGGTTTTTGATAAAACCTGGTAAGCACGTGGTTATATCACAATAGAAAACTAGTCTTCATTGCAACGAATGCGCGGTGACGATAGTCAGCAACCCACAGGCGACACGGACGAACCTACAACATATAGTAACCGCCAACAGAGTGTTCTCTTTAAGGACTCTTCGACTATATGTTCCAGAAGAATGAAAACTGTGGAAACTGAGGGCCTTAAGTTTTAACCAATGGACATTTCTGAAGAAACCAACTTATCTTGCTGCTTGGGGGTGAATTCTAAAGTTATTTCCTGGCAGTCTCCTTAGTGTCTCATTTTGTGTTCCTTATTAGGGTCACTCATTGGCTCGATCAGGGGACTGTCTGTGACGGCTAGGCAGCCACTAGTGCTATTTATGGTTCACAGTTTGTTTTGCCGGTGTTTTAACTTCATTATATTTACAGTTCTTTTGAACTTAATCACTTGATTGCCACGTTTAGGGTAAGCAAGAGAACTTCAAGAAATTCGGTAGGTGCATATATATAAATGCCTACAAATATTCTTTGTAGATACTAATGGTGTGGAACAGATGAAAACACACCAATAATCAACCAAACAAGCAGAACTGGACACGCCGCACTTGCTAAAATTGTAATTAGTAAATTTGTCTAATTCGTTAATTTTTCACAAAATATGTTTTCTTCAAACTTGACAGACAGAGTAGTGATTTAAAACGACAGAATAGGGAGATTTGCATAGGTTCATTTAAATAGAGCAGAGGATAGTTTTACTTGAAAGCCTCAAACAGAGTACTAATAACCCGCACGTTTCTTCCGATCTCCGGGCATTCCCATTTTGGCCCTGCGTGGGCCTGGTAGCGCTGCCCAGATATTGTATTGATGGTGCGCAAAGGTTTTTCACAGTTTTATCTATACGGGTCCTTTATGAGTCCTCACTCCCGCCCACAGACTTCAAGCAGTCCCAACTTTATCCTGCAGTGGATGTGGTTTGTCTTTACACTTTACTACGCTTCAGCACAGCAGCTGTGGGTAGTGTGCTCCTTGGGGCAATCTCTTTGTATTTACAGGTACTTTTTTATTGCACCAGTCATTCGTTCACAAATGTGGGCAACTTGATGGCTTAGTTCGAAACAGTGATGAATATTATGAAGTTAGAATAAATGGTAAAACAAATAGTAGATTCCAAGCAGCACTGGTGTCGGCCTGACCGTTACATGACAGTCCTATGAGTATACCCTAACCGTACTATTGGGTGATCCCCGCCAAAAAATCAAAAAAGCCCACCCAGAGGACCGTCAGCAAATAACGGCAGAATGTGTCCCCGCATGGGCTTCATATGAGTGTACCGCTTGGGGCTTTTATAGGTGAAAAGAGGATCTTATTTGATGTTTTGTCTTATCTCTTTCCCTAGAATCCGTGCAGGTCGTCTTTAAATTTATTTTTGGGATTAAAGTAGTTCGCAGAACAGACTCCGGTGTTTGCATCATCAATAAATTGACCAACTTACCATTGACCGCAGCAGTAACAAACTTGGACCATATCGGTTGAACACAATCAATGAACTGAAATCAATAAAATACCCAAGTTAGCTTGCTCAGGATTCTTATTGGAGGACACAAAAGTCGGTGCGTTGTGGGCACTGAATCACATCCTAGCGTATTCGAATGGATTTACCAAACATTCAAACTGTGCACCCCAATCCCATCCCAAAGCTAATGGGAAATAATTGGGTGCAGTTTTTGTTTATATTCTGGCTGGAATTATGAGGAATATATGATGCAAATTAAACGAACAAAAATAGAACAGGCAAAGTTTTACCGTTACTGCAGTAAGCCA
Organism: Fasciola hepatica; assembly: GCA_948099385.1. NCBI lineage: Eukaryota > Metazoa > Platyhelminthes > Trematoda > Plagiorchiida > Fasciolidae > Fasciola > Fasciola hepatica. The sequence continues at coordinate 1,763,115 of CANUEZ040000034.1, read as the reverse complement.
CAAACTTTTGGAAGAAATGTAGCTTCCTAGTTTACTAATGAGGCTAACGAACATGCCAATATTTAAATTATAGCCACCCTCCTAGCATAACAAGGAAAATGATTACATAAGACCATTCAAAACACTACAAATCTGCTGCTATATAATATACAGGACATAAACTTTTATTATGACATCATCTAAGAAACAAACCTATCAGCAGAGAACGCTACCAATCAATGAGACACAGCGTGGTCATAAGGACAGTCAACAAAACAAATTGGCCAAGTCGTTATGTTATTAAATCTCGCGAATTTTCATGAAATTCATATACTCACAGTATTTGGCAAATTTCACGGAAATTTGTGCCATTTGTTCCGAAATGCACAAACGATATAAGCCCATCTCCAAACTTTCGTTGGAGAGCTCCCAGCAGTTTTTGTAATCATGCCACTTTGGCAGCTAAGAAGGTAAAGCTGCACTAATATCTCTTGCGCACCCATGAGCACTTATAGCAGCACGTTACCCAGAGCTACGCTGAGCTGCGACGGACTAATGTTAGATTGTTAAAGGCAGACGTTAGTATATAATGGGGTATCTCCGGGTTGAAACCGGCCCGGTCAGGACAATGGTCCCACACCAAGCGGCACACCCAACCTTTTCCCATTTCGGACAGGTTTGAGTTGTAGTTGAGTTGTCCAACTGGAAAGTTGAAATTCTCAATGCAAAACTTTGGGAAGCGTCATCAGCCCCAAATGGGATAGAGTTGGGTGCGCAGGAGACTTAGAAAAAAGCCCAGGATAGATCCTCCCCAAATTTCATTTACTTATTTTTGCTTTTATCTTCCATTCCGACCTTTTTATATATTCTTTAATTCCAAGCTTAACCACTGGGACTTTAGTATTTTCGGTTAACGACTGGAGTTCTAAGAAACAGAACTACCTTCACTATATAAAGTAGCTATATGAAGATTATCATGTTTATACGTACAGAACTGGTTCTTACTCATTTGTCCGGTCTTATCTAACCCTCCGAAAAATAGACCTGATCTTCCTCTAATATAATAACGGGATGTTTAGTTCCTCGAACAGTCTATGGCGTTTAGATTATAATGAAACTGATCAATTTACCAAAGGACACATGAGTAAGTGCACTGGGGGTACCCAACACTGTTCAAACATGTTCCAGAAGATTTACCTTTAGCGCGCAAGGCGAACGAGATAAATGTCGTACGGACGCTGTTGACAACTACAGTCACGAACCGAACGATGTTTCGCTAGTAGTCAGAGGACCAAAGTTACGGGCCACAGATATGCTGATACATACGTGCAGAGCAAAGAAAGCATGGCGAGAAACAATTAGGAAGGACACACAAGGCCATGTGTCTTATTGGCGTTCGAACCGGGAATAGCTTGTTTTGGTGTGATAAAACATTTTTCGAACATGGGGTGACATTAAAGATTATGATAGTCAGACATGAGTGTATTGTCACTACAAACCCAACTTCCCGATATGATACCCCAACCACATCCCATCAAGAATGGGACAGCGTTCAGTATGATGCTTGTTCGTATCCTAACCGATAGGCTACAGAGGAAGAATGCAAAATCACCGAGGCAACGCCCATCCAAGGATAGGATTCAATAAGGCGGCAAACTCTGAAATAAATGTTGCTTCCCAGTACACTAGTGACGCCAACAAAACTGCCGCAATTTATTTTGCGACCAAATGTTTTCCCTCGTTGTGCTAAATATGGTAAATAACAGAGAAAATAAATGAATGCAACATACCAAAGCACCATATATCAGCTGCCTCAACACACGCATAATACAAGCTTTACTACATCAGTACTCAAGGGATCAAGCAACAAGCAGAAAACGCACCTAATCAATAAGTCACAAGGGCAGCCGGCAAAGATATAAGATATTGTGACGTAAGTTTGCCTCATGATTTTGCACAAGCTTTATATATTTACGGTGTCATTTTCCTGAATGATAGTTCCGACGTACTTTACCCTAAAATTCCGTTAGGAAGCGCTCAACGGCTTCGGGGATTGTGCCACTAGAGAACGAGGTCCCAATTAAATCCTTCTTCGAACCCAGTTAGGCCAAATTTGACCCAAAGAAACCCAGAATAGACCATCAATAAATAGGCATACATACCCTGGTGAAACACCCTAGCGTCCTTTAGGGTTTGATTTTCTGTTAACTGAGAAAATGCACCAGTACTGGTTTCAAGTAGTTCTTACTTTTCTACGCAAAACGTATGCTTGCTAACAAGTATTAATAATAACTGTAAGGTCGATTAAACCTTACCAGGTTGCCCCCGTATTGATTGCTTCTGTTAGCCCTTCTCACTATGCGTGGATCACCTATCCATCAGTAACACAATGCACCACTACGATGACTACAGCAATATCTTCCTCGACCCCTGAGTAGCAGAACGCAATCCGTGCGGAGAAAACGATTAGCAAATTGCGAGAGCGTGCGAGTAGCACGCGCATGCAGTAGTCCAGTGGCCACCGCGCTTAGCAGCAAGCGTTCAGTTAAACAATAACGTGCATTCAGTAAATGAACGAGGGTAGATCTTACTACGTCAGTGCAAATTACAGTGTTACCGGCTGCTACCACCAGTTACATAAATTACTTTTATCTTCATTATCAATACAGCTTTCTTCTGTCTTTTGGTGCTTGCTCATTAAGTTTCGTCGATGTGACCCGAAAATTCATCGACGCAGATCATATCTTAATCGGTGACTACATCCGTGGTCACCACGAGGATGATGGCTTCATTTGCAACACTATTTTCCAAATGTTAAATTCGAGACGACCAGAAGTTTATAAGAATCTAAGCCAGATACCACACCTTCTTTCACATCCTGAAGCCACGAATGCAAATGACATACTGTGCACGAAACAGTAAAAATCTGCTTATAGTTCTACAAAAGTAACATTATATTTAGGTATTTACAAAATGTGTCTTTCCATAGGGATAATAGTTGTAAAACCGATTCTGAACCTTCCGGTTGATCGTCTTTTGATGATTCCTGAGAAAGGAAACATCAAATTTATTTGTCACCATCAGTCAATGAATAAAAGCATAAAATGCTTCCCGCGGATTATATACGAAATTTCTTCTTAAATTACCGTATTCTGTTAACAGAGAAAAGCGCGTTCAACGATTCAGAGTCCTATGTAAAATAATGCGAAATAAATATTGTTTAAAAATTAGTCCCGAAACTATTGCTTAAAAGTCAGTGATTCTTATAATTAATTAATTAATTAATTAATTAATATTATTGATTGGGGGAAAGGGAGTTTAGTAACATGGAAACCGCACGCTGTGTTTTGTAAATTACCACGTTCGGTGTACACTGCATGACGACCTTCTTGCGTTTGTCATCAGGGTCTTGGGTTCCGGGTATCAATTTGAAGTGCACAATCGTTCAGTTTTCACTGATTTTCTTCACAGTGACACCGACAAAATTAAGTCAACGAACGGTGCCTAAAGTAAAAGTACTTATAAAAGTAGTCTTACCAGTAATTGTGGAACACAGTTTTGTTCCGGAGAGGGACGGTCAACCTTGCTCTCCTATCTAGTTTACTAAGCATATAAATGTAGGTGCAGCTAACTGTTTAAACACTTCACGTGCACAATGGCGCTAAGTGAATGTCAATGAATGAACTAGTTCCAGCTTCGTTGCAAGTTTTGAACTTCTGTCTAGACAGGCGACTATACGGTTCACCAGATCCGTCTGCTTCTAACAGCTACAGATAACCACTTTTCAATTTCTCTAAGTTACATCAAATTATGGTGTTACTCCAAGAGTGGTTACGCAAAGCAGAGTGCTTCTCTGCCTGGAAGTTGATTAATTAATGGCGAGCGATACCATTGGGTAGTGATAAAACTTTAATGAACCCTTTCAAAATCGAGAAAGACTTTCAGTAGAAGGCCGGCAAAAATGATGAAGGAACAGTGAATCCAAATGAAATTTTCCCACTTGTCCAAGATTTTCCAAAGTCATGCGATGAGATTAAACAAAACGATCGGGAAACTGCTCAGTTGTGAGATCACACGAACTATGTCCAAATCCACACTATACATGCAAATTATCATGCACGCAATAATTGCAGTTACTGTGTATTCCGCCAGAACAAACTGAAGTGCCTTCCACTCGTCCCTATCTGACAGCTCGATAAAGTCTTTTAAATTAAATTATTGCAATCTCGAGATCAAACACTATCGAGACCTAACCCGTAGTCGGATTGGTGGTCGCCTTTGCAAACTAATAGTATACTTCTTGTCAGAGACTATATTAAGCTCCATTAAGTAGTCAGTCCGTAGCACGAAAGGGAGGTGTAGAAAGTCGAACCAGTACTCTTGGCTATTTAGAGGTATCGGGTTTCCACAGTTGGTTATACAACCACCAGATCTATCCAGTCGGTGATCATATGGAGGAAGATATGACTATGTGACATGAGAAGGACACTTGTAGTTGCACTGCTAAACAGCCAAAAAGACATCGTGGTTCATAGTTTTCCCCTAATCTTCAGTCATTGTGTTGGTTCCGATATTCAACTTAGGCTGTTGCTAAGAGGCGGAAATCAGTGAACCACTGCAACCAATGAACTGTTACCGGTTGTTACAAAGAAATAAGATCCACTAAATACTCCTTAATTCAAGTAACCACTGTTAATATACGTGAACGAATCAATAGCAGGTTAGCGATAAATAATGTGCCAATGGATGACACGCCGTCGAGCGAATATTGCTTAAATTGTGTTTTTGCTCAGATTTTCCATACAAGCGCTTCAAAATTGAACAACATGGCCAGTTTATTAGCTACAGGCGCGTCCATGTTGATTGATATATCGCTGAAAGTGCGGTAGGAGTGCGCAGGCAGCTTTATGCGATCACCATGCGCTAAAATGAACCATTTTTAAATTATGATTAGTAAATCTCAGTATTGGCCCACAGCCCAGGGCGTTTTTCCGCCGGACGTCGAAATCAAGTTACTGCCGTTGTTTCCGCAGCACATATAGAAATTCTACCCATCGGGGGTTGACCCATTTCCACTGAACACAACGTTTGAATTTTGCGGGTCTAGTCTTAATGGGTTTCATACTTTTTACTTCAGTTCAATTCACTTTATACAGCCATTAACCTCGTAGTTCTTTACTCTGGTTTCGGTTGCTAATTTCCTTCATCGTCCAGTGAATGGTAGAAAGAATATTTGCCTAAAGCGGAAATGATCCCAAAGTCAGGATGATAAGCTAAAATCACGAAGACGAATAAAGAGTCCGAATGCAACTAGGCCACTGACCGCGACACCAGGCCATATCACTTAACGTTCCCAACCATTTGGTAGGCAGATCAGGTGGACCCCAAACCGAAAGTCTTACACGCCGTTCTTGGCCAATTCTACTGGTCAGTGTTTTCATACCCACCCTAGACAGCTGTATTATTTGATACAGAAAATAAATTCTTCCGACTGTTTTAGTGTGAAATTTTGTTGACCACCGTTATACAACTAAATTAGCACGTCATACAAAATTCATCGAATTTAACTGCCTTTAGGGAGTGCAACCTGCTGGCCTCGAATCACGAATTAATTTGTTACTGGTAGGCTTAAAAAGGAGACCATTGAAGTACACACGTATTAATAACAGGTTTCCGCCACTGATGGACCGAAGAAGAGTGAGCTGCTGGCAGGGAGCTCACGAAGGCTTCGTCTGCTAGTGCGAAATCAGTCACAGAGTAACGTTAGTAAGTTAATAACACGTATATATTGAGTTACACAGTAGTATTTTTCGTCATAATTGTTGAAGTATCAGCAGAAAATTTTATACAACTAAACAGGTTGCCGTGTGGTCACTTCCGATGACTTTCCGGGATGTATTCGGGTTTTACCTGTGCAAAACCCCACTTTACGCTAGCAGTTATTGAAAGCTTTGGAAAGAGCTACCGACTACGAACTGAGGTAGGGTTGGGTGCAACGAATGCACTGAAAACGCGCAGAATGAGGCTACCCTGATCACAATTACTGTTAATTCGTCCTATTGCTTATTCCGTTCTTATAGTGTTCCCCACAACTTCAAAATCAACCACCAAGTTTCCCTTTTTTAAAAGATGATTCATTATGTAGTGCAAAAGTTCAAAACGTTGAAAACGTTGGAAGCACTAAAGCTGTTCCATCTTTGTTGGGAAAAATCAGCAGTCCACATCCACCGAGCAACCACGGGCAGTAGAATCCGAGGGGGAAGATTGTGAGTCGAACATACAACCACCAGGATAACCGGGATGGCTCTCGAAAGGGCACTACAAAATTGCAGTTTATTTTCGCATACATGCATTCGATACGGCTCTTCACTTGGTCTGTCTGACCGTCTTCCCTCCTGCTTACATGAGACGCTATGATCGGTTGTTCATATCCACTCCCAAGGTAACTGCGAATTGGTTAGTTGATTTAACCATAACGCTCTCGTAGGCAATTTATGGCGCAGATTACATCCACGCTTGCTTATATACATCGCGAGATCTCCTTGTTCCGATTTGCGAAATAACAATCATGTAATTTACATTTTCAACAAACTTTTGGGATCCAGCCTGGATAGTTTTATTGTTAGGTGTTCGACTCAGAATTGTCATTCCGGGATTTGAGTCCCGGCAGTGGCTCGGTGGTGTGCACTGTTGATGAGTCCTAACAATATATATATATATATATATATATATATATATATATATCAATGTAATTTCTTCAGAGAGAGTACAACAAAATCCTCCTGCGAAGGAAACTTCGCTGTGCTCATGAGCCTGTCAAATTCACGTAGTTACGGTAGTCATTATACCCTTGAGGCTACTGGCAGTGACGGTGGCATGACATCCTTCACTAGTCATCGTTATTCCCTTTTTTCTTCTGGTGATCATAGTTTGGCCAAGAAGCTCATATTCAGTGATTCATATTGGTGCTTTTACATCACAATATGTTGTGACAAGTTAAGGGATTGACCAACTAGACAAACAGGAAGTGATGCAAATTAATGGTGACAAAAAGGGGAGAGAAAACAACTGCAATCCAAACTTGAATCAAAATCAGATGTGGATTGTTTCTCAAGTGTTATGTCAATTTTCCTCTGGTCTGTGGCCTTTTGTAGGATGGAGGTCGGGCCAGGGTAGCTTAAGAGCTTACAGATTATTTTGAGCACATAGAGAGGGGTCGCCGACGCAGATACCGACGACCTCAGCCGTGGCTAGTAACTGACATTTTGCCGGTCTTGATTGTCGACCCCGAATTTTATACAGAGCATGGAAATCCTCGGTCACACCTACCCTGTGGTTAGTTTGAGCAAGGTGTGGAACGACAGTTCTAGCGAGTGACTTTACTGCGTCAGTGTTTAACCGTGCAAATTGATGTTCGAGGGTGCTCTCAGACAAAAGCCTGGTCTTGCGGTCCATATGCTTTGTTCCACAGGAACAAATGAATGAATAAACACAGAATGAGGCTGCAGAATCATACAGTTTTTCAACCTTCAAGAGCACTGCTGGCCGGAATCCGAAAAAACCCGGAGCTTAGCTCTAAGGAACTGTTTGCTGATTACCCCTTACAATATTCTACGGATATTCTCTACAAACGAATCATCTCTGAATGGCCAAGAGACGTATACCGGTTTTCTTTCCACCACAAACCTCCTTGAGATTTCCACTTTCATTCGCATTATCTCAAATAACCGATCCAGGCAGTCGTTTTGGATGAAATTTCTTCACACCATTTGCAGCTCTTCTTCCTAGGCGTCCTCCTTGCTCTGTTTGTCAGGCAGCGAATTACGTTCTTTTTGATCTTAAAAGGCACATCCGAGCCGTATTCACCAGGTCCTATGGCTCCGCAATGGCTAATCAGAAAAATAAATTTGAAAACCAGTGCGGCAGCAGGTGCAGACGGAAAATGACTTTTTTGCGTTCTACTTTGGCTTGCCACTCGAACAGACTCACCCCATGTTAATACAATGTCAGAAGACAGTTTAATTTCTCGGCAGTTAGTTAGTTTGTGGTTCTTTAATACTAAAATAATTACATCAGTGATTTATGGCACAATAAATAAGAAAAAGACTGGTAACAGGAGGGAAACCTACATTCAAGGTGAATTACCAACGGTCTCATGCAGAAAATACAGCCTCTTGGTGGTTCAAGCGTAAAAATGGCCAGATTCAAGATAGCCGGTCAGCCAGAGCAAAGATCAAAAGACTCGACCATTGGGGTCAAAGAAGACGAATATTTCAGTCATAGAGTCTGACTACTGAAATAGCAGTCGATAGAAAAAACACGGAAAACGGAAAAAAATAACAGGTGCCACCGAAGCAGATGAAAATCCCCAGGCCCTATGCCCATATAAATAAAGGTGATTTGTTCTATATTTCTAGACCTGTAGCTGAAACAGTATTTGCAGAGAACCAGTTATTCAGAACTACCGAATAGTATCTGAATACGCATAAGAGTTACTCCCGTATCCGTCCCGATTCACCATCATCCTGAAAGTCAATACCCCAACGATTTATGTTTTCAGAGGATGTATTGTTGGCACGAGGAGCCTGAATAGTAGGTTTTTGGAAAATCCACTCGCATTCTTCACTAGAGACCGTTGAGTTCCTAGAACAGCCTCCGGTGTTTGTATGATAACGAATCTTACCAGCTTATTCCTGAGTGCAGTGATGAACTTTCTGTCGCGAACCAGCTTCAAATGATTCACGTACCTGTATAAATCTCGCCAATACTTGCGACTACATAGCGGGATTTATGTTACTTTGCTTGGGTAAATGTTGGGCTTTGCTGATTGTCAAAGAAGACGACAGCTGAACAAACCTAACTCTGTGATTCAGTTCAGCCCAGACGGGAGGTGGGTGGTGCAGTGGTAACACACACATCTTCGAGATAAAAAAACCCGGATTCAAACCCCGGGTGCGGCTGAGGATACGCACCACTGGTGAGCTCTAACAAGGGCGAAAAACTGGGTCTGGCGCTTCCGAGTGCAGGGATAGTCGGATGACCTGGGGCTTGTGCGCGAAAGGCTGAATCCTAATGACAGTCAGTCGGGCAAAGATTCAGACGCCGACTGAACATAAACTTATCAAGTTAATTAAATGATTTAATTTCAATAAATTATCCGGCGTTCTTACTTGAGAACACGAAAGTCGGTGATCCTACAAAGTAACCTCGTCACAAAAGAGAAACCCTATGGCACTGAGTGTCTCCTTCCAAGTCTGATGCATCGACCACTTGCGCTGTTTGTGTATGACGAGGTACATCCTAGTGAGGATATTGAAAAAACGGCATGCAAACACGTCAAATTAACAAATTGAATTTCATAACTTCTAAATAGTACTTCTGATAATCAGGTAATAGCGTTTGAACGAAGTATTGCTTCCCTGCTAACCAACAGAGCTAGTAAATATTTTGACTTTTTTTAATAAATCCGAATTATTTACTGACATAAAAGAACCTAAGATAAATAAAAATAATAATAAACAGATGATTAACCGAAGCACTACAGAACTGTTACATTATCGCGTCCATAATACTGGATTTTACTGCAGCAGAATACCGGAGACCTACCTGCCCGCAGAGAACACCGCAAATCAATATGGCACCTGGCTAGTCATAAAGGTAATCAGTGAAACAAAATGAACAAGCTGTGACTTAATTTTGACTCTAGCATTTGCACAACAAGAGTGTATTTATGGTGCTCAGGAATCTCTATGACTGTCTGTATCATTTTTTCGGATATTGCTCATGTACACTGCTCCAACGTTCCGTTAGGAATCACCCTACAGGGTTTTGAATTGTGCAAATTTTGGAGCCCAGGCAGCACGACCTTCACCTGAGGCTACCCTCTTCAACAACAAAAAAAATGTAGTGATATGAAGGTCAGTAAAAGTGAACGACGCAGGTCTCAGTTTCTCCATCGATCACCTTTCCAGGTTTTACTTGTTTTATGGTTGTGTGCGTTCATATGCATGCATACCGTTCTAAATGTTTGTGTTGGTTGTACCATCGTCATCATCGTCGTCGCAGAGCGTTAAGCAGCAGGGAAAACCCCACTGACCACTATCTTTCTCACCATATTGCACATTGAATTAAAAGGTATGAATATACAAGATGGTCAGGGAGAGGACCTACACGGGTGGGAAAAGGAAAGAATGTCCTAGTAGCCAACGCACGGAATACACAGTCTAACTGTACAAACGCACATCGATCAGTCATTCTGATTCGATAGAAAGTGACAACACGATCGCGACTGTTCGCGGTTCGCTGCCATATCCTTCAGTGTCTCCAGCCAACTGGTAGACAGATCTTGTGGACACCAACCACGAGAAAGTGAAGCAGCTACTTTTCCCAAGTCTGCTGTACATTTCCTCATTTCTCGCTGCCACGTCATCCGTTGAACTCCATGTGGTCTCTTCAACTCCCTAGGAGGAATGGAGGATAGGACACGATATGATAGACGTGTGTTTGACATACGTAACACGTGCCCCAACCAACGAAGTCTACTAAGTTGGATACGTTGTGATAGAGCATTCTCTGAACTAGTACCCAGTACTCCATTTCTGACCTCAGCATTGCTCACTCGGCTATTCCACCCAATCTTAGCAATACTAAGCAAACATCGGTGATCGAAAACCTCAAGACGACGAATATCTTCAGCACACAGACTCCAAATCTCGCAACAAAACTGAACGCACTGCGGCACAGTATACACGACCTTTCAACTTCAGTGAAATATCAGGTCGGCACCACAAGTACTTCAGTCCAGCGTACGCCGCTCGAGCCTTGTATATCCGCGTACTCACCTTTACCATTGTGCTCTCATCCGTCGTCACGCTGCTGCCAAAGTAGGTGAATTGGTCGACGACTGACAACACCTCCCCATCGAGCATCAAGCTCGGAATCGTTGACGTCCAGTCTTGTGACATCACCTTACACTTTGAAGGTGCAAAGCGCATGCCGAATGGAGCTACAGCTCTTGTGAGTCTGTCTGATGCACGCTGAGCATGTTCCGTGGATTCGGACAAACAGACAACGTGGTCCGCGTAATCTAGGTCACATAGCTTTCCACTATTTCCTAGTTCGACGCCTACATCCTGAAGATTTTGCAGCGCACTCTCCATTATTTCGTCCATGACGAAGTTGAACAGAAATGGAGACATGGGACATCCCTGTTGAACACCACTGGTCGTTTCGAACCGACCGGATGGTTCACCGTAAAACTCGAACGCGGCCATAAGTATGAGAATATAATGATCTCAGTAGGTTCACGAACTTCTGTGGCATATCTTTTCGATGAAGAGTACTGAAAAGCGCTGCTCGATCAACTGAATCGAAGGCGCCTTTCAAGTCTAAGAAAACCATTACTGTCGGTCGGCGATGCGTGTGACGCGTTTCAAGTAGTCGGCGAAGAGTAAAAATCTGATCGATGTATCCTCGACCTGGGCGGAATCCAGCCTGCTGTTCGCGGGTATTCCTCTCACTAGCAGGTGTAAGACGGTGCAGCAGAATCGAGGCTAATACTTTGGTGACTATCGGAATTAAACTAATCCCACGATGATTACTACAGTCATTGCGTATTCCCTTCTTGAAGATGGGAACAATGAACGACTCACTCCATATTAACGGAATACGCTTCGCGTCCCAAATGTCACGGAACAAGACGTTAAGTGATTTTATTAAAGTATCTCCACCGAGTTTGGAAAGAACTGGGGGAGGTTCGTCGAGACCTGCCGCTTTCCCTCGCTTTATTGATCGAATGCATGACTCTACTTCTACTTCCGATGGGGGCTCCAGTGATACCACCGAAGGAGTCGCAGTTGTTGACACAGGAGTAACTACACTAGCGTGCTGCCAGATAAGCTGTTCCTTGAAGTATTGGGCCCAACGGTCAAGCCTTTGCTGTTTGCTATGGATGGGTTTTCCATTTCTACCGCACATCGTTTCAATGACCGGGGTTTGCCGTCCACTGGTGTCAGGAATAAGTTTGAACAGTCTTTGACTGCTGCCTGAAGCAGCTGCTATTTTCATTTCTTCGGATACTTTGACCCACCAATTTTCACAGTCCTTCTTATGGCTTTTTGTAAGTTGCTTCTGCAGATATCTGCGTATCTTATTCACCTCCTTACAGTTAGAGAGCTGCAATAATGTCTTAAGTACACAGTTGTTGGATGAAAATTCAATGAATCTAACCAATAAACAGTGGACTACGTATGGTAATCACGATCGAAATACATTGCATACCAACTACTTTGATGCACTTGAATTCACTCATAGATTCGATGTTAAAATGCTACTTCCATAAAAGAGAACCATTAGAAACATTACGGAATAACAGCAGTGGTTAGAAACCCAACAGAATAAAGTCAAATGTTAAGTGACCTATCCTCAGCATCGGCAGCAAACAGGTAGCTCCCAAAGTCGATAGTTATAAGGATGAAATGATTATAACAGACGGAATGCGAAAATAGCTTGTAATTGTTTCCTGGTCGACCAGTTTATATTTATATCCTCGACTTGATGATGACCGTACGATGGCAGATCCATATACAGCTGCCCAGTTGACCAAACTGGAATAATTACAGAAGGCCAATACCAGAATAGAAGGTCGCCTTCAAACGAATGATTTGCTTTCAGAAACCTACCAGAAAATAAGTGGAAATCTCGTTCATCTACTGCATCATTCAGGGTGACCCGGGAGCCGGGCTGCAACCTGACTACGGGGACCTTGTCGGACGCGTCAGCATCTGAGAGCTTTATTCACGATACACTTGAAGTGTTTAACGAAGCTCAGCTGCTTATTTCGGAGGACAGAAAACCTGTGGTATTTGCAGCCTTCTGATTCAGCGGAAGAAATGAATTGCACTATTTCCAAAAGGAAACGGGAGCAGTAGTTTGCTACTCAAACCTGTGCTTTTGCAAGTCAAGCTGTTTATGACAACGCTTATAAGAGAGGATTTCCTCTGCCTCTATGCTGAGCACTGAAGACTAAAGTAATTGATTCTGCTATAATGACAGTGTGTATGTTATAATATCCAAGCCTGATGATTATCAATCGCTGACGACAAATGCAGTATCCACTATTTGTTACAGCTCTACTCAGTAAATTTAGAATAATAGGAAAATATTATGTTCGCTGTTCCTGATGTCCTGGGTTATCTGCCCACCAGAAAATTTCAGTGTCCTGCACCGTCCTCGAAATGTGAATGGTATTCAGAGTGGTTATCTTTGTTATTTCCCTGTTTTGTTTTACGACTGCCGAAGAACAACCACCAAACGGAGTTGGCAAATGTACCAAAAATTTAAATTGGTTTCATGTTTATATAAACTTCAGGATAGATACTGAACAAAATAAAAGAGCTGCTGATGAGCGGCAACAACCGCGAAACCGATCGTGTTCTTCTGGGATATTTTGTCCTGTCATCTAAATACACTAACATACTACTTACGTAAAAGCTGTTGTTTAAAAGACATTAGGAACAAAACGTGAAGGAATTTCACTGCAAAGTATGAGGGGGATAAAAGTTTGGGCTTTTCTGTTCTGAATGTCCTTAACCAAATCTCCAGTGAGACCCATCAAACTAATTAATTCCTCCTCATTGTTGCACTCCCCAGGCAAAACGAAAATAGGCTCTATGGAAATATTTTAAAGATAGCTCTAACAGATAGGCAAGTAATGTTCTCTTTCGTAAATTTGCTTTTTGAGATTTCATTTGAGAATTTGGTTTATGTAGTATCTCAGCATAAATTAGGGGAAACGAAAATATCGTAGTGCTTCCATCGATAAGAAATTTGTTAAATATATTCTCTCGCAGACCACCTCTGGTTCGTAAATTCGGGGCTTGGAATGCTTTAATAACTCACATGCGTTCAATTTGAATCAAGGCTTACTAATAATAAAAAAACGATGGTTTTGAAACGACTTCGTGCTGATAAAGTTATTTTATCTTACCGCCTTTCAATTCAGTTCATTCAACTATCAACCCGGGACTTCGGTTCTTTTGTTTTTGTTGCTACCTCGCAGCATCTTTGAGTTTAGCGCATAAAGGGGAAGAATTCGAAAATAAAGTATCAAGTGATAATTGGAGAGGGCAAAGAAGGAGCCCGAATTTAACTACTTCACATGCTGCAACACTCAGACATATCACTTAATGTTTATTGCCATCCGGTAGGAGAGTCTCGTGGACCACAACACGGAAGTCTGACTCGTCCTACTTAGTCAAGTCGACTTTTCAAGGTTTTCGTTCCTTTTTATCGTGTCACGGACTGACAATCTCGAACTGCATTCACTGACTACCTGCCTCGGAGAACAGCGTGCGCCTAGGTAATCTGTCGGCTGGCATGTGTAACACCATCAGACATTTTAACCTGGTTAGATTCATACTTGTTCCAGTGGCTGACTGCTGGTTCCCTAAAGGCTACGCCTAATTAGGTGTTGCTGATGCGGTGTGTACTTTCCGTAGTTATCTGCTATCAACAATGCGAATAAAACAACTTCCCCGGTCCAGCTTCTCCAACCTGGTTTAGACACAATTCGTGTCGGACGCAGACACATCACACGCACAGAAGCCGCTGGATCATTTTCAACCGTTCATGCGCTCGCGCCCATTCAAATATGGCACTGCTCCCATCATGTGTTGTCCTCACATCATGCTCACCGCACGACTATCGTCTTCTGCTTCGTGATCGTTGACAGAAACACGCACATGTGACCACATGTTTGCTCTCCCGGTATGGCGTCAAGCGGTAACATGCACACACTCATGACCGCTCTCTTGATCAGACACACGGACTGATGTTCATTCATCACGGTTTCCCTCATATCACTTCGACCCAAAGTACCGCACACACTTGAACTCTCACTTGTGTTCACTGTCCACCCGGGACTACTGGAACACACACACACACACACACACACACAGTTGAACTGTCTGCCCTATGACCATTCCACCGCACGCACACACTTGACGCATCCAATCAGCTCCCAAGGTGTTACGGGCCGATAACCTCAACCCAGACTACTCGGCATTCTGTCGTACTACTTGACACAAGTCGCAATGACAGTTTTCGTCGTACGTTTGGAGATGTTCGGTTGTATGTCCATTTGTCCTAATTTGCTAATGTTTCTGAATTATAGAACCGTGATCCCTACAACTAACGTCTATTGACTGTGCGTCTACTAGGTGGTTGGGACGCGAAGTAGACTGACTCAAACGAAAATATCCTAGGAAGGCCTTAACGCGGCCAGGAATAACGGAACGAATAAGAGGGAAATCGGAAAGGCTTTAAGGAAGGCGGCCGGATAATTCGTTTACACGGTGTTCCCACTGCAGTATTTCACATAATGGAGCAATTGTGTAGCATTTAAAAATTCTCTGCTTTTTAATTCTTTTAAAAGTAAAACTACTATGTTAATCCCATCAAAATCAGCCCAAATGCAACACCTGTAATGTGCTTGAAATTATTCTAATGGTAAGTGTACGTTTTCAAAGGACGGAAGGTTTTGTGATAGCGCTATTTTGAGCTAAGTAAATGCCCCGGACAATTTATTTCGCTCGCAAGATATCTCGCTGAAAATCACCAGCGGTTGCACCCTAAGCTCAGAAATAACTTAAATCTTGCATACAAAATTCTGTATGGGTGCTAGGAGTGAAGGTTAAGGAACTAAACAAATGAAATGAATGCAAAACGAAGAGGTAATATCATTGTATTATTACTTGTCTACTCGCTACTCGATCACCCTTTGATACATAATACACTTATTCATTTACTTCAACGTTTGATTACTTATAATGTGACCTTCAATAATTCATTTCTAGTGTTGCTTTCTGGATTCTAGCGGTTATTTAATTACTAATCTTTAGTTAGATTTTCCATCCTAATCTTCCTTCTGCTAGACATCTGGAATGGAATGTTTTATGGGGTAAATATTTCGACCGTTACATATACTGCATCAGCAGTCGTAAGTTAACTGCGTTGTGATTTACACAAAGCAAATCAATAAGTTGCTGGGGGCAACGGATGGCTTACTATGACATTTCTTCTGTCGCCGAACAACCAAGTGTAAAGTGCTCTTTTGTTTTTGAATATTATAAAATATAATAAGGCTTTTCATGCTGAACATTAAGTAATAGATCCTAATATTTTGGTTTATGTGATATTCAACACATTGAAAAGTGAGGGTGTTGCATAGAAAACACAAGCTGTTATAAAGTATCTATGTGCTAAGAGTCAATAGCTCCAAATTTAACTAACCTTAGTAATGATAATCAGACAGAAAAACTAGTCGTGTTATGATGAAAACCGTGTCTGTTGGACGAAATAGATACAAATGAAGTGAAGTTCGATACCTATTGTTATTAATATTATCAGACACATTGACTTCACTTCTTGTGAGTCAACAATGGATTGCTATCCGACCATTGAAGGCAACATGGACACACACCCTGATGGTTCTACGTTGATGTACCACTTTAACTGTTTTTGAACCATTTGCCTAAGTTTGACATGCGTGTTTTCACTTTCGCTCTGCTTTGCGGTTTGACTTTTGTTCGCTCAGTTACTTTCACCTTTACGCACGGATGACATTTTAACCTTATTCATGGTTGCTGCTCATCCTCGTAGTGGCTGTTGGCCTTGTTTGCTGGCTATAGCCCTCCGTCAACTTCATTTTTTGCCCTTGACAGCGTTTTATTGGGTCCAGCTAGTTGAGCTTACCATTAAATCAGACTAATTAATCGACTTTAGGCTATTATCAAGGGCACTTTTCTAAATCCAACTGTCTCTTCTCGCTGTGTACTTCGTAAATAATACCGATGTTATCTG
This sequence comes from Fasciola hepatica, assembly GCA_948099385.1. NCBI lineage: Eukaryota > Metazoa > Platyhelminthes > Trematoda > Plagiorchiida > Fasciolidae > Fasciola > Fasciola hepatica. The sequence goes on along the minus strand of CANUEZ040000034.1, from coordinate 1,746,276 downwards.
ACTGGTGTAATTTAACAGTTCGCATTTTAATTTGCCATTTGACATTTTCAAGTACCCATATTTTTTAGGTAAATGTTCCGGTTGATTTGCAATGGCGGGAAGTAAAGGCATAACAGGTGGATTCGGTCACATAAGGCGCATCAGATTCTGTTAGTGGGGTCCAAGTAATCCGTTCATTGAGTGGTTAGAAGCATTAGAGGAAATGGCTAAGTCTCGCGATCACTAGCGCCTTTGCATCCGCACCTTTATTATATCGACTTGATGCTAATATTTTTACATCTGTTACTCTTTTGTGCTCTGAGGATTTCTGTCTTCCCAATGAGGTTCCCTCTGGAAGATAGCAACTAAAACAGCTGCACCCAGTGAAAGGTTAATGTTTGCCGGGACTGAACTGTACTGAATTCCGTCGGAAGAGGATTTCCAATTAAAGGTACGACAAACGAAGCTCTTTTGGCGGGATTGTGATCTCTAACTACCTCTGTGAATTCCAAGGCTTCTTAAGACGTGTAGATACTGTCTAAGTATCACGAAATTGTTATTTCATTATCGAAATCGGTGAAGAAACCTGGTTGTACGGAAGTTGTGGTTACTTAGCTGGCAGTCAGTAATAGGCTTTCGAAGAAACCATAAAATTGATTTCATCTCCTTCGCTCTTCTTTGCTTTTGAAAAGAGCTTCATATCATTAAAGAGGAAAGTTGGAAAAAGGATACCCCTGACTTTACTAAACCAGATAGTTATAAACAGCGAAAAATGTGCTGCTGCTAAAATAGCTTGTTTTTACTCCCCGACTCCGGGAAAACTGATCGTCTCACTACTTGCGCATCTCAATGCACTTTTGTGTCCATGTATCTATGGACATTGAGAATTCTAGATACTTTATTCTGGCTGCGTTAAGCAAATTGCCCTAATCACCATCTTGATATACAGCTCTCAACTTAGGCCACCTTACCTCACATCTAAAGTCTGCTTAGGTCAGCCTGCTCGTTGGTAAGATGAAATCTGTCTGTCTCAAGCTATTTTCTTACTGGTCACTTCTTTTGCTCTTGGTTGACTTAGAAGATTGGTTATACAACCACTTCCTTCTGCTTCCACGACGGTATCCACTAATATATATCCACGGAATCTGGTGCGGTACTGTCCCAGGTACAAATCAGAGTTGGCAAAATGATCGTTTAGTTATCATGTTAACAGTCACCGGTTGGAATACGATATGCTGTCAGAAAAGCAGAAGCTTCAGAGAGACTCGATTTACAAACCGTTCGTCGGTTAACTAGAGTATTCGATCCACCGTACCTTAGCAATTAGTTCATCACATACAATCATAGTTATTCGTTTGGGCTTTAAAAGAACTTGTAAAGTGAATCTTTACCATGCAAAACTTACAGCTACCTTAAATAACGTTTTATTGACTTCGTTCTTTCTTTATTCTATTTTAGTAGAATTTATGCATCAGTAACATTTGATTAGTCTTGATCATCTTTGTTTCATGTGCCTGATTCCTGTTTCTACCCAATGCTTGCCAGTTTTAACTGGTAAATATAGAGGCCAAATATTTATCATAGAGCTACTAACTCTCCGATCCTTCTTCATAATTCTTCGCCTACAGTTGGACCGAGTTTCTTGCGTAATGGGAGTTGTTCGTGCATTTATTTTTTCTCAGCCTATGATACAAATTAATACGAGAAAGCACGTTTTGTAGTACTTGTCAGTGGTCCTCATTAGAGTGATGAAATTTGTAAAACCATGAATCGAGCTTTACTGTTTACGACGCATTTCAGTCTCGCCAAAGACAGAGCTACCGGTACTAGTGCTCTTCCTTTTTCCGTAGTTTTACTCCTCACTGAGTCAGTCTATTAAGCCTTACAATTCCCCTTTTTCCACACCATAACTTGACATTGATGAATATTATTTGCGAAATTGACTTACGGATAGTCTCAGATATGTAAATATAAGATCTGGGGTTTATCTTGTCAGAGTCATTTATTTTTGCTGCCATAATATCATCAGAAAGGCCGTACTTTCCTTCCAAATAAGGAAACATGGAGTAGGTAACTGAACTCAGCACTTCATAGGAAAATTGCCCATCCGGAAACTTGCCCAAACTGCTTATCAGATTTTTCTCTAGCACTTGTTTTTTTAATTTTAACAATGAGTGAGCCATCTCAGTTTCCTGTGTGCGGAAAAATTGGCTGTTCAGTCAAAAGTTCACCCGTCTTTCCATATGCTGCTCGGTCGTTAAGGGCAACTTTTTAGTAAGTCAATCATGAAAGGACGTTAGACCTGAATAACAACGAAAGGTGGTCACTGACAATCAAATTTATTATTCCTTTGGGACCTTCAATCTATTGATCTTGTCGCCCCTTTCATCGGGTAGTTTAACGATGGCACAGAAGTTACCACTGAACTCTCGAGGCCCACTGAAAGTGGGAACAATCATTTTGATAAACACAATCCTACGAGAACAGTGACATAAAAGAATGTGTCTCTCTGAGTATTTGCTCTCAAATTCCAAAATGAGAAAGGAATTGAGCCAGAATCAGGTGGTTTCAAAGAGTTTGTAAACTGGTAAACATAATATCCCTTAACAGAGCTTTTAAAGTGTCAAAGGGAATGAATGAGGTAAAACCCGATTGAAGGTAAAAGAAAAAATAATACTGGACGCCACTAACCGTTATTAAATATCAGTTTTTTGCGCTAATCAAAGCTAAAATACCAAAACTTCACGCGACTTTCCCATCCTGAGGGACTGATTGTTAGCTCACCACATGGTACAAACTACCTTAATGGGCGATATTTTTAGCGCATTGCTGAAAATTATTCTATGCACATTTTTGAAAGTCACTTCGGGAAAGAGTATTTGTATTAAGTGAAAATGAAATCCATGGAAGCGGATAGAAAGGCAAATTATCATGCAAAGCCTTCATCAGTTTCGTATTTCACCTAATAAAAATGCGTTTTACCTCTAAGAAGACTAACGTAGTATAAGTTTCCAGTGGTCATATAATAAGTCATTATTCAGTACTCTGTAATCAATATTGAAAATAATGAGATCACTGTGAAACTTTTTCGTCCTTATATGGAAGCACATGATTTTACCCACAAACTTATTGTGAATTTCCACCACGACTTAACATACACGCATGTACACGCTGAAAATATTGTTCACTAAAAACATCTAAATTCAGCAAGTTGTTTCATTTACCTCCTGGTGTCATAAGTACTCTACCTCTGGAGTTATAAAGAAGGAATTACCGTGGCTGCGGTTGTCTTCTTACTTACTGATTCAAGTTTTTCAAGGGATGCACTTGTTTTATTTGACTAATTTCAAAGCCCATTGTGGAGCACTCTTGAATCATCTGTATGATGTGTGACACAGCATTGCTGTTTTATCTGCTGATTTTCCTGGTCACGTAATTTGCTGTTCAATTGTGTACGGCATATAACGAAATGAAGTAATTAGGGGAGTATTTTAAAAGAAATTTGAATTTTTGTGCAGGCTGAAACAAACCAGTTCGGATCCCAGAACCCGTACTGATTAGTTCCTAGCGTGGACAAATTTTTATTTGATCAGAAGGGTAACTGAAGTTGCTAATGGTTAATATTATTTTAGTATTGGCTTTCTATTTACGCAAAGCCTTTTAATCAGTTTCCAGCGTCCAATTCCTGCAACAGAATGAAAGCTTCCTCCTAGGAATCAGCCGAAGCACTTAACAAGTTAATTCTAAAAGTATGGCTCAATCATCTTGATTGACGCAGAACTACACTTTTCATGTCTACACTATATGATGCAGCCTGCTCGGTTTTACCTTTCGTGGTCGAAACTACGGCTTTATTCACACACAATCATCGTCTTGGAGGGGTATCTTCTCAGTAGAGACCTACCACAAATTAACAATCAGTAGTATTTTCAGCTTGGCTACTTGAGTAATTGTGTGGTAGCGGAGAAGCTGATTTGTAACAGACGAACTGACCATGCACACTGATTTGAAATCATTTAACGGCGACTGTTTAGAGAAATCATACGTATTTTAAAAGACTTACTGCAATTCATTTCCGACTTCTGTGTAGGGCTGAAGAACTAATCGACTCCCAGGGATCAACCGTGGTCAAACGGTCCATGTGGCGAACTTCAGAAATTGCGATTCACGGGTCGTACCTTGTCGCTGTCAGTCATACCACCAATCTGCATTTTTCAAACTGTTGTAACAAACTTCAAGAAGTATTTTACTAAGGGAGTGAAAGCCCATTTTATTCATTTACTTTCAATAAATGTCTCAACATAAAATAAAATTGTTTATTTCAAAAACATTTTCTTTCTAAACCCTAAACCGTGTAGATCGTTTTCAGTCTGGCCGTTGTTTCGGATACAATTACGGACGACGAGGATCCGAATCGCATTCATATTCAAGTACAACTCACGGACTTTCCTTGCGTAAAAGAGTAAGTTTAAGCTTTTGTTTTGTAATACTCATCAATGGTAATATTTTATCCACCTTAGTAAGAGAAGCTGCTTTTGAAAAAATTGTCGGATTGTTGTAGCTGCATCTCTCCTGATCCTTAGTACAGAACGACCCACTGTTTGTAAAAGATGCTATTCTCATGGCTGTCACCTTCCTTACAACACATTATTTCCTCCAATATTATTTGCTCACTTTTATTACTTAGCTCTGTACATATACAGTTACCCTTTTCGTATTGGATGCGAAGAAAGTTGCATAAAAAATGGCCTGGATATAAATCGATTAGTTTCGCATTGCTGACTTCTCTTTTCATTGTGTTGGGAAGTGTTTGTTTAAAAATAACACTTATCTTACTAGGACACAACAAGTTCGACCAGTCTTGGAATCTAATCGAATACAGATTTGCACGGGCACTATAATGGCTTTGTCGCGTGTGCGCCAGAAGACGCGCTGTATGTGCTATCGGTGTCCGGATTCGTGTTGTCCTGGATCCGCAGAACTGAAACTGACCGAATCAGTGCGTTCTATAGGTAAACGACGCAGGTGAGAAACAGACAGTGGCAACTCTGAACGGGCAATGTCTTAGACTAACGTGCACATATTGCCAACTGGAATTGCAAGAGGAATTACAGAAAAGACATTTTAAAGGTGTGTTCCCAAATTTATCACCGGGATTTATCTGTTTGAATCAGAAAGCATGGAATTCCTTCTGCTACTGGATTCAGAAAATGATGACGGTTTGTTCAGTGAAACGAGAAAATCCCGGCGCAGAACTTTACTGTGCACTGTATACGGTAAGCTCTTTTATACTTTCAAATTTCTAACTTCCATTTGTATTTATTGATATATCATAGAAAAATAAATTGCAATATCTCCCTGTATCTCACGACATGTTAGATTTCTAAAGAAGACACGAATAGCGAACAAGGCCGTTTTCGGTAAAACTATGATTTGGTTATTACAGTCGAATTTATGCGGTAGAAATGTACGGTTTAAGAACAATATCCATGTCACGATGGAATGTGCAGTGAGAAAAATATGAGGGAGGATAACTGCTGTTGCTTCTTGATTAGGGAAACGACGAATATGGGCATTGGGACTGTTACTGTGAATACAAAACCAAGTGAAAGATAACGCAGTGGGCGTACTCAACAAATGGAGCTCGAAAACAACACAGAAACCGATGTTCTGATGGTTGCATTATCCGATAAATCGGTGTTGTGACTCCAATTTGTGTCGTTTACTCTTGCTCGTGACTCATCCCAACCTCGTTCGTTTCGTATTAGCCCGTGCGATGCCTGTCTGTATCACGCTCTGCCTTGACCTTTTCTATCAACCACACGCAGCTAGTTCCGTATGTGACTAATCTCAATAATTCGCTTTCGTCCGATTGACACATGCTTACTCTTGCGCTCGCCGAACATTGATCCTGAATACGAGTTCTGCCGTGCATGTGTACTTTCGTTCTGTTTACTGAATTTCGGACACAATAATCGGTTTGTTCTCAAGACAGGCTTGTTAGAGAACTCGAACTGCGTTGGTCAAAATGCGAACACTGCCTTCGAATTCGGTGTCACCCAGATGCTGACCATTTGGTAGACACTGGAAGTGGATAAGTTCCCTAGAGACACCATGTACAATTTTAGTACTCCGGTACCTTGTACTAACTAGATTCCGAGAACAGCCTATGGAACGGGCAACAAGCCAGAAGTTCCGACGCGTGCCAAAAGACGGTATAAGTCGATGGAATAAGTGAAGGATGGTGTGCATTGAAACAGCGTCTTTCACGTTTACGTTTGGGAGTGACACCGGAAGTGATACTAGCTAAGGGATCTAAAGGTTCAACCGTCTGCAAGTGGAGCAGTAAAAATGTGTTTTTCAATTGATGGAAACCAACTGTCCTTACGGCAAGCAGACAGACAACGCACAGCCCTGTGGCATCGAACAACACACAAAATGCTGAAAGCAAAGTGCTAATTAGTTATGTTTATCTAAAGTAATTTTATGTCACGAATTTACACATTCAGACTCAGTTGTCTCCAGGTCGCCACACAATTATATTCTCGTCTGAATCGTATGGAGCTTACATGGACGGAGAGTCAGGGTAAATTTTGTCCAAGATACAATACCATACAATTCATTTAATGCAAAATGTTTCAAGGATCCGATAATAACTACGAAACAACAGCAGCTACCCTCCCCTATATTATCCTCACCACACACCACCAAATTCAATGAATATCCATTTAAATCAAGAAAAAAATGTTCCTCCTGAGTTAAACGTTTATACACCAGAAATGTAACAGTATCAGCCGCGGAGCTGATCAGACCGAATATTAGATTCTTCGCCATTCACACCCATACGTACCGCGAAAAAGGATTTTTCAAGACATGTTTATTGCTTGAAACTAATCTTACCGAAAAAGGCTGAACGTTAGTGAAATAAGCAATTTCAATAAAGCAAAGAAAAACAGTTTGGGCAGAATTGATTTTGGCCATCAGTTTGCGTGCTCTCAGTGGGCTGCTAACTCATATTATACATGTTCACGTTAAGTTCAAACAATGGACAACCGTATACAGGAGCGAACAGGAAGAGTTTTTTCGCAATAAAAATTGCTGAGTAATCGAGACCAAAAGAGGGCGATGGAAGACAAGTCAGGATGAGGTCACAGGCCACTACCAAGGCGACGCTAACTGCGTAACACATATCTTTCGGATTTAGAGATTAGGCTTTGTCCTATGGACTTTAGCAAGTCTTATTTCTTGATCTCACGATAATCTGGAAAGCAAAAGTCGGGCCAGCACAGTGAGCGGAATCCAGTAAATGACGTGCCACGCCATCTGATGTTATTTTTCCGCCATGAAGACTAGAGTTTTTTAGGAAGTGCTCACACATTCTGGTAAAGAGACGGCTTTCCATCCTTTCTACTTACATTATACCACAGGTACATTGAAAATGGTAAATACAGTTGAGGGTGACCTGAACCTCTGGTCTATCTAAGTTAGTGCGACTGAGACAACGATGAGTTTCACGCATTATCTTCTATCTGGCTGCATACAAAGTGCTCTCGACTGAAGTAGTAAGTCGGCAACTTAGTCCAGCCAATACATTATCACCTTCGAAAGGTAGGTGGATGAATATTTCTTCCTTCCTTGCTAATGAAAAGTAGTAGTTTGGGATTTAGAGGAAAACTGTACTTTAGGATAAACACCAGTGGTCAATCATAGTCCGTCAGTGTATTCCCTAGTCTTTCTGCCTAGGTTGATGCAAACTTGAGACTATACAACTATCGTAGTCGGTAAAATAATGTTCTTTTCGCACTCCCTTTGCAACCCATGGGATAAAAGCTTCGAAAATGTAAGTAATGTCTTGTTCAAGTAGGCTTGTGATAAATGGATATTTGCAAATTACCCTCTGGTATCCGGTTGGGAAGTAGATCTAGGAACAGTAATGTGGCATCAGTATTTTCATTTTACCGTTAATTTTGACGTTGGAGTGCTTTGAATCCAACTTTCCTAGTAGTACGTCGCTATCTGCTTCGTTCCTTAGAATTAACTAGATGTCACCAAAGCACCGGCGATACAGAAGAACTGAATTCAACCCAGTCTGCAGTTCATTCTATAGGGTCGGAGTGAACACGTCAGCAAATATCGGTCCAAGTGGGCTCCCCAATGCTACTCCATATATTTGTTTGCATAACTCTCCATTGAATGAGAATCGGACACCAAGGAAGCATAGATTCCACAAGGTCTTTAGTTCATCCAGAAGAGATCCCACATCATCAGCGTGTTCACATACTCGATCCACGGCTTCCTCGACTGAGATGTTTGTGAACAGATGTGAAATCATGCTAGGTTAGGACACAATTGCTGTAGTCTATTTCAGGCAGATCCGCTTTCACTCAAAAAGTGGACTTTGGTAACTTGTCACAAATACAGCTAATTAATTTGCATAACCACTAGGCTAGTTTGTGTTGAGGTGAATTCATCATTTCTAAAATGACTCGTAAGGGGATGTCTATCTCGTACAATTTTGGTCTTCTCATTTGGAATGTACGGTTGTCCAAACGAAGGAAGGGATCGCCTCTCTAAGCTGTACACCTGAAAAACTCAGTTTAGTATGTTGCATCAAGTTTTCTAAATTCGATCTCGAACTTCAAATTCGATGTCTATCTGATCTGATCAACAATTTATCCAGATCTCTAGCGCAGGAAATGATCGCAGGAGGATTTCCAAAAGAGCCATAAAGATACGTTCAAAACTTGCGAAAGTTTACTTCAAGTCAATAGCAATTTAAAGCACTGTCTTTGGGCTTTAAGATTTTTGTACCAAAAGGCAGCCGAACATTTTTGAGGTAGAAGCCGAGTTTGAGCATCCTACTGACCAACTTAAAGATATGATTCTTTGTATACCCGCGGCTCAAGGTTGGTTCAAAGCCAGACAAGTGGATCTTGCTAGCCAGTTTCGAGTGACCAAAAGTTCTCAGCATAATTTGACAACACTTGACCACACCCGACAGTCCTTACCGCGATGGCTCAGTTGGTAGAACATCTGCATGATAAGCGGAGTGTCGCGGGTTCGATTCCGGCTCGAGGCTTTCGACGTGTCGATGTAAAAAGTGCAAGTGGTTTTCCCATTGCACTTAAAGAACTAGAACAAAGCAGATCTGCTGTGATAGTACAACCCGACCAAGGTTCCAGAGTGGTCAGGCTCGATAAGGATGATTATATTTGGAAAAGAGGAAATAGTATGGAAAGATTGTACTCGGATTCAGCCAGATTCCAGAGAAAAGAGTAGGCGTGAAAACCCCTAAAGATTTATCATTTCGTATTTGAGAAGAATATACAAAAACGTTTATTCGGTATACGCGTATTTGTTACTTTAAGACCTCGTTGGTTCGCGCATTCCAAGAATGTTCGGACTGCCGCGAAAAATCCACAGAGGATTTTGTATTTCTGAATAAGCATTACGAGATAGTTTGAACAACGATTTAGTAGAGTTTTGACTACCTTTCGCATATTCAAAGTTTAAAAGACTGCCGTGTGATTCGGTCGGTTCAACACAAAAGTGATGATTGAATAAAACACCTTTGTTTTCTTGACAAGATCACCTCATATGATCGTCTAATACAGTATAAAGCATAGTCTCCTATACAAATGAAACATTTTTCTCTCAGCCACCCTTGGCGTCGTAAAAGCACTCCGTGTTCCACCTGAAGTCTATTGTACACTGCTTTTACAGAAAGAACATGCAAAGACTATCGGTATTGAGGGACTGATATCTTCGCTGCTGTGTTACAACGTGGTAGGAACATAAACTTCAATCACACTTTAAGTGTAGAAGCCCGTAGTTCAGTAGCTAGGTGAAGCGTTTAGACGGAACTCTGTACGGTGGCTCGGTTATTGTTCTGCGAGGCAACTGGAGGTCAGATAGGGTGAAACATTCAGCCCGTGACATGGCAAACGGGCACGAAAACCACAGTCAGTAAGCTTGACCCCTGATTTGGGGTACGAAATATTCACAGGATCCATCTAACGGATGGCTGGAAGCTCTAGGTGATGCGGAAAAGTGCCTCGGTTAAAACGGCACTTCAATTCAAACTCTTTCTCTGTCGGCATGAAGCACTCTTACTATAACCTGTTTTCTGCGTCTGTTTCTCTCTTTTTGTCTTCATCGATTTCATTTGCAACAAAAATCATATCAAATGAAGGGCAGAACTTGTCACTGAATCAACAGAACAACCTAAGCTGAACAGAGATCCATTCATATTTCAGCCAAAGTCTATCAACAAGTCGCTGACTATGCTTCCTCTTTAAAATCCCCTATCGACGACGTTTCGCTTGTCAAGTTCCGCACATTTTTTAAAATCTGAGACGAATGCAGCCTAAAGTACCTAAAACTCCTGTAACAAATCTAAATAAATTGTGATACCGTTCGTAAAATTTATGAAAGCTGGTAGCTGATAAACACGTGGGTCCCAGAAGGCTAAAATACAATTGTGCTGAATGCATGAACATAGGCATGAAAATGACGATCATGACACGTAAGCACTATGGTGCTTCCTGCTAGAGTTAATATTGTAGGGACCGACCAAATTTGTTCTCCCCTTGGAGGTGTTCGCTCTTGGGAGGGATGTTCAGAAAACAGCATTGAACAGGGTTAAAACTGCCGGACAATATTTTAGCACCCAACAAACTACCGAAAGACTCAGGTGAGGTTACTAGTACTATCGCGTTTGAAATAAGATAAAAAACATATTTTAAGTGGAAATTTATAGTATTAGTAAGGAGTCAATTGTTTTTTATGTCCTGCTTTGTTGTCTCCGGTATACTCCTACCTTCTTCTTTGTTTCCAACTTTCGAAATAAATTCCATGCACGGTTCTAGTGCATATTTTTGCAATATTTGTAAAGCTTGAATTGAACTCCTCACCGGATCCTTTTCGTACTCATCAAATCTCTTCTTTATCGTCGTTACTTTTTGAGACCAACGCCTTGGCACCTTCTGTTCATGTGATGCTTTCGTTTGATAAGAAGCCGTAAATAGCCACGTGGATAACCTTTCATAGCCAAGTTGTTTTCTGGAACCGCAGTAAAATAAAGACCAGGTTCATCAAAGCTGAAAATGCTCTTCAAATTGCAATATTTGGACCAATGAAGAAGCTTGTCCCAGGCAATTTATTAATTCCTCATTTGAAAATTCTGAGGCCTCACAGTTCAACAGACTTGAGCTAATATTATGTGGTTGTAGGAGTTTTGCACTACCAGCCATTGCTCATGCGAAAGTTTATATGCTCCGTATTAGGAGCCACTTCCTTTACTTCCCGTTGAAGAAGCACTCCTATTACCGGCAGATGATCAAGACCAGCACTGAGAAACCCTTCACATACAGAGCTGTTAACATCACTGAAGCAATCGATACTCAAATGCAAGGTGTTTTGGTGATCTGAAATTCCTTGAGTCCAACTAGATTTGATGCTGGTTTCATTTCTCATAATTGTGTGGACTTGCTTTCTCCCTATAACCAACTGGGATGTAGTTTTCTTCACGGAAAATTCACCACGGTGCAAATTATTAACCTTTAATTTATCACCAGCGGTCAAGAAATTCTTTTTCATTGACAGTCCCATCATGATTTATGGACGCTTTCGGGTTCTACTGCCTTGGGGGTAAGGTTTAAATGACTATGTTGAGTGAACCCAGTGGGCTTGCACGCTGTAAGCTCAAACGCTAAAAGTGCGTTTAAAACAGCCACCACCGCAGGAGTCGTTGGCTGTCACCATAAACCGATCACGTACAGCAACACAGACAGCATACGCGGAATTCCTGAATATCTACTCATACTCTTTGTCAAATAGTTCCAAAGACATTCCGTGAACTACCTGAAGGGTCTACGTTGTCCATACATACATCTTCAAGGGCAACATTTGAGGTTGGTCACGGAAGAAAGGGCTTCTAGCTTTATGTACCACAGGATCAAGAGGCGTTTTCTATCTGTGTTTAGGTGTGCCATCTGAGAGCCGTGTTCGCTCTTGAGGGGTTTCAGTGGTGGAATCAGTCGGGACAAGAAGAACGTGTCCCCGCGGGGGATGACCGCTCTTCGGAAGAGTGCTCTAGGTAGAGCACTGTAGTGACTCGTGTGATAGCCAAATATCTACGATGATGTCGTTCATGTCAGACGGGTAAACTCAGGCGAGTTCAGCCAAGCCGAGATATAAACACATGTAATTTAGAGACTTTGTGTAGCTCAGCCGTATACTCTTCTGTTTACTTAACAACAATACGTAACATTTCTGGAAAACAGCTGTTGAATGGGTGGGTGGTATGCGGTGGAAAGGATCGATCTCGGAAAGCAAATGTGTTAATTTGACAACGTTCGTCATTCTTTCTATCAAAGACCCCACTCTTCTCTGCTTCTTGTCCACTCTTATTGAACTCAATGATTTTCCTACTATTCAATTTACATTAGCAGGAAGGTTATATGATTCATAATTACACATACTACCTTGGGTGACCAAGTGATATTTTATTTCTACCATTCTGCTCTGAAAATAGGCGTCCTCATTTATTGTATTTATCGAACTATATTCTAAGACTTCCACTAGCGGAATGGCCGCAGTTGATCATTGATCATCATAACAAACAGGAAACTGAGCTTGATATATAGACCACTCATGCTGCAGTCGAACTGATTGGACGAACTGGATTCCCACTTTATTTTTTTTCAGATGATATGATCAAAAGGGTTCATATCGGGGAACAATGCTTCATCAGTGGAATACCTGAGCTTCGGCTAATTGAGACTAGATTTCAATGGGTGATGAATGTGAGTATTCACCTGTTCATTGCCTAATCGATGAAACTAAATTGTTTCAGTGAGTCAGAAGGCAGTTGATTGACGAGGATCCTCAATGGTTTGTTTTTATGAAGGTATAAGGCCACCTAGCGTTTCGGTGTGTTTAAGCAGTTAGAAAAGTAAATAATTCACCACTCTAAATCTCAAGGTCACTTGAGTGATGAACGTCAACGGACAAAATTAACATTACTTTTTGCTCACCATGTGCTAATTGCATGCATTGAAAGATATTGCAGGCTCTAGTACTCCGTTACTCTCTCGAGAAGTAGAATAATACCAATGAATGTAGAAATGCTCCAACTCAATAGTAGCTCCGAATTAGTGAAAACACCAGATGAAAAGGCGTACACCACAAACTGTGCTACGTGCTGTGGTAATGTGTATGTTTTTTCAGGTGTATTAGATCAACACAAAATACTGTCATTAGTGATCCTCACACAGACAGCTCCTTGTCAAGCTCAATTGTTATCCACTCACTTTGTGTTTGAGTGCCCCATTACTTTTTGATCTGACCGAGTCAATAATAAAAGAATTCCTAAAGCAAAGCTGAATTTACTCCAGTTGGTAATCAGGATGCATTTTTAGGTAGACCGAGCTACGTCTGCAAACATATTTCAGGTTTGTTGGCATACTTGACGGGTAAACGAGAGCGTCACCAGGAGCCTCTCAGTATCTATGTTTATCACTGAATACGTGACGTAGAATACAAGAAAAGGTCTGATCGGATAGTCAGACACCTTGTGGTACTGGGAAGCAAAAAGAGCAAGAAGAAACGCAGTCTTTGCAAATTCTTCTAGGCGGCTGTCACACTCAGAACCTGATTATATGATGTCTCAATCAAAGTATCACTGAAAAACCACTAAAGAACAAGTCAAAAACGAACTCTCCCCCCTTTTGCCAAGAACATTTCCTCGATGACAGCGAGATTTCTAAGGTACCGATGAATGGAGGCAGCATGACGATCCACAAAAGTCAGAGGAATTTTCAGTTGGAAACTGAAGGAAAAATGGAGAATATAAACCAAAACAACATAATCTATCAGCTTGACTGCAGAGACTGCTACAGTCAGACAGTGAACACATTAGACGAAAGCTTGCCACACAAATCGAAGAACGTTAGTTGATCACTGAAAGGAGCGATTCACTCCGTTTGCCGGCAAACTCAAGAACTGGAAGAACTTTTTGCAGGCCGGAATATAGAACTTATCGGGTTTTGAGGTCTGGTAGTCCTCGAAATAGTAAACAAAGGACACAGCCTAAAAACGACTATTCAGTGTGCACTAATAGAATCGAGGTTATTTTAGTCCAAGGTGCCTCCAAAGCAGATGACAATGAACAAAACAAGTTCAGCATTGCAGCTTCTTTCTTCTTGTCATCTGACGTGAACAGAAGGAATCAACTTGAAAAATTTCAGTCAGCAAGTAACCTATGTATGCGACGAAGGCGCACATACACTTGGTCCATTACGCTGGTACCGATGACGTCACTTTGGTTGTTTATACCAATCGTAAGCTGAATCTCATCTCACATACAGATAGATACACACACGAAATCTTCAGCGTGGATAAGTTTTACTCCGAGAAGGGGTTTACCGAGTTCCAGTAGACAGATAGTAACATGAATGACCAGCATCCGAGCACAGTTAGCTACTGTGAAAATCGCCGACTCGAAAGACAATTTTCGACGGACCACAGTGACGCTGAAATAACTCTTCGCTTTTTTATGATTTGCATGAGATAAATTACAGCGACTCTTAAATGAAAATGAGTAAATTAATACTACAAAGATTCTAGGCTTTCCTTAGGTGACAGTGCTGAAAGAACTTGTCTGATGGAACCAAAAAGGTGGCCTTAAGTGGACCAAAAACTCTTACCGATTTTGTGAAACTACTTGGCTAGGGCTACCGCTACCCGTGGTATCATTGTCACTGCCTTTTTCAATTCTCTTTTCCGTATCCGTGGAAGGTGAACAATGTGCAACCCAAGCGCGAGACTTGGCGCGATCTGGGCAAATGCACGTGGAACACAGTTGTGGAACAGTTTCCTGACTGTAAGTGTGTTATGTTCTCTGAGGTCAAGAATAAATGGAGATTAGTAAGAACAGATGAATATTAATAGTTTCCTGATTGAACTACGACAATGGGAAACTCAGTAACTGATAAAACCATAATAGTTTTGGGATTTCCATCAAACCTAGTTCAGCTTATTTTTTTGTTCCCGTGTCGGGTGTTAAAAATGCGATATTGGTTTCTATCTCAAAAATCATACACGGGATATTAAAAGACTTCAGGAGCTGAAAAATTGACACAGATGGCAGGTGACAACATCAAATAAATGTTTAAATATTGTGCATACAAATGCATGAGTGCTCATTAATTTCTGTTATGCTGCCTTAGGTGTCTAAGTGTTCTGTGGCTGGATTCATTAGATCTCATCGGAAAACCTAAAAATCTTCAAGTGTTCTCGTCCAATGCTCCTGTGTGTTTATTGCGCTTTTGCTTATCTCTTTTATCAATCCTCTAACTGAAGCTGGTCTCAATGGACACAGAAATGCTGAAAAGAAGTACCAGGATCCCAGACTTACTTCTTTATTATAGTGAATTTTGTATTGAGCAGTAGACGCACATTATATTCAACACATCTAGTTTCATGGCAGAACTATCGGATTTAAATTAAGGCTACACAGGTCACCGTTAGTAGTCAATTATGTGACAAAACTATTGGGAATGTAGTCGCGTTTGGTGGGCTAAAGGTGATACTCTTGATGACACCGACCACCTGACAAATAAACTGAGGTTTTGGAGAGCTATGGTAAGTCAAGTTTCCTTTTGGCATGGAGCATTGCTATAGGAAATTTCGTTTGGTGTTTCTGCGTACTTCTTTGTATGGCTGTATTGATAAGGGCACGACACACCATCCAAGCACATACTGAAGTCAACTGGTCCATCTAATACTCAAAATCTCCGTGAAGCTCTGTGTTTTGAGGACTTCCATAGGAAGTAAATCACTGGGTTGATTACTGAGTCAAACCGCCAAATTACCTTGAGTTATCGAAGAAAAGTGTAAAGGTGATCCGCGAAGCTCACATTGAGCAACCTATCTCGCAGCTGTTCAGCTAAACGAATGCACTGCTTTTGTTTGGGTAGAAAAGCCGCTCATTAGATTCACAGTCTTCGAGTGCGAAAGCGGTGGTAAATGAAGTGGCATGAGTTGTATCAGAGCAAATAAATATGCGCCAGATGCCTCAGCCGGATGATAACTTACTAATTAACTGATTCACTATCGATCAAAACGGAGATAAAACTGACAAACAGTTAAACTCATATTCTAAATACTTGTCTAACACTGATACAGAGAAAGCTGCAGATTTTCACAGCTTGTAGACTCAGAATCGTTTAAGACAACGAGACTGAAAAAGTTACTGACTTAACAGTAAATTACTGCGCCATATGTGAGATAGTACTCTTGTAAAGAATAAATATGTTGCTACGTGTCCATAGAAGAAGAATTTGTGCGTCAGCTATTAGCCACGGCAATTTTTCTCTCACTGATGTGAACCTTTAGAAGATCACACGGAACAAAAATCCATAGAAAAACTGGAGTAGAAACGAGTACGACAATCAAAGTTCCGTGATCCGAATAGACAAACTGGAGGTCATGAAGACTTCGCTAGGTAGTTAAAATTCTGAGTACATTTTTGCTTCTATAACAACAAACAAATTTCTTCACCAAAATATCCTAATAAATTAAGGGAAAGTGTAACAGAACTTAGAAACACATTATGAGTGGGTTAAGGACAATTCTAGACCAGAGACACCACTGCCCTCTTGTTCAACTGAAAAATCGGCCAAGTTCAACAAGACTGAACACTTAGAACTCAGAGAATAGGGGAAACAGGTCGACTTAAACAAAAACCTCATAAACGCCCAATAAGGAGTCAGACTACCACACAGTAAACATTATAAGAAGAAGGGTTGCAATAATCAATAAGTTGTTCTGGTCTGTGCCACATTTCTGATGGGTCTGGATGATAAGGTGACTAATGGTCAACGGCATTTACTCTTTGCACATTTCATACCACTTAAGAATTTATGGCGAAGTGTTTACTTACTGTCTGTTTCTAAAACCTGAACGCTAATAATAAATTATTTATATTGCCGCCTTTAACACAGTTCTTGTTGTGCTGGGCACACAGGAAGAAAGCACCCGTGAATAGGCTTTTCTTCATTGACCAGCATAATTGTTGTGTCTGGCCTAAACCGTTACGTAGAACATCAATCTACATCCTATTTCAAATTCAACTTTTTCTTATGCCCGTACAGCAAGTGCTTAGTGCTGATAATACAAGTGCAATTCTGTGGCCATTTACTGACCTTTGAACACAGCAATAACGTTATTATTATCACTAATATTATTATCATTAGTAGTAAAAGAAGTAGTAATAGGAGTAGAAGCAGTAGTGGTAAATTGATGATGATGATGTAAGTGACGGCGATGATGAGAAGACTTAAAGACCCAGTGGTTTTTATTATGTCTGAATAATTTTCTCTCCCCAACAGACGTGTTTCAATCCCAATTCGGAATCAGTTTTGTTTTGGCTTATTTATTTCTTGGTAAGTCTGTCGTTTCCTTTCATTGCTTCGGCAATACTCCAGGCAATATCACACCTCCTGGAACGTTCTTTTTGCTCAAATGGCTACTTCTTCTACTATTAACTCATATGAATGCTGCGGAGAACCCGACACTGCAGGTATGCTTCGACCATTATTTTATCGAATGATTAAAAAAATACAGCGGATTATTTGTGTATTATTTATTTAATGTTATCTCTTTAAGGTTGCCGTAATCAGAAGCTGAGAATATTCACTTAGCCCACAACAGAGCTTCCTTTTAAATAACGTAGATTTTAAACCACTTCCCTTATTGTTCTTAGTCAAAAGCAGTGTTCGTTACCTAGACTCAGTTCATTAATCCAACAATACATTCTCTGGATCCTAAAACTATTTTGTTTTGCTATCATTGGATCACAGAACTAAGAAGGTCCGATAGAATCTATGAACGAAAATACACTCTCTTCTCAAGTACCAAAAGACCTTAGAATTCAGAACACGAGTTGTAGGCGAACATATGTTTTCGGTGATTTCATTACCAGGTTCCACAACACGTGTCAAGAGCAATTAGGCTCCGGATACTAGCAACTACAGAGGCAATTATCATCCGCCTCTTGAAGCCTGAGCTTTGCGCGCAGCGAAAATTAGTCCAAGCACTACAACTCCCATGGTCAACACTCAACTGTGTTACACAGCCGGGCGCAGCGGTGACGTAAGCTAATTAGCACCGGTTACATAATCTGGTCACTCACACAGGATTCCATCCCTCCTCACCCTTAATTATCTACACTGACCTAGTGAGACTTTTCCAACTCTTCTTAATAATTCGTTTTCGTATAAATGTGATTGTAATGGCTTGAGAATGAAACTACCGAAAACATATGTTCGCCTACAACTCGTGTTCTGAGTACTATGATGGGCTTATTCCGCAGTCTGAAACGACCTTAGAATTCTTTGGTGTATAAGGCCTGAATATGAAGTAAAACCAGGTGACAAGTTTCAACAGTTAAACATGCACGTGACTTAGGGAAGTAGCAGAGCGGTAGATGTGGTCAAACCGAGGCCGTGTGCAGCATCCGCTCATTACGAACGAGCTAAAATGTAGGCCGTTAAAACGAGGTGCTTTCTTTAACGATTAATGTGACCAACAAACTTTATTTCAAGTGAGTTGCATGGAGCTGTATCTGGATGGCACGACAAAATTTTCCCGGATGCACACGACCTGTTTCGTGGTTGTTGCTCCTCACCACGTGTGGGTACCCGGTGCTCTTCTGCCCAATTATCCCTATACTTGAGCACTCCACAGTTGGTTTACAGCTGTAATCTCATTTGAATCGCAAGGAGCTTGTTTGGGCAAAGAGTACATATTCCGAATCACACGATCAAAGTTAAATAATCGGTTAACGCGGCTAACTTTCAGGGCTCATATCGAAAATCCATACTTGGGACCGTGTCCTCGTTCTAAAGGTTAGCCGTTTTAACCGATGAATTACCTTTGGAAGCATCACCGATGGATTCGAAAAATGGAATCACCGTCCGTGAGGGTTGTATATGATCCAGATGAAAATGCAGCTATTATCAGATCTATCAAATATCTTAGTTAATATAGTGGAATTCCTTGTGTCCAGGCCATCCAACATACGTTATCTCAGCACCTTCAATTTTGTCTAAGCATTTGTTCAGGGATAATGGATGAGCAGTCCCATACTCTTTATCCAAACCTTAGTAAATATTTTATCGTCTGATAGATCTCGCCATAAAAATTTATTTGACCGCACAAGACGCAAACTATCTACGAATTCTTACCTTCCCAGATTCTTTAAAAACGGCTATAATGTCACCAAAGAACTAAAAACAGTTTGTACTGAACACTAACTTCATTTATGTCTGTAATTTCTTTATATTGTTCTTTTATTTGGAAGATTACACAATTACTGAATACTGATCTGTGGTTGTATGAAGCTCCCAATTTGCTCACCTAATTCGGTTATTTCAGAGTCATATCACTATACTTTCTACCCATAGGAAACGATCGAAGAGCCCCAGACTATCCAGTCGGGTTGTTCTCCATTGTCCCTACTTATACTGAATCCGACTGCTTGTCCTTTTGTTCAACGTTTGATTCGAACTGCCACTAATTACGCACATCCCTTCTGGGAACACAGACCTGGTAATCAACTTAAAACTACTTCGTCTGCCACTGGTCTGGGAGTGCAAAACGGAACACATCATTTGGACGGAATCGGTGTGATCGATGATATCACATCAATGACTAGCAACACTTCTCATATGTTCAAAGCACGGACCGGTCCCAGGTTGAGTCATCGAAACGATGAGCACATGAAGTACTGTAAGTTAATGTACTGTATTGCATTGTATAGTCTTGTACTGATGACTTTAGCAAGTTAACGAAAACTCACATTTCAGACAAATAGAGGGGAAATTGATCACTAACACTTTGAAATACGCATAAAAATTAATACATTAGAAATAAAGCCGGTTCATTCTCCGAGGTTAGTCTGAAGTTCCTCTGTGACTTTTATATTGTCAATCAGAACCCGTGCTAAGCAAGGCACTGTAGAGTTACGATAGACATTTATGCGGGAGGAGATAGTTCTAAATTCGGAACCTGTGGAGGGATGCGAACGGCATGCAGATAAGTCACGGTACAGGGGATGGGTGGTGTCCGCAAGAATCTTCGCGAATTTTTCACAGGCTATAATGTGCAAATTGCATACTCTGGAGATAAGACAGCCCATGGAAATCAAAGAGACACGACTGATAATGGTTAAGCCGCGGCGTAGAATGATAAAATCTTTCTTAAGTAGACCAGGAAAGATTACGGCAAAGCAGTAGAGTAAGAGTGGTAGAATACATTGATGGACAAAAGGAAAAATGACAGTTTATGGGGCACCAAACTGCCTTAGCCTTCGAAATTGAAAAGGCAGTACGTGTACTAGTATGGCACTGTATCTGGATGACAGGATAAAATTTCCCCGGAAGCACACGACCTGTTTCGCGGTCATTACCGCTCATCAGGTATGCGTACCCGATACTCTTCCACCCAATCATTCTTATACTTGAGCACTCCACAGTTGATTTGCAGCTGTAATCTCATTTGAATCGAATGGAGCGTGCTTGAACGAGGAGTCCATTTTTAGAATCACACGGTGATTCTTACAACGTTAATTCGTCGGCTAACGCGGCTAACCTTCATCCAGATACAATGCCATACCACTCATATTGAAAATCCATACTTGGGACCATGCTTCCTCGTTCTGAAGAGAGAAGTAGAGAACGGGGAACCAAATCGAAAACGGAAGAATAGTCGAGGAAAATACATCGAACGGATTTCTTGGAACGATCTAAGTTGTTTGAAACGAAATAGCAAACTGGAGCAACTGCATCCAGAGAGCTTCTGGTGGGTTTGTACGCAAACTGATCAGGGTCATTTGGAACAGCAAGATGGTAAGGCGATCGACTTAGGATAGCAAGCTCGACCAACCTGAGCGCAGAACAAGTGATGGCGATGGGACAAACGTGTTTTGACAACATGTTGGACTTAGAGTGTTTGGGAATAGGCACCACTGTCAAGGGCTTCCAGGAGGCAGAAGTGGCACCAGCATCAGCAGATTTATTGATGAGAAGTCATGATTCAGGATAACTGACGTCCTCGAAATTTGAGGACTGTGGAGGGTAAGCCGTCTGGACCCATAGCAGAAGCTGACTTTGAGGTTTGAAGAAATTTGACTTCTTCTGAGGAAAATGGAAGTACTTCTGTGGGGACAGAAGAAAAATAAGATTTTAGGGTATCCGATGAAGGATGAATAAAAGCGGCGTCCTGGTAGTCGGCATCTATATAGTAGTTTTCGATTGGACCTGTTGTCCACATAGAAGTCGGATTCCTTGCCAGAGAAGTTTGCCATTGTTTTTGCAAGAGAACTGATGAACTAATGTCTTGTTCAGCTGTCGTATCTCTTGTTTGATCAGGATGGAGTGTCATTCCACCGAAGCCTGGTCGTGAAGTTTATTGACAAATTCTTTTTGCCTTCTCAGAGATTTCATAAATGGAGAAGCTATTCTGCTGTTGTTAAAAAAAACAGCCTCCATAGGAAAACACAAATCAAAAGCTTCACTCAGTGTCTTCGTAAACGGGTCCAGCGGCCAAAGAGAGCAGTCGAAAGAAAACTACGAAGTAACAATCGAAAGGGAACTTTGAAGAAGAGTAACGTTGGTAGGTGACAGATTTTTAGGGGTTTATCTTTATTGATTTCGTCCTGATAGGTGAACAGTTTGCTGAATGTGAATGAATTTAGGGTCTGATGATAATGAGAGCGTGATCGCTAGTTGAAACAGGAGTTTCCAGCTGTAATCGAGAAAGATCGGAATGGTTTGTGATAATTCTGTCTAAAACAGCATTCCTTCTAGTTGGGATAAGACAGGGGTCACTTGAACCAAAAGCAAGTAAAGGATACGTAGAGGCATGAATAAAATCACCAATAACAAGGCATAAAAGGTCAGACGGTAATGGAATCAGGGCGTGCATTAAAGCGTCAAAGAACAGGTCAATATCTCTCTGGGAGCAGAAAGGAGCTATATACAAGTTAATGGTCACAGTACCTCGAAAAGGCGAAAATTGAGGGTAACAGTTAGCAACAATGCAGTCAGTACTATTACAGGAAAAAGTAAAAATAACTCCAGACTTGCAAGACCACTCGGAATTGATGTAAACAATCACACCTCCATCTGTTTTCTTCTTGCACCGTTTTCCATTTTGACGAAAGCGTTCAAAGTTCTCAAGGAGAACGAGCTCGTCATCAACACTTTCATTTAACCGAGACTCTTGGATACAGATCACACAGGCGTTCGTGTTAATGCGAGAGTTTGGGACTTTGTTTAGGAAAGGCATCTTTCCGAAAAGGGACCGAATGTTAGTACTGACCGATGCGGGAACTGTCATCTTCCTTGGTGATGTGTGACTAAGAGCAGTCTGCCAAACGACTCGCTCGTCCAACTTGATCTTGGTCAGCTTTTATAAAAACGAGTAAAGGATAGTAAAGCAGAAAATATTGTATCTTTATTCCAAGTGAGCGATTCTTTAGGGTAGCGAATTCTGAGTGAAGTGAGTTGACGCTGAGAATGATTCAAAAGTGTCACTGATCAGGTTCACAGCAAAATGTAGGGCAGCCTATC
The DNA here is from genome assembly GCA_948099385.1 of Fasciola hepatica. NCBI lineage: Eukaryota > Metazoa > Platyhelminthes > Trematoda > Plagiorchiida > Fasciolidae > Fasciola > Fasciola hepatica. The sequence continues at coordinate 1,723,660 of CANUEZ040000034.1, read as the reverse complement.
ATTAGCAGACTTTGATCAATTCTCTGAGTATCAAGCTCTGGGCGTATTGGCTGAAGCAAGTCCGACGTTCAGCGTACCACATCCGGCAAACCAAATCTTCAGTGGTGAGCCACGTAGTACATGAGCGTCAACCGTTCCAAACTAGACCTCGGCAGCACAATAAGCCGCAAGATAGATGGTAACCCCTAGGAACCATCGGTAACAAAAACCAAGACTGTGACCTTAAAACAACAGCCAACATGGTTAAACAAAGTGGGAAGTATATTCGAACAAAAGGCTTGGTTTACAGCAAATACGAGTTGATCTTTAAGTGAATAATCGTTCGCCAATGATATATAAAGCTTCGATTTGTTCCTAAAATTAAAGTTGGTTGGAAATCAGAAATGCGTTCAACCTAAAAATCTGAAGCTGGTTCAAAGAGAAAATGATCCGGTAACATTTGTTCTAGACTGATTTTTTTTGTTGAAACTACGGTTTTGGTTAAAACAAGACGAACCTTGGAAGCTAAAAGTGCCCAAAATGGTGTGTTTACGACAGAGGTCGGCAGATCTCACAGCCTTACAGCATACTGAAATCACACCAAATTTCATGTTTGAAAAAGATCATTTTTGCTCGCCTCGATGGTGTTTCCTGAAACCTGCGGTAAGAAACATTTCACTAGAGTCAAGAAGATTCAGTAGGGAATTCGGAATTTTTATCTGGAATATATTTACTAACCGCTTAGAACGCTGGAACGGTCAAATTCATTTTACGGACATACGGCAGGCGATACTCCAACTGCGGTAGACTTCTGGCTTATCGGTATTCATCAAATTGCATAGGCATGAAGTTACAATAATCAACTATGTAACTATGGGCTACTCGGCCTTGAAAACAAGATGAAAAAGGCCTGAGGTAAACTGTAAAAGGACCAAGTTAATACCCTTCCACGTCAGTGTTTTACTGATCATCTCTGCTCATGTCCTAAGAACTTTACATGTCCTGGGCTTCTCGTTTGTTTTATATTATCTAGTGGAACTGCTAGTTATTATTTTTCAACCTTAGATTAACATGCTTATCGATAGTGCTTCTTTTTGGAATAAATCTTTCGTGACGACGGTTTACGATGATCTTCTTACAGGTAATATTATTTCCTTCACCACGATGGTTGATATTTGGCTCCAGCTGTTGCCAAATAACACTGTTTCGGTATTTCAACTCTAATGTGAATTACCTCAACCCCTGAAGTCCTCAAAAGGATGCGAATTTCCTATTTTACAGTGGGAAAAGAGCGAATCCTCTTTGTCACCAACTGACCTATGACAAGTGGTGATTTAAGATCACAGATTACCGCTTCTATGATTAACTTATGGGCACATTTTCCGGAGCAAAGTAAAGGACAAATGTGGATAGTGTCTTGGTTGAGCAGCAAATATATTGTTATGAATCCTATGGCATTGTCGTCTATGTTGTTTTTAAATGATCTATTTTTCATCTTGATTGCTGCAGGTGGGACACTGGAACTAGCTCAAGGAGGTTTGGCGTATTTTCCTTCCATCGAATTGCTAAAAACGAAAGAGCTGGCTTGTCTGGTCTACGGTAAGCTTTCTGTCACACACGCGTCTTCCAAACGACTGTCGTTCTTTTCACTCGTTTTTTCTGACTAATAGGTGCACTTTATGCTTACCAAACTTCAACCGTGCATTATTTCAGAGGAATTTGAAAATAAAATCGGTTTTTTCGAAGAATCAAGGAACACACTTGAGATTCCTTGACATCGTGATGAAAATTATTATCTGCGCACAAATAACCATACACTTCGTTGTTTCATTACATTGGTCAAACGAAAAATATGTCTTGTCGTACACACTGATTCGGCGATGAAACCCACGGCTAACTCAGGGTTCCGTCATTTTATACAAACTGACGAAGGCCCACTGACACCTGGAAAACATAAGTGATTTGGGATTTTGTTGGGACTCTCACACGATGGTCTCACTTTTCACTTGACCAAGCAACTGAGCTAGGCTGAACTGTGTTCACCACGACGATTCACGTTCTAATCGAAATAGATGAAGTGAAAAGGCCCGGGTTCATACCCTGGGTGGGCCGGAGGATATGCGCCACTTATGAGCTCTAACAAGAGCTCGAGTTTAGCGCTTCCGACTGCAGGGTTGGTTGGATGACCTGAGGTTTGTACATGAAGGGTGGAATCCAAAAGACAATCAGCCAAGCAAAGTGTCGTCAATCAAGCTACTCGAGAGTAGTTGTGGGATATATACAAACTAAAATGTGCCACTGGTTGATGCAATCGGATATGCTGAAGACCACGAGAGAGAGTTTTCCAAACGTCCAACCACTCAACAGATGGTATTCTCTCACATCAATAATACCAAATATTTCGTAGACAATATCTTACTTAAATACTTATATTACTGTTCACCGATAAAACATGGATTTTCTTTGTCCACTATTTTATAATTCTCTTATATTACAGCACTTGAAACGAATTCATCGGATCAGTTCAATAATTCTGGATCTAAAATACTCAGTACGAAAAAATTAGAAACCCCTCATTTTTCTACTAAGAATGGCGCGTCAATCTGGGCAACGACAGAACTGAACCCACTGAAGAAGCATTCCAATCTGGCTGTACAAGTTCACCTCTCAGGTGATGACTTATCAGCAAAGAGTAACACGAACGATTCAGCATCTCTGGCCATGGAGCTTTTACCCCGACGAAGCGGATTAAAAAAGGCAATTTTGTAAGTTGTTATGTTCTTCCAGGTCAACAGATGATGTTGTGTCGTGCAGCTGGGAAGCAATCTCATTTTGCCCGTTCCTATCACAATGCCCCAAAAGACAAGGGTTGCTCACTAAGTTGAAAATCTACTGGGAATTCAAACAGTCATAGCGCTGTCGAATGAGACGAATGTCTTGTCTGACTTACAGGGTGACTGGATCAACCGTGGATCAGAAGCTGTGGCGTATCAAAGCGAGAGGTGATTCAGTTGTGTGATTGATTGAACATAGTCACGAACCCTAGCTAAACAATTTTAATGATAGTCCATTGGCCGTGGCAACCAGTGAGGCCGATCTGCTTGCAAACCACAGATGCTAGAGCATTCGTAAAGACAAAACTCCAAGAAAGAACTACAGAAACCCTAAGAAGACCTAAAAATGGAGCTCACTACGAGGGTGACATATTTGAGCTTAGCTGCCTTCGGTGCAAGTCCAACCATGTTCACGACTCGTACAGAAGCTTTTTGTGCGGTCCCCAAGACAGACTTTGAACAGCAATCCCTCAGTAACTCTGACCGGTCCACGGCCAACCGAACGGAGACCAACCTGACCGAACCGATTTTGTGTACAGAAACAATTCTGACAGGAGGTCTGTCTTCCCCGACATTATTCGCGCAAATCCATAAGAACTGCAGATTTATCTGTGATAATCGTTCTTCTCATTTTTCCAGTGTATCCTATGTACTGTGTCATGCATAAAATAATATCAACGTACCTGAATATTTATGCGGTATCAACACTCAGCTCAACATTGAAAATCACTGAAGCACTGCACAGCTGCTTAATCCTCAGTAAGAATCATCAGCGGTGCACATCCGCCAACCCCCCCCCCCCCACTGGGACTCCAACACATCGCGAACCATTGTGTGCCGACCGACCTGCAGTCAGTGAGTTGTCATTCTTTGAAATCCAGTAACGGAATGGTGCTATGCGATTTAGTGATGAAGTTCAGCAAACCATGGACAGCAAGCCCGGATAGCCTGGTGGTTAAGTGCTAGACCCTGGATTCGAGTACCGACTGGGGCTCGGTGGATGTGCACTGCTGATGATTCCTAACATGCACGACACATCTGTGCAATGCTTCGATAGTTTTCAGTGGTGAGTTAGGCACTGATACTGCGTGACGAACAATAATAGACGAAACTTATCTATGCATTCTTCTGTTTGGTATGTAGTGTAATAGCAATATCTCGAAAACATACGTTTTTTATTGTTTCTACAATTTTGCAACAGCAGTTCAGTAAAAGTAGACGTGATACTACTTCCAAAGTGTGGTTCATAAATTTCCTCCCCTTACCCATCGTAATAGTACTTTAGGATTACATATAAATTAAGCCTGGGTGAATACCTAGCCATAGCTTCACAAGCATGGGCAGTTATTTTCAGAATGTCGGTGGATTCCTGCCGAGACTGACTTCACGCATTTCAAATTTTCGGGCAACATCAGTCGGGCTGAAACCCTCTTGGTTTCGCACCGGTGTTTCACCTTGTTACTGTTTAAGCAGTCCCATCTTCCGACTGTGAGAATTAGAATTTTTATACAGCAGATGGTCACAGACTTATAAAAATAGATCAATCCAACAAGAGCAGGATTGCGATGCAGTCAACAACAAACAGGGTGATACCTCTAGTGTTTTATAATTTCGGGCAATATTTTAACCCATTGAATGCAGCTGGGGATATTTTACTCACTGGGATTTACGCTAAAAATAAGAAATTATCACACTTCGCCCCTGGTAAAAGTTTTTTTACTAAATGGGAAGTTTATACGGAGTTAACAGATGACAGTAAAATAGACACGAAGCAGTTCACAAAGGGAGATGATGAAGAATAAATACCCGTTGTCTTCCTGGTTTGCTTAGATAAGAACTTTTGGCCGGAAAAACTGGAGCCTTTGTCAGCAAGTGACAAACAGCGGCTTCTCTACCATCGGTCTGTGCCAGTGTTCCTGTTTGAAAGTGGCTTAGGAATTCACAGAATATTGTTTTATTTTTCGTCTTTCAGCAGGTTTTCAACAAGCTGAAAACAGGAACTTCACCAAACTTCGTTTCACACTTTCTGGTTTCATTCAGTGCATTTGACATCGTTGTGGACGCCGAACTTGCACTCGGTCCGAGTGAAATTGTGGACTCGTTATTGGCAGATATGTGTCTGAATAAATCAGTGGGGCTTGCGCAAGGCGGATGCGAGTCAACGGATCCAGAATATGGGAATTCAGTCATTTATACTAGTGTAAGTTTAAAGCTCCAGTCATTTAGCGTTCTACTCTACCAATACTTATTGATTCCCGATTTATTATGAATGTTCGAGTCTCTTAACTACATTCCTTTACCAGTTGCAACGCAAACATTTGATTCTTATTAATGTTTTAAACTCACACTCCAAGTTTGCACTCTGTAGATGAGAACTGTTGGTAATTCCGAACATTATCCAAAAAGAGCACAGTTCTTCTTTATATATATATATATATATATATATATATATATATATATATATATATATATATATATATATATATATATATATATATATATATATATATATATATTTGGAGGCGCATTTTGCCAGTGTCATCTGTTCCTTTGGGTTGTACTCTACTTGAGTAAGCTGGACACAATTTGCCTGATACTACGGCAATTTCGACCTAATTTAGAACTGTTTCCGGTAGGTTCGTGGCGACTTTACCCGCTAGTGTTCTGGCTTCTGAGGGAAGCGAAATCAATTGGATTCGTGTGTAACCGCATTAAAAGTCATAAGATGCGCCGGGTACCTGTCTGTTTATAGCAGACAACACATTCGGATAGCGACAAAATCATTCAATCATATCAGCATTTCAGAAAGTAGTAAACAAACCTATGTTCTTTTATGTAAGTAATATAGATTGAATCGACAGCAGGACAAAGTTTACCCGGGAGTACACGACCGGTTTCGCGGATTTTGCCGCTCATGAAATACGCTTACCCGGTACTCTTCTGCCTAATCAGCCCTATACTTGAGCACTCCACAGTGGGTTCCTAGTCCTAATCTCGCTTGAATCGTAAGGAGCATGGATAGGCATAGAGGCCACTGGTAGAATCATACAGTGGTTCTTCCGAAGTTATTTCATCGGTCAAGAAAGTTAACCATCAAAACGAGGACAAGTGGTCCTAAGTTTCGATTTTTGATGTAAGTAAGCAATGATTCGACTGTCTCCACACCCGGTCTAGTGCGCTATAGCTTCATTTCCAGTATTCATCTATCCAAGTGAAGCCGGACCGTATCTGTCAGATCGTGTATACGCAGCGAAATTACCTTGTGGTTGGTTAGCACTTTATTTGCCAATAAGTGCAGGCCTATTTTTTGCATATAAATGTGTTAGCATCAGCCAGATGGGACAGAATACATTCTTGCCATTCTTGTGTGGTCTTGTTATTCTTCCAGTGCGTGCCGTCCGGGTCCAAGTTATTTCATTACGTATGATTGGCTGGTTAGATATGATTCCTACAAAAGTAGTACGGTATCGTGTCTGGATGACCCATGTTTTAAATCGAACAGCTAGCACGTTTTCGATTATTCATTTTCGTGCCATTACAGTCACATTTATTTGTCTTTGTTAGGCTGACTGTCCTTCGGACTCCACCATTCACGCAAAAGTTTCAGGTCATCCGACATTTATTCGTCGTGAGGACAATAGGAGGTAGAATGACAGTCAGATGGTCTCTCAGTCGGTTTTTCATTCGGTCAGTTATTTGGCCAATCGATTCGTTGACGAAGGCGAGACTTGGGGGACGTGGTATGTGTCATCGTGAACAGTGTCCACTGCATTGGAGAATCAGACAGAAGTAGAAACTCCTTTTGAAAACCTCTCAGGACAAACAAGAAATCTGATGTACAAATCGCCAACTGATCTAGAATGCTTTATTAGTTCACTAATCACAGCCAGTTATCAGTATCGTCGATCCCAGAATAGGAATTATGGTATGTTGACTAGAAGGTATAGTGAAGAACTAAAGGATTGCAATGACCGCATTACATTGCTGGCACGGTCATAGTGAATGGACGCAACTAAATTGTGCAGTTATAACGACCTTTCAGCAATGAATTGAAATTCAAGGAAAATGCATTTGGAAAGGAAAAAATGGAACGGGTTGAAAAAGAAATAACGGATGCTCCAAAAACCCCAGTGTTCGATGGATATTTATTTCCAAACCTCTTAAAAAATGAAGCCCGTAGGTTCAACCGCACCACAACTATATGGGCTGTCCAAGATCAAGAAAACCGGCGTACCTTTACGTTCTATTTTTTTCGTGACTCGCTCAGCTTATCCTGCCCCTGGGCAATGACTTGTGCAAGTTTTAGAACCAGTGCGTAAACTGATTGCTGTGCACGCATTCCATGACAGCTTTCAGTTTGTCGAAGCCACCGAAAAATAAAATACCAACTAGAAGGCAATGTTCACCTTAGATGTAGCCCATCTGTTCATAAATGTGCCATCAATGGAAACGATCCAGTTCAGTTGCTCATTTATAGAGGAAAAACAACTCCTAACGGAAATCCCGACAATTAACCTCAATGAACTGTTATTAAATGTATATTCAACGTACATTTTCTATTTGACGGAACATATTACCGACAAAATTACAGAATTGCAATACGACACCTCTCTAGGTCAACTCTTAGCTGATATTTTCATTGGCTAAGTTGGAAGATAGAGAAATAAAGACAACAATATCGGATCTTAGTCATTCTTATCTTTATGTGGACCATGTTTTCTGCACGACTGAACACACACACAGATATTGACAAAACAGTGAAAATGTTCAAAGCCACACATCCAGCGACGTGATTCTCGGCTCAGCTAGATAGGGACAACCTTCTTCCGTTTTTAGATTTTGATCTAACTAGGCAACTGGAAGGCTCAGCACAACGAAAAGTATATAGGAAGGCAGCGTGGAACAGGCAGTGCACGAACTTTCACAGATGCATCCAAGAACCGAAAAATGAAAAATGAAAAGGTGTTTGACCTTAAGGGCTAAATGCATATGCTCTGTCGACACTCTGGGAGCAGAGCTACAGGCGATCAGTAAAGTTCTATTAGTAAAGGACTATCCAGGAAAACTTATTAACTGCAATATGGTTTATGAGCTAACAACAGAAAGGGTACCAGAAGTAGCTAGGGAAATCCTACTCATTAGTAAAGCCACAAGTGAGATTATAATTAGGGTCCTATGTGCTGTCTTTGAAATCGCTTATAATGCGGGTATGCATAGATGCCAGTTCTCAACTAATCCTGTCATCAGATGTGAGAACAAAGATAAACTGCCGTTATGGCTGTGATCTGATTCGAATCACGAGGAGCTTGCATGGACTAAGAGTTCATTTTCAGAATCGCAAGTTTATTCCTCGAAAGTTATTTCTCCGGTTAACAAGGCTAACTTTCAGAATCACGGCACGTGGTCCCAAGTTTCTCCTTTTGATATAAATAGTATTGTGTTGCATCTGGATGACAAGACATGACTCCCCAAATGCACACAGTCGGTTTCTTGGTTGTTGCCATTAACCAGGTATGCACACACAATACTGTTCTGTCCGATCATCCCTATTCTTGAGCAATCCACAGTTGGTTGACTACAGTAATCCCATTTGTACCGTAAGGAGCGTGCTTCCTGGGTAATTTTGTCCTGTCACCCAGATGCAATACCATACTACCTATATCGGAAAAAGCTGCACTTTTAGACCTCAACAATATCTTTCATAGAGGATATCTGAACAAGCTTGACTCACTGATTCGGATCACCCCGAATTGCAACTGGGTTACACAGTGGTAAAACACGCGGCTCTAGAAAGGCCCGGGTTCAAACCGTGGGTGTTGCAATGGGTATGCATCACTGATGAGTTCTAACAAGCGCAAAACTCGAGTCTGATATATCTGAGTGCAATGTTTACCGGATGATCTGAGGTTCTGCATGAAAGATGTAGTCCAAAGGGCGGTCAGCCAAGCGAAATATCACCCATGAAAGGAGCATGTGGTGTCACTTACTTTCGTCCAACGACGAGGTATTTGTCGAAATGCATCAAAGAGCACCAGCTACACCGGCCTCAACGCGGGGCGAATGGTACAGTTTTCAGGTCAATTACTGCCCGTTTACTAGGATGAGGGCATTCGACCGAAGTGGAAAAAGCTTTCCGTAACGTGCAGTGTCACCTAATGAGTCCAATATGATCAGATGCCGAACGATATTGATAGGCGGATCTTTTCGTATACAAGTAAGTAAGCCTGAGTTAAGCTCGCAAAGGAAGTTAGTGCATGCCATTTAACTTCCCTGGCCAAAGACTAATGACATTACCTACGAATGCGCTGTCGATCCGGGTCAGTAATTACTAACACGAAGACACTTACCACATTCCCCATATCTCGCCTTTATCAGCCAATCGATTGGCCAAATAACCGATCGAATGAAAAAAACCGACTGAGAGACCAACTGAATGTCCTGTTACCTCCTCCCATTTTTCTCATGACAAATAAATGTTATTGTAATGACACGAAAATGAATAATCGAAAACACGTCCTCGTACACTTCGTGATTTGATCACAAAAAAGTTTCAATCGCATTCATTAAAACCCGTTCAATTTAAGTCAGTAATTATTCGGTTTGAGGATGCCATCATGTGGTTTGCGTGCTTTGTTTCATTTCATTTCATTCAGTTCGCTTGGCGTGATCATGTTTGTTGTCGCTCGGCAGTTCATAATTATTTCCGAGCAGTGAACTACTTAAAATTTGCGGTGAGAAGTACCTAATTGCCCCACCATAATCGGAGAAGTTGTGTGTCATTCTCTGCAGATTAGGAAGATTCTTCAATAGGTTATGTCACCCTACTGCGATCACGCAAAATTTTAATGAACAAATTGGTAAATTTTCACTGCAAAAGGTTGGTCGCTTATGTTACACTGCTCATAAACCCGGTCTTCAGTAGTGGAGAATAAAACCAATGCACTAATATGCTAGGTAGTGGGTGATAAAACTAGGACGGACATGTCTCTTCTCGCTAGTATTGTTTTAGAAAAGGATTAGGTCGGATTAGTTTAGTTCAAGTAGCACATTCACTTTGCGCGCGAGAGTAATTCTTAAGAAAGAGGACTACAAGAATGGCAAATAGACGACCAGGCTAAGAGTAAGCAGAGGATCGAAATGAGCAAAGGATGATTCCGATTTGGAATCCGCTTGGGAGCGTTCCGTCGCCTAATATAACTGGAGTGACAGGCACTCGAAGACGAACTTCAAGATGTCCAAACAGGTATCCATTTGTACACACCCGGGTACGTAAATATTCGTTATACCACCTCTGCACCAATGGCTGACAGAACAACACTAGCAATCTAAAAATGCTACGATTTACTGAGTCTAACCTGTGAGAAATAATATCATGATCAAACTGCTGAGGTTATTCTGTCCACCAAATCCAATTTTCAATCCTGCTTAGGTAAAATACCTTCATCATAAGAGTCAATCACTGAGCGGATGACAACATGTTGACTTCTCAACAGAATGAAGGATAAGATCCAAAATCACGCAGTGCTGGTTTATAACAAACAGACGAGAGTAGGTCAGTGGAGCGGCACAGTTGAATATTACGATTCATAATCCTACGTCCCTCGTTCAAGTCTCCGTAGGGAAGAGGTGAATATACATTGGGGCATACATGAAATATTGTCTAAATAGAACTAAAACAGTTTGATTGTTTTGTACAAGATAGTCGTCCCGTAATTGATTGACTCGCAGATGAACGAAACCCTAGTCCGAAGACAGGCAACACAAGCTCGTTTTACCATGTGTACTATAGGACAGATGATCAAACAATAACAATAACATACCCCAAACTGTAGGCAAACCGATCGCAGAATCAATACAGTCAAAAAGGCTTCAAGACGCCCAAGCAACAATAGACAGGAAACATTCGAGACGGTAATGCAGTAACGAATCAAGTGGTTTACAAAACAGTTCCTTATCTATGGAAGGCATTTTGGCCAATCAACGGACAGAAGAGACTGAAAACAACTTTCCGGACACAAATTTGAACGCAGAAGTCAATAGCATTAGATTGCACGAGGTATTCCGGACCATTTCGCTGCATCTTCACCAGTGCATACTGCAGTCAAGCTGATGATTTATAAATGGTAAATTGAACGTTCTCCTGAGACCAAAGGCAAAGTTGCAAACACACACAACCAATGATAGCAAATAAAAACACGTTACCAAGGCAAGGCTAACGTAATTATCCATTCTCGTTGGTTGCATAGTTGAGGATGATTTTGGGTAATATCTAGTGCCTCCGCATATCGCAATAGCCGTCGATTGTTTGTGACATAAGTGACGGTGAAAGCCGTGCTCAGATTAACACGGAAGAGAATTATTGGTCCAAGAGAACACACTCACACAAGCGTGGGCGAAGTACAAGCGGAGTAACATGGTTATGAGAAAGTGCAAGATCAAAGGGACGACCAAGCTCAGTCATTCACACGGATAACCCAGACTGAGATGAAAAGATAACTACGTCCAAACTTTTGGGTCTTGTCATGTAATCTAGGCAATTATGGTGTGGATCATTCCAAAGCCGGGGAGATAGGTTACGTGGAAGAATATGTCGAACAAATAAGAACAACAATTAGACTCGTGACACTTGGAGTCAGTCGACTCTTGTCATAGAAACAAGACTAAAAATTGCGTGACTCAATGGGACTGAACAAATAAATTATCGCGCGAGTGGGGAAGCGAAGGAGGGTGGGGGGAAGGATGGTAGGGGTGAAAGTTAGTGGTTAAAGTGCACAGAAAGCAAGCAAATAGTTCGGTAAATACAAAATAAAATTATGATGAAAAGCGTAGGAACTGGACTAAACCAGTTTAACGGAGTATCTCGATATGGCGGGCTGAATTTCCTTGTCCGATTTCAACAAATATTTACAGTTTGATTCCAAGCTGTAGAAGAAAATGCATACACCACAGCTGAAGCGATTTATTTCCCCTACGTTTGATTTTTAAAACCCCTGCCAATAACGAAGATGTTAAGTTTTGATAAACTTTTACGAAAAAAGGGATGCATCAAGATTTGCAGTATCAAGCGGGAACGTCGGGAGGAAAAACTCAGAGTGTCATAGATGAGCACTGCCCACAAAATTCCATCGGGCCAACTTTGAGAAGGATTCCATGTATCTGTTACAATGTTTATCGATCGGTAATAATTATCAGCAAAACACGCAGCAGAATCTAAGGATATTGTTCTAAAGACTAGATGGGACAATAAACTAAAAAACCGTTGTTATGAGTAGTCAGTTATATGTATTATTTAATCTTTTCAATTTACAGGTATTCGATGCATGCAGCAGTACTGTCATTGCTCCCCTACCAGATCACGTCAGTCGTCTCTTACAGGTCTACTTCTTGGCAATACGACGAGCTTGTTCTGCAGATCGATATATTGTACCTTGTTCAGCTCTAGAAAGCCTGTAAGTCTCATTCGTGGTTTATGTCTTACTTTGATCGACTTGTTTCGGCATCAACACAGACACGGGCTTTTTAACTTGTTGCCCCGTAAAACATAACATTTGCCGATGCTAACTAGTTAAAACTTTATTTGTCGGTTTGATTGAACAAACGAACATATTCGGCCTTGAAGTCGAGATTGCTATCTTTGTCTTAGACCTCAGCCACGTACGTGCGGCAGTTCCGATCTTGCAATAATATTGAGACTCCGGATGACAAGTTGCCTTGTTCCGCACTTGTCATGACATAGTGACTCCTGTCGACAGTCACACGTGGACCACCCTGCCACTGTGCTTGTTAACATTTTCTGTTCTTCTTTGCCACAGGCATACACACGGAGGCACAGATAGCTTGCATATCTGACGTTTTTCATTGATTCGAATTGTAAAGCAAAACAAACATATGCACTGTCTTGTTCCTTTTACATTCACTTTTCACCGATTGCAATTATTTCCGAGCATTTATGCACGGGATCACATGATTTGGCCTTCTCTTTTGGATGTACTGGACTCAGCATACCGAATAGTTTGCTTGTGTGTACGACCGATTCCCATACAAATTTGTTAGCTCGACGTGATCCGAATAATCACCATACTTCTTTATGTGATATGGATCCATACAGAAGCGCAGACATGAACTCCGGTCATCCTTTTTCTGTGGTTTTGCCGTTTATAGCTTGATTCCGCTTTCGTAAAACATCCTCATAGTTGACTATGTTTTTGAACATCGTCACACAACTTCCCACCGAAATGGCCTCGGATGTGATTGATGTAATCTATATGATGCCCACGTGAGAACCGTATGACCAAATAAAATCAGCTATCGGCTGACAACAGCCAGTTGCATCAAATCCGGTGATGCGTTCGGTTAGGTCACCGTTCACATTCCCAGTTGTTCTGATACGCGTTCACTCATCGGCCACATCAAAATGGGTGACACCGTACTGCACCATTTTGAAGCAGTTGCTTCTCCATCTATATGATGGCTATTCTTTCAGTTCAACCAGCAGAAGTTTCACTGGAACAGTTAACCGAAACCCCTGACAAAATCTATATTTGTTTTTTTTCACTCGTTCTGTGAAACAAGTGAATACCTTTCCATTAGGTAAAGTCGACATCCTCATTCAACAAAAGAGTGAAATTAGCGCGTAAATGAACACTGCGAATAGAGTACGTACACAAAACGTCCAAATTACAATCTCGTGCGCGTTTTGCAAGCAATTATTTAATTGATCCAACAGAGACGGAGAACATAAATTACCATGGAAAGACATGCAGTACGGTGTCCTTCTCCTGAGAACCTTTTCAAGCTCATTCACCACAGATCTCCAAAGTGCAGGGAGATCAAGTTTCCCGTCGGTTTTATGAAGAGTTCTGTTATTATTAAGTCAAACTACTCTCTGTTTTATGTACCAGATAAGTCAACCGCTTTCCGTTTCCTAGTCAACGCAGACACTGAATCAAGTGTTCTCTCACTAGTCATAAAATAGTCACCACCTCAAAAAGGCGAAAATGTTATCTATCATCCAACAATTCTACTTGAAAAGTCGCAGCCACCTTCGTTCTAGATATTCGTGCAGCATTTAACCTGGTCGATAAGAATGCACTGGAAATGCCATAGTATTTTTATAGTTTATGTGCACAGGTTTTGTCATCGTTGCCCGTCTCCCAGATAGAGTGACAGTGTTGTTCTACTAGTGTTGTGAGCAGGTAATCACTTTGATGAATATACGGGACTAATGGTACGATTTGGATACTTTGATTGCTGCTTTACGGTTAATAGAAGTGATCACGGAAAAGATCGCATCACAGATAGCAAAAAACAGTTTGTTTTTCGTCAATCTACTTCACACGCGGCACCGCTACAACATCTGACTTAGTTTAAGAAGCTTGCTGTACCGCTCTGCAGCTCATGGTGTTCTGCTCTACGTTACATGGCCTAGCTGCTTTGCACTAATGTCACTTGGAGACTTTCACTGTTTGAAATACGTGTCTCTGAGACGCTGTCTGATACGTGTGCGACACCCTGTGGTTGACGTTGAGATCGATTGCCAGTTGTCGTTAATCACTGTCTAGCTCACGTAATCATCGTGCCTCATCTTCGATGCCTCGATCAAGTTTTACTTATGCGTTGCTGTCATCTGTCTTACTGCGTGCTTTTTTCTCGTCCCCAGTTTTGCTAGAAGAAGCGACGCGGCGTTCGGCCCTCGATCCAGTTGTTGCTTCCCGATATCCTGGTTGATGACCAGTGGGTGAGGGATTTTATCAGTTAGAAATGATGAAGGATACGGCTCAGAGACGAAACTAGTGAAGTAAATATTGTGTGTCGGGCTCAGTACATTCCCCCAGCCAGTTGCGACCAAAACTTTTGAAACGACACAAAACAAACCTCAAAGACTATGCACTTGTGTATATAGTTAGGGAAAGAGAACAGAATGTGTGATATCTGTGTCACCAGTCCTTTTCAGTCTCGCGTAATATTTGTGACCTTTTTGTTTTCATAATAGCTTGTTATTAAGCCTGTCATCAAACTAGTGTGTCTGTGTTATAAAAGAGTCATCCTTGGGCACTTCGAACTTATTCCAGTGACTAGGTACCATACCTCAAAACACAAGTCTAACCGTTCGGCAACAATACAACGGCAAACTGTCATTCCTCGATGGAAAGTATTGCTGCAAACTGATGATTTTATCCACTCTGATCATAAGATAACTGACAGTCGAGTGAGTAAATACAATTTATCACATTTGTCCCAATCCTTATGAGCGAGAACGGGTAGGGGCTGTTCTCGATCTTGTAAGGAATATTTGTACACTCGATAACCTCCACCAGGAATGAAATACTTTCTTTCGAAGTGATGCTTTTTGAATAATGTTTCCGTAGTGTTCAGCTCCTACTGTCGAGTGATAGACAGCCGTCCAGCGACGTAAGGCTATTTCCATGGAAGTTCCATTCAAGAACGGTAGCTCAAGTAGGTTTTTATAAATTTAATTTGAGATGAGATTTTGATTTGACATGCTTTGTAAGCCTTAGTTCGAGCAAATGAAGCATTATTTTATACACTGGCTGAAAGCGGACTCCATAAAGACCTACTATCATAGACTACACTATATATATCAAGGGAACTGTGCACACATTCGCAACAGTGGTTTGTCTAGGACTTGTGCTTGACCCCTTAGTACAGCAAAGGGCAAACTCATCTAACTGCAGTACATACATCATTGTATGAAATAATCCACTCTGTGCAGTGTACACATTGACGGAGTATCCAAGCGAAGAGGTCTGAACCACCATTTTAGATGCAGTAGTTGGATTTTTAATTTACCCGACGTCAGTCGAAAATAAATACGTCCCGTTGAAAAATGAGTAGACCACACTGAGCTTTTCCAGTTATGGCTTCAAAAGTGCTATGTTTAGATGCAAACGGGTAGCATAAATCCAGCAACGTATTCCGTACGTCCACCTTGTTCTATCCAGTAAGGATTTTTCACCAAACTTATATCTTCTACTCAGAACACGAGTTGTAGGCGAACATATGTTTTCGGTGGTTTCATTCTCAAGCCATTACAATCACATTTATACGAAAACGAATTATTAAGAAGAGTTGGAAAAGTCTCACTAGGTCAGTGTAGATAATTAAGGGTGAGGAGGGATGGAATCCTGTGTGAGTGACCAGATTATGTAACCGGTGCTAATTAGCTTACGTCACCGCTGCGCCCGGCTGTGTAACACAGTTGAGTGTTGGCCATGGGAGTTGTAGTGCTTGGACTAATTTTCGCTGCGCGCAAAGCTCAGGCTTCAAGAGGCGGATGATAATTGCCTCTGTAGTTGCTAGTATCCGGAGCCTAATTGCTCTTGACACATGTTGTGGGACCCGGTAGACGACTTTGAAGGCGGACTGCATGTCTATTGAATGCCCAGTTTCTAACAAGTGCGAGACGATTGAGCTTGATACTACTCCATTGCCTCCGTGTCTAAGCCATCGTGGGTGATGCTCCTTGATGCGTTTTGATAGCTGTCTTGCCGTTCGACCTGTGTAAGTAGCACCACAGGTGCACTGAATTGATAGATGATCATGGATGAGGTCAACAAGAGCAGCTTATCTTTATTTTCACATCGGATTATTATATCTTCTACTCGTCATTTTCAGGTTCAAACTGACGAAATCAAATGCAACATTGAACGGACGGACAAATACTGAAGAAGTGGATGCACTTGTTGCGGTTTATTTATATGATACTTTTGTTCAGAGCCTAACGGGTATGTGCTATTCGTTAAAAATAACTAAGCGATTGCGAACTTTCCTACCTATGCGCATACAGATTTCATGTGGCTAAATGAAAAGAAAAATTTTGTGCCACATTTGAATATGACAGCACGGTTCAGATGGACTATTGGCAATGTATCTCAAACAGAGGATTATTCCACATAAAACTATAGTGTGTTATTTGTGTAGTGCTGTAGAATAAGACCAATATCTAGGATGTCAGATCAGCTCCGTTCAGTTCATTCAACTATTAATCTTGCACCTCTGTGCTCTGGTTTTGATTCCTACCTTACAGGATCGGCCAGTTGGGGTACAATGGACGGCAGTAAAGAGTGAAAAAGCCAAAATAAATTAATAAACGGAAGTCACGAAAATAAATCAAGAACTAAAATGCAACAACGCGACTGACTGAGACAACAAGCCTTATCACTTATAATATCTAACTATCGAATACGAAGGTCCGCGGACCCAAACCCTGAAGTCTAAGACATCCCACTTGGTCAAAATCGGTGCTCATAAATTTTGCTATGTCATGGACTGTCCACCCCGATTTGCCTTCCCATCAACACCGGCCTCGAAGAGCAGACTACGCCAGGGAAGTCTATCAGAGGGTACGAGTACCACTAGTCCCAGCTCCCTTAAACTGTATAGCTTCACTCCCTGTTCCAGTGTCTGGCCAGTGGTTCCCAGCACCCCACGCCTAACCTCTGAAATTCTTGAAAAGGAGTTCTCACCATATTCGAGCATTACTACAGAGATATCGATGCTCAAACACCAACAGCCCTCACCCATCTTCTACCCTTAACGGCCACGTATCTAAACCCCATAAAAGAACAAATTTAATTTCAGAGGTGTACACTCGAAGCTTGATAGACAATCCGGATGTAACGCCGGCGCGGCAGATGACTAAGGTTGGTAAAAGCCAAACGTGCCTTCTGTATACGTGATGAAACCTCATGCGTTATCTGACCACCCGATAAAATGCGACTGCCCAGTTAAAAACTTATCCACTGCAGCGAGGGCTTCTTGGCCTAGGCAAGGCTTGGCAAATCAAATCAATCAAAATATCGAGGCTCTCATTTAAGTTTCTTTCTCTTTCAAAAAACCCGAATATCCAGTTAACAGAGTATTTCCCTCCCCCATGGAGAGCAAGGAATGCTTTGATCGTTTTAGGAAGGTCCAACCCTCACAAGTGTTGAATTATTCAGGGAAAGTCAGAATCAAAATGTTGCACGGTGCATGTCTAGGATGTATTCGTTGCAACTCTACACAGTGTTAATAACAGACAGTTTATTTATAACCGAAGACATGGCAACAAATGTACGAACATGTGTGCATCACCACGGTAAACATAATGTTACACACAGTTTTTCCATATGCACAATAGTAGTTTCCACCGTTTAATTGCTATCGCTTCGGTCAGTCTAGGCAGTTTCATGTTTTCTGTTCTGTAAATCACCTGAAGCGATTTTTCTTCGTCTGTTTGCTGTTGCCTTACCAGTAAATGTTGGGCTGTAGGTGATGACGTAGCCTTATCGGTTAATCGATCATTGGTGTTGGACTTGTTAGGGTCGGTGGAGCGCTGAACCCAATTGGGAATACGTTCCCAAATCTGATTATGTAACTGCCTAATGTTCGACCGATTTATGTGACTTCACACCTACATTCGAATTGGTATATCATGTGTGAAGTGATATATAGAGATCGGCCTTCTTTAATCTGCAGAATCGGTACGTCTTTTGTGCAGTAGATGACCTTTGGTTGGCTGGCATAATAAGTTCGTGCAACAGCTGACATAAATCGTCTTTCCAGCATTTGGGTGACGTCATCACCACTAAATGGGAGACACATTGTGACCCCCATTCGTGGTACAGACGTAGTGTTCGATTTCACAGGCCTTGTGATGCCCTGCCTGTTGATGAATGCATCTGGATATCCGTTGTTTTGCAGCGCTTATCGAATCAGAATGAGTTCATCAGCGGTTATGTTCTCCGTACGTACCTATCTAATTCGCGAATTTGAAGGCGCCTGTGGGATGGGGGTTCGTAGCTTCCAAAGTGAAAATCTTGGCCGATCCACGTTTCTCTGTGATAGACTGACCTTGAGATTGGTCCACCGAGTCTTCGCGACAGCTTGAAATCAAAGTAGATTTAGGTGTTATCCACCTCGGTTTCAACAGTGAAAGGATATCAGGATGTACTTTGTTCAGTTCTTCTACGATAAATTCAGCTTGTTCTTTATTGTCGGTTACGTCCATAATATCGTCGACGCATTCTCTATAGAGTTCAGCTTTGGCAAGAGTTTTGTGGCATTTCTTATATATATATGCCATGAACAAGTCAGTCAGCACCTGTACCAAGGGATTTCCAATTGCGACTCTATCAGTTTGTTCGTATGGTTTCCCTTGGAACGAAAAGGAGACATCTGCAGCACATTTGTAGTGCAATTACAGTCTTTCCAGGATGGGCGTGAGTAGATGCACCCGCAATCGGTTATCTTCAATATGATCACAGATTAACCGTTTAACTTCTCAGACTGAGAGTTTGGTAAACGGAGACTTGATATCAAACGAGAGCATGAAGTTTCCGTTGATATTTGAGATTTCCAGTAAACTCTTCCTTTTCGGTACTGAAATTACTCCAATGCTAATCTCGTGGACTTAGAGCACCGATATCGAATAACTCCAACTAGAGAGTATGCTCCACTCGGACCGAGACATCCTTCAGCTCTGAAAGACCTTCAGTCATTGGATGATTCGGTTATTTTGCACTCCAACAAAGGACCTGGAGTAGCGCTGTTAGATAAATTCGACTATGACAGAAAAATGAAACCGATCTTATATGATACCATCAAATTCAGATACGAGCCAAGCTGTGATGATCCGAATGAAATACAACGACTTGTAAGATCCCAGGTACAATCAAGGGTTCTCCATCACGACGAGACTGCACCTTGACGTGGTGTGATGGCTTGCGCGCTTCTATGACCCAAAGAGCTATACTGAATGGCTTCTTTAAGCCGGAGATGCAATCATACCTGACAGGTCAATGGGTAGAGGTCAGACAAAGTCCAGTCTCCTGGTCCTCCAGGTTCGGGGTTGATTTGAGCTGGCAACTCAGTCGGCAAAATTAGTGGAAGAATAATTGATCCAAGCAAATGGGCTTCCACTAAGCCATCCTGCTGCCTTGCGGATAGGTTCTTGTTAGAACTAAAGGCTTTAGATGAGGACCCTAATCGTTCTCCTGCTTTGTGGCTGGACACCCTAGCAGTACCCCTTCAACATCTCCCATGAACTGCACGACTACAAAGAATTCCATACTGCATCAGCCGTCGCGCAGGATAATCAGGACCGCGCTGCCCATTGCATCGAGTGGGGTGGGTAGTGATAAGTGGGCTACTGCTCAGAGTTCTCTCACTTTTATTCAACTTTGTCTTCTGTCCCCAACCATCTCTCCTTGCCCCGTCTGTCCGCCCACAATGCTCCCACTGATAACACTGTCGGTACTCGCAACGATTCACTATCGAATAGTGTCGGCAATAATCTTTTGTCTGGTAGCTCACATTTTCTCAAGACTCGTCAGCCCCTGGATCTCGGCTCCATCAACGTGAGTACACTCATGCAGGTCGGTCAGCAGGCGTGCCTAGCCCTCATGATAGATTCTCTGAAGATTGATGTCTGCTGTTTAAGTGAAGCGCGTATACAGGATTCGAGCAGTGTGATTCAACTAACTGCCCCTGGTATCTCGTCGAGGTATTTTCTGCGCACTTCAGGAGACGAAATAGCTCGAGCTGCGGATCAACGTGGTGTAGGAATAGTCTTGACTGACAAGGCAGAGACTGCCTCATAGACTGGATCCCGGTTAACAATAGTTTATGTGCTGTAAGACTCAAAGAGTCTGTCGGCGTTCGAAAGGATAGCTGTGTTGAGCGCAATTTGTTTGTGATCTCGGCGTACGCCCCAACGGACTGCAGCTCAGACTTGCAGAAAGATGAGTTCTATGATGCACTCGCCATCCTCGTTCACAGCAGTAAGGGTTCTGACATTGTAGTGCTAGCTGGTTACTTCAATGCACAAGTTGGTAAACTTGGTACATCAGAAGCTTGTTTAGGTGGCCGTTGTGCTTTGCCCGCTGAGCGTACAGATAATGGGGATAGACTTCTCCAGTTTTGTGCAGACAATCGATTGTTCTTGTCTAGCACCAATTTCCGACACAACTCGCGCCGCACAGCCACATGGCGCTCTAACTCTACAGATACTCTAAGCCGGATTGATCCTATCGCCGTAAGCTACCGATGGCGCAGCTCTGTTCAGAACTGCAGATCTTACTGGTCTACGGACGTAGAGTTGGACCATGCATTCGTTTTTATTCGATTATCTCTCCAGCTCCATGGTTATCGTCGCAAACCGCAAACCCGGTTAGCTGTGCAACGTATGTGTGATCCAGAAGTACGCACCCGGTATGAGCAGAAGTTAGAACATGAGCTAGGATCTACGACGAACAGTAATGTAGATGAGCAATGGGCTCATATCAAACAGGCAATGCACTTGGCAGCAGGTTTTGCCTGTGGTCCTAGATCCGTTGTCCACCAAAGACACTGGATCTCGCAAGAGTCGCTGAGTATAATGGAGCAAAAACGGCAGCTTTCGAACCGCAAGGAGACGAACAAGATGCGGAGAAAGTTGTAAAGACAAGTTACGCAAAGCCTTAGGAAGGATCGTGAAAATTGTTGGGTCAACGTAGCAGCTAAAATGGAAATAGCAGCTGCTTCATGCAACAGCCAAAGACTGTTCAAACTTATTCGTGACACCAGTGAACGGTGCACACAGGTCGGTGAAACGATTTGCGATAGAAATGGATAACCCATCCATAGCAAACAGCAAAGGCTTGACCGTTGGGCACAATACTTCAAGGAACAGCTGAGCTGGCAGCACGCTAGTGTAGTTACTCCTGTGTCAACAACTGCGACTCCTTCGGTGGTATCACTTGAGCCCCATCGGAAGTAGAAGTAGAGTCATGCATTCGATCACTAAAGCGAGGGAAAGTGGCAGGTCCCAACGAACCTCCCCCAGTTCTTTTCAAACTGGGTGGGAATGTTTCGATAAAATCACTTACCGTTTTGCTCCGTGACACTTGGAACGGGAAGCGTATTCCGTTAATATGGTGTGAGTCGTTGATTGTTCCCATCTTCAAGAAGGGAATACGCAATGACTGTAGTAATCATCGTGGGATTAGTTTAATTCCGATAGTCGCAAAATTATTGGCCTCGATTCTGCTGCACCGTCTTACACCCGCTAGCGAGAGGAATACCCGCGAACAGCAAGCTGGATTCCGCCCAGGTTGAGGATGCATCGACCAGATTTTTACTCTTCGCCGACTACTTGAAACGCGTCACACGCATCGCCGACCGACAGTAATGGTTTTCTTAGACTTGAAAGGCGCCTTCGATTCAGTTGATCGAGCAGCGCTTTTCAGTACTCTTCATCGAAAAGGTATGCCACAGAAGTTCGTGAACCTACTGAGATCATTATATTCTCATACTTACGGCCGCGTTCGAGTTTTACGGCGAACCATCCGGTCGGTTCGAAACCACCAGTGGTGTTCAACAGGGATGTCCCATGTCTCCATTTCTGTTCAACTTCGTCATGGACGGAAAAATGGAGAGTGCGCTGCAAAATCTTCAAGATGTAGGCGTCGAACTAGGAAATAGTGGAAAGCTATGTGACCTAGATTACGCAGAAGACGTTGTCTGTTTGTCCGAATCCACGGAACATGCTCAGCGTGCATCAGACAGACTCACAAGAGCTGTAGCTCCATTCGGCATGCGCTTTGCACCTTCAAAGTGTAAGGTGATGTTACAAGACTGGACGTCAACGATTCCGAGCTTGATGCTCGATGGGGAGGTGCTAGCAGTTGTGGACCACTTCACCTACTTTGGCAGCAGCGTGACGACGGATGAGAGCACAGTAGTAGAGGTGAGTACGCGGATATACAAGGCTCGAGCGGCGTACGCTGGACTGAAGCACTTGTGGTGTCGATCTGATATTTCACTGAAGTTGAAAGGTCGTGTATACTGTGTCGCAGTGCGTTCAGTTTTGTTGCGAGATTTGGAGTCTGTGTGCTGAAGATATTCGTCGTCTTGAGGTTTTCGATCACCGATGTTTGCGTAGTATCGATAAGATTGGGTGGAATAGCCCATTGAGCAATGCTGGGGTCAGAAATGGAGTACTGGGTACTAGTTCAGAGAATGCTCTATCACACCGTATCCAACTTAGTAAACTTTGTTAGGTGGGGAACGTGTTACGTATGGCAAACACGTTCACTGTACAGTGTCCTATTCTCCGTTCCCCCTAGGGAGTGGAAAAAACACGTGGAGGCCAACAAATGACGTGGCAGTGAGAAATGAGAAAATGTACAGCAAAATTGAGAAAAGTTGGTGCATCACGTCTTCGTGGTTGAGGTCCAAAAGATCTGTCTACCAGTTGGCTGGAGACACTGAAGGATATGGCAGCGAACCGCAAACAGTGGCGATCGTGTTGTCACTTTCTATCGAATCAGAATGACTGATCGATGTGCGTTTGTACAGCTAGACTGTGAATTCCGTGTGTTGGCTACTAGGACATTCTTTCATTTTCCCACCCGCGTAGGTCCACTCCCTGTCCATCTTGTATATTCATACTTTCTAATTAAACGTGCAAAATGGTGAGAAAGGCAGTGGTAGGTGGGGCTTGCCTTACTGTTCAACGCTGTACGATGATGATGATGATGATGATGATGATAGGGTATGTCATAAACGAATGTACAGCCCGTAAGCTGACGGCAAACACGTGTCAAACCCCACAAACGCATGGCTTCCCAAAGTCACACAAACCAGGTTTTCCCCTGAGGCCGATTTTTATCCATGAGATATTCTCCACAAAATCAATAAATCAGGTGGTTGGTTTCTGTCCTCGAACCTGTCACATGTACACAGATCGAATTTTGTATCATATACTTTTGAAATGGAGGATTTACTGGAAATCTCAAATATCAACGGAAACTTCATGCTCTCGTTTGATATCAAGTCTCCGTTTACCAAACTCTCAGTCTGAGAAGTTAAACGGTTAATCTGTGATCATATTGAAGATAACCGATTGCGGGTGCATCTACTCACGCCCATCCTGGAAAGACTGTAATTGCACTACAAATGTGCTGCAGATGTCTCCTTTTCGTTCCAAGGGAAACCATACGAACAAACTGATAGAGTCGCAATTGGAAATCCCTTGGTACAGGTGCTGACTGACTTGTTCATGGCATATATATATAAGAAATGCCACAAAACTCTTGCCAAAGCTGAACTCTATAGAGAATGCGTCGACGATATTATGGACGTAACCGACAATAAAGAACAAGCTGAAGTTGTCCTAGATGATTTTTGATGGGCTTCATAATTTCGTTATCGTCCGAGAAGTCATAATTTTGATCTCTGATCATATAGAAGATAACTGGTTCACGGTACATCTGCTCACGTTCGTCCTGGAAATACAGTTTCAGTTTTCATTGTCCACTGTATCAAAACCATAATAGTAATAACTAGGTAGTTCTTCCGGACTTGTATCTACGCCTAAGCGGTAAGCACGAGCTTCATCTTTGTTTATCACAACCCCTCAGACAGTCGTCCAAAACACGGGGAGAAAGGCGGAAGTCAATAAATTATGTTGCCGTAGCCATGAAATGCACTCGTTCATCGTCCCGTAACCGTAACCGCCCTAATTACTTGATTGTGCTAGAGGACATCGCCATTCTCAGCTGTATGTGATCAAATCTTGCGAACAGACATCACTACTGTTTCAATCTTTCCTGCCGGGGACTATCACTTTCGCATGTCAATCCGTATCGGCACTTCTCTAAGACACTATCATTATTTTGCGCTGCCAAACCTTCACTCACGGAGTTCATTGAGTGTTAATCACAACGATCGGTGGTTATCTTAGTGTTTCCATATGGCACTAGCTGGAAACGGATACTTTAGTTACGTTTATTCTGGCATGGTAACACGTATTTATTCCGCTGCCCCAAGGGATTAGCAAATTGTTCTCTAACTGTCATTCCTAGACGACAGCGATAGTTCTTTCTAGACTCCTCGAATATTAGCGAGTTGCATATCCCCAACACACTTTCCCTGTACTCACCGTTTCACCCAACAATCTCCTCCGTCTTAGTGATGCTTTGGTATCGGTCTGTATAAAGCCAAACTCGAGCTGTCCGATACATTCAAATCTTCTAACGACTGGCTTCATCTAGCTATCCCCAAGACTGTCCCATCACTGTGTGTGTTGTAGTTAGCGCACATATGCACACGTGTATGCATGCACCCACAAACACGCACACTATAACACCCACCCTAACCATCACTCTTTCCCATCAATCCGTATAAGTGGTTCTCAGAAGCGATGAATCACCTACAGACTCATTTTGTTTTTTTCAACTTTTAGTCGCGGAGTTCGTCGAGTGTTACCTACAACCAACAGCGGCTGTCGTAGTGCTTCCAAGTAACCTTTCCACTCTTCTGACCGTCTCTATCTGGTCGCAGTTTTTCGTTCCTCAGTTACGCATTCAACTCGGTGCACTTGTGCCCTAGAGAAGCAAAACAAATGACAGTTTATTTTATCCGTCATAGTAGCCGCACTCAGCTCAGCCGTGATAAAGGTCAACATCGGGATTATAGGTCATGTGCAAAGCAGACCACTGCACTTTGAAATGAAAATGTGAGCGCATTTCAATCACAGAGGCGCATTTCTGCTCCTGCATTGGATGGATGTCATCGAAAGTTGCGTTTGGAATGATCAATGAGCAGGTGCGTTTGGAGGGACGCAAAATATAAATTGACAATTCAAGCATGATCGCTGAAGGCATGTTTGAAAACATATCTCAGAAACAAATAGAAATGAAATGATGTCAGCAACCATGCAGTACAATGGAGGTTCCGTGCATTTCTGTGGAACCATCTGATAGAAATGCCAATGCTAGCTGGTATTTCTGGACAGCATCAACAGTGTTTAAGCTTATTTAGAAGTCCCGCTCCGAAACATTCTGCCTCCTTTGAGTACCGCTGCTATAGAAATTTTCCAGTACGACAACGCGCCTGTACATCGCCCCCTTGTAGTACGCGCGTCTCATACTTATCACTGTGCAAAGGCACACTCGTGGCCTAGTCGACCACCCGATCTCAATCCAATCGTACGTTGGTGGGGTCGGCTCAGGAAAAAACTGGATCAGAGGTGGCAAAACAAATATCTAAAAGGGGTTAAAAACTACATTGAATGAGGAACGGAACCGTATGCCACGACGTACTCTCAGGCGTTTGGTAGCTTGCATGATTGCACAGGTAATTGCACTATCCGTTGGTGGCTCAACCATACACAAACTAGTCGACGTTTGAGAACAATCACAATGTTCTGTTCACGACAAAAGATTTCTATTTCTGTGACGATTGCACCAATGTACGAAGTTCGGATTATTTCGGAGGGGGCTTTTTTGGCGAACAGATTTTTCCCGTCCTTGATGTGCTCGCAAATTTAACAGGTTTGAAGCTTTATACGCGGGTACAGATCGGTACAGTAGAAAGTGCATACAATAAAGTCTCTGGGGTCCACTGCGTCATCAAGAAGAACCTGTTTCCATGGCCCAGAGAACCGAGGTATGATATAACGGACCATTTTCCTCCACCAAAGTCGATCGTTCGGTTTGGGTTTCGTACTTCTCACTTCTTCTCTATTGGTCAGTGAATCACAGTATTCATGATCTACCGTTCAGTTGGGGTTCGATTTAGCCATTTAACTGCTAGACACAAACGCCAGGTTTATCAATGTCGATTCTATTAATCCAATGACAACGAGCGGTCTACAAACGCAATGGCTTTCATACACAGGTGACTTTAAAGTAAAGGTGCGTAAAATCCATCGTTTGGAAACAACACAGACGCAGCACATTCCAGGCAGAATATTTTTATGAAATAAAGCTTCGTAGACCAACCCGGTAAAAGAGAGACTAAAGTTTAATTGCCGCCCATGGTTCGAGTTAAACGACGCCATAGAGTAACTCACTGTCGTCTGACTCGTTACCATACCTGACTATTTGAGACCTTAAGTGGTTCTCCACTCCAAGTCTCAGGGTCTCGTTACCGGTTATCCCTAACAGTGCAGTGGATCTTCGTGGCTACGGGATATGCCCCTACCATCGCACTCTTGCACAAACATGCGATTAAAAAGTTAGAGGTTACCAAAAATTAACAATGTAAACCAGAGTACTGAAATGCGAGGTTCGACGTTGACACAAGTGTAAATGATACGTGTGCAAACAGCTTGTCCAAAGCCTCTGGGCCGAAATTTCGAGATGGCGGTTTTCCTGATAAGTGCTACTGATGATTCTTATTAATGATAAAATGGGACAGTATTGTTGTGCGATTTATATCTGGATAGATTGTTCTGCACCGCGTCAGCTACATACTAAACTTTGTACAATGTTTACCATTTACATTGAAAAATTCTTAGGTTCAGTGACAGAAAACCGGAACATATGTACTTCGCACAGATGTTTAGATCTACTTGACTGGAAATTTAATATTCTGTAATTCGTAGGAAGCACCTGATGTATTACTTCGGAGTCTAGCAGGACTGCAATCATGCAGCCGTACATTTTTCCTTCCACTTTTATTTCGGAAAAAGGCCGTCAATGGAATAAATAGCTCTATTATCTATCCGAGGTTTTTCATAGATGACTAAGGTATGTCTTTTGCATGGCAGACTGATCTGTAAAGTGAAATTTTTTCAACCAGGCTTTATCCAAGTACTAAGTATACAAAGAGTGTAAAAACCTAATAAAATCCCTTCTTCCCAATATTCTTGATCTCCTGGCCAAAGAATATTAGGAGCAATCACATTTTAAAGCGGTATGCAAAAAAGGTTTCATGACGTGACTGGTTTAGAATCGAAGTAAGACCCAAGTGTTGCATTTGTTATTTGCCCATTTCTTTCTATATACGTAGTGATTTTAGGACAAAGTGAGATTACATAATTCACTAATCAGTATCATCTGCGGTGGCAGTAAACTGTTTCAGTTGGATGTTGCAGTAAATAGGTGTCATATCGTGCAAGACACACAATTGACACAGGTCTCAGCTTACTGAGACTCAATAACACAAATTAATTGCCCTTAAGATGCCACACACGATGAAAGCCCGCGGCTAGGTAGACACACAACACGGTACCAAACGAACGAGCTGTACGGAAAACACAGGGCACGAGGCCATGTAGGCTCAATACATAGAACACGAGACACAGAACACAATCACGGACGATGAGTGATATCTGTGTCCTCGTGGGATTCATAATACAGCGGATCATTTGGGTCAAACCTCCTAGACCTGTAGTAGCACAACAAAACTGGCCCTCGGCTGGCCCACAACTCGAACTCAAGGCGCGAACTTCAATGACGCTAACCCACTCACTAGCTAGAGTAAGAAGCCAGACACAACCGGGTACCACGTGTTTACTGGTGCCGGCCAAACCAAGTTAAACGGAAGTGTCAACTCTACCGTTTATTTAGTCTGCAGGAGCGACCCTGTAAAAACCATGCATGAACCAATGAACAAAGTCACACGGGCAGCATAAAAACAACAATGAGAGGTGAGTATGAAAATGTCCAACTGGCGAGAAAAATTTGAATTTCGCAAAAAAAGTGAAATGGAAAGTTGATGTCAGGGTTGAGTTCTGCGGGTTCGAATATATAATGATAAATACTTTTTTCTAAATGGAAAGAGGGCCGAACAGCACAATAATTCCCAAATTTTTGATTTAGCAATCTGTCTGTTTTGTGCAGGGGGTTCACGGGAACTGAGTGTGCCGGCTCATCGATTCCCCTACAACACCGGGCGAGGGTAACGATGGGATAATTCTATCATCACCATCATTGCCTGATGTGTACTGTTGAAATGAAGTAAGTTAAGAAAACAGAGGTCCCAAACCCGATAAGCCGTCTAGCTTGAAGCACTGATGTCGTTCATTCGCACTCCCTCGAATGGGTGTACTCAACAGATGGGACAGACTTCAGTTTGAACCGGCAGAAGGTAAACTTTAAAGATTTGACAATATTTATCGGTGCATCTTTTTTCGAGTGGCTGGCGAGTTTCCCCAATCAGGTTATAAAACCAATGGTACTCAATCTCTCAGCATCGGAAGCTAAGTATTCCTAGTCTTGAGTTCGGAAATTTCATTGGCTTTCAAAGACCTGTGATCAGGTGCGTGATCGTCTTTCGGGACGGTGAGTGAAGCTGGCCTTCAAATCTGTTGATTCGCATTGAAGACAGTACATATCGTACAGAAATGGGAATTGGGAGACGATGAACTTTTACCGTAGTACATTTAGATTGCGGAATAAGCCCATCATAGTACTCAGAACACGAGTTGTAGGCGACCTTTTTGTTTTCATAATAGCTTGTTATTAAGCCTGTCATCAAACTAGTGTGTCTGTGTTATAAAAGAGTCATCCTTGGGCACTTCGAACTTATTCCAGTGACTAGGTACCATACCTCAAAACACAAGTCTAACCGTTCGGCAACAATACAACGGCAAACTGTCATTCCTCGATGGAAAGTATTGCTGCAAACTGATGATTTTATCCACTCTGATCATAAGATAACTGACAGTCGAGTGAGTAAATACAATTTATCACATTTGTCCCAATCCTTATGAGCGAGAACGGGTAGGGGCTGTTCTCGATCTTGTAAGGAATATTTGTACACTCGATAACCTCCACCAGGAATGAAATACTTTCTTTCGAAGTGATGCTTTTTGAATAATGTTTCCGTAGTGTTCAGCTCCTACTGTCGAGTGATAGACAGCCGTCCAGCGACGTAAGGCTATTTCCATGGAAGTTCCATTCAAGAACGGTAGCTCAAGTAGGTTTTTATAAATTTAATTTGAGATGAGATTTTGATTTGACATGCTTTGTAAGCCTTAGTTCGAGCAAATGAAGCATTATTTTATACACTGGCTGAAAGCGGACTCCATAAAGACCTACTATCATAGACTACACTATATATATCAAGGGAACTGTGCACACATTCGCAACAGTGGTTTGTCTAGGATTTGGGCTTGACCCCTTAGTACAGCAAAGGGCAAACTCATCTAACTGCAGTACATACATCATTGTATGAAATAATCCACTCTGTGCAGTGTACACATTGACGGAGTATCCAAGCGAAGAGGTCTGAACCACCATTTTAGATGCAGTAGTTGGATTTTTAATTTACCCGACGTCAGTCGAAAATAAATACGTCCCGTTGAAAAATGAGTAGACCACACTGAGCTTTTCCAGTTATGGCTTCAAAAGTGCTATGTTTAGATGCAAACGGGTAGCATAAATCCAGCAACGTATTCCGTACGTCCACCTTGTTCTATCCAGTAAGGATTTTTCACCAAACTTATATCTTCTACTCAGAACACGAGTTGTAGGCGAACATATGTTTTCGGTGGTTTCATTCTCAAGCCATTACAATCACATTTATACGAAAACGAATTATTAAGAAGAGTTGGAAAAGTCTCACTAGGTCAGTGTAGATAATTAAGGGTGAGGAGGGATGGAATCCTGTGTGAGTGACCAGATTATGTAACCGGTGCTAATTAGCTTACGTCACCGCTGCGCCCGGCTGTGTAACACAGTTGAGTGTTGGCCATGGGAGTTGTAGTGCTTGGACTAATTTTCGCTGCGCGCAAAGCTCAGGCTTCAAGAGGCGGATGATAATTGCCTCTGTAGTTGCTAGTATCCGGAGCCTAATTGCTCTTGACACATGTTGCGGGACCCGGTAGACGACTTTGAAGGCGGACTGCATGTCTATTGAATGCCCAGTTTCTAACAAGTGCGAGACGATTGAGCTTGATACTACTCCATTGCCTCCGTGTCTAAGCCATCGTGGGTGATGCTCCTTGATGCGTTTTGATAGCTGTCTTGCCGTTCGACCTGTGTAAGTAGCACCACAGGTGCACTGAATTGATAGATGATCATGGATGAGGTCAACAAGAGCAGCTTATCTTTATTTTCACATCGGATTATTGATGACGTGAAAAAGACGCATCTGATCTTGGCAGCGTTGAAGGTGGACTTAACCGTGGCACTCAAAATTTTACAGACTATCGGCTGCGACATCTCCCTTGAAGGGGAGTCGGATGAATGATACTTTCTTTTCTGCTCGTGTGATTCTCGCTGGTTTTATCCGTTCGGTCCAGTTTCTTTGGATGAATTTCTCAGGATAACCGTTGCTAAGTAGCGTCTTCCTTATGTTTGATAGCTCGGCCTCTAGAGTATCTGCAGTGCAGATATGTTTCGCCCTGTGTAGAATTCAGCATATCAGATTACGTTTGTAACCAAGTGGCACAAAACTGTGAAAGTGTGTGTACTGGCCATTCCAAGTGGCTTTCCGATACACCTTCCTCTGGATCGAGCCATCAGATCGTCTGGTTAAGTGTACATCAAGAAACGGTAGGCAATTTTCTTCTTCCATCTCTGTGGTGAACCTGATTGCGGAGTGCGCAGTGTTGAATTCGCGAGATACATCACCTAAGTTGGTTTGCGCATCAGCTATGCAGAATATATCATCCACATATCGGTAGTAGTGGTCCAATCGACTTATTGTTCTGCCCAATGCTTGAGTCTCCAGTTTTACCATGAAATTGTCAGCAAGAAGTGGTCCTAGAGGTGACCCCATAGTAACCCCATCCTTCTGGCGATAATAAGTGTTGTTGAACACAAACTGTACATTCAAAGTGCATTGAAGAATTAGTTCTCTTAGATTGGCTGTTGGAATTCCTACGGATATTGCTTCTTCATCAACAAATGAACAAATAAAGTCTACTGTTTCCATCAAAGGTACATTAGTGAGCAAAGAAACCACATCTAAAGAGAACATTTGTTTTCCAGACATATTCACAACTTTAATAACTTCAATAAAGTGAAACGTGTCACGGAGTGTATGTTTTGCAAGTTTCTGTCGTCCGGGTTCTAAAATACTAACTATCCATTGGGCTGTCGTGTGGTATGCCAAATTTGTCATGGAAACGATGGGGCGTGGGGGTAGTCCAGGTTTATGAATTTTTGGAAGGCCATATAGTCGAGGTACGGTGGAGCCTACGGGTTTAAGGCTTTCAAAGAGGCTAGGTGAAATGTAGCCTTGGTCTCTGAGACGTTTCAATGTGTTATTAATTCCATTTTCCGCCTTCTCTGCTTGGTCTTTTTGTGATGCGTCACGAGTGATTTTAGACTGATCACACAAGAGATCTAACATCTTTGTCACGTATGAAGCGCGGTCCATCACAACAATACCGGCTCCCTTGTCAGGTCTGTTTATGAGAATTTGAGGGTTTCGTTGTAGATCCCTAAGTGCGTCAATATGCTTTTTGTTAAAGGACCTTGATTACGGACTTGATATCGCCGATACTGGTAACATGCCGTGACTAATGACGACTTGAAACGTTCTAAATCTTCTGCCGACTTTGGTTTGAGGTCAACAGTTTGTCCTACCAAGTTGAGAATGAAATCACCGAAAACATATGTTCGCCTACAACTCGTGTTCTGAGTAGTACATTTAGTAAACCGCATATCTACATAATGGAGGTTATATAAAAGAGATAACAAATATAATTTTAGGATGGCTCGTATTTTCACTACGATACCAATCTTATTTCCTCGACGAACGATTTCAAGCGTTCATATCAGTGCAAACGCACATCAGCCTAACTAACTGTGTTCCTTGATCATAAATTCTCAATACCAATATGAACACTGACTTTTTCGCTAAGTTTGTCAAAACCAAGTCTTATTGTGATGTCACCTTAGTTAACCATATGCTACAAAAGCGAAACCATATCTTTTCAAAAACCTATTTTCCATAGGATGTCTCGACCACAGACTTTACTTTCCTAAGTCTATGATTCAGGTTATGCTGCTGCACCAGAAACCTTAACTGGCAAGACGTAGGTGTATGCGAAACTTTATAAGCCTACTTTGTTTTCATGTGCCACATGGTAAACTGCGTTCTTGGGCAGCAGTGAGTTTTATTCAAGTGTAGTTCAAAATAACGACCAAATCAACAGTCCCTCAGAGGACAGCAAATATCTTTTGGGCATCAACAAGTGGAGGAAAATGGGGCATAATGAAATTAAAAAGGAGAGACGAGAACACTGCTCAGTTCCTTTTCTCACTTAAGGGAAATACTAATGAACGAGCGAAACGTTCGACAACCGTACCTCAGTTTCAAAGTAAGATTATAAATACAAGTGCTAACAGTAAAAAGACAATCTAGAACTTCGTAACCTTTACGTGTGATGCAAGTATTATGTTTCTTGTTTTTCGCCATTGCATGCAGTACCAGGGAAGATGGGTCATTTAATGAAAGTGAAGTGATTCGACTGCCTCCACACCCGGTCCAGTGCGCTATAGCTTTATTTCCAAAATCTACCCAATCAAGTGAAGCCAGACCGTATCTGTCAGATCGTGTATACACAGCGAAGTCACCTTGTGATTGGTCAGCATATTATCCGCCAATGAATGCAGGCTTATTTTTGCATATAAATGTGTTAGCACCAGCCATATGGGACAGAATACATTTTTGCCATTCTTGTGTGGTCTTGTTATTCTTCTAGTGCGTGTAGTCCGGGCCCAAGTTATTTCATTACGTACGATTGGCTGGTTAGATACGACTTCCACAGAAGGACAGTTCATTGACCCTTCACTCAAAGAAGGAAAGGTTAAGAGGGGTGATGGTGCGTTCCCAATTTCTGCGGTTCGAGGGAAAACCTACCGTTTAAATAACATCTTGCTTTAAATGAGAAACCCATATGTCGGATGAAAGCATAACTAGTGAGTAAGAGGATTCCTGTAGGCCCTGAATCAATATTGTAGTGAGAAGGCTGTACGCAGCCATATTTGTATTCGACTGATGTAAGTGTAAGATCCTGTTGAAGCACTTACTAAACCTTTGTGCTCATGGAGTTTCCTGCGTTTTTGTATTTTGCAGATCAAACACAGGGAACCCTCATGGAAGACACTAATCCTGCGTACTACAATATTATGGTTCAGACCGTGAACTTTAGTGACTGGGATCAGAATGGGTGGCTAAGACTGAACGTGTATGTCGCTGATTGGTTAGTCAATTGTGCATGTTCTCCGGGAGAGTTAGTGGCAAATGGAAAACTGCAGCACTGGAGCTTGAAGCTACGTATCGCACAAGGCCTTGATCGGTTTGGTGCTGTATCTTATCAAAGAACGACCCCAGCTTCCACCTGGTCAGAATCGATTCAAGTGTTATTTCAGAGAACTCCTGGAGAGTAATTACGACTGCACACCGACAAAATTCACTAGTTGTTGTTCAATAAGGTAGTGCGGATTTTCAAGTTTCCTATAAACTCACGTTTATTTTATTAGAGTTCCATTTACAGCGGCTTAAATGAACGAGAATTATGAAGGGAAGAAAAGTTAAGTCCATGGTTGAGGCATCAATCCATCCAAAACATTCACGGGAAGGGAGAGGTAGGCCGCACAGCATGTTATTTATTATCTCACCGTGACTACTGAATCAGAAATCTTCCCACGTGTACCACTGGTTAGGTAGTACTGACAACACTGATTAGGATAAATCATGGCAGTTAAACGAACAGGTTCGAAAGCAATAGTCTGTTGGACGTAATCCTATGCTGTTGGGAGTCGTTTCATGGAGAATTCGCACATACACTTATCCGCCTCAATCGAGGTTCAGGGCTTACAGTCAAAGCGAAGGATTAACAGCACACTTAGGGGGTTGAATTCATTCGTATATATTTTATATTTCAATAATGTCAAAGGTTTTTTCCGCACAAATTCCACCTAAACGCATTATGACATTTCAGGAACTAACTACCTAGGCATGAGAGCAATCCACTACACCAACGGAGTGGACCGGGAATCCATGAACGAACTGGATGAAGTACTACAGTCAATCTATTCGCAGCTCAAAGGACTGATTGAGATTGGATTTGATCAAAACGGTGCTTGAACGATGATATTCCCCACTTTTTTTGTTGTTGATAAACTGTTGTAAAACAAAGGTATAAAATACGGCTATTTTTTCTAACGACCAGAGTATATAAATTGAGATCAACTATATAGTTGTAATCACTTGGTACGATAAAAGGAAAACGCACAGAGCATAAGATCCTGGAAAAATGAGATTCTTCAAAGTGGATTTATTCTAACGTAGCTCTGTTCGATGATATATTTTTCAGCTCAGCCTCACAGACCACATTGTAAACAAGCTAACATTAAGACGTCTTATTGTAAACTTTGTTTCTCTTGTTCTTATGAAACTAATCAATAGGAGACATCAAAGCCCAAATCAACACTGAAAATTCACAGAAGTGCCAGTCAGTTATCCAATCAGGTTAGAAGGAGGAACCATCAATAGTTCATACACGCCAGTTTCAATCTGTGACCTAAGTTAAAGATGTAAAATTGTGAGTCTCCGCAACGTAAACATGGGGTCATCAGAGATGACTGCATAAGTAGATAGACGATGGAAGATGGGTACAAGATGATACAGTAGTTAGAACCAATCATCAGAGCAACTTTATCCTGATTCGGTAATATTTGGTAACAAAGGCAGTGCGCCTGACATTAGGCCATAGAAACACACACCGGTCATGTAACGCAAAACCTCTGAAGATTGTTCATACGCTTGGTTTGGGTTGATCTTTTCCACATGGTCCTTCCCGATCGTTATGCTTGACGTATAGATGATGACCCGTCCATCCCTCGTGCAACTCGTCTCTTCAGTGCTCCTTGATGACGTCATCTCGACTGATGCAGAAAGTTTGCGAATTATTTGCCAAATTCAATGATGAGAAGTTAAAGGGAAGGAACATAAATCGCCTGAGAAACGTTTTGCACGCGATGGCCTAGAATAGCCACACGAATCAAAATTGCATTATGATTTTACCGCGTTGAATAAGCAGTGACATAAAAGGCCATTCAACGATAATCGTTGCTGAATTTAGACTCTTCTGTCATGGGATTGAACTCCGCCGTCGCATTCAATCAATTCCCTCAATTCGCTACCTCATAGTTAGCCGCCAACCCCTTCTTGAAATATTGTAATAAAAGGGAAGTGAGTAAATGAATGTTGCGGCCAAGTTTTAATAGATAAAAGAACAATAGTTCATAGTTTGGGATCTTCCATGAATGATGCTGTTTACATTGCGTTGACCTTTAAAGGTGACCATGTACTCAACAAAGGGCACCAAAGGTTAAATCATATCTTGGATGGCACATTCCAAGTTCAGCAGCTTCGTCATCTACCATCTAACTATGGGGTTGATCTAGACAAATGCGAACTTCCGTGTGTACGTACGTACTTCTAAATTTATTTTAGAGAACCCTTTACTCACGGCCATCTTAAAATGTTTTTTTGCGGCAAATGTGTGTGTGGAAACATAACTACTTCACTCCTATAGTAACTAATCAATACGTTTAGAATTTATCCGAATTTTCAACAACTCCTCACCATTGTACACCACGTTAATCCGCATCGTTTTATTGATGACATTTTTCTGATCCAGTGCAGTGCAGTCGTTTTGACAGAGTCAGAGACCGCAAAAATGTCTAAAAACATGATGAGCTTTGATCTTTGGTAGGTAGAGCGGCATTGTAGTAGCTCTCTGAGGGTAAAGATTTAGTCCATAAATCCACCACCGGTGAAAAACCCAGCCTGCTCCTCACGAGTCTGTTGTTTAAGCGTTTGGAACAACCTACGAATTACAAGGAACTCTAGCAGCTTCGATATTAGCTGGATACGTTTTACACGCCTATGATTAGCGCAGTCTCTACGCGAGCCCTTCTTGAAGATGGTAGTATTAGTTGATTCGTCGATAAGGATGTGGCCCGCTCATGAAGACACCTAACAGACTCCACCAACTTATTAAGAGCTGGCAAAAGACCATTGAAGTCCGGCTCTTTTTGACGTCCTTAGGCTTGGATTTATCTGTGGATCTTCCGAAACCGACCATGGGACGTTTACCGGAAGAGCTCTTGGAGAGGATGACACTGAGGATCAGCTAAATTACTCCACCCGGCTTTCAAATCACCACTGCTATTTGTGAATTGGCAGCTTCACAGATCATTTCACTCACACCTCATGGCTTCCCACCTGCAACTAGAATGAGATAGAACAGGTTGCAGGAATTTCCCATGGCTTCACTATGTTCCATCTCTGACACACATAGCGACCACCAGATTTCGCGAACCCTAGGAAGGACTTGCGTCAAGTACACGTCTCGTTACAAACCGTGTTTCAGTATACTCGATTCCACTTTGGATCGACTGGTGTGCGCCGAGAAAGCGCACAAATTCGGGATCTTACAGCACGATGAGACAAGCCACAGCTCATTAGGTCAGCGGGGTGCAAAGCATTCTTGGTAGTCGACCATTTCTGGTTAATGCTGTCGGGTGGGCTAATTTCTT
Organism: Fasciola hepatica; assembly: GCA_948099385.1. Lineage (NCBI taxonomy): Eukaryota > Metazoa > Platyhelminthes > Trematoda > Plagiorchiida > Fasciolidae > Fasciola > Fasciola hepatica. Next base: position 1,686,573 of record CANUEZ040000034.1, on the reverse strand, counting down.
GCTTCTTAGCTGGCGTGTTTTAGAAGACGGATAGGTGAGACGGATCGGTTAGTTTGTCGCAGTCTAGTTGTCTTTGCAGCTTGCGTTGGGAACGCACACCAGAGCAGATAGATAGTTAAGTACAAACTAGCTCGTGGTCGGAGTCATAATATACACCCCAGTACGATCGACAGTCTCTTGCATGCAGCCGCATCATTTGTGGCTTTTGTGATCGATCTGTGTACTTTGCTGACTCGAAAAGGGGAAAGGCCACGTGGTGTATCGGTGATTGGGTCGTCTGGAATTCGTACTGGCGATGCACACGCGATGGTCAGCGCAAAAACCCTCCTCAGTGCGTTTCGTTCGCTAACAGCCGACCTATTTTACCGTTCTTATCTCTTTTCATAATCATGATCTCGGTCCGGTTCTCTTTACGTGAAAAGTCGTGCAGTATTTTGGTAGAAGGTATCTTTGATTGCATGTGGGTTGAAATCCGCGAGTGCATACGTTGAGAAGACAAACAAGACCTGAAGCTGCTGTCTCAGTGCCATCATAAAGGCATAAACGCAACTTCATAAAATGGTCAGATGAAGGGATTAATTGAATGATGGAACTTAAATCTTGATTGCGAGTTTCTTTTATGCAACACGCTTTGATAGCAAGTAACCCAGGCGTACGAGCTGAACTCCCTGTTGTCCTATACGCATCACAGTTCGCATGTTAAGCATGCTCAGTTTAAATGGGCATACAGGTCGAAGGAGCGGAGAGCCAGCGGAAGCGAAATCGGTGAAACCTGAAAACCAGTCGAGGAAAGACCACAGATACTACAGCTAGTACGACCGACCATTTTTACCGTTGGGTGTGAAAAAGGAAGACAGTATGAAATCGAGTGTGAGATGAACGAGGTAATGAAAAATCAAATTGTTGTGTGCGATGTAAGAAAGAGGATCGTTCTTTTGCATGGAATAATCCAACATAGTAGCAGTATAATTAATCGTGGTTGTACACCTTGTGGGTTGCTATGCTACTCAGTCACCTGGTCCAGAGGAGACCTTTTTAGTCAAAAACGCATATTCGACCTTTGGGCTGCCAAGTGTGTCCTGAAAGGTAGCAACGTTTATTCCGGTGCCCAACAGTACGGTTCATTCTCCTCCTCTGATTAACTTTGTGGAGCAAATGGAACACGACAATGAGTCATCGCCTCCCTTAGTGAAGTGCTACGCTCACCACGTCACAGTGCTAGTTACAGATTCGTGTGGTATCTTTCATCGCGGAACACTAGTCTGGCGGTAAATCACCCACGGCATCCTCGAGCACTGCCGTTGATGTCCAGCCACCGATTATTCTCAATGCCAAGGCCCACCATGATCACGGTTAGCCTAGAGATTGGTTGCCGTTCCCCCACATGCGATCTGAGGACGTGCCCAGAAACATGCGGCTCTGCCCTTTTAGGACAAAATGTAAAAACGCACCCAATTCGGGTAGCATCATTAAACGAATCAAAACAAAAACGAGTTCAGGCAGAGCGTATTTGAGTTCATCAGTCACCGATGGTGTGTTGTCGAAATGGTTGTCCGGGAGTAGAACAAATTTTGCCACATAAAAATAATGATGTTATGCATCCTTTCAATTTCTTTCTAACCGTAAATTTTTAAACGGGTAATTTTATCCCATGAATAAACAAATGCAACATGCTGTATTCGCCAAAACTGAATACAGTTTGACGACAAAGGTGTCAACCTGAGCTGCAGCGGAAATTCCGTGGAAATCGTGTTTAGAGTTCTCTCAGGACTACGAGTGATGCATGTCAAAGATATGCACGCTGTACCCGATGCCTGCAAAGTATGTGAATCATGGAATCCACTTTAACCAATGCACCAGATAAGGAAGAAGACATCAGTGGCGAGATTTAAGAATTTCGTTCACCCTTACCTGACATGTACATGTTAGCTTATATGTGATATAGCGAGAAAGAAATATTGCACTGGAACGGGCTGGTTTCAAAGTTGTTTGCAGTGCTTTCGGTAGGGGGAGGTCTGTTCAGTTAGTGCGAAAACAAACAAAAGTTGTCAAAATTTGTGTACAAAGCGCTGGCTGGTGCACAACGTTATGCATTGCTTCGCTGAATACTATCAGTCTCTGTTTTGGATTGTGCAAAATCGCCCATGGTCAGGCCAACGTTTTGATCTGATTCAATTACGGTTTTTGCTATCAACGGAACGGGACTTCGGGCTTCATTTTCCGTGACACATTGGGTTGAGTTATCGATTTTAACAATAATTATGGTATGTGCACATGTAAATGAAATGCATGCATCTCGCGAGTTGTCTTCTTTGTTTTCAATCTATCTGCTGACAACTCACTACTACACACTGTGCTAGAATATACGGAAAGTTAAGGACTGTCGTTGTCGATTAGCGAACTGAATGCCTTTATTGGATTGTGATATGACTGGTAACGGTTTTGAGTTAGTTTATTGCCATAATGTTGGTAGATAACAAATATTTACGAAAAGTGTCTAAGTAACTCTCTTCGAGCAATAGTGTGGTGGTTGAAAGCGGCGTTTCACAGTTGCGCTCCATTCCTCTATATTACTTTTGGTGTCTTCGATCAGATTTCTTTACCAGCAGTTGAATGAAATCAGATAAACCAGATTTTGATGTTTCTTTCCGAAGTTATAAGGGCAGCTTAAAACGCGGAACAGTACAACAAAGACGTGGATCTTTTAGGCTTTCGGTCGGTCTATGGAGCCCGGCGATGGAAAAAGAACTGGATCAGGATCTGTATCGAGCTCGCCTCCGACCGCCGCGCGCGGTCAGAAATGGCCCGTGATATCCATGGAGCCGTATATCCACTCGCAGGAGATAGTCGCGCAAAAGTAAAAAAGAGGTGGGGTGCACACCGCGTGTATTCTCACACGGCCTGAGTACAGAGACCGCACGCTGGCGTGTGTCGGAAGTAGCGTTCGCGGGTGGCGCGTGCGCAAAACGTAGAGTCAAACAAGTGATAGACACAGTGTGATCGGCTGATCACTATAGAAGCCCCCTCCTACAAGAGCTCCGATTTAGGGCAAGCGAACGACTATGTTGCACCTGATACCGTCAGTCAAATAAGTAAATATTGCAGTTCCCTGTGACTGGAACAGTTCGTGGGTTCAGACCGCAGCTTCGAAATCCTCGGATTCGCTGGTATTGCCTAATGGATGACATCCGGTCAACTGACGGGCAGAACAAACACAACAACGAAAGATACGCGTAAGATCACTCCGAAATGAATGAATTATTTTGAAGTTGAAAATAAACAACTGATTCAAACCAATTTTATTTGCGTAAAAAAACGATGAAAATAGCAAAAAAGCGAAAGAGAGAACAGACAGTTACATGCGGTAGAATTCAGCGGTTGGCATTCGAAGCGAGACATCGGGGAGAACCGCCGTAGCTAGTTACCGAATCCGAAATACCTAGTAGGTTCAACGCGGGAGACGGGATTTTCCGACGCTTATGGCGATGGTGTCAGTGGAGTTTTCTCCCCGCTCACCCCAGTGAATGACCTAGTTCAGGTTCGGTCTGGTAAAGGGGTATTGCGGCCGGTCTTCCCGGTAATTCATGTATCTGGCGTATGGGTACCTAGTGCGAGTGCAGTGGATGATGAATGCGAAAACTTACCGGAGGGCAGTCGAGTTTGTGTCGTTGGCAAACGAGTATTTTGAAAGAGGTGCGAAATTCCTCTAAAACTGGAGGCTTTTAGTGATGGTGTCCGGTGATGGATGACAGATCATCAACAAAGTTGCTTAGTGATGATAAGGAAGTGGTAGATGGCCTCAGTGTGGAAAACAAACAGCGACTGAGCCACAACAGTGGTAAGAAAGAGAAAATTTTGTCTTTCATTTGTGAGGTTTTTTTTGTTTACTCATGGGATCCAAAATACCGTATCTGCGAAACGAACGGTTTTCTTGACCACCCGTCCGCGATTGGAAGTCAATGGAGGCGGCTGTGTTGAAGGCTGCGTCGGGACGACCAGACAACTGGATCACCGACGTTGGTGTGTTCGGCATATGGAACTCCGGGGATTTGAGCGCTGGTCCTGAAGAATTCGATGGGGTGAAATCGGACGGAATGGATTTAGCCAGAAAAGCTGGTCTAAGTCGGTCCATGGTAACCGTATCCTTTCTGCCGTTGTGCTCAATGACGAATATTTTCTCTAGGCGGGGTAGGACCCTGTGGGGGCCGGAGTAGGCAGGTTGTAGAGGAGCGCGATTTACACAAGTGAGAAGACATTTGCTACCCTTTGACGGAGACAACGGCCCTACTAGGTCAATATGCGTGTGTTGAAAACGTGAGTCGACAGTTTGAAATTTTGATAATGGGCTTTTGCCTATGCACTTTCGACTGTTGACATTGGATGCAGGAATGGGCCCATGCAATGACGTACATCACTCGTGTACTGAGTGATGTAATCCAGATGTCTAGACTTTCTGGGAGAGTATCTGTCCGGGGTGGTGCGCAATGCGTGCAACATCGGTTTATGGTCGATGCAGACCATGAATTCGCGTCCCTCTAAGACGTGTCTAAAGTGACGGATGCCCAGGTAAATAGCGAGAATTTTGCGGCCAAAAATGTTGTACTTGAATTCAGTCGGTCGTAGTTTTTGAGAAAAATGCAACGGATTGCCAAGTGTCGGCGAAGTATTGTTGCAGTACTGCACCCACGGCATTGTCTGATGCGTCGGCTACTAACGCGATTGGGGAAGTTGGTGTCAGGTGTGATAGCAAGGCTATATTGCAGCACCGCAAATGCATCTCGAGCGGTTTCTGTGAAAACCGACTGCTTCGCTTTGTCTATTACCAGATCAGTGGGCGGCCGTATTAGCTGAGCGTTTGTGGAATAAAACGCCGATAGAAGTTAACCAACTCGTCGAAACGCCATAGTTGCTTGAATGACGTAGGTTCTGGGTAGTCCAGGATAGCCTGCACCTTATCTTGTAATGGTATGATCCCTGTGGAAGTAACCTTGTGGCCTAGGAATTCGATGGCGTCGACGCCTATTGCACACTTATTCGCGTTGACCATGACCCCGTGTTGAGACAGGCGGTCGCAAAGCGAGCGTAGATGTGCTAGATGTTCTGTTTTAGACGAGTTGGCAATCAGGATGTCGTCAAGATAAGCGAACGCAAAATCCAAACCACTGCATACCATATCGAAGAAACGCTGGAAAGTTTGCGCAGCGTTTCTTAGTCCAAAAGGCATTCGTTGAAACTGGAAAAGACCGAAAGGAGTCGTTACGGCTGTTCTGGCAATATCTGCCTCCACTACTTGTATTTGGTTATATGCTCGCACCAAATCTATCCGACTGAAAATTACCTTACCCGCCAAACTAGCAGACGTCCGTGGTGCGCGGAACACGATATCGATCGGGTGTAGTCACTCGGTTGAGTGAGCGACAGTCCCCGCACGGTCTCCAGTCGTCCGGTGACTTCTTTGGGACCATGTGTAGCGGTGATGCCCACGGACTGTCGGAAGGCCGGATAATTCCCAAGTTGAGCATACGTTGGAACTCGGAGCGGACTACACAGAGCTGGTCTGGAGCCAACCTGCGGTGTCGAGCGTAGACCGGCGGTCCTTGTGTGACGATGTGATGGGCCACATCAATGGTGATTGGAGGCAGGTTGTTGTTTGGGCGGACAAGATAAGGGTACTCGCTGAATAAATTACCAAATTCTGGTCTGGACGTGGGAATTGGCGTGAGGATCGTTGGTGATTAAGCTTGGGTCAAAGAACCAACCACGAAACTCGTTGTAACTCGATTTACGAGCTGTCGCTTACCGGGATAGACTACTAGAGCATGACTTTCTAAGAAATCTAAGCCTAGAATAGCCTGGTGCACTTAGGCGACGACGATGTCCCACGGGAAAGGACGACGCAGGCCAAGGTTTGGGGTGACAAATTGGCTGCTGTACGTTGGAATCGAAGTGTCGTTGGCGGCTTGCAGTGTCAGGGTTGTAGGAAAGACAGTGGGCCGTTTTGAAACCGGTATTATACTCACCTGCGCTCCCGTGTCGATCAGGAAACGCACACTGGTAGTCCTGTCTTTCACACATATGAGGCGACAAGGAACAGGGGAGCCGGTAGAGCTTGTCGCTATCACCTGGTTGGAGATGAAACTACAGGGCTTTTCGCATTTGTCAGCTTGAGATTCGAAACGGCGGTGGAAGTAACACTTGCCGGATCGGTAATTTGGCTTAGGGGCACAAGTCGTGAAATGACGGTTGGTTGGGCTTTGTTTGCGAAAACTGCTGAGGTGCATTCCTGTTGTTCAACCACCTGCCTCAAAACGCGAACCTCCTGACAACGTCTGAATGTCAGAGTTGCTACTGGGTGCGTTGTGGGGAGTGGTTTTTGATGAAGGGTTAACGACAGCATCAAACGGAACAGCGGTGGCGGTGCTGAACGCGTGGGACTGTGAAGCAAATGCGTTGGCATGCTCGAGGACTTTGTCTGCAGCCTCTGCGCACTTATCTGACTTGTCGATTTGTATTAGAACAGCTACTATGCTTGGGGTATACGGTGGGAGTCGTTTCATTAATAGTTGACGCAGCATTGCATCATCCATGGACGTCGTACCTATTAATGAACGCATTTTCCGTAGCAACTGTGAGGGTGTCATTTCTCCCAGTTGGATTTCAGAGAAGTCGTGCTGGATACGTTTCTCTACCGACGCTGCCACACGCCTAATCAGAGTTTCCCGGAGTGTGTCCTACGGGTTGTGATCCGGAGGGTTCATAACGATATCCCGGAATTATGGGATCACACTAGCTGCGGATTGCTGAGAGCAGTTTATTATATTCGGACTGCTGACTAGATAAGCGAGCCTCCTGGAAATGATACTCGAGGATGGCGGTGAAAACCTTGGGATCTTCCGGTGTGAAATCCGGTATTTTCATGTGCGCTGCACAGCACTCCGATTCATACTCGAGCTTAGACTCTCTGCTGATTGTGAAATAGGTGTACTATGGAATAAACAGGAATGAAAACTGGCCGGTGCAATAATGACGAGCAAAGAAGTGAGGAAATAGTTGTGCCTCCAAAAAAATGTACGCAGTTGAAAATGTCCAATGGGGAATATATATATATATATATATATATATATATATATATATATATATATATATATATATATATATATATATATATATATACGATAAAAAACCTAACTAATGTTAGACCGAATATATGACCGACAAACGGAAGGAAAAATTACCGCAGACGTGACCTGGCTAGGTCACTTCGGTGGAATTAATCAAAAACTATAAATGGAATGGGCTCACCAATTATTGGAGGGCACACTCCCCCAGCTTCTATGATCCCGTTCGCTGAGGAAATCAACGAGAAAAGACTGTGGAGTGCCAACCGCGTGTATTCTCACACGGCCTGAGTACAGAGACCGCACGCAGGCGTGTCGGAAGTAGCACATGCGGGTGATGCGTATGCGAAACGTACAGTCAAACAAGTGATAGACAAAGTGTGATCGGCTGATCACTATAGTATCAGCAATGCGTTAAGCGTAGCGTTGGGAACCAGTGGTCATACACTGCGAGAAGAGCTGAATATAAATAGTCTGTGATTGGGACAGGTGTTACGCATGCCAACAGGTAGACTTCCTCGGTGTGCGTTGTTGCCCGAGGTAAGTAATCGGTAGAATGAAGTTCCATGTGGCTAGTTCATGACACGATAAAAAGGAATGAATACTTTGATCAGTGAGCTTGACCAAGTAAGGTGAGAGACACCTGTTTTGCGTTCCGCTACATTCATCTCTAAGATAGTTGGATACATTAAGTGATATGGTTGGGCACCGCGGCCACTGGCGTAGTTGCATCCAGGCTCTTTTTGTAGTGGTGATTTCCGCCTACCACTTTGTTTCCGGATCTTCCCAACTTATGCTTCCTATATTTTGCTCTCAACTCAACGACGCTGCGAGGCAGCAGCCAGAGTACCCAGTGCGAAGTTGACTGCTGAATAAACGGAACAGTTGCTCGGCTGTAATCAATATCAATTCAGCAAGAATTTGCCGTAAATAGCGAAAAAAGGGTGAAAAGCTGCGCAGTCACATTATATTGCAGAAAATCGACTAGGGACAGTTTATAGTCATCTCATCTCAGTTCATACGATGTGAGACTGAGGATGGTTGAAGATACGATAAAAACCTGCGATGGGTGTATATGCGCGTGGGAATATGAAGCGGACAAATTCATGATACCCTCCCAAGCTGAATTGTGATGAATCAGTTATGTCCCGAGGGTCAGTTCATGTATACGTCGTGTCGGTATTATTACAGGCCTCAAGATGGGAAGTCAGGCCCTTATTGCTTCGCATACAGCAATTTGCGGTTACATATCTCGCCATAATGGCCTCAGCAGTAGCAAGCGTGCACATCTTAGTTTGGTCGATATCGCGGTCTGTGATAAATCAGAACCGTTCCCCGAGAGAAACAGACACAGAGCAACTGAAACTCGGTAGCATCACTGAAAAACGTTTCTGGTATTCAATTTCCGTGGAGTAGATTCTCAATTGCTTTTATCTTATTTATTTATTTCCGAAAATATCCGGTATTCAATTCTTGAACCGAATCGCTGTCCGGTGTCAACGCTCAGTCTATCATTTGATATCATGGAAGCACTCAACAGCTGTGGTGTTCAGCCAAAGAGTCATCAACAATGCTTTTGAATCGAGACTCGAACCAGGGGCACACGATTTTGAGTTACACGCACACCGCACCATAGGCATACCTGGAATACTTACTTACTTTTACTTTTACGCGACTATCTCCTGCGAGAGGATAAGTCGGCTCCATGGATATCACGAACCATTGCTGACCACGCGCGGCGGTCGGAGGCGAGCTCCGTACAGATCTTGATCCAGTCCTTTTTCCATCGCCGGGCTCCATAGACTGACCGAAGGCCTAGAAGCTCTACGTCTTTCTCGATTGTACTGGTCCACGTTTTGAGCTGCCCACCAAGGCAACAACGCCAACCAGGGCAGGGAGTGGGACAGAGTGTTTGCTTGGTTAGCTCCGACTCGGGTCGCCGAAGCCTATGGCCGAACCACTGAAGTCGTCGACGTTGAAGGAGGACGGGGAGAGCATCGATATCACAGCATCGTCTCCTTACCTCGTCGTTGGAGACCCTGTCGCGCCACTTGACTTTGAGGATTTGCCGCAGGCACCAGTGGTCGAAAACCTCCAGCCTTCTGGTATCCTCAGCTCGTAGTGGCCAGGTTTCGCAGCCATAGATGAGTACGGGCCGGATGGCAGCACGGTAAACACGAACTTTGGTTCTTAAGCTGATTTCACTGCGAGTCCACAGCGTTCGTCTTAGCTGAAGAAAGGCTCTCCTGGCGCTGTCGATCCGTAATACCGCTTCATCTTTTGCCTGGCCGTTCGGAAGCAGAGTTGAGCCTAGGTATTTGAATGAAGGGACGTATTCGACTGGTTGGTCATTGATCGACAGTTGTTGAATTGTCGGGCCCAGATGGGTTGTGAAAGCCTTTGTTTTGGTCGAGTTTACTTCAAGTCCGATGGACCTCGCGAAGGAATTGATTCGGTCGAGGATTGGTTGTAGCGTAACGGGAGAGTCTCCAAGCACGCCAATATCATCCGCGAACTCCAGGTCCGAGATGTATACTTCCTGGCTAAGCTGAACGCCAGGGTAGTTGTGTAATGCCTGTCGCATTGTCCAATCGATGGCGTAGTTGAACAGCACCGGTGAGAGGGGACAACCCTGCCTAACTCCGGTAGTGAGTGTGAACTCGCGGGACTCTTCACCGTACATACGAACCCTAGCACCGGTTGTCGAGTAGTATCCCCTTAACAGCCTTAAAAGCTTATCGGGCATTCCATCGGATTGGAATATGGTCCAAAGAGACTCGCGGTTCACCGAATCAAAAGTTGCCCGGAAGTCGATGAAACAAGCTACCGTCGGCTGCTGGAACTTATAGCGGTGCTCCAGTATTCGACGCAGTGTGAAGATTTGATCCACACAGCCTCTGCCACGGCGGAAACCCCCTTGGTTCGGGCGAGTGCGCTGGTCTCTTGTCTTGGAAAAACGGGTTAATAACAACGAACCAAAGATCTTTGCGGCCACATCGATCAGGCTGATCCCTCGGTAGTTCTCGCATGCCGATTTATCACCTTTCTTCGGAATGGGCAGCAGTATGGACATTCCCCAGTCCGGTGGAAATGCTTCCGCTCTCCAAATGGAACCAAAAAGTGTACACAACCTGTCAATCAATGACGATGAACATGCTCTATACACTTCTGGAGGGATGCCATCTTCCCCAGCAGCCTTTCTGTCTTTCAGTTTGTTTATCATCTCCGTGATTTCCGCGGTGTTTGGCGGGTCACAGTTGCTTTCGTACTGGGCTGGAGGGGTTGATATTGGTTGGTCCGTCCGGTGGTCCGTAGGCCGGTTGAGCAGCTGACTAAAGTATTCCACCCATCGGTCCATTTTCTTGCTCTGTTCAGGTATTAAGTTTCCTGCCGTGTCACGAAGAAGGGAATCTTGCTTACAAAACCTATTAGAGGAGCTGCGAATAAGGCGGAACAGTTTACCGAAGTCACCAATTCCGGACGCGGTCTCCATTTTTTCGGCTATTTCTATCCAGTATCTTATGCGATCAGCCTTGGCGGAGCGTGTGGCCTCTCGTTGCAGTCTGCGGCGTTCGTTACTACCTGCCAGTCGCGCTTCGTGTGCTCTGGTTGACAGCTGGAGCGTGCTCTCCGAGATCCAATCCTTTGTCCGCCTTTTCGTTCTCCCGAGTACTGTCCAAGAAGCTTCCTTGATTGTCGTCATCATTCGAGTCCACTGCCCTCCCACAGAAACTTCATCTGCCTGTGCATTGGTTGCGTTGGTTAGTCGGGTTCTCGCTTCTCTGGATTTCCTAGGGCAGCAACGTTTATCCGAGAGGGTGCAGACACTTTAGCACTTGTGGACAGATGAACTTTGAAGCATGAGCGTAGGAGGACATGGTCGGTGCCGTTTGTGTTGCCCGTTGTTGCACCTCGGTACGCTCGGCAATCCTCCACAGACGAGGCCCAACGGGCTCTCACCAGGATGTGGTCGAGTTGGTGTGCAGTGCGACCATCATTGGAGTACCATGTGAGTAGATGCTTCTTGGGGTGTTGAAATCGAGTGCTGCAGACAACCATTCTGTTGATGTCGGCTAAACCAATCAGTCGGCCACCGTTCTCGCAGCGTTGGCCAAGGCCGAATCTCCCGAGAATATGGCGAGTAGATTCGTCGACCGTACCTGTGCGAGCGTTCCAATCTCCTGCGATGAAAAGTACATCGCGCCTCGAAACCCGGTTGATTACCTCCTGCAAATTAGTATAAAATTCGTCTTTGGTTTCGTCGTCAGCTGAATTGGTTGGAGCATAGATCGCGATCACCGTCAAGTCGTGCGCGGAGCCTTTAAAAGGTGCCAAGGCGAGTCTGGATGAGACGGGTTCCCAAGAGATCATTGCATCATTAGCTGCTTTGTTCAGAGCAAACGCGACACCGTAGAGACCGGAGTTGTCTTTCGGGCCACTGTGATAGAGCCAGTAGGATGTTTCCACACCCGGGACCTTTATTTGTCGGCTACCTGAGTTGGGCAGGCGGACTTCCGAGAGGCAAGCAATATCTACGTCATAGTCGTGTAGAGTTCGCATTGTGATGCACTGACTGCCGACGTCTAGAAACGTCCTGACATTCCAACAGGCTATGTGTTCTTTTCCTGCAGCGAATAATCCCAGCTTGTTGTCTTATCACCTCGACCGCCGGGACACGAGGCGCGTCGCTTACCGGGGACGCCGTAGCATGATGAGCGGTTGAGGTTTCGTGAATAATCATAGAGAGTCGCGGGAGTAGGGTACGAAGCGGTGTCCCCAGCACCGTTCGGCCTTTTTGTTCGAGGTTGCACCTCTAGCCCTTGCACACCCAAGTGCAGACTACAAGGCAGCAGGGTGTTTCCAGAGGAGCCGGTGACCTGCTGTACGGTTCGTTCGCCTCCTCTGGAATGCCGGATCAGGCAGTTGAACAGGTCTCCTTTGTGGCCGTTGGATCAGTAGATCTCGTCCGCCCATTCAGAAGGATCTGTCTTCACATGCCGAACACCGTCTCGCCGAAGTTTTTTAGACCTCGGTAACCCTCAACCTGGTTTAGCCCGCCTGTCGAGCGGTTTACCGGGGTGTGGCCGCTGATGCATGCTTCAGCTTCGTGGAGCCACAGGTGAGAGTTGGGTGAATGATGGAGACCAAAGAGATGGAGGATGCCCCAAGGGACACGACAGTCAACCAACTCAGAAGTGCTACTCCTCTCAGACACCCCATACACCTGGAATGGCTCTCAACGGTTCATTTTGTGTCAAAGGTGCATGTTCTGACGCCCTTCCGTAATTGACTTTGAAAGGTAATAGCCAGTCGCCCAGGGCCGCGATCGATCCCCATGCCAGGCGCCTTCTCGATATAGGCCTAAGTGAAATGAAGGCATTACAAAAAACCTAGGGTTTGACTATTTGAACAGCTTGAAAACCAGATTTGGATCACTTCGTAAGCAATTTCGACCTACTACTCAAATTATTCACATGTTCGTCCAGCTAAACCGGAGAAACGAAAAGTCGTTAGTCCTAATATGATGATGCAGTTTTGCTTTCACTGACCGAATACTCGGAACGCAATAATATGACGGGAAAAACAAACACAATGAAAAGTTAATGCCGGAGAGGTTTCCCATGTAATTACTCGAATAAGAAGTTAAAACGTACAACGGTCTCATATGGTTTCAGATTTGAAAATTCATAGCACACGAGTCACTGACTATACAAAAAATAAGGAGCCCGCATGTACGTTTGGTTTGCTCTATGAGTGCATGTCGTTGTGCCTAGTGAGTTTGTGTGTGATCCCGAAAAGGAAACCCAAATTCCGTGCTATGCGGAAATTGAGGCGTACAGTACAACCGTGTCCAGCAGCACAATGCACCATTGTCGATCAACAGAACGGTTTCCGTCGGGATGAGGACAAATTCATCAAGGCATCTATGTAGCTGACGCGTTCGACCGGATGTCCTCGAGCGAATTGGAATTCTACGGGTGGAAGAAAATGGACGAATAAAATTTAAAACAGATAGCTTTCCGAAATTGGGAGGCAAACCTCGGAGTACTTCATCAGGTTCTCGGCCCATTTCTTCAACAATGTACCTGGAAGAGAATGGGGAAGAAACGGTTACGTTACACAAGTATATACCTACATATCCAAAACGATGGTATTTTTCCACTGGCCCGAACGCCGGAGCGATCTCAACACTTCAAAAAGATGACACAATAAGAGAGGAGGAAAGGAATGAGAACAAAGTACTTAGACAATGATTGATGTCAACATTTTCCCCCACATGTTATTAGAATTGTTTTCATGAGACCAGTGTTTACTTAGCACTCGTGTTGTTGGCGTCATCCGTAAACTGCGTTTCCTGCAATCACCAAATGGAAATATCATTCAGCTCTTTAACTAGATTTCTTAAATGAAGAAGGATACACTGTGGTTAGTGTCAATAAACATATTTCAATATACGGCTGATTCGTTAAAACAAATGGTAGAAGACAAGCTTTTATCCGGTGTATCACGGTGCATATTGAGTACTGGAATCAAAACGGTAGAACAGATAAGAAAAACAAACTGCATATCCAAGTTGTTATGTTGTCGTAGTATTTACATGAAGTAGTGTATATTGATAACCGCCATGTTGGTTTCTCGGATTCCGCGGACATGCCACAGTAACTTTCGCAGGTGGTTAGGGCAGCACTGTATAGTTTGCGTTCTACACCTTCATTTCTATGAACGCCAACACACACATTGACTATTATGAGAGTTTACGTACTCGACTTCTGCTCTCAACGCTGATCATTCTAGCCCAGTATTGGAAGAACAGCCGACCACACAACGCGCTAAAAGCTTGTGCATTCGTATGAGAATGATATGCCATCAAAAGTAAAGATTGAAAAATCTGGAAAAGTGCCCGGGCACGACTCAACGAGTGTTTTTCTCTATTCTTGTTGGGCTGGTTTTATCAATGTTCAATCAGCTAGTTCAGCCACACGCGTCGGTGGTGTGTTGAATGGTTGACCCGGGTTGGTACGTCCACAGCGATCAGTAATTTAGCTTCAGGGAGGTTTATGTGTTTTCCCGACGAGCAGACTTAGAGATCTTACATGTTTACTCATGAGTGCAGTGGAAGTGCCAAGCCCTATAGCCTAGAAGACCTACTTCACTACCAAGGAACACCGGCAACTGGATGACAATGGATTTTTGTTTGCCACCAAAACAACCGGCGTTGGCGGGGCCTCAAACCTCTGACCTCCGAGGTGGTATTCAAACGTTCCTCCACCGCGGCCTTGTATCTGAGGTGGATCCGATCAGTTCGGTGATGACCAAAATTCGACCGTTTCCCTACCTTACTAGTCTTCAATCAGTGGCATAGTTAGAATAAAAGAATTCACTTGCATTGACTGTATAGTTCAGTTTTATCAACTAAGTGGCAAATAACGTGTCTGCGGTCAGCATAAGTGGACATGTAAATTCCAAACGTTGTTATCTTCGATATGAGTAGTATGGCACTGTATCTGGATGATAGGACAAGATTTCCCCGGAAGCACACGGCCGGTTTCGCGGTTGTTGTCTCTCATCAGGTATGCGTACCCGGTCCTCTTCCCCCCAATCATTCTTAAACTTGAGCACTCCGCAGTTGATTTGCAGCTGTAGTCTCATTTGAATCGAATGGAGCGTGCGTGGATGGGGAGTCCAATTTTAAAATCACACGGTGATTCTAAAAATGGACTCCCCGTCCATGCACGCTCCATTCGATTCAAATGAGATTACAGCTGTTGTTATCTTCCCTATCAATTTTCACACTATTCCAATAAGTAGTGTTTGAAATAAGAATGATCATTTGATCAGCGTATACGATATCAAACCGGTTTTGAAAAAAGCTAACGATTAAAGCATTTTACACTCCCGTATTTGGTGAATTCAGAGAGAGAGAGCTGAGAACCGGCCTAGTCATGACGAGTAGGTATCTCACGTTCACGCATCCCGGGGTCACAGTGCCATTCAGATGACAGCGGAATGCCGCCTTACAACGATCAACCGCAATGACCAAATTCCAGCCCATTTAGTTCCGGGTTATTAGTCACCGGTTTATTCCACTTGACCATCCCATCGTACCGCTTTGTCTCATTACGATCCTTTTGGAAATAGCGAGAGTAATCACTGAGATAGAAGGAGCGGATAACCTGGTGGTAATCTGTGCGTGTGTGACTCACACATTCATGCACCCCAGGTTCACAGCTCCAGTGAGGACAAGGTAGCTTACACTGCGGATTATAATTCCTAACAAGGACGATGCAGCTGTACAGTGCTTCAATGGGGATTCGAGTGTTGATACCGTGATGAATCTCTTCACTGAAAGTCAGAATACCTAACGCGATTACAAGATATGAAGACAGGAACAAGAATCCAAAAAGGTGGACGACGAGAACACCGACTGAAAGAACACCGCCAGTGTCGATATTTTGTCATGCTGCTAGGTGTCTTCCATCGGTTAATCCCGTGGAACCCCGCTGATAAACGTGGCACAGGTTCCCACAGTAAAACTACGTGAACTGCCTGCAACTTCAGGAATTGATCAAACCAACTTTTATCACAACCACTTTCCGCTTAAGTTCGCTTTTTTCACCGGTGGCGGTCGAGTCGTTTAGGGTGTTTCATTACCACCTCGGAAGTCAGGAGCTTGAATCCCACCACCGCCAATCATTTGATGGTTGACGGGAATTCACTGTCGTCCAATTTGCTACCAAACCTGATCTTCTGAGGTCTTATGTAGTTCTCAAATCCAAGTCTCACGGTTTGGTCGCCGGTTAAATCTAATGGTGCAGTGGGTCTTCTAGGCTATGGGATGTACCGCTTCCACGGGACCCACGAGCAAGCGTAAAATAAAATAAAATATCCGTAGACATCAACGCATGATCAACCAACTGCTGCGATTTGTTCCGACTCGGTACCCAAACCATTGACCGACGTCTTATTTGCACTACTCTACCATCAACCTTGCCTTCGTTGATTCAGAGAATGGTTTCTTCAATGGTCAAACACCACCTAGTCCATCTTAAATGACCAAGCTTAGAAACTAAGAAATGAAAATTATGTAAGTGCAACAATGAATACACGCGTGATTGAGGGACAAACCAGTATCATGCTGACCATGGAGAAGAATGAGGTTAGCACAATACGAACGTGCCGATCCTCAACCGCTAATTGCTTCAGTGAGTAATGGATGCACATCAAATAAGACCGAAGTGACACTTCATTTTGGCATATTAAAGCAGGCGAGCTGTCGACCGTTGGTATAAGCCCCCTGGGGATATACTAGGGCTGTGGTTTGAATCCCATTATCGACTTTGGTCTCATAGGTGACAGAAAACAATCCCAGCAGTTGCTTGGTTCCTTATCCCACACCTGACATTATGTGCATATCCAGCATCCAAAGTTTCATGGTCATGGTTTCCAGTGAGCTTCGCTGGTGCAGTGGGCTTGGGGTCAGGGGGTTAACTTTATTACAGCGACGGGCCGGGATGGAACAAAAAAACACAAACTGCCATAACTCCACCAGAATCAACGTTTAATTAGAGGCGGCGGTGGTGTAAGCGGATGAGTTTATACCGGTGACGACTTGATAGTGATCGCCGGACTGATCAATTAATGGCGTTTAATAGTCTCTGACAGGTGGTATACTATTAATTTGCCAAACCAACCATCAACCCGACTACGAGTTAAATCTCTAGTGTTTGATCTCGTGATTGCAGTATTTTCATTCAAAAGACTTTATCGAGTTGTCAGATAGAGACGAGTGGAAGTCACTTTAGTGTGTTCTGGCGGAATATATAGTAACTACAATTATTATGTGCATGATCATTTGCGTGTATAGTGTAACTTTGGACATAGTTCGTGTGACCTCAAAATTGAGCAGTTTCCCGATCGTTTTGGTAAGCGTATCGGGTGACTTTGGAAAATCCTGGACAAGTCAGCAAATATTATTTTGCTTCACTGTTCCTCCTTCATTTTTGCCGGCTTTCAAGTGAAGACGTTTTTTTCATTTTGCAAAGGTTCATCAAAGTTATATCACGATCCAGTGGTATCGCCCGCACTAAATAATTCCGTTTCCCAGCAGAGAAGCACTTTGCTTTGCGTAACCAATCTTGGAATTACACCACAATTCGATGTTATTTGAGGAAATTGAAAAGCGGTAGTCTGTTGCTGTTGAAAGCAGACGGTTCTAGTGAACCGCGTTGTCGCCTGCGTTTATGAATGAAGGGGTCATTCTGTTCCTTCAATTTCATCGACTTGTAGTCGCACAACTTAACAGCCGAAATGATACCATCACTCATAGTTTCCCTCTGATTTTCAATCTCAATGATCGGTTTGATATTCAAGTCAGACTGTTGCTGAGAAGCAGGAATCCGTGAACTACCGCAACTGATCAACTGTTACTGGTTGTTACAGGGGAATAAGATCCGCAAAATACTCACAAATTCACCAGACCAGTGTGAATATACACGAGTGAACCTAGAACAGGTTAACGATAAATATTGTGACAATGGATGATGTACTGTCGAGCAAATATTACTTAAATTGTTATTTTACTCGGGTTCTCCATACAAGCACTTCAAAACGGAACAGCACGGACAGTTTATTAGCAGTAGGTGCGTCCATATTGGTTGATATATCACCAACAGCGACGTAGGAGTAAGTCGGTAGCTTCGTACGTTTGCTCCGCGCTAAAATGGAACAACTTTTGGCATTTTGATTGGCAAATGTCGGTATTGGTCATCATCATCTCAAGCGGACAATCCACCGCGTCTTTTCACTGGATGTCAAAATCTAACTACTTCTGTCGTTTTCGGTGGCATACATAGAAATTCGACCCATCAGGGGTGGATTCACTTCCATTGAACAACCTTTGAAAATGGGTGTTGATAGCAGCTCATTTCGGTACTGTTCAACGGCTTCTGATCGCTGACCTTGGCGTTTAGGTCGCATACGTTTCATCACCAGTCAAGGTGACATCGTCAGTTGCGGAGGATGTCCCCTCGACTGGTGGTGAAACGTATGGGACCCAAAAGTCAATCTCAGCGATCGAAAGCCATGGAACAGCTGTACAAATAGATTGATTTCTCATGAGCTTAGCAGCCCAACCCACACACCCAATCGCCCATTCAACAGACATGGCTTTCAAGGAGCTTTTTCATTGGAGAGGAACGTGGTTATTAGTTCAATTGTTGTTGACTATACATTACTTACTGCCCACGAATATTGCAACAAAATTGAGTAAAACAGAAAAACACAGTGTTACTTTACCTAAGCCTGACGAGAACTACCCTAATATTACTACTGTGGGCCGTTTTGAGTAACACAAAGGGATTATAACTCACCTGCAAATAAGATAGCCGGTTCGGTTAACACCATGAGTACAATGCACAGCAATGATACCATCTGCGGAGAGTTAAAAGGGTTAGCTTCGTTGTAGTGTACGACCACGATAGATTTGTCATGCGGGAAAATTACCAGCGCAATCAATTAAATAGAAAGAGATATTTTTGGGCGGTTACTCGCATAACCTAGTCCTGTAAACGCCTTTTAATTGTTAATTCATAATTCAGCAACGTGCAATATTTCCGGGAAAGGGACCGGGGTTAATCAGAGGCCATCGAATGGCGATGTGACCGGTGATGGACAATTTCAGGATCTTCAGTCTACAATGATGACCGTTCGTTTCACCACCGCCGAGCTGCACACTAACCTCGATGAAATAGGTGTTTAAAAGTTTCAAGCGACGTCAAAAGTGATTACTTATGTCATGATCGCTTATCGTCGAAGTCCCGTGGGTGATGGTCCTTGGTCTTGTCAACTCACTGTTTCATGTTTAAAATATGGAGTTCGGTGGCTTTCTATTTTTCTGAGGAGAGTGGGTTCGGTATATCCGTGTGCTTAGAGGTTAATGGAACTGTTAGAACTCGATTACTGCTATTACCGCATGTGAAGAAACCCGTAACCAAACAGGAACTGCATGAACGTATTGATCTCTGAATAGATCATGATTTTGATCTTTTCAGAATGCTCCAGACTTGTCTACACGTCTTCTCTTTCGAGCGAAAAATGTATCTAAACGTAGATTTCCCGATAACATTAGATTATCTAGTAAGTTCTGTTCTCTCCTGTAAGCTGCAGTAACCCTTCGTTCGGCGTCGTTTTTTTCATGTCCATTTTCTTTTAGATAGATGAATGTGACGTGAATGTTGAAAAATATCACTGTTTAATTCGCCCTTTATTCAGTGGAGCAGCTGCTTTAGGCGCCAATGGGCCGTTTCCATGTGTCGTTCTCCTTTAAATTTTATTACTTTGAACGGATCATCACCAGAGAGAAGATCACAATACCACTTGGAATTCACACTTTTAGCCATTGAGGAGCTAAGAGTAACTTGTCGGGTCACCAAGATGCACGCCAGTTTTCCTGTTCAACTTAGTGAATCAAATGGCCCTAGAGATATTTTTGTCATGTAAGGAGTGAGGGTGAACTTTTACCAACCTCCAGCCTTGATGCAGTCAAGCGGTTCTTAAAGCAGCACCGCTGGTTTAGATGCGCCGGTGGTCAATTGTATGGTTGATTCATCACTTCTGTAAACTTTGTCGAGTAAACGAAACATGAAAACGAGCTATGGCTTTATTTGCCGGCGGGCCACAATCGCCTCGTCACAGTTCTGTCAGCAAGTTTATGTGGCGTTTTATAACGGAGAACGCTAGTCGAGCGAAAATCCTACTACATCCTCGAGGATTGTCGCCGATCGGTCACGGTCGCTTATTTGGGGAGACCACCTTATTCATGATTAAGCGCGGGAGCAACCGTTCCCCCATCCTCGACCTGGGGACGAACCCAGTAGCATACAGCTCTGCTCTGTCCGGACTGGATGGCCGAGACCCTTGCGGATAACTGCAGATTCGCCCGAGAAATTCAATTCTTCTGTCACCGTCGAATAATCCCGTCCTTCTAGAGCGAAGTGCTGGATAGATGATTCCGCCGATGCTTATTCATCTGAGCGTTTGGTGACTAGATGGAAGGCGGTAGAGCCCGGTTGTTATTGAAATGGATTCTGAAGCGCGCATGGACAAGAAAGTGGTCAGTGGTAGACAGTAATCTAAATTCACCCGGCTTTTTACGACGCCCGATCTATCAGAAACTTATGTGATCGTCTCAGCATTACAAGACACAAGGTCATGGTTGCCAGTCCCAAGTGGCAGTGATGTGCGCAGCTGTGATTATGCACTCATGCGCAAGTACGGAATAAAATAAGGTCCTTTTGTTCATCAAAGTTAGGTTTTGTTATAATGTGAATCGTCGAACTCAGTAAAATGAAGTCGTCACCTTCGATTGTGTACCCCACCTACACTTTGGCGATTTACCACTCCAAACCTGGGGTTGTGTGACTGTGGGGTACATATTTCCTACTCGTCCCTTTATTCAACAAAAAACACCAACCTCATCCGACAGGTGGATGATCATGTGATAAACTAGCAGGTTAGGATACTTTGAATCAACAACGTAACAAACCTCACTAAAATCAACTGACGCATGCTGTGATCCTACTATTGATCGAATTACTGACTGCACCATTATGGTGTCCATAGATTCATTGATCGGTCAGACGATATCGACTATCATCATACACGCATACACATCATTGTGACTTCACTCATGCCACGGACGGTTTGCTCCAAACAATCAGACTTCTGCATTGAGTCATACGTGTCTGTTGATTCGTTGTTGCCGTGCTGCCCCGCTTAGCCACACTCAATCACGTACTGCTTGTGTTTGCATATGGATGATTCACTCACTTGCTCGCTCGTTTACTCAACTGCTTATTCGTGCAGGAATAAACGGATTTGCTGCGTCCCTAATTCCGAATAGAACAACACTACTACTCACTCAAAAAACGAAAGTATGCACTCATTTACATTTGATTACTCACCGGGATCTTGTTCACGAACCTCGTTCACAACTTGATTAAACCTAAGCGACAGAAACACAGAGAGAATGAGGCGGATAGAGTGACGACATGAGAAAGGAAAGCACAACTAAACTCACTCTTTAACATGTCGGATATGCGGAACTTCATGACCTTCGACAAAAATTTTATGATACCGAATTCCTCGAGCGGTAATCAGCTATGTGAATTTTCAAAATAGACAGTTTCTCGAAAGTATTGTGATACTATGCGTACCTTCGGATCGTAGTATCGTGTATAAGTCAAATCAATCACGCAAGCTAGTTTTTTGTTGTACAATCGAATATGATCGATCAAGTCGTCCAAAGTGAACCTGAATCCAATAGGAGTAATGAGTATCAGTGATTGAATACGAATTGAAGTAATGCATACGGAAAATATTAGTGATTTCAACCATTTATTTGCTTACCGCATATTTGGCATAATGTTACCCGATTTTTCCTACAACGGAAGAAATAAGGAATTAGGATTCTAGACTAAACAGTCGAGGTTACAGATCGATCACACGAACGATCGGCTTACCTTCGGAATAGGAAGTTTGATGGGCAACAGACGAGTACCTCGAACTGGGACACCAAATGGTGAGTAATCGTACCATCTTTGAAGGAAACGAGTTCGTGCAAGGGATAAATGGTCAGTTAGCAATGTGCATATATTCATTAACAATCGATCCATAAAGTACCAGGTGAGAGAATACTGATATGTCCTCATCGGTAAAATCACGAAGTCAGGGTTGTGAGAGCAAAATTCGTTGATCACCATCGTACCGAACATGCTAGATCCTGTATATTGATAGTAAGTAGTATGTAAACGTGTGGACAAAATCTCCCGGAAGCACACGACCGGTTTCGCGGTTGTTGCCGCTCATCAGGTATGCGTACCCGTTACTCCTCTGCCCACTCGTCCTCATACTTGTACACTCCGATGTTATATGTTCACTAGAATCTAATTCAAATCGTCTGGAGTGTGAATGGATACTCTTCATTGGAGAGCCCACAAATGAATCACAACTGTGATTTCTCATAGTTATTCGTGTCTGGGTCACTGCTAACCCAACGAACAACGAGGCTGCATATGCAAGCGCTCATATTGATAGTAAGTAGTATGTAGACGTGTGGACAAAATTTCGTTGGGTTAGCAGTGACACAGACACGAATAACTATGAGAAATCACAGTTGTGATTCATCTGTGGGCTCTTCAACGAAGAGTATCCATTCACACTCCAGACGATTCAAACTAGATTCTAGTGAATATTATATATATATATATATATATATATATATATATATATATATATATATATGGTCGTTTCCAGAACCCTAAAACGTAAATATATATCACCACCGTCTTGAAACCTAACTCCGTGTTAACGGTCCCTCAGGAAACATTTCTTATCTTTCACAGCCCAATTCAAAATGGATACGAGCCACAAGTGTTGTGATCGAGAACTTGTAACTCTTAGTAAGGGCAACAGCTTGGAGACAGAAAATAGAGGATTAATGCTCACACCTTGGCATTCTCTTCCCTTAGTTGCTTTCAATATTCACACACTTCGCAAAACGGGACAAAAGTCTACCCTAGCTGGAACTCTTAGGACTTGCAAAATGGATTTATTGTCTCTGAAACACGCATACAAGACCCAACACTTCGCGTTCCAGATAGAACCTCGGCTTCTCGTTCCACTGTTCGCGTATCAGGCGATTCGGTTGTCATACATTTATTACTGTGCTTCTGCGTCATAATTCACTTTTATTTCGTTTGCAAACTCTAACATTTCGGTTGTTTCGTTTTAGCTTGTATACCTTCTTTTTCGCCGATCAATGCCTATCAATCAGGCGTTGCCTTCCGAGTGTTTATTGTGTTAATCGTACAGATTCACAAGTTACAATTCAGTCTACCAAGACAATGGGTCGACACCTGCACCCAGATCGTTTGAATGCGGAACTAAATTCTCTAAACGGCGGTGCCCCAGGGAATATTGGTGCTACACCTTTAGAAAATCTTGGGACTAGCCAACCAGAAGAACTTAAAACTCAGGCATTTTTGTCTCCCACCGCTCAGAAATTCGTTTCTCAGTGCACCGATTATGATTCTGCCATCGCCACCCTTCAATCTCTGCACAGGGTGTTCTTCGAGAGTGGATACACCGCAGGAGCTTTGAATTTCTACTACTACTACTGTTATAATCCACAAGGCGTGCCTGGGTGAATAGGTTGTATATTGACATCAACGTGTTTGGAAATTGACAAAACAACACAAACGATACAAACATCCTCATTTGCCAAGTGGCTGTCCTGTTCACTTGAAAACAGTCATCCTCCAACGGAGGACCGGTCAGGTGGTTTGCAGATCGTCGCTTACCTTATTGCGCCTGGATTGCTGAACTTAGCTGTGTTCGTTAATCCACAATTGTCCATAGTTCTGTCTTCAGCAATCAACTACTTAATAAGTAGTATATACACTCACAACACTACTACTACTACTACCACTACTACTGAAAACAACAGCAGTCGTCAGTTTCCCACCTATTCTGCATTCTCGCGAGAAAAATTGCTGCTAGGGAAAACGGTGAACGACACTGAAATCTGCAAATGATGTATTCAAATGTGCTTTTTTCTTAACTACTGACGTAAATTGAGTGAACCGTTAGTGGTATATAAACCAACATGGACTGGTTCATTGTGAATAAACGGGTCGTGTAGGTCTATTTAGCAGCGCCTTGCACGGAAAGCCCGAGTCGAATAGCAAACTATGTAGTATCAGATCAGCGGTATGTTGTCCATTAGCACAGCGTGTATCGCTAACCAGTTTGCAGTTTAATCTCACATGATCACTTTGGTCTCCTGAACGTGAGACTTCAATGAATCTAGTTCAGTTGGAACAACCATTACCGGTTTCTGGATTGCGGCTGTTCTGATTGCTACTTCTCAGTGACAACCTAAGTAAGAAACGAAAGTTATCGTTTGTATGACAAAGTAGAAACAGAAGCAAAAATAATGATAGCAATATGATGTGTGAATTCAAAAGCCTCATCTATCATAGCACGTAGTCGTATCCTCCCGCCCATGAACACTGCTTGTATGGATCTCGTGGAAGCCCGATACACCTAAATTATTCAAGTGTAATGATCTGATTCCTGATATATTTCATCCATCTTAGGGTTGTCCACTCAATGGCGCTTATCTTCGCAAGGCTGATGTAGCTTTTGATATGTGGTATTTGTTCACTTAATCAAGTGGACACAGCCAATCTGACTACGGGTTGAACATGTTTACTGTATTTTGTCCAATATCCGACATATTATGAAGAAACTAATATTTGTATGTCATTACCAATTATCAGCTTTCTGATATTAATTTCACTCAACCTAACCTTGTCGGATAGTTACGGCAGAACGCACTGTAACTACTATTGCTGTGTGTACAATCATCTGTGCTTGGTTCATACCTGGACATAGTTCATGTCGCCCGGTGATCGAAAGAGTCTCCGACAGTTAGGTAGTAGTTCAAGTAACTTGAGAGAATGTCGGTGAATTACACCCAACTTCACTTCACAAAACTGAAATGGATCGCAATAAAAATTGTGGTGAAATCATACATTCCTACTGGACCGTTTAGTGGCTGATTTACGATTGATAACAGTATTTTGTATTATTTTTATTTCGACCATATTGGTAAAATAGACACGCCCAACAGGCTGCTGCTCACACACATTTATCAACATAAACGTGGCGGTGATTAGTATTCATGTGTGTACAACGGAGAAGAGCACCTTTCAACCGGTCAGAAACAAAGCTGTTTCAACTGTGAATTGACCGGGAAACACCACCGATTGATGAAGTGTGATCGACAAATATGTTAGCACCGTGACTGAAATAATTAGCTAGGTTAACAGTACCTATACATGGACATGTACCTACGTCTAAGCGGCCAACACAAGCTATAGCTGTGTTTATTACGATTCCTTCATACAATATTATTCAGTTATCGTCCTCTAATCATAACCTCCCTAATTCCTAAAGGGTGCTAGAGCGTACCGCAATCCTCAGCTAAGTAAAAATGGACCCCACTGGTGTTTTCAACCTAGCCCATGAAAATATCACGGCGAACAAATGCTACGGCTTTGCTACTCGGTTCTACGTGATGACTACTAGCCGCGGTTTCCCAATCTTCTTCCGTTGCGCGCTCACAATGGTTAGTATTATTTTACCAGCATTTCAGCATGTATAAAGAAGAATGCGAGACCCCGGCTAACAGAGGACCGAGTGGTGGAACTGGAGAATTTCTACGCTGCGAATCCCTCGATTTGTGTGCGTCAGGCTTCCGGTACACTGGGCATTCGTGCGTTCAGTCGTGAAAATTACCAGGAGGCAAGCATACAAGAACTATTTCCCCCGTCCGATCCACACAGAATTTCCTGTGACTTTCAGCGGCGGCTGAAATATTGCGACTGGTTTGAATATCGGTTCAACCAGATGCAATCAAAGATAACTTCTATCAAAAGCTCCACGACCTCCCGCCTAAAGCAAATCGGGCTTATATTGCGATTTTGGCAGACGGTCTGAATGCTAAGGTGAGTCAGCTGTCATCGAATGAGGCGCATCTAGGAGGCCTTTTTCGGCTAGATTTCTGTTTCTCAGAAAACGCGGAACGGTTGTTGGCCTTGCGCTCAGACCATCGTCTGTTCCTCGCCAGTCCGAACTTCAAAACATTCCAATCGTCGGTACGTCATGTAGCGTCCGCCCTCTTTGAGTCAACAGTGGACACAGATTGACCACATCGCTATAGGCCACAAATGACGGGGTTGCATACAAGACTGCTGTCCGTACTGGAGAACCCCCTTTGATTTCGAACACTCATTAGTTTGCACTAAGCTGTCCATGAGCTTCGGCGGGCGCCCAAGACCTATGCTGCAACGACAGCTAGATTGCGACAATCTCCACGACCCATCTCGCTTACCCGTCTCTCAAAACGCGCTAGCTGGAAAGCTAGATGAAGCCTCACTTGATAACATAAGCCAGCACTGGTCGCTTTTTAAGAATGCTTTGCCGCTGCAAGCTAGCCAGATCGGAATATTATGACATCAAGAAATACTCGAACAAAGCTGGCTGACCAAATGAGAAAGTGTGACGATCGTGTTCCGCGCAGTTTACTATAGTAATGGTATCAAATGCTGCGCCGCGAATTGATTAGAGAAAGTTTAAAGGATGCGCTCGAATCATCGACGGGGTCCCTGGGTGTACGGTGAATACAGGAAAAGTGTGATATATGACTCACTAATATTGGTGAGTGAATCGTGGGAAACGTCTGTGGATGGTTTCAGGGCACTTAACGGAATGTGTTCATTCAGCTGTAAACGCCCGCCTCGATGTAAAGCGGTAATTGGTTATATGTGGTGAGAACATTATTGTACCGTAATTTACATCGTGCTGGAAGAGTTCACCACAAGCCCCATGATGATACTGGTGTTAAATATTCATCAGATTTGTTTGACAATGTAGAATAAGTCGTATATTTTGCCACGTTCAGTTTGGGTATGATGGGAAATGCCTTACGGTGGACGACATGAAAGTTTAACACAGTGCGCAAATGATTAAACCACGTTAGATTTAGATTGCGGATTACAACTAAGTGATGAAGGAAGATAAATTGTTCAATAAGTCATACATCGAAGTTTAAAAATCGACTTCAAAACGATTGTTGTACATGCGATACAATGATATCCTAAAGAATGCTTGTCGTTGAAAGTAGCGAAGACGTTGTGACCACAACCTATTCGTGACTGGTAAAAGGGTCAGATAGATGAGCTCCTGTATATGGCGAACTACCACCTCCATCTAGTACATGTGGCAATCTTTTCCTCGTTGTACAGTTAGGTGCATCATTATTGTGTCGATCACGAATACTAAGGACTTTACACTTCCTATGGAGTTAAAAGCAAAATAAATAGTGTATGACATGAAACGCCATCCGACGGGGCACTCAAGCGATGATGATAATGCTGACCGGGCCATAAGTTTCTATCCCAGAGTATGTTCGATACAAAAGGAGTCTTTGAACACAGAAGCTAAGAGCGTTACATTGCACGATATAATTCGGAACATTTCGCTCCATCTTTACTAGTGCGTACTGCAGTCAGGGTGATCGTTTCTAATCATTCAAATATCTCCCGGGCAGTTAAGGTGCACTCGCGTCATGAGCGCCACTCTGGCATAACCCAGAACATATTTTAAAGAATAACGTATGCATATAATAATATGTTACCACTGACGATGAAATCAGAGCAAAGTCGGTTGGTATTCTTGGGGGCAACTATTCCGGACTTCTGGTTTTGACACACTTCACTTTTATTAGCTCCCCACAGACTCAGAAGGAATATATCACCTTTGAATTTCTCGTTCAGGGTTATTGTGGAACCTAGGGCCATTAGTCTGCAGTTAATATCGGTCAAATTCGCAAATTTGCCTCACTATCATCTAGTTTTCACAAACACCTTTACGTCTGATTTGATATTAGCTGCGTGTTATTTGCACTATTTTACCTACTATTGAGCTTTTGAGTAGTAAGTTGCGAAATCCAACCTCATAGGTGTACCCAGTTCTATTATCTACACCGTACATGTAAACTAAAAACGAAATTTTTGCGCGCCATCTTCTGGGAACTATGAAGCAGAATACCCTTGAGACTATTGGTTAATGCATGTGAAAGCTTAGAAATCTTACCAGAGACCGCAATTTTCAGGTTCTTAGTACAAAGCAAAACGAAGAAGATGCCATCCACGATACGTCCATCAGTGAAGTTTTATCAAACCCTACGCATCAGCGGCTTCTCGAAAACAAAACACTCGACGTACGTACTGCATGTGACAAAACTAAAGCCCTCAAACTTCCAATCTATACCACCGCTACGATAGCGCTCTCGATCAGGTATCGCATAAACAAGCCGAAGCAACGTTGACTGCATCCCGAAGTAGCAATTTCTTTTGTGGGTACGATCGCCATCCTGGTCGCAAATGTCCCGCAAAAGACGCGATTTGCAAGTCGTGTGGTAAACGAAACAATTTCAGGAGGTCTGACAGACTTTTACGAATACAAAGCATGCCGCTTCATCCTCACCATATCTTATTTCCCCCAGATCCGCAGATCTTGCGGGTTTTTAGTAAAGCTATTACTAAAGGAGTCAAGGGAGTAGCCCTACAAGATACAGGAAGCTCAGAGAGTTACACAAAGAAAACTGCGCTTCCGAAAAAATGGTCAAATTTAGCATTCAAAAGTAAGATTATCCTCGCTTTCACTCACTTGATCAGCAGCACCAAATGTCACTGCTGTCCCGTGGTTGCACAAAGGTGCCTGGTACGAAAATACCGAATCATCGATTCTCCCTGACCTATGTGATGATATATGTCTGTGGCATGACTTTTTACAAAAAAACGTCGATAAAGATACCCTTCCAAGGAATTCAGCCAACCTTCTCGTCTTGTGGTCTCTTCCCCGTTATACAATCAGCCCCATCTCTTTTCGCATATCTGGATCCCTTCTGCAGTCCGATTTGCATAAAATCGAACAGGTACTGTTACAACAATGAAGCTTTCATTCGATAAGAGGTCGTTAGGTCCTTTAATGGTGGGATAATCAAACTTTCTCGATTACCATCCTGGTTATCGCCAATGAAGGTCAGAAAGGACGGATGGTAGTCGACTGTAGTCGAAGAACCAATCGGTTCATCGTTCTAGATACATATCCGCTACTTCGTACAGACGACTACGTGAAGAAATTAAACCGTTCAGTGTTTACAGCACCTTTGACCTAAGAGCGCGTACCAACGATGCTTATGAGGGGAATCGAACGGCAGTACACAGCTTCTGAAGTATGAAACAACTTCTACCAATTCCGCGAAATACCGTTCGGAGTAACCAACCGTGTTGCTTGATTCCAGCGCAACGGATGAGCTTGTTCGGCAGGAAGGGCTCAAAGAACGTTTGTATGCGTTGGCTACATTACTGTCTTTGGGAAAGATATCTTAGACCATAATGCCAATGTGAAACAGTCCCTCTAAAAGACCGAGAATTCTGGTTTACCTCTAAATCACGAGTGTATCTTAGCCACTTCTGTAGTTCGACTGCTTGGCTATGAAATACCTAAAAGGGATGGTAAGGCCTCATTCAGAACGCTTCGATGTTCTTCTTGAAATTCCTGTTCCAAAGATTGGAAGGGTCAGCCAAAATTCGTGGGAATGCTTTCATACCACATCCAGTAGTTTTCCCTCTTATCGCACAAAATTCATCCGCTAATCGTAAGAATACCTTCGTCTTGCGAATCACTGAATTCTGAATTATTCCGATCATCACCATTCGCGATCCATAAACACAATCCACTGACCACTGCGTTCCTCAACATGCTGCGCGTAGAAACGGAAAAATATGACTATACAAGGTGGACAGGGAGTGGACCTACGCGGGTGGGAAAATGAAAGAATGTCCTAGTAGCCAACACACGGAATTCACAGTCTAACTGTACAAACGCACATTGATGAGTCATTCTGATTCGATAGAAAGTGACAACACGATCGCCATAACCTTCAGTGTCTCCAGCCAACTGGTAGACAGATCTTTTGGACCTCAACCACGAAGACGTGATGCACCAACTTTTCTGAATTTTGCTGTACATTTTCTCATTTCTTAATGCCACGTCATTTGTTGGCCTCCACGTGTTTTTTCCACTCCCTAGGGGGAACGGAGAATAGAACACTGTACAGTGGACGTGTTTGCCATACGTAACACGTTCCCCACCTAACGAAGTTTACTAAGTTGGATACGGTGTGATAGAGCATTCTCTGAACTAGTACCCAGTACTCCATTTCTGACCTCAGCATTGCTCACTCGGCTATTCCACCCAATCTTATCGATACTACGCAAACATCGGTGATCGAAAACCTCAAGACGACGAATATCTTCAGCACACAGACTCCAAATCTCGCAACAAAACTGAACGCACTGCGGCACAGTATACACGACCTTTCAAATTCAGTGAAATATCAGGTCAACACCACAAGTACTTCAGTCCAGCGTACGCCGCTCGAGCCTTGTATATCCGCGTACTCACCTCTACTACTGTGCTCTCATCCGTCGTCACGCTGCTGCCAAAGTAGGTGAATTGGTCGACGACTGACAACACCTCCCCATCGAGCATCAAGCTCGGAATCGTTGACGTCCAGTCTTGTGACATCACCTTACACTTTGAAGGTGCAAAGCGCATGCCGAATGGAGCTACAGCTCTTGTGAGTCTGTCTGATGCACGCTGAGCGTGTTCCGTGGATTCGGACAAACAGACAACGTCTTCTGCGTAATCTAGGTAACATAGCTTTCCACTATTTCCTAGTTCGACGCCTACATCCTGAAGATTTTGCAGCGCACTCTCCATTATTTCGTCCATGACGAAGTTGAACAGAAATGGAGACATGGGACATCCCTGTTGAACACCACTGGTCGTTTCGAACCGACCGGATGGTTCACCGTAAAACTCGAACGCGGCCATAAGTATGAGAATATAATGATCTCAGTAGGTTCACGAACTTCTGTGGCATATCTTTTCGATGAAGAGTGCTGAAAAGCGCTGCTCGACCAACTGAATCGAAGGCGCCTTTCAAGTCTAAGAAAACCATTACTGTCGGTTGGCGATGCGTGTGACGCGTTTCAAGTAGTCGGCGAAGAGTAAAAATCTGGTCGATGCATCCTCGACCTGGGCGGAAACCAGCATGCGGTTCGCGAGCTTTCTTCTCGTACGCCGGCATCGGACGGCGGAGCAAAATCGAGGCCAATATATTGGTGACTATCGGAACTAAACTGATCCCACGATAGTTACTACAATCATTGCGCATTCGCTTCTTAAAGATGGGTACACTCAATGACTCGCCCCACAGTAACGGAATACGCTCCGCGTTTCAAATGTCACGGAGCAAGACGGTAAGTGATTTTATCAACGCACTACAACTCCTTTTTGAAAATTATTGGAGAAATTTTGCTAGGACCGGCCGCTTTCCCACACTGGTAATCAAATGCTCAACTTTACTTCCTCTTCCGAATGGGGGCTCAAGTGATACCACCCAAGGAATGGCATTTGTTGACGTCAGAGTAGCTACATTAGCGCGCGGACAACTAAACTGCTCGTTGGAGTATTCGCCCCAACCGTCCAGCCTTTGCTATTTGCCATGAATAGGCTCTCCATTTCTATCGCACATCGTTTCACTGACAGAGGCTGTCGTCCACTGGTGTCACGAATGTTTGAACAGCCTTTGACTATTACATAAAACAGCTGCTCTTTCCATGGCTTCGGCTACCTTGAGCCATCAATGTTCGCGGTCCTTCTTAAGGCTTTTGTGGAACGCTTTTGTAGATCTCTTTGTATTTTATTCATCTCCTCTCAGTTCGAGTGCTGACGCTTTTGCTCCATTATACTCAGCGACTCTTGAGAAATCCAGTGTCTCCGATGGACTTCGGATCTAGGACCGCAGATGAAACCTACTGTCACGTGCAACGCCCGTCCGACATGGTCCCAGTGCTCGTCTACATTACTGTTCGTCGTAGTCCCTAGTTCATGTGATAGTTTTTGTTCATAACTGATGCGAACCTTTGAATTAGACACACATGTAGTATGCAGGATGCAGTGTCTTCCGTGGGGGGGGGGGGGGGTTGCACGTGTACGATCTGCAAAGACAGAAAGAGGACTCGGTGAGCCGGAGCTCAGTCAGTGCATCAACAAGCATCAACACTTACACCGATAAAGATGGGAGTGGCGATCTGTCTGAGCATATTACACTGCTCCCCCCAACGAAGGAACACTGTCCTCAGTGTTTGTACATTATCTTAGCTGGTCAGCTGGCAGGATCTGTCGGTGTGGTTTGTGTGAAACGCTGGATGACAGGGATCCTGGCAGGGTCGCCAAAAATGTACACTGTACGGCTAACCGCGTTTGCGGTTTGCGTCGGTGAGCGCAAATCGCTTTAAAACTAATCCATGGTACGGTGCTACATGCGTAGACAAGTAGGACTAGAGTTCTGAACAAAACTGCTGCACCGGTAGCTTACTGCGACACGATCGATCTGGTTCTGAGTACCTGTAGAGTTAGAGCGCCATGTCGCAGTGCGACGCGAGCTGTGTCAGAAATTTGTACTAGAGAGGAATAAGCGACTGTCTGCCCCACTCGTGGCCGAAACCGACGCTTCCGACATAGTAATATTTGTCATTCGCCACCAAAGCAGTCGTCCCGCAGCCTTTATTCGCGTACTCTATCACCCATGGTGCGATATCACTCAGCGGTGGAGAAAAAAGACTACGCGATTGTCGAAGCTATTCGAAAGTGATGGCATTACCCTTTGAGCGCTCACTACAAGCTGATTATAGACCAACGATCTGGTGCTTTAATGATATGAAAATCAGCAGCAAGATAGAGAACAACAAAATCCATCGATGGCGTACTAATCTATCTTCGCCCCTCTACGACGCGATATATCGCCCAAGTTCAGAGAATCCCGCAGACGATATTTTATCACGAGCATCCTGTGCGAGCACTTATTCTATCAATGAACTGAGGCGACTTCACGAAAGTCACCTTTCATCCCGGTATTTCTTGTCCATATCATTTTGCTCGAAAAAACTTGGCTTTTTCTCTCGATAATGTCAACATGATGATTCGGAAACGTTCTGTTTATTCTCACATGAAACGTAAGTTCTACGAATCCCTAAATAGTCCGCTTGTTAAGGCTACACGATCATTTGAACGTCTTAGCATGGACTTCAAAGGACCCATTCCCCCTTCTACTCATGATTCCTACGTCTTGACGATCATAGATGAGCATTCTCGCTTTCCATTTGCTTTTTCCCTGTCCAACGTGGCTTCTTCTTTCAACATAATGCTCCACTCATAATAATTGTCCGCTGTATTTGGCGTGCCGCAACTATCCACTTTCTGACCAAGGAGTATCCTGTATGTCTCAGCAATTGAAGACATTTCCTCACAAATGGGGTGTAGCTACCAGTAGGAGGACGACCTATAATCTTCAACGCAATGGTCAAATTAAACAACTGAATGGGAAAATACGGAGTACAGCTTTATTTTATAACATGCTTGCCCCTGAGTGCAATGGAAGAGGCATTTACCCCATAGCCACGAAGGCCCACTGCACTATTAGGGATGCCCGGCAGCCAGACTCTGAGAATTGAAATAACGGAGAATCACATAAGGTCCTAATAGGTCAGGTGTGGTAACGATCCGGACGACTGTGGGGATTAACGTCTACCGCCAAAGTAACGGGCGATGGTGGGGATTCAAACCTCCTACCTCCGAGGTGGTAATCAAACGCTCAACACCACTCGACCAACACGGGTCACCGTTCGCGAGATTTATCTGAGGGATTGCACGTTATAATATCAGTGCCATGTACTGTTATCGATGCGACTACCCAGGGACGGATGTTCATTCATTATCAGAAATCTGCTGTCGACATTAGTTTGCCGAGGTGGTTACTGATGCCTAGATTAGTGCTGTATCGAAGGGACATTCGCTCTTCCAAGTATGATCCAATAGTGGAAGATATCGAACTGCTGGAGCATAACCCCAAGAACGTTCACGTCTACCCGATGGATGCGAAGAAACGGTATCACTACGTCATTTTCCCCCTGTAGAACGACCAAATTCAGCACCACCAACCCCTTATTTAGACTCTCTTACAGTTTCTCCTCCGATTACTGACATGCAATGTACCTTCGATTTACGAACAACTGGATCTGACCCAGAAAAATCTCCTAGTACATCAGAAACAAACGTTGAGAACCGTCTCTTACAACAACAAAAAAGAGATCCTTCTTTCTTCGAAACCATGAGGCGAACCAGCGCATCCATCGTTAAACAGTATCACCGTTTCCTACTCCTTGCCCACGGACTACACGAAACACAATACTAGTCTTTGTTCTCTACATGGCGGTGAGTTACTTGACTTGTCTCATTATGTCCTCCCATTTCGTTTGCATACTCTAACATTTCACTTGTCTCGTTTTAGCTCGTGTGCCTCGATTTTGATCGATTAAAGCTTATCAATCGTGCGTTGTCCTCTGGGTTCTCATTCTGTAAATTGTACAAATGCATACGCTACAGCGATGTCTAGCGCTTGTGGTCAGGATGGCGTTGGTATCGTTCTGAGTATGAAACCTGAGCGTGCACTGCGTCGACTGGAGCCCAGTCAACCGTCATCTGTCTGCAGTTCAGTTGAATGATAGTGCACGTGAACAACAACGGACTGGGGCGTCCATGTTTGTTTGTCGTTTCTGCAAATGCTCCACGTGACTGTAGCTTTCCTGAGGTCAAAGACGAATTTTACACTGATGTGTCTCATACATGATGAGCGCATGAGGTTCCGTGAAAGATCATAGACAGTCACAGGAGTAGGGTACGAAGCGGTGTCCCTCGCATTATTCGGCCTTTTTGTACGAGATTGCACCTCTAGCCCTTACCCCCCAAGTGCAGACTGCAAGACAGCAGGGTGTTTCCGGGGGAGCGGGTGGCCTGTTGTACGGTTCATTCGCCTCTTCTGGAGTGCCGGGTCACGTAGTTAAACAGTTTTCCTTTGTAGCCGTTGGATCAGCAGATTTCGTCCGTCCATTCAGTAGTATTTGCCTTCACACGCCCAACACCGTCTCGCCGAAGTTTCTAGACCTCGGTAACCCTCAAACTGGTTAAGCCCGCCTGTCGAGCGGTTTGCTGGGGTGTGGCCACTGATACATGGTTTAGCTTCGTGGAGCCAAAAGTGGGAGCTGGGTGAGTGATGAAGATCAAGGAGATGGAGGATGCCCCAAGGGACACGACAGTCAACCAATTCAGGGGTGATGCTCCTTTCAGACACCGGTCAGAGGACAGCTATCTGCAGCCAACACACAACGAAAACCTCGTCAAAACTCATTTGATGTCCCATCAGATGCAATGCTTCGGATACATCAGTTGTCGAACACAGCAAGTTGCCGAGCATCTTGAACGCGGATTGGCCAGGTCTCGCATCTGTAATGTGAAAATCTACGAATAGTGGTGTTTAACACCCGGTTCTCAAATGAAAGTCGGGTGTCAGGACGGCGTAACAGGTTTCGCAGATTGGTGCAAGTTTCTCTAGCTCTCACTGATCGTGATGTGATCTCCGCAACACCACCTCTATCTGTGATCAAGTTCCCGAGGTAATTCAGCTTATTCAACTTCTAATCACGCATTAGGTGGCTTGGTTTTGGTTGCTATCTCAAAGCTTCGTCCAGTTGAGGGCAGATTGAATAGGAAAAGTGGAAAAGAGCCGCAAATAAAATAATAGGCAGAAATCACGAAGACAAAGGAAGAGCCTGAATGTAAACATACCACTGGTCGCGAAACACAGCAACACCACTCAACGTCTCCAACCTAAAAGTCTAACAAGTCCTACTTGACCAAGTCTACAGGTCAAGGTTATAGTACCTTCCTCCTATGTCATGAACTGACCACTTCAACTTACATGTCAACGTGTGACAAAGAAGTCTATCGGTTGGAATGCGCAACACAAGTCTCAGCTCCCCTTAAACTGTTCAAATTCAGTAGTTGTTTCAGTGACTACCACTGGCTTCAGACACGTCGTGTTACTGACATTGTCTTCTCGTTTACCAGCAGTGTTTACCTATCTTCCGACCGTAACACCCATGTTTTGAGCCGTATAAAAGAACACATCTAACTACTACAGTATACACTCGATCCTTGATAGACAACCAAATCCCACGCCGGCACCACAGAAGACGGAGGTCGGCAAGGGCCAAACGCGCCTTCTCCATATGCGATAACACCTCATCCAATATCTGTCTGTCCGGTGAGATGTAACTCACCAAGTAATAAAACATCTACTTTGGCTAGAACTTCTCCTGCCAAGACAGGGACTGACATAGATCCAACCCAGTTCTGCAGCAGCATTCGCACTTTGAAGGTGCAAAACATTGCTAGGCTGTTGTTTAGACCGTCTAGAAAGACTCGAAACTTACCTGGAACTTCACTCAGAAGGACAATATTGTACGTACAATCTATGTCAGACGGTTTACTGTTTGGGCGAACATCGATGCCGATATTCGCACACGAGGAACTCAGATTCGGCTGTTTGCAAACAAGCATTTGAAAAAATAAATAAGTTTCTCTTACACAACCTTCAATGACAGGCAGAACCAGAGAACTGTGCGGTCAACTAAATTGAATGCCGCTCTCAGATTAAGGAACACAGAGATTGTGGGTCTACGGAAGCTGTGTCTGTGCTCCAAAATTTAACGAAGAGTAACGGTATGATCGATACAACTTCGAGTGGGTCTCAAATCAGCTTGATCCTCACGCATACACATTTCGCAAGCGCTGGATAATCGGTGGCGAATAGGCTCGGTGAGCAGTTTGAATGCAATACTTACTAAGCTAATTCCTCTGTGGTTTTCACAAGAGGACGTGTCATTTTTCTTGTAAATCGCTACAATCAACGATTCACACCAGTCCCTAGGAATCTGCTCACTATCCCAGATTACACGGAGGAATTTTGTTAACTCCGAAACCAAAGTTTCGCCTCCATCTTTGAAAAAAGATGAAGACAACGCATCCGGTCCAGCGACTTTTTCCTTTTCAGGTAACCTATCTCCCGCATAGCCTCCAATTCTGATGGAGGAGTAATATCTACCAGAATGGTTTCTTTTGTAGGTATATTTGGAAGGTCCACTGTTCAAGTGGGCAAGCTGAACTGTTCCTTAAAGTGCTCCGCCCAACGATCCAGACGACGTTTCTGAGAGTGAATCATGGAACCATCGGACTCCTTGAATAACTCACCTACACCGGGCTTCCGTGGGCCGGTAATTCTAATCAAACGGTAAACGTTGCAAAATACTGCCAATAAATGCAGCCTTTTCCATTCCCGTACATTTCGCAACCCACCACTGCTAACGGCCATTTATCAGGCTCCTAGTCAGTTGGCGTTTCAGGGTTCTGCGCACCGGAGGGATGGATTCGTAAGCAGCTGACAGGGTACCTGATGTCTAAGATGTCGATCGTTTGGAGCCCATCTGAACCGGAGTCTTGCGCGACATTGGAATCGGCGTATAAGAGTTACTTTATCTGTTGCCAGCGTTAATTTGGGTCCTGGACTTTCGGCTGCTTCGATAACAGTGTAACAGGGTCCATTTGAAAAGCAGATCGTCGGTTATCATCTAAAAAGCATTTGTTTGGGACGGATAGATCTAGCGTTCGTACAACCACAAACGAGACGTAAATAGTAACGAGCACGTACCAAAGCGTGATCCGATTCTAAGCCACAGGCTACTTCTGGCTGATCATCACAAAGGTTGAGTGCAAGCACAGATTCCTGCCAGTTTAGTAAAAGTACGTTGTACTTGGAATGCAGAAAACGTACACGATATTTAGGCACCTCAAGCGCAAAGTGGTCCAAAACGTGTTGCCCTGCTCTTTCGCCATCACCCAACAAGCGATATCATCAGCGTGATCTAATTTGAAAACTATTTCCTGAAAGGAGTTCAACTGAAACTTAGTAATCTGGATGCTGTACCACCGGAATCTCTGTATTGTCAAATCACACCGTCAACAGGTGATGCCACACCGAATGAAATTTCTCTTAGGCAAGATAGATCATGGACTGGCATTTCGTTTCTCAATTACCTGCCTTCATATGGATGCATTCAACTTTGAAAAATACGATACGATTTATTTATGGACGAAGTCAAACTTATCCATCAGAACTCTAGAAACGCCCATGTGCGCTATTCAAATGGACGCAAACGAATTTTCTCACTTGGCCATTCGTCGAATATCCTTTAATAACAAAGACAGCATCCTCCCTCTCCCCCCCCCTCTCCCATTAAGACATCTATGATACCACAAACTTTTTTCTACGAACCTAAAAACAAGCACGGACACTGATGAGAGCACAAGAGACAGCAATAAGGCAGTGAAGCACAGGACCACGGCTTGGTAATTATCAGCTGTGTTTCCTTGTTTCCCAAGATTTCCCCTCTCTCTCTCGCTCTCAGGTTTGCGATATACACATTACCGCCTGTAAAAACTAGCCATGAAGATTATTGCGGCCCCCTGTACCATAACATATCTGCTTGCCGTTTCTGTCCCTCAACACACACTCCCCATTTAAACACATCCCCTCTCAGATAAATCGTTCGCAACTGTACAGTGCTTTACTTAGCACGTGTTCTAGTTACGCCATAAAAGTCACGAGCAACTTCGCATGAACCGCGGTGACTGAACCAGTGTTTTTCTGCAGTATTTATTTGCTATGCTTATCTCAAAATGACAATGATTAGTTTCCCTCCTCGGGCTGAAACATGAGTTTGTTGACTTGCAGAAGTCCTCAATACGATACAATACCATATTCCACTACGACAGGTTTGGCTTACGTAAAACACACGTGTGGGCGCACACCCATCATACATAACCTAAACGTCATTTTCCAGACACATTTCCGAAGCAATAAAGGTTCTGACATTGAAGTGCTAGCTGGTTACTTCAATGCACAAGTTGGCAAACTTAGTGTGTCAGAAGCTTGTTCAGGTGGCCGTTGTGCTTTGCCCGCTGAGCGTACAGATAATGGGGATAGACTTCTCCAGTTTTGTACAGACAATCGATTGTTCTTGTCTAGCACCAATTTCCGACACAACTCGCGCCGCACAGCCACATGGCGCTCTAACTCTACAGATACTCTAAGCCAGATTGATCCTATCGCCGTAAGCTACCGATGG
Organism: Fasciola hepatica; assembly: GCA_948099385.1. NCBI lineage: Eukaryota > Metazoa > Platyhelminthes > Trematoda > Plagiorchiida > Fasciolidae > Fasciola > Fasciola hepatica. The sequence continues at coordinate 1,647,674 of CANUEZ040000034.1, read as the reverse complement.
CGCAGCTCTGTTCAGAACTGCAGATCTTACTGGTCTACGTACGTAGAGTCGGACCATGCATTCATTTTTATTCGATTATCTCTCCAGCCCCATGGTTATCGTCGCAAACCGCAAACCCGGTTAGCTGTGCAACGTATGTGTGATCCAGAAGTACGCACCCGGTATGAGCAGAAGTTAGAACATGAGCTAGGATCTACGACGAACAGTAATGTAGATGAGCATTGGGCTCATATCAAACAGGCGATGCACGTGGCAGCAGGTTTTGCCTGTGGTCCTAGATCCGTTGTCCATCAAAAACACTGGATCTCGCAAGAGTCGCTGAGTATAATGGAGCAAAAACGTCAGTTTTCGAACTGTAAGGAGATGAATAAGATGCGGAGAAAGCTGCACAGACAAGTTACGAAAAGCCTTAGGAATGATCGCAAAATTGGTGGGTCAAGAGAGCCGAAGAAATTGAAATAGCAGCTTCTGCAGGAAACAGTCAAAGACTGTTCAAACTTATTCCTGATACCAGTGGACGGCACACACAGGTCGGTGAAACGATTTGCGATAGAAATGGATAACCCATCCATAGCAAACAGCAAAGGCTTGACCGTTGGGCACAATACTTCAAGGAACAGCTTAGCTGGCAGCACGCCAGTGTAGTTACTCCTGTGTCAACAACTGCGACTCCTTCGGTGGTATCACTTGAGCCCCCATCGGAAGTAGAAGTAGAGTCATGCATTCGATCACTAAAGCGAGGGAAAGTGGCAGGTCCCGACGAACTTCTCCCAGTTCTTTTCAAACTGGGTGGGAATGTTTTGATAAAATCGTTTACCGCTTTGCTCCGTGACATTTGGAACGCGAAGCGTATTCCGTTAATATGGAGTGAGTCGTTCATTGTTCCCATCTTCAAGAAGGGAATACGCAATGACTGTAGTAACCATCCTGGGATTAGTTTAATTCCGATAGTCACCAATATATTGGCCTCGATTTTGCTCCGCCGTCCGATGCCGGCGTACGAGAAGAAAGCTCGCGAACCGCATGCTGGATTCCGCCCAGGTCGAGGATGCATCGATCAGATTTTTACTCTTCGCCGACTACTTGAAACGCGTCACACGCATCGCCAACCGACAGTAATGGTTTTCTTAGACTTGAAAGGCGCCTTCGATTCAGTTGGTCGAGCAGCGCTTTTCAGTACTCTTCATCGAAAAGATATGCCACAGAAGTTCGTGAACCTACTGAGATCATTATATTCTCATACTTATGGCCGCGTTCGAGTTTTACGGTGAACCATCCGGTCGGTTCGAAACGACCAGTGGTGTTCAACAGGGATGTCCCATGTCTCCATTTCTGTTCAACTTCTTCATGGACGAAATAATGGAGAGTGCGCTGCAAAATCTTCAGGATATAGGCGTCGAACTAGGAAATAGTGGAAAGCTATGTTACCTAGATTACGCAGAAGACGTTGTCTGTTTGTCCGAATCCACGGAACACGCTCAGCGTGCATCAGACAGACTCACAAGAGCTGTAGCTCCATTCGGCATGCGCTTTGCACCTTCAAAGTGTAAGGTGATGTCACAAGACTGGACGTCAACGATTCCGAGCTTGATGCTCGATGGGGAGGTGTTGTCAGTCGTCGACCAATTCACCTACTTTGGCAGCAGCGTGACGACGGATGAGAGCACAGTAGTAGAGGTGAGTACGCGGATATACAAGGCTCGAGCGGCGTACGCTGGACTGAAGTACTTGTGGTGTTGACCTGATATTTCACTGAATTTGAAAGGTCGTGTATACTGTGCCGCAGTGCGTTCAGTTTTGTTGCGAGATTTGGAGTCTGTGTGCTGAAGATATTCGTCGTCTTGAGGTTTTCGATCACCGATGTTTGCGTAGTATCGATAAGATTGGGTGGAATAGCCGAGTGAGCAATGCTGAGGTCAGAAATGGAGTACTGGGTACTAGTTCAGAGAATGCTCTATCACACCGTATCCAACTTAGTAAACTTCGTTAGGTGGGGAACGTGTTAAGTATGGCAAACACGTCTACTGTACAGTGTCCTATTCTCCGTTCCCCCTAGGGAGTGGAAAAAACACGTGGAGGCCAACAAATGACGTGGCATTAAGAAATGAGAAAATGTACAGCAAAATTCAGAAAAGTTGGTGCATCACGTCTTCGTGGTTGAGGTCCAAAAGATCTGTCTACCAGTTGGCTGGAGACACTGAAGGTTATGGCGATCGTGTTGTCACTTTCTATCGAATCAGAATGACTCATCAATGTGCGTTTGTACAGTTAGACTGTGAATTCCGTGTGTTGGCTACTAGGACATTCTTTCATTTTCCCACCCGCGTAGGTCCACTCCCTGTCCATCTTGTATATTCATACTTTCTAATTCAACGTGCAAAATGGTGAGAAAGGCAGTGGTAGGTGGGGCTTGCCTTACTGTTCAACGCTGTACGATGATGATGATGATGATGATGATGATGACCACCGAGAAGATTTCCTCTTGTAATGTTTACATTGTTTGTTCAAGCTTGTCATTAACTATCTCAACTTCGCTGGTCGACAGCGTGCTACCAAATCGGACTGACTGAGATCTCGCGTTTTCTTTCCATTATATGCTTACGCATGAGTGCATTGGAAGGGGTATAACTCATAACCTCGAGACCTCACTGCATCATTAGAAATAACAGGCAACCTGGCCCTGAGACTCGAAGTAAAGATCCACGCTTCAGTAGGCGAGGCGTGAATCTGCATTCGAAGTTTCAGGGTCTTGATTATCGGCTGTTGCAGATCTTATAGTTAGCCTCTGTGACAATGAACTAATGCCTTAGCATGGAATACGAAAGCCGAACATTCTACACGTAAGATATAGGTAGTCTGCGAAGCTGACAATGATTGAACCCAGTCAGAATACTTGCCACTGTTGGCGAACGCATTTGAAGATCGGTTAATTTTTATGACAACCAATTCGGCTTTCGCCGCGTTTGACGTCACGTCTACAAACTCACTGGAGTGATGAGTCACATCTAAAACTCTCAGGAAAACGGTTGCCAGTTTCACTCAACGGAACACTGAACACCGCTGATTACAGGTTATCCTGCCCGTTAAAGCTACCGTTCTTTAATGATGAAACAAAGAACTGTGTTACGACGGAAATAAGTGTCAATTAGACATGTATTACCTGTCAGGAGGATATCGAGGCATCGCCAGACACGGAATAACTGGGAATGTTGGTCGCGAGAGAAAACCGACGACTCTTTGGAGACGCACAATCACTCTGGAAAGAAAACTGTAAAAGTGAGACATTTCCATGCTTAGCAATAATTTACATTCGGAACATTACAGAACGAGGGCCGTATTGGCGGTATTGAATGATCAGCCTGAGAAATATATGCTGCCAGTACCGAAAAATGATGACGAAAAGAGTGACAACGTGATGCAACAAAAAGAATAAGATAATTTATGGTTTTTCACCCCGAGATTTTGGGTGTCCTTTTATTTTTTTCGGAATATGAGTCCAGTGTCCACGCCTCACAGCGCTTGCGTGTTTGTTGCTTTACACAAATTCCCCCTGCTTGACTGTTTTTCCGTGCACATGAGTGATCGCTCTTTTACGCCGTACACTTGTTTTTCCGTCCCCTTACTTTCATTCCAACTTTCTCCTTTTCTACACCCAACCGGAACTTCGATCGTCTGTACCAGCTGTAATGCCTCTGGTAGAAATACTGGCCGTTCTCCTTCGACTGGTTTCCAATTTTCATCGAACCCACTGCCGCCAGCTGATGCTTTCCTCCGTCCTCGATGCTCATTTGAACTAGCCACATTTAACGTGCGTATGAGATAACGATGTGTTGCATCTATGAGACTTGCATTCGAGAACCCAGTTTCCATCATTTGATTGATGCGCTCATCAAATCTTTTTGTGAAGTTGAAAGTACGCTTTTCTGGGGACCCTGGAGCTGCGGCTTCTGGTCCTGCTTGCGTTGACATAGTTCTTGATGAAAGGTCGAAGTGGTGCTGCTAGATTGGATCCCTGTAGACAGTCAGTTATGTGCAATGGGAATTAGAGGCTCGTGCATAGTGAGCGGTCACCGGCCCGATAGACATGATCTGTTTGTCGTTTCGGCGTATGCAACCCAAATGCAACCAAAGATTACCTCTAGCAAGAAAACTACAAGACCTCTTACGTAAAGAGAACCGGACCGAGATCATGGATTTGGCAGGAGATATGAATGCTGCCATCGAATGAGACCCATTCAGGAAGCTCTTTTGGGTCAGATTCCTGACGTTCGGAACACAGTGAACGACTTTTGTCTGTGCTCTGACCATCGCCAGTACGAGCTTCAGACGACCCAGTCACCGATACGCCACGTGGCCTTTCCCCTTTTCGAGTCAGCAAAGTACACAGATCGACCAGGTCACAATAAGCCACAAATGACGCGGCTGCATGCAAGAGACTGTCGATCGTACTGGGGTGTATATTATGACTCCGACCACGAGCTAGTTTGCACTTAACTATCTATCTGCTCCGGTGTGCGTTCCCAACGCAAGCTGCAAAGACAACTAGACTGCGACAAACTATCCGATCCGTCTTCTAAAACACGCCAGCTAAGAAGCAAGAAATTAGCCCACCCGACAGCATTAACCAGAAATGGTCGATTACCAAGAATGCTTTGCACCCCGCTGACCTAGTGAGCTGTGGCTTGTCTCATCGCGCTGTAAGATCCCGAATTTGTGCGCTTTCTCGGCGCACACCAGTCGATCCAAAGTGGAATCGAGTATACTGAAACACGGTTTGTAACGAGACGTGTACTTGACGCAAGTCCTTCCTAGGGTTCGCGAAATCTGGTGGTCGCTATGTGTGTCAGAGATGGAACGTGGTGAAGCCATGGGAAATTCCTGCAACCTGTTCTATCTCATTCAAGTCGCAGGTGGGAAGCCGTGAGGTGTGAGTGAAACGATCTTTGAAGCTGCCAATTCACAATCAGCAGCGGTGATTTGGAAGCTGGGTGGAGTAATTTAGCTGATCCTCAGTGTCATCCTCTCCAAGAGCTCTTCCGGTAAACGTTCCGTGGTGAGTTGCGACAACTCCACCTACCGAGGCGGAGATCAACAGATAAACCCAAGCCTGAGGACGCCACGAAACACCGCGCTGCGATCGCCTTCCTCTAGCTTTTTAAAGATGATGCAGCGCAGCTTATCACAGAATGTCATGTTTTGATCCCAAAGGTTTGGAATTCAGAGCAGATACCCTCCTCGTGGGGGAATCGATTGTTGTCTCCACCTTTAAGAAGGGCTCGCTTAGGGACCACGTAAACCATAGGGGTATAAGACTTATCGCAGTAGCGTCGAAGCTACTTGCTATTGTCATACTTTGGCTGCGTCAAGCGCGTGAAGATCAGACTCGTGAGGAGCAAGCTGGGTTTCGCTCCGGGAGTGCATGTGCTGATCAAACCTTCATCCCCCGACAGCTGATAGAACACCACCATATCTTCATCCTTAGAGACAATAAGTCGAAGCTTGAGGCGGCGATCAGGGGATTTCTGTTGAAAAGCATGTTTAACGTTCATCCGTTGGTAACTTCTCTATGCAGCACCTGTTTGTAGGATGCGTGGACAATACCAGAACTGTAAGCTACCGGGCCCATCCCCAGTTCGCGGATAGAGGATCGGCCACTATTACGGTGTTTAGTCACGAATAAGGTGAACCCGGAGTCAATAAGTAAGCAGTCGAGGACGATCTTTGATCTAGGATGTGATAGGTTTTTCACCTGGCAAGCGTCCTCCATCACAAACACCACATAAGTCGGTGGACAGTACTGCGATGTTGCAAATGTGAACCGACACTAAATATAGTTATAGCTCCTTGTCGTGGTCTAACCACGACGAGATTGCACTTCAGCGTGGTGTCATGGTTTGCGTGCCTCCATGACCCAAAGAGCTATGCAGGATAGCTTCCTTAGGCCGGAGATGAATTCATACCTGACATGTTGATGAGTAGAGGCCAGACGAAGTCCAATTTGAGAACAAAATAGCTTAGCGAACAAGCTCGTTTTCAGTTATTCGTACTTATACCAATACATAAAATTAAATATGACTCAAAACAACGAAGGGGAATGATCATCCAAACCTGTCTGTGTGTGTGCGTGTGAAATCCATCACAGTGAATAGTGTTCGAGTGGTTGCACACGTGTTCGGGAACAAGAACTGGGTCATGGAAGTTTAAGTGCTTCCACAAATTGTTTCTCGGCGCACAGAGTCGAATACTCACGGCTTCCGCTGTGGCTAAGATGCGACACTTGACAAGTCTTAATTGCTTGCCCAGGACTTAGTAAATGGCGAGAAAAGCGTTTCACACCTAAACAAGGTGTGAACACACAGAACTCGTGAGTGTCTTAATTGTTCTAGTGTTCGATCAAGCCGGGTGGTGTTCACCAACACGTTTAGATAAGCGCATGGTCGTGCGGCCAACGTACATGGTTCCAAATCAACAGGGGGATGAATACGCATAGAAAGATGCTGCAGACTCTGGTACTATCTTCCAGTCAAAAACACGCGATGGGTTTGGACTCGAACATAATTTTATAATTGTGCCATCACGACGAGACCGCGCCTTGACGTGATGTGATGGCTTGCGCGCCTCTATGACCCAAAGAGCTATACTGAATGGCTTCTTTAAGCCGGAGATGCAATCATACCTGGTAGGTCAATGGGTAGAGGTTAGACAAAGTCCAGTCTCCTGGTCCTCCAGGTTCGGGGTTGATTTGAGCTGGCAACTCAGTCGGCAAAATTAGTGGAAGAATAATTGATCCAAGCAAATGGGCTTCCACTAAGCCATCCCGCTGCCTTGCGGATAGGTTCTTGTTAGAACTAAAGGCTTTAGATGAGGACCCTAATCGTTCTCCTGCTTTGTGGCTGGACACCCTAGCAGTACCCCTTTAACATCTCCCATGAACTGCACGACTACAAAGAATTCCATACTGCATCAGCCGTCGCGCAGGATAATCAGGACCGCGCTGCCCATTGCATTGAGTGGGGTGGGTAGTGATAAGTGGGCTACTGCTCAGAGTTCTCTCGCTTTTATTCAACCTTTGTCTTCTGTCCCCAACCATCTCTCCTTGCCCCGTCTGTCCACCCACAATGCTCCCACTGATAACACTATCGATACTCGCAACGATTCACTGTCAAATAGTGTCGGGAATGATCCTCTGTCTGGTAACTCACATTTTCTCAAGCCTCGTCAGCCTCTGGATCTCGGCTCCTTCAACGTGCGTACACTCATGCAGGCCGGTCAGCAGGCGTGCCTAGCCCTCACAATAGATTCTCTGAAGATTGATGTCTGCTGTTTAAGTGAAACGCGTATACAGGATTCGAGCAGTGTGATTCAACTAACTGCTCCTGGTATCTCATCGAGGTATATTCTGCGCACTCCAGGAGACGAAGTAGCTCGAGCTGCGGGTCGACGTGGTGTAGGAATAGTCTTGACTGACAAGGCAGAGGCTGCCTCGTAGACTGGATCCCTGTTAACAGTAGTTCATGTGCTGCGAGACTCCAAGGGTCTGTCGGCGTCTTGAGGTTTTCGATCACCGATGTTTGCGTAGTATCGATAAGATTGGGTGGAATAGCCGAGTGAGCAATGCTGAGGTCAGAAATGGAGTACTGGGTACTAGTTCAGAGAATGCTCTATCACACCGTATCCAACTTAGTAAACTTCGTTAGGTGGGGAACGTGTTACGTATGGCAAACACGTCCACTGTACAGTGTCCTATTCTCCGTTCCCCCTAGGGAGTGGAAAAAACACGTGGAGGCCAACAAATGACGTGGCAGTGAGAAATGAGAAAATGTACAGCAAAATTCAGAAAAGTTGGTGCATCACGTCTTCGTGGTTGAGGTCCAAAAGATCTGTCTACCAGTTGGCTGGAGACACTGAAGGATATGGCGATCGTGTTGTCACTTTCTATCGAATCAGAATGACTCATCAATGTGCGTTTGTACAGTTAGACTGTGAATTCCGTGTGTTGGCTACTAGGACATTCTTTCATTTTCCCACCCGCGTAGGTCCACTCCCTGTCCATCTTGTATATTCATACTTTCTAATTCAACGTGCAAAATGGTGAGAAAGGCAGTGGTAGGTGGGGCTTGCCTTACTGTTCAACGCTGTACGATGATGATGATGCTCTAAACTTCCCGTTTTCAATGGGGTTTTATTAGTCCGCGAGGTCAAACACGATGGGTGGGACATTGCTGCGTTACTAGTCCCCATTGTCTAGTAAGTGCATATGATGTTTTCATTATACGCTTGCGTATGAGTGCAATGGAAGGAGTATACACCCCATGGCCACAAAGGCTTACTGCATTATTAGGGATAACCGACAACCAGAGTCAGACTTGGTGCGGAGAACCACATAGGGTTTTAATAGGTCAAATGATAACAAGCAGGACGACAGTGGATTACTGCCTACCACTGCAAATTTCCCGCATAATGAAGGACAATTAGCTCTGGGGTTTACAAACGCTCTGATCGAACACTGTTGGAATGATGATAATGTACACCATGAAGCTGCATCCAGATTGCAAGGGACGTTTGAATACCTGGACGCGAACAAATCTAGTTCTAACAGAGTATTCCCAGTGAAAACCTAGGCCAACTGAGGGATTTAGAACGACGTCGAAGCCGGGGATCAGCTGTTTAATTGCTTCATTTGAAAATGAACGTTTTAGAACATTATGAGAACCAGTATCCGGTGAACAGTGCTGTACGCTTTGTATGCTGTCCGTGATTGGTTTGGAATCCGTTTAGCCATCTCCCTAGACCGATATCATTCAACCTGGTGGACAGCGCGGGGCGTTCGTCTTCGTCCTCATACTGGTGAGAATACCTCCGCCACGAAAAAGCAGCGTGAAGGACTCCTTCCTCAGAGGCTGAGATGCGCGGTTATTTGGGAGCATTTCAAGGGACGCTCGGGGCGAGCAACCATTACTGAGTCTGAGACACCACTACCGACCATACTGACGCATTTGAGGGTGTTTGTCACCGTAATATCATTTGAATCGTAAAGAGTGAATGGACGAAGAGTCTACATTTGGAATCACACGGCGATTCTTTCAAAGTAACTGTCAAAACTCTTCAACTTATGCCACAATAAAAATGGTCCCAAGAATGTCTTCTAAGTGACTCTTTTGGGACTAAATGTTCTTTCTTTGTATTGGTCGGAATGATACATTAATGAAGCAGAATCATATCTACATGTGTTACACCATCATGAATCTACCGACAAAATTCATCTGAAACTACATCATAAAAATTGTGTTTCATTGGATCTTTCCGGGACCAAAAGTTCAGTCCTATGCTACGTTAATTCGTCGCTGACTGCACGACGCTACCACCGGCTTCCTTCTCTATGATGAATCTTTGTCCCTCTTCTCCCCACATAAAAAGTCCTACCACTCAGAATCTGGGCAATCCAGTTTATTAGTGCCGAGGTCATTCCATGTGCTCAAAGCTTATGCACTAGTTACCCATAATTCATCGAACCAAAAGCTTTTCTTAAGTTCAAGCAGCAGACGTCTGTCTTGTCTCTACCTTTCAATATCATCATTACCTCGTCCAGGAAGCAAAAGAGGCTTGTCGTGCATGACCTTTTCCTAAAGCCATGCTGCTGTACACCGATGAAGCTACTTCCGGATAAGAATGTAATCACTTGGTTTCTGAGGGAATTTTCCAGTACCTTCAGAACCCCAGACGTCAGGCTCGCCAGTCTGCAGTTGAAAGCTTTCCCCCTACTTTGGGTCAGTCAGAAGCTCGTTGAATAGCTCCGAAAGAGGTCCGTCTAACAGACCGGCTAATGGCTTAAGAAGGTCTAAACATAATTCATCTGGGTTTGCTGCCTTGCCTAATTTTAACTCATTAAGTTCCTATCCAACGTTCTGTTCATCAATTTGGACGGGTGGTATTCTTGTCTCGTGGCGTACAGAGAGGAACTGGATCTGATCCTACGATCTACATTAATGTGGCCTCTCTTAAAATAGCCTCGTCCTCGTTCATGAACACAAACGAATTGCTGGGACAAATGTAAAGGAGGAAATAAAGATCCTCAATACCAAATTTGCAGAAACCTAAGTTTGTCTATTGGAACACATGGGTTTGTTAGTAAAACTCACATTTGAAGACCTCTGCGTCCGCACCACAAGACAGACACTCACTGAGTGAACACGATAACACGATAAAGAACGCGATCACGAAACGAGGGAAACGACGACGACGACAGCGGTCGGGCACACGGAAATGGAGATTGGGAGGGTCGTGGGGTGTTTGCTGGATGCGGCGCTTTTCCGTGGGGGTTGAACGTTTACGATCTACAAAGGCATAGAAAAAACGAAAACCCGATGAGCATAAACATGCACCAAAACTTACAGCGAAGTACGAGAAGTGCGGTCTGTGTCAATGCGTTACAGAACTGTAATACGCAATGCGAGCAGAATCGTATTAGCACGAAACAATACTACAAGGATAACTGAGAACATATGACGGCAGTGCACTACGGGGGCATTTAATCTTTTTGTGTATTGTTTTCTGGTGTTGATTTGCCCGATTCCGGAGTTAGCAGGTCGATTCTGTTAGTCGTAACACAGAGGAAAGGCAATCATCAAGCCATACAACTCCTCTGCCCTCCTTCTACGTTAGCACCGTCCCCGGTGCTCTACCGATGCCACCCTTCGCCGGGACCTCTGGGACTAGTCCTATCTCTGGAGATCGTTCCATGCCCTTACGATACGTCGTTGCTGCTTGAGATATATGGTTTAAGGCGGCTGAAGTGCACCACCACTGGCCTACTGTTCTTCTGGGTAGTGGCTTCAGAAGGTAACTGTTAAACGACGCATGATTTACGCAGTTGCTTACGCAACTTTGCAGGAACTCCAGGATTGAATGCAGGTATGTGCAGCCAAAACATCTGTCCTGCTTGAAGCGGCATCCATGTGCATTCTCGTCGTAATATTTTTTCTCGCATCTGGGAGCCGCTGCTAAATGCAACCGGGCTAACTGGTGAGCTTGTCGGAGTCCAGGAATTCACGGAAGTACTCGATGACAGGTAATCGGGTTTTTTGCATTGATGGCGTTTATTAGACTGCAGTCGAACCTCTTTTCCAGTGTCTAGTGGAAGAATGAACCGAACTTTGATAAGCTACTACGCATTTGGTTACTGCACGATCCCATCTGAAGGTACTGTTGTGGACGAGTGCTTTGAGCAAAGCCTTTGGTGATCTATTTGTTCGCTCAATTAACCCGTTCTCTTGCAGGCGATGTGCAGTCGTTCGCACTTTGTCAAAACCCAGGGGCTGCAGAGCACGAATGGTTCGTTTTCAAAGTTAGTACCCCTGTCCGAGTGCGACTAGGTGGAGGCTCTCCTTCGGCAAATCCAATGGTCAACCATTGCAACAGCTAGCGCAGCGGCACCCGTCTGCGCGAGGACCGTTCCAAACCATTATGTAAAGTAGTTGGTCAATACCAGGATATACTTATTGCCCCGAGGTCACTGGAGGAGGACCAATAATGCCTACACCCACCTCTTCGTTAAGGATTATATATATATATATATATATATATATATATATATATATATATATATGTATATATATATATATATATATATATATATATATATATATATATATATATATATATACCGGCTTGAGATCAAGCAAGATGCTAAACCAACAACGGCAAGTACAAAGAAAGGGGAAGAGTTCAATACGGTATAACAGACAGTGAGGGAGAGAGAAAATCTGTTTTGGGGGCTTTTTACCGTACACATTTTTGATCTTGTTTTATCATTCTGTTTGTTGGAATGACATTTTTGTGATTACGGAGCGCGAGAGTTCGTCCGATAAACTGAAAATTTGGATAAGGTCAGGTAACGACAATGTTTTTCTGAAGGATATGCTGCTTACAGCCAGGATAGAATAGACGGAAGACAAAGGAAGGAGCAGCGCCGTTATTGCGGACCGAAATAGGCCACTGGGAAGCCCCGTTCGACTTAGACTCCGACAATTTGCAGACCAAGTCGTGCTTCATCAAGATCGCCATTGAGAAAGTTTGCATTATCTGTATTTATGGGGCACTGCAGGCGACAGCGGAGAAAGATGTTGAGCTTTTGCATATGCTCGGCGCTGTTCTGGCACAGACAAAGCAGTTCGTTTTACTAGGGGATTTTAGTCTGCCAGAAATAAACTGGGAAAACGACACTGCAGTGAGGGGATCAACGGACGACAAGTCTCTGCGGTGGTCTTAGTTGAATGCACTTGCGCAAAATGTGACAGGCTATCAGGTACAAAGGTGGGCAACATTCGTCTCTGCTCGACTTAGTCACAACGCTGTATCAACGGGACATTAAAAAGCCCAAGATGGCAAGAGCGACCATGTGGTCCCAAGCGTTACACTAACGCTCAACAAAGCGTCGATAGAAATGGTACTAAGTCGGTGCTATGGCAGAATTAATATATAAAAAAACTAAATAGGGCAGCGCAGGAAATACAGCGGACACCGCGACATGCAAACTCTTCGTTAGAAGAACGCTGGGATACCATAAAGGAGGGAGTACTCCGACTTACAGAAGAACTTGTGATGCTCGGTCCTCTGCATTTCCTCATCTTCATTAGTGATCTAGCGTGAGAAGATACCTGGTGGGCGATGTTAGCCATCCAAAACTAGTCCGGGAAGTCAGACTTTCCGCTGAACCTCGCCAAATGCCGATGTCTGGCCACAAATAAAGTGGCCGCTGCAAAAAATCTTCGAAGTCAAGGATCTCGGTATGGTGCTAGACAATAATTTCAAATCGTCAAAGCAGTGCATCGCGTCAGTAAATATGGCCAGGGAAAAACCCTTTCGAGTTAGATCAACAGTGTCTCGTGAAGGACCGGAGATTTTCATTCCAATCGACAAAGCCATACTTTCGTAGCAAAACCGCTCCGGAACCGATCGGTTTTTGCCCGGTCTTTGAGTGGTTCGCGCTATTGCACTGACCGGTTTTCGAGCGATTTAAATCGATCGTGGCAAGTGCTTGATGCACCTCACTAATTTCCGTCACTTTTCCCAAATTACGTTCGCCCTTGTTTATGTTTATCGCCCAAGCTATGAATTCTCAATAATTATACTCATTTTACCCACTTTACGGCGCATGAAACAGAACGATCTACAACTTGGTATAAAGGGGCATTTCGATGTATTCAAGTCACTACAGTGAAGTAAAATGCTCATTAAAAAATGTACAATACTCCGATCACCCATTTCCTTCGCATCAATTCACTTTTAACCTATTGAGGAAGCCTTTACTCACTGCATTCTCGTGGCGGTGTTCTCACTGAGAGGACAAAAGCTCTCCGCCGGCTTGGCTGACTAATAGTAAGTCTAGGGGATGGCTAAACCCCGATTCCAAACAAACCATGGATGGCGTATGAGGCGTACAACGGCATGCTCACCGGCATCTGTGGCGGAGAGGTGCACTTAGCATCCAGAATATTTGGCCTTAATCGAAGGACGCATGAACTGCGCAATCAATCAGCGGCCGCCAGTGAGTTACGGACACTACGCTTCGTCCCGTTGCCTCGCGTGTTACGCTTTGGATAGCTAAAGGCTCCGGTTGTGGATCCTTAAGAAAACCACCTGCTCTGCCTTGGGCAACCTGGCAGTATTGCGCCCACAAACAAACCATGGACTCGGACTATCTACCCCTTCTTCCCCGATTGCACCATGTCTCGTTTGGCACAGTGAAACCAGAGGGGTGATATATATATATATATATATATATATATATATATATATATACCGGTCGAAAACAGACGTTACGAACGGGTTATGTATTATAAGGGCAGTTAGGACACACTTGGAGTACCGAGTGCAAACCCGGGCACCGTGCGACTAGAAATTAAAAGACTGCTGAGAAAAAGTGCAAAGAGTAGTCACTAGGATGGTACCTGGCCAAGGGGGGAATACCTACGTAGAGCATTTTCAAGCCTTGGACCTGTTTTTACGCGTATTTGATAAAAACCAAGGAAATGAAAGGGCTTTTAGGTTTGCTGGTAGACAGTTATTTACTGTCGTCCGGATCGTTACCACACCTGACCTATTGGGACCTCATGTGGTTCTTCGCCACTCCAAGTCTCAGGATCTGACCGCCGGTTATCCCTAATAGTGCAGTGGACCGTCCTATCTACGGGATAAATGCCCCTTCCACTGCATTCATGCGTAAGCGTATTTAAAAAAGTGCAGCTTCTCTCTCATCTGAGAAATCAGGAAGACAGAGCATAGTCTGAGACTGCAGAACACTCGGCTTGGAACTAGGGCAAGTTACTTCGACGAAATGCCTTTCCACTGCCCTTTACCTGCAAACTGAGAGTGATGTTTTTTGGGATAAGCTCCCAGAGAAAATTGTACACATGACGACGGCGAATGCTTTAAAAAACGGGAAACGAGTGCTGTGGACGGTATGGTCCAAAATACGTCAGAATAAATTAGGGTCAGAGATGATACACTCATTGTCTTCCCCTTAACTCCTTTAGAATCGACACAAAACTAAATTCCTGTCCTCCAGAAGATAAACCACCGTGCTAGGGGACACGGAAACGCTCCAAGAACTATCTGACGTACGATTGGCTTTGGCCACGTTACGTCCTATGGAAACTGAAATGAGGTGATCCGAGTATATCACTCGTGGCGACATTATAAGGACCACTGTGAGAACAAGTTACAACAGTGCATTACGTGAGTGTTGGTCTTCCTGTGTATTGTCTTCTGGTGTTGATTTTTCCGAATCCGAAGTCCGTAGAAGGATTCGGCTGGCCGTAATACAGAAAACGTAGTCGATGAAGTATGCGTTTCTATGGGAGAAACTTGATTTTTGGTTCGCAAACACCAGAAATTAACATCAAAGCAACCGACTTTGTACTTACCCAATAACTTTTACCAATCTTTCGGTCTCGAATTCAAGGGATTATGACCATATAGAAAGAATGCTTTTTACTATCAGGAGTAAAGGCGCCTTCAGATGCGAGACGCTAATCACCGGCCAGACCACCGCGACACGCCACCGCAGCCCGGTAGACTGGTGTAGCGCATCGAGGGTCGTACTGTTAAGGTCAGCTCAGTTCAGTTCAGTTCAGTTCAGTTCGGGTTGCACAGGACAGGTAATGACCACGGCCAGTCGGGCGTCCAGAACTCCTTCGATAGTATGCACACCAGTTATGCACCCACCACTGCCAAATGTGCTTCGTCGAATCCCCACTAAAAATGAGAGGGAAACCGAAAACCTCTTCACACATCAACTGAAAGAGTTCAGTTCAGTTCAGTTCAGTTTGCACAGGACAGGTAATGGCCACGGCCAATCGAGCGTCCAGAATTCCTTCGATGGTATGCACACCAGTTATGCACCCACCACTGCCGAGTGTATTTCGTCGAATCCCCGCTAAAAATGAGAGGGAAACGGAAAACCTCATCGCACATCAACTGCGAGAGACATTATGCATCGTGAGCGTTCACTGAGACAGTATGCAATGAGGGAAAAAGTCTGCTAAAACATACTCCAGAAGGACCACAGTGCTACCCGTCATCCATCTAGTTGATATTCTTAAGGCTCACTACAAGGAAAGATCTCGTACCACTTGCGATCAAGGGCACATTTGAAGGATTGGACTGTCTGCAGATCTACCATTTCACCAGGCAGACCGTTCCAACTGTTCACAACCCTGTTGCTGAAGAAGTGCGATCTAGCCATCAACCTAGATCGGGCTTTTATCAACTTCTTTTCGTGTCCCCTTGTTCTGGAGTCTACGGCCAATTGGAATAGACTATCTGGTCTGAGGCCAGAAAAGACTTCATTACCTTGAACGTTTCTATGAGATCTCCTCGACTTCTCCTCCTTTCCAACGAGAAGAGATTCAGGTCACAGAGTCTCTGCTCGTAAGTCTTACCCCTCTGCCCTTCAACCATCCGCGTGGCGAGACGTTGGACTTTCTCTAGGCAGGCGGCGTCCTTTTTGTAGAAGGGTGACCAAGCCTGCACACTACCTTCTAAGTGAGGTCGTACTATAGCCATGTAAATAGGTACGAATACCTCCGGCTTCCGGCAAGACAAAGCCGATCGCAGTCTAAAGAGCTCCCCACGAGCCTTATGCGCAGCCGCGTTGCACTGCTCCGACCATTTGAAGTCACTTTTCATGATGATCCCCAGGTCTTTAACCCTACTGGCTGCCTCTACGGTGAACAGCCCTTGATCATGAGCGACAGTTAGGCTCTCTGTTGCCCTTGACAACAAATGGCTTTTTTGAGCGTTTAGAGGTAAGTCCCATTTGTATGCCCAGTTCAGGACGGTGCCTATTTCCCTGCCCAAGTCCGCCCTACCCTTAGATCCAACAATCTTCACATCATCCGCAAAAATAAAGCTGGGCGATTGAAGAGTGGATGCTAGGTCATTAATAAATAACAAGAATAGGACCGGGCCTAGGACGGATCCTTGAGGTACACCACTGGTGACGTTCACCAAACTGGAGCACCTGTCCCCCACTTTGACGTAAAACGTCCTGTGGGAGAGGAAGTCCTCCAGCCACCTATATACTGGCCCACCTATCCCGAAAGTCTCCATCTTGCATAGCAAAAGACGATGATTAACGGAGTCGAACGCCTTGCTAAAGTCGAGGTAACATACCTCAACATGCTTACCTTCGTCCAGTCGTCGAGTTACTTCATCTAAGAAGCACAGGAGATTGGTCAGGCAAGATCTATTTTTCAGGATTCCGTGTTGCGCCGGGCTTAGCATGGAGTGCTGCAGTAAGTGCTGGCAGATATGAGCACGGATGATCTTCTCGAGAACTTTACAGAGAATGCTAGTTAGGCTTACCGGCCTGTAGTTCTGCACATCCGACTTAGGCCCACTCTTATGTATTGCCACGACTGCCGCGACTTTCCAGTCCTGAGGCAGCTTTCCCTGGTCCAAAGTGGATCTATACAATCTGCATACCGATGGAGCTATGATATCCGCCAACGGCTTGATGATAGCTGGATGAATGCCATCTGGGCCCGCTGACTTGTGGCTGTTTAACTCCTGTAGGTACTTACGCACGCATTCCTCTGAAAGATCTAGCTCGTTTAACTGAGGAGGATGTATCAGCGCCAGATCTACTAGTACCCCACTATCTATCCTATGTACACTACCAAAGTATTCCCCCAGGGCGTCTGCTTTGCCCTGGTCGTCAGTGACAATACCATATTCTCTAGTGGATAGCGGACCTACGGCATTTCTTGTTGAGCCTTTAGACTGTACATAGCTGTAGAACTTCTTCGGCTGTTGTCTTACAGACTGGGCCAATTTCAGCTCAAATTCCCGTTTAGAAGTTCTCAAAAGGCTTACAGTCTCGTTTCTCAGCTTCGTATAGCGATTCCAGGCTAGCTGGCTGCCGGAAGCTTTGTACTGGTTCCAATAGCGGTTTCTACGTCTGATGGCCTTGGCTATTGCAGCCTTCCACCACATGGGCTTGCCCTCCCCACTCCTTCGTTTTAGGGGTGCGAACTCTTCCTGTAGGGCAGTCAGGGATCCTTTTATGGCCTGCCAGCGCTCCTCCACAGTAGCCTCCTCTGGCGCGTCCCAGGTCAAACCCATCGCCCTATTACGAAGCCTATCTATGTCCATACTACCGAAATTCCTAATCAGCCTTGAGGGTACCTTCGGTTGCCGCATGCATAGAACTATTTTGACACACACGTGGTCACTCTTTCCCAGCGGTGCACAATAATGCAGTCCAGCCACATCGTTGGGGAAGTTCGTTATAGCTAGATCCAGCAGGGATGGAACGCATCCAGTCCTATATCTGGTATTCTCCCTAATATGCTGATGCAACGCATTGTCATGCAGCCATTCTAAGTAGCTTTGCTCCTCCGATCCCGGCACGCAGACCT
Source organism: Fasciola hepatica (assembly GCA_948099385.1). Lineage (NCBI taxonomy): Eukaryota > Metazoa > Platyhelminthes > Trematoda > Plagiorchiida > Fasciolidae > Fasciola > Fasciola hepatica. Next base: position 1,629,753 of record CANUEZ040000034.1, on the reverse strand, counting down.
CAGCCACCCAGTCGATGTGCGGAAGATTGAAGTCACCCACTATGAGGGTCTTTTGTGCGTCCTTGACTAGTTCAGTCAAAGTCCGCAGCAAGCAAACGTCCTCTTCGTGGTTTGTGCTTGGTGCCCTGTAAACACAGACGACGTTAACCCTTCTGCCTGGAAGGATGATCGTAACAGCGCATAGCTGGATATTGCGAGTGCACATCTTGGTCTGGGACTCAAGGTGGTTTGCACCTGACCTAACGAGGAAGGCTACTCCACCACCAAGGCAATCTTGTTCCCGATCCTGCCTGTAGGCTGCAAAGCTGTTACTTATTAGGCCTGGCACATGGTCTTCTTCAGAAAGCCACGTTTCCGTGACGGCAACTATTGATGCTTTCTGTTCGTCAGCGGTTTTGGCAAGTTCCGCCCATTTGTTTCTAATACTACACGCGTTAGTATATAACACCACCGCGTTTGCTCCGTCGCCTAGGTGTCTTTTTTCATTCATTCCTGACTGTTTCTCAGGCGCAACGCCTGAGATGATGGCACGTTTTTTGCTTCCGATGTCCCCACTGGGGTGCATGAAGCCGGCTGATGGTCCAGAATTTCTGACGACTCCCAATCCATCTCTATAGGAGTGGCCACAACATCCAGCCTGGCAGGGATCACGCTGTCATCTATCTTCGGGCAGCACTGCCAATTTTCGTCTTCCAGCGCATCTTCAATTACAACTATTAGCGACCCCGCACGTGGCTTCTTTACTATTGCCGGGGTCGGGGCCTGAGAGCCGAGTACGGCATTGCGCTGAACTTTTAGATTTCTCACCAGCGCCCTGGCTGGTCGAGCAAGGATACCTCTTGGGGCTAGACCACCAGGCCTTACCCTATGTTCGTCCGGCACAATCTGGTATCTGCCCTTTGTAATCTGAGCTACTGCCGCTGCCCTCGCCAGCAGTCTATCCCGGGTAGCCTCATCAGCGAACTCCACCAGTATTGGTCTCGCACGAAGTTCGCCTTTGTTCCCCAGTGGTGACTTCCATGTCCCCACCCTGTGCACCCTTCTTAGAGTAGGAGGGTACGGAACACCTGCGATTCGCAGTATGTCGCAGACCCTCCTCCTGTCAATGTCTCTCCTGGTCTTCGATTCCCTTATAAAGGGTTCTTCCTGGTTTAGGATCAGAAGCCTGTGGCTTGAGACCCTGCCCATCGACAAGACCTGCCTCTGCAGGTCCTTCACCTTGTTTTCTAATACCAGAAGAGCAGGGTCATCCACCCTAGACAACCCATCTTTCGCTCTATTACAGTCTCCCTTCTTTTTGACCTGCCTCTCCCTTCTCGGCTTCTGCTCCGTCCACTGGCCCTCGTCGGTCTGCTTCAAAGGAGTGGAGGCAACGACCGCCTGGCAAGCCTTCGGAACTGGTTCATTCGCTCGGATGATCGTCCTCTCGGGTGTTGATACTACTTCCGCAAACGACTTACTACAACCTGCTTGCGGTGGTTTGGGGCTTACAACCGAGGTACTACTTGGTGGACGTTGGTCCTGCAGTTTAAAGGCCAGACTGGCCGCCTCCTTGCAGGGGGCACAGACCCATTCAGCCCATGGGTTCTGTTTATAAAGGACATAAATGTCCTTTGCTATCCCTGAACACCTTGGGTGAGCCCATCTCTTGCATATCTCGCATTCTATACCGTTTACCACTCGTTTTCCGCACTTGGGTGCTAGACACGGGTCGGAAACGCGTGTCATACCGAAAACCGCAAAAACGAGGGAAAATACAACTCAAAAGCTCTTTACCCAAACACAAAATACGCACTCTGACAATAGCAGGTAAATCCCGCTAACACAAAAAGCAAAAACAAAAAGGAAGACTAGAAGCGAGAAAAGATCGCCTCAAAAAAAACACCGAACACTACTCGGCAGTGCTACAAGGAGAATAAAAATATTCTCCGGATAAAGCGCACCTTAAATGCAATTATGATACGCTCAGTATTGTGAATTAAACTGGGTTAATTCACAAAACTATTCAAAAACTCAATTCAAAGACGAGAGCACTATGAATTCAAACCGCGCATTATGCATCTTGGGCGTTCACTGAGACAGTACGCAATGGGAGAAAAGTCTATCAAAACATAATCCAGAAGGGCCAGTGCTCCCCGTCATTCATCTAGTTAGCATACTCAAGGCTCACTACAAAGAAATATGTCATACCACTTGCGATCTAGGGCACGTCTGATGGATCGAACGGTCTGCAGATCTACCATTCCACCAGGCAATCCATTCTAACCGTCCACTACTCTGTCGCTGAAGAAGTGCGATCTAGCAATCAACCTAGCTCGGGCTCTTATCAGCCTCTTATCATGTCCCCTTGTTTTGGAATCTAAAGCTACTTGGAACAGACTATCTGGTCTAAGGCCACAATAGCCCTCCATTACCTTGAACGTTTCTATGAGATCCCCTCGACTTCTCCTCCTTTCCAACGAGGAAGGCTTCATATCACAGAGTCTCTGCTCGTACGTCTTAGCCCTCTGCCCTTCAAACATTTGCGTGGCGAGAAGCTGGACTTTCTCTAAGCCGGCGGCGTCCTTTTTGTAGAAGGATGACCAAGCCTTCAACGACCGGCCATGATTATTCCCCCCAAAACCACTATAGTTTCATGTTTGCCTCATAACACTAACATATTTACACAATTGACGTTTTTCGCATTGTTCGTTTCTACTGACCAATGATTGTTTGTTCGCGCCAAGCGCGTTGTTCTGTCATATACTTGTTCTGGACCTGCGTGACGCACGTGCTCCTTGCTCGCACGCCACATTTCGGTTCTCGTTTATTGAGTCCTTGTAATAGCATGATTGAGGTTTGTATAAATTTCGTGTCACTGTTTATCTAATAATCTAGTATCGTAGAATATCACGGATAATCGCCTTTTGATTTCGGGATCCGTTGCGAATTTGAATACGCATTGCTCAAACGTGTGTTACAATACTCAGATGATCAATTTGGGGCGAGAAAATAGGCAACATACCAAGAAAAAGATCGAAACAAAGGAGATCTTGACAGGAAGTAATACGGTAAGTCACTGGGGAGGTTTTAGGTACTTTCGATTCTTTAGGTAATGCTAGGTCACTTTGTCCTGTCAGTGCTAGCCCATGTATTACTGAGGGTAAAATAGATTATAAAAATATCGGTCTATTTAAGCTAAGGATGTTAGACCTAGAACAACATTTGTTATCAACTAGAAAACAGGCCCAGGAAGCAGAAAAGAAGTGGATACAGAAGGAGTGTGAGCATGAGACCAGCGACTACGACACTTCAGATAGATCAGGGTGCAATAAGACAGGGAGCCCCACGCCGGTCACCGACTATTAGACATCAACGATCGATTTGCCAAGAGTAGAACTGACGGTTTTCGACGGAAGATCTGAACACTACTGCAAGTTCGTCAAGCAATTCGGGACGCTCGTCGAAAATAAGTTAGCCGACCTCGGGCAAAGGCTTCTCTACCTGAATTGTTACCGTCGAGACCGAGCTAGAGAAGCCATCGATGTGTATACCATGCTCGACCCGGAACAAGGCTGCACACGAGCAACGAAGATATTGAGGGACCTGTTCGGTCAGCCCTTCAAAGCATCCCTTAACCTAATAGAGGACGTGATGGTAGAGGCCAAAAGAACAAAGGGCGATGGCTACACAATGGCCGACCTGGTGATCAAGATGCAGAACTGCTCAATAGCCCCGACCATTTAGGTCACAGGGCTGACCTAGATACAATGCACACTTTGGAAGGCATAGTCCGTCACCTCTCTCCCGAATTACAAGGTCAGAGGGCGGAAGAAGCGGAACGGATAAGCCGAAGCGACAGGGAGGCTAACTTCGAAGACCTGACCGAATACCTGGACAGGCAAACCAAAATAGCCGACAGCAGATTTGGCCGACTCATCCGGGACAGTAACAGAGTAAACAAATCTAGCACTAGTCAGGCTCAGACCACTTCACGAGAACACCCGAAATACCAGCCTTGAACCAATGCACACGCTATTTTACGCGAGGCTATAGCGCATCAAAGTTGCACGTCCCGTGACGCTAGCCACGGGCCACAAGAATGCCCCAAGTTCAGCAGTGCCACGATAGACAAACGTTGGGGGATGGCAAGGTCGACAGGATCGTACTTTATATGCCTCAACACCACTCACCAGGCGGCAGATTGTCGAACAAAGACCAGATGTGATCACTAGGGTTGCTCGGGCAGACACCATCGATTGTTACACCAGGCGAGAGAAGCAACACCAGAGACGAACACCAAGCCCAGTGTTATTTGTTCAACGTCGCGGTCTACCAGTGAACCAGTACGTTTAGGGGTAGTTGCCGTGGAGGTGATGACCCCAAGTGGGGTGGTCAAGGCGTTGGCTTTCGTTGACAGTGGATGGGACACTACCCTGGTGAAGGAGTGGTTTGCCGACAAACACCGGCTCGCTAATAGTACGACGTCGTTGGCAGTGAGCACGGTGGGCGGAACACAATTAATGATTGCCAGCCGGCTGAGGTTACCGCTGTAACGTGCTTGCGTGGAAATCCTCCCCAGCCATTGTCATATACTTGTATTGTTCAGAATATCCTCTTTATTTTGTTGACCCTGGAATAAATACAACATGCATCGATCACCACACTCCAACATTTGTTTATATTTCGCTCACGTTAAGTGGCATAATTTTGACTCGAACTTGGACTGCCGTGACGGTGGTACCTGACATTGGCATTTGTGGAACTCTGGTCCTCGTTGTTAGACATCGTAGCCATACAGTTGAGGTTTGTTTATATTTATATGCGTATAACTTGATAATCCAGTACCGTAGAAACAGCGAATGAATCATTTTCCGGTTTTGGGATTCGTTTTGAATTGGCTACGCACTGTCCACAGTCGGAACAACCGTTACAACCGCTCATCGCCTTAGATACTAACGAGCTAATAAAATAAACAGAAGCGTTCACATTAGCTGATCTCTCCATGCGAGCACCAAGGTCGGTCAATGCAATTTTGACTATGTAGCCCCACCTGCAGGACGTAACCATTGTAGACTGGGAGGACGACGAAGTGGATCTCCTCATCGGCCGCAACGTACCAGAGGCACATTGGGTACTTGACCAGAGTTGGCAATCGCCAGGCACCTTATGCCATACGCACGGCTCTGGGATGGACACTAAATGGTCCAGTAAGGGGACGCAGTTCCGTGAATTACGTATCGGCCGAAATGAACCGTTTAGAGTATCAGTTGCAGCGGCTGTATGGAAAGGCGTTTCATGACATCGGAGACGAAAGACCATCGCTGTCGCAAGAGGACCTGTTTGCTCTGAAAACAGTGCAGCAAAGAACAAGGGGCCTTAAAAACAGTTCGAGGTTCTTTTCTCATGGTGCACACCAGGTGACCCTTGGGTTGATAATGGAAACTATGCTCTACAAAGACTACTTCGACTGGAAGAACACTTTGTCCGGGACCAGGATCTGTGGAAACGATATGCAGAATCATATGAAGCGAAACGAAGCACTCGACTACGTTGAGAAGGTACCTGCTAACACCGGCTACCGGAAGAGGATCTAGCATCTACCTTACCACCTGGTTATCAACCTCAAGAAACCCAGAAAACTGCGGGTGGTGTTTGACTGTGCAGCCAAGTTCCAGGGAAATTCGGAAAATGATCGCCTACTACAAGGGCCTGACTGGACCACACCACTAATCGAAGTTTTGTACCGTTTCAGAGTGGGTAGAGTGGCCTTGTCCGCCGATATCGGGGAAATGTTTCACCGGGTAAAAATGCTGGCAGAAGAACGAGATGCATTGCGTTTCCTGTGGTGGGAAGATAACAACCGGGACAACGCAGTGATAAATTATAGGATGACCGTCCACCCCTTCGGAGCCAAATCATCACCGTTTTGTGCGAACAACGCCCTTTGAGAAGCAGCCAACAAACACGGAGATCTAGTCCATCGGACGGTGGTAGATAGCGTCAGCAGAAACTTCTACGTCGACGACTAGCTTGGGTCATTCGATGATGTGGAATCAGCTCTAGCGCAGTTCAGGGGCCTGACATGATTGCTGGAAGAGGGCGGCTTCTATCTAACGAAATGGATGTCAAACGCTTCAGGAGTGCTTGAAGTCACTCTTTACCACGAGAGGGCCGAAAGGGCTAGCGATTTGGACGGCTCTCCACTTCCAATCGAATGCACTTTAGGAATACAATGGGACGCGGAATCGAACGACTTTGTTTTTCCAGCTAAACGTTCCCGGGCTGCCAATAACCCGTCGTGGCATACCATCCACTGTCTCTAGTTTGTTCGATCCGCTCGGTTTTGTCTCACTCTGGTTGCCACCCGGAAAGATCTTGCTGCAGCGGCTGTGCCGTAAGAAGGTTGATTGGGATCAGTCACTGGACCGAGAGGACTGGCTGGACTGGGAAGAATTTTTGAACACCTTCAAGAAATTAGGTGACATAGGAATTCCACGATGTTTGACTCCTGGCCATACGACGCGGACTGGAGAACTACATGCCTTTTCCGATGCATCCGAAGTCGGTTATGGAACTGTGGTGTAGGGACGGTGGTGCATTGGGATTGCCAGTATGCTACGAGGCTCCTGTTCGTCAAAGCCCGCGTTGCTCCACTGAAGTCGGTCTCGATCCCGCTCCTTGAACTCAGTGCAGCCGTACTCGCAGTCAGAGCCGTACAAGCGGTGAAGAGGTGTTCCGTCTTCTACATTTGGTAGGCTAGCTTTTGGACGGACTCAACGATAGTAATTTACTACATTAACAACGTCCGGAGCCGGTTGAGTACTTTCGTCGCTAACCGACTCACGATTATCCACGATGAATCAGCCATGAACCGGTGGAAGCATGTCAGGTCTGGCGATAATCCAGCAGATCTGTGCTCCCGGGGTGACACCAACTTCAGGCAACTAGACACGTGGACGAGAGGGCCAAAATTCCTGCAAACGCCTAAACAGGACTGGCCCATGTTCGCATTAAAACCCCTTGCGGGAGTAGAACTGGAGATCAAAGGCGTAGTGATGCCGGCCAACGTCTTTGAAGCGACATCCATTCTAGCGGGATTGGTCAGGTTCTCTTCCTGGATGAAGACACTTCGTGCGATGGATTGGTTAACCAGGTTCAAGAGGAATTTACTAGTCATGAAAGGGCTACGCCCTTCAGGCCGGATACGGGTCCGCCCGATAAGTCCCGATAAGTCCCGATGAGCTACAAGCTGCAGAATACGATATTTTCAGAATGATTCAACGCGAGGCCTTCGCTCGAGAACCCGAGAGGGTGGAAGAAGTGGGACCGATCAACAAAGGAATATCATCTCCGAGAGGCAAATTGAAGCATTTAAACCCCAAACTCATTGATGGACTGCTGTGGGTGGATGGTAGGCTGGCCACCGCCCACCTGAGTCTCGGCACAAAGAATCCTATACTGCTGCTTACGAGACAACCTGTAGTAGAGCTAATGATCCAACACGTCCGTGGAGGGACATGCCGGGAAAAGCCACGTGACGAGCGTCATCCGAAAGCGCCTTTGGTTGCTGAGAGGACCAGCGACTGTAAAACGCGTGATCCGACGTTGTGCACATTGTAGGAGAAGCAATGCCACGGCGGGCAAACAACACATGGCCTTGCTACCAGAATGCAGGGTGACTCCAGGCTGGTGGCCGTTCAGAGACACCGGGTAAGACTTTTTCGGGCCCTTGTGGATCAATTGTGGGACTAGGCTGGAAAAACGATACGGGTGCATCATGACGTGCATGAAGTCACGTGCGGTGCACTTAGAAGTTGCACATTCAGTGACAACCGACTCTTTCCTACGGGCCTTGCAGCGCTTCACCAACCGGAGAGGCGCACCGGCAGATATGTACTCAGATAATGAATCGAACTTTGTGGGCGCTCATCGAGAACTGCAGAGTTGGCACGAGAACATGAACAGGGACGAACTGCAGAATCGAACCGTGGCCTACGGCATACGATGGCATTTCAACCCCCCGCGGGCCGGCCACCGCGGCAGCGTATGGAAACGCATGATCCAGTTCGTCAGACGGATATTGCTGTCAATCACGGAGCAACAGCCACCCGACGACGAGAAGCTGAAAACCGTCATGACTGAGGTAGGGAGAATTCTAAACAACAGCCCACTGATTCCGGTAATGAACAGCGACCCCACCGATCTGGCGCTCACCCCGAGCGACTTAGCGGTGTTTAGATCGACCGAGGGTTTCCAAGGGCCGATAAGCCTTTGTGGGAGCTACCTCCACGGATGGAAGCAGGCAAACTATCTTGCCAAGGTTTTCTGGAGATGCTGGCTGCGGGAGTACCTACCGGCTCTGCAGACTCGACAGAAGTGGCTGGTCAAAACAAGACCATTCAAGGTTGGGGATGTGGTGATGATCGCAGACGAACGCGCACATTTCAGCACCTGGTCCTTGGGAGTAGTTATGGGAACCATCGAAAGCACTGACGGAATGAATAGAACGATGAAGTTGAAGACAGCTAATGGAGCGCTAATTCGTGACATACAGTATTAGCCTACTCGGAAGTGAAGGCGGAGAAGCTGATAACACAGAGGCCCAGTAGACTATCTCGCACTATTCATTGAGGTGGGCAAAGAAACCCTATATATGGAAGCAATCCCTGCACACTGAAGTGTCGAACCATCATACACCCTGACGCACACTCACCTACATTGTACTGGTTATACCATATGGTCTCCGTCAAACACGTTACAGTGCTCACAGTCTTTTGTTGACTTTACAGAAGGTTTTTTCCTATATGTGGTGATAAATGCGATTCCATTGTACATCCGGACACATTCACACATACCCGATGCACACTATACCCCATAACTCCTATGAAACATGTGACAGTGTTCGTCGTTTGTTTTTTGGCGTCATCGAATGCCTTTTGCATATGTAGAAGTGGCGGAGCCTAGGTCACACACGCATGTCTACATTTTACTCGTTTATATCACACAGTCCCCGTCAAACACGTCACAGTGCTCACAGTCTTTCGTTGACGTTGCGGAAAGCCCTCTTTTGACGCGTAGTGATACTTGTGATTCCATTATACATCCAGACACATACGCACATGCCCGATGCACGCTATGTCACGCAACCCCTATCAAACATGTAACGGTGTTCGCAATCTGCTTTTGTTGACGTTACTGAAATGTCTTTTGCATATGTGGAGGTAGCGGCGATTACATCGTATGCACACACTCAAGCAAGCACATACAGCCAGGGAAGGACGGCCTTTCCAAGGACAGTATCTGTTTCCCCTTCACTCCCGCCATCGGTCAGTTGTTCTCGTGGAAGATGTAGAATAGCCTCGCGTCTACGTGGCCAACGGATCAGGTGCGACCATGAGCAGAACGTTGACGACAAGCATTAGGTATGCGCACTGACAGCAGGGCCTAGGTAGTTGGGAAGAATCAGTACCTTTATACCAAACCTTTGACTCTGCTGAGAATTCGGGAGGATTTTGGTGGGCGGTGTAACGACCGGTCGTGATTAATCCCCCAAAAACCACTATAGTTTCATGTTTGCCTCATAACACTAACATATTTACACAATTGACGTTTTTCGCACTGTTCGTTTCTACTGACCAATGACTGTTTGTTCGCGCCAAGCGCGTTGTTCTGTCATATACTTGTTCTGGACCTGCGTGACGCACGTGCTCCTTGCTCGCACGCTGCGATGTGGTTTCTCGTTTTCTGAGTCCCTGTAATCTCATTATTGAGGTCCGTATCTTTTTGGTGTCATTGTTCATTCAATAATTTAGTACCGTAGAATATCACGGATAATCGCCTTTTGAATTCGGGCTCCGTTGCGACTTGGCTACGCATTGCTCAAACGTGTGTTACAACCCCTGTTGTTTCTCGTGTTTGTTAACGACCTACCGCAGACTCTTCGATCCCAGGGCCTCATACACCCCGACGACAAAAGACCTGGCATACCTTTCGATCGGTAGACAGCAGTGAGATACTCAAGGAAGATCTCCAGGCTGTGGCCAATGGGTCCACCACCTGGGGTCTACCCATGAATGTGGACAGATGCTCGGGCATGAGGATTGGTAGCCTAAATGATATTTCCGGCTACTGCCTTGGGGCTATCGTACTCCACTGCACGCGGGAGGAGAAGGACCTCATAGATGAAGGCACCAACAATGTGAAGACGTAAGCACACACTGACAGAGCCTGCGCATCAGTGTGGAGGGTACTTGGTCCATTTCACCGTTCTTTTGGGCCCCTACCCCCGAAAGCCTTCCGGTTGCTGTACACATCTCGTATACGTCCTCGCTTCATGTATGGAGGTCCGGCTGCCTACCCCCGCGCGGTAGCTGAGATAGCACAACCGGAACGGGTGCAACCAGATGCCACGTGACCAGTGGCCAGACTGCGTGGGTGCAGCTAAGAGGAACGCTTGGAGTTCACCGGGTTGCTTTCCAGTACTTATAGACGTCTTCGAGGAGACCTCATCCGTGCCAGGCGAATAATCCGTGGTAATTTGGGTTGGGACTTGCAGTCGGAATTCCTGCTCAGAAATAATGACCGTGCAAGAGGGCATGCACTGATGCTTTTTAAGGTGCGTTCCACCAGCTGACGGGATATCCATCAATTGTCAAAGAGAGCGGCCAATCTCTGGAAAGTTCTGCCGACCGAAGTGGTGGAAGAGGAAACCGATGCGCTGTTCACGAGGAAATTGGATCACACCCTGAGGGACTATTAGTAGAGCGCTGAAGTCTATCCAAGTAAACGCGATGGGGCTCATGCAGAAGAACTTTTCACTGCTCTGCACCCGAAGACCGAGGACTGGGTGGCAATCTGACTAGGCCCCCGACGGCACCGTTGAGAATCCCCAAGTTCTGCAGAGTGCCGTACTCGGCCGTCGGGCCCCGGCCGTGACAGCAGTAAAGAAGCCGCTCGCACGGTCTGAGGTATTTGCAGGTGAGGACGAAGAAGTGAGCTTGCAGTACTGCGACAAGGTGGAGGACAAAGCGGCCGTCCCGGAGCGGGCATACAAATGGGAGAGCAGGGATCCCAACTTTTTCTCAAGATCAAGGGCTGTTCACTATGGAAGCAGTCAGTAGGGTTAAAGGCCTCGGGGTCATCATGAACAGTGACTCCAAATGGTCAGAGCAGTGCAACGCTGCTGCATTAAAAGCTTGTGGGGAGCTCTCTGGACTGCGGCCAGCCTTGTCTTGCCGGCATCCGGAGATATTCCTGCCTATTTGCATGGCTATAGTACGACCTCGCTTGGAAGATAACGTGCAGGCTTGGTCATCCTTCTACAAAAAGGACGCCGCCGGCTTGGAGAAAGTCCAGCTTCTCGCCACGCAAATGTTTGAAGGGCAGAGGGCTAAGACGTACGAGCAGAGACTCTGTGATATGAAGCCTTCCTCGTTGGAAAGGAGGAGAAGTCGAGGGGATCTCACAGAAACTTTCAAGGTAATGGAGGGCTATTGTGGCCTTAGACCAGATAGTCTGTTCCAAGTAGCTTTAGATTCCAAAACAAGGGGACATGATAAGAGGCTGATAAGAGCCCGAGCTAGGTTGATTGCTAGATCGCACTTCTTCAGCGACAGAGTAGTGGACGGTTAGAATGGATTGCCTGGTGGAATGGTAGATCTGCAGACCGTTCGATCCATCAGACGTGCCCTAGATCGCAAGTGGTATGACATATTTCTTTGTAGTGAGCCTTGAGTATGCTAACTAGATGAATGACGGGGAGCACTGGCCCTTCTGGATTATGTTTTGATAGACTTTTCTCCCATTGCGTACTGTCTCAGTGAACGCCCAAGATGCATAATGTCTCTTTCAGTTGATGTGTGAAGAGGTTTTCGGTTTCCCTCTCATTTTTAGTGGGGATTCGACGAAGCACACTTGGCAGTGGTGGGTGCATAACTGGTGTGCATACTATCGAAGGAGTTCTGGACGCCTGACTGGCCGTGGTCATTACCTGTCCTGTGCAAACTGAATTGAGCTGAACTTAACTTAACCAATACGAAGCCCCCAGGCCGTCGGCTAGCCTGGACCTGCCATACAAAGCTTAAACACAAAGCTGTGAACGTTCTGCAAGCTTCTAACAGCGAATTTTAGCTTGGATTGGCCCAGTGCTTGAGACAGTCACCGAAAACATTCCGTAGTTATGTGCAGTCGAAATGCTGAACAAAAGATGTCATAGGTCTGCTATCCATTAGGGGCCAGGGTTTTGTCACGGACGACCAGGGCAAAGCAGACTCCCTGGGGGAATACTTTGATGGCGTGTATAGGAGAGATATTGGGGTATGAGAAGATCTGGCTCCGTTGTATCCTTCTTCTCAGTTAAAGGAGGCAAATTTCGAACAGGAAATTGTGCGCAAGTACCTACAGGAATTAAACAGCCACAAGTTAGAAGGTCCAGGTGGAATCCGCCCAGCTATAATGAAGCCGTTGGCGGATATCTTAGCTCCATCGGTGCGCAAGCTGTACAGGTCCACTTTAGACCAGAGTAAGCTGCCCCAGGACTGGAAATATGGGTCCGTCGTGGCGATACATAAGAGTAGACATAAGTCGGCTATGCATAACTGCAGACCGGTAAGCCTAACTAGCATCCTGAACGAAGCCCTTGAGAAGATCATCCGTGCACACATCTGTCAGCACTTACTGGAGCAGCCCAACATGGAGTCCCAGAAAATAGATCTTGTCTGACCAATCTCTTGTGCTTCTTAGGTGAAGCGACTCGACAACTGGACGAAGGTAAGCAGGTTGAGGATCGCTACCTCGATTTAATCAAGGCTTTCGACTCCGTTACTCATGGTCTTTTGCCGTGAAAGATGGAGACTTCCGGTATAGGTGGGCCAGTGCATAGGTGGCTGGCGGACTTCCTCTCCCACAGGACATTTTACGTCAAAGTGGGGGACGGGTGCTGTAGTTTCGTGAATGTCACCAGTGGAGTATCTCAGGCATCCGTGATAGGCCCAGAAGCTATTCTTTTACTTATTAACGACCTGGCATCCGTCTTTCAGTCGCGTAGCTCTATTTCTGCGGACGATCTGGACTTTTCCGATATGAAGGGGGGGGGGGCATTCTAGGCAAGGATATAGGCATCGTCCTGGACTTGGCGTAAAAGTGGAATTTGCCGATGAAAGCTGTAGAAAGCCATTTGTTATCAAGGCCGACAGAAAGCCTAATTGTCGCTCATGACCAAGGGTGGCCCACCATAATAGCAGTCAGTAGGGTTAGAGACTTCCGTTTTGTCACGAACAGCTACTTTTATTGGTCGTGACAGTACAACGCTCCTGCCCAGCTCCTATTAGTGAGCCCTCTAGAGTGAAATCAGAATTGTCTTGTCGCTGCCGGAAATATTCGCACCTATTTACATGGCTACAGTACGACCTCACCCAGAAAATAAAGTAAGACACGTTTGAGCAATGCGTAGCAAAATTTGCAAAGGATCCCGAAATCAAAAGGCAATTATCCGTGATATTCTACGGTACTAGATTATTAGATAAACAGTGACACGAAATTTATACAAACCTCAATCATGCTATTACAAGGACTCAATAAACGAGAACCGAAATGTGGCGTGCGAGCAAGGAGCACGTGCGTCACGCAGGTCCAGAACAAGTATATGACAGAACAACGCGCTTGGCGCGAACAAACAGTCATTGGTCAGTAGAAACGAACAGTGCGAAAAACGTCAATTGTGTAAATATGTTAGTGTTATGAGGCAAACATGAAACTATAGTGGTTTTTGGGGGATTAATCACGACCGGTCGTTACACCGCCCACCAAAATCCTCCCGAATTCTCAGCAGAGTCAAAGGTTTGGTATAAAGGTACTGATTCTTCCCAACTACCTAGGCCCTGCTGTCAGTGCGCATACCTAATGCTTGTCGTCAACGTTCTGCTCATGGTCGCACCTGATCCGTTGGCCACGTAGACGCGAGGCTATTCTACATCTTCCACGAGAACAACTGACCGATGGCGGGAGTGAAGGGGAAACAGATACTGTCCTTGGAAAGGCCGTCCTTCCCTGGCTGTATGTGCTTGCTTGAGTGTGTGCATACGATGTAATCGCCGCTACCTCCACATATGCAAAAGACATTTCAGTAACGTCAACAAAAGCAGATTGCGAACACCGTTACATGTTTGATAGGGGTTGCGTGACATAGCGTGCATCGGGCATGTGCGTATGTGTCTGGATGTATAATGGAATCACAAGTATCACTACGCGTCAAAAGAGGGCTTTCCGCAACGTCAACGAAAGACTGTGAGCACTGTGACGTGTTTGACGGGGACTGTGTGATATAAACGAGTAAAATGTAGACATGCGTGTGTGACCTAGGCTCCGCCACTTCTACATATGCAAAAGGCATTCGATGACGCCAAAAAACAAACGACGAACACTGTCACATGTTTCATAGGAGTTATGGGGTATAGTGTGCATCGGGTATGTGTGAATGTGTCCGGATGTACAATGGAATCGCATTTATCACCACATATAGGAAAAAACCTTCTGTAAAGTCAACAAAAGACTGTGAGCACTGTAACGTGTTTGACGGAGACCATATGGTATAACCAGTACAATGTAGGTGAGTGTGCGTCAGGGTGTATGATGGTTCGACACTTCAGTGTGCAGGGATTGCTTCCATATATAGGGTTTCTTTGCCCACCTCAATGAATAGTGCGAGATAGTCTACTGGGCCTCTGTGTTATCAGCTTCTCCGCCTTCACTTCCGAGTAGGCTAATACTGTATGTCACGAATTAGCGCTCCATTAGCTGTCTTCAACTTCATCGTTCTATTCATTCCGTCAGTGCTTTCGATGGTTCCCATAACTACTCCCAAGGACCAGGTGCTGAAATGTGCGCGTTCGTCTGCGATCATCACCACATCCCCAACCTTGAATGGTCTTGTTTTGACCAGCCACTTCTGTCGAGTCTGCAGAGCCGGTAGGTACTCCCGCAGCCAGCATCTCCAGAAAACCTTGGCAAGATAGTTTGCCTGCTTCCATCCGTGGAGGTAGCTCCCACAAAGGCTTATCGGCCCTTGGAAACCCTCGGTCGATCTAAACACCGCTAAGTCGCTCGGGGTGAGCGCCAGATCGGTGGGGTCGCTGTTCATTACCGGAATCAGTGGGCTGTTGTTTAGAATTCTCCCTACCTCAGTCATGACGGTTTTCAGCTTCTCGTCGTCGGGTGGCTGTTGCTCCGTGATTGACAGCAATATCCGTCTGACGAACTGGATCATGCGTTTCCATACGCTGCCGCGGTGGCCGGCCCGCGGGGGGTTGAAATGCCATCGTATGCCGTAGGCCACGGTTCGATTCTGCAATTCGTCCCTGTTTATGTTCTCGTGCCAACTCTGCAGTTCTCGATGAGCGCCCACAAAGTTCGATTCATTATCTGAGTACATATCTGCCGGTGCGCCTCTCCGGTTGGTGAAGCGCTGCAAGGCCCGTAGGAAAGAGTCGGTTGTCACTGAATGTGCAACTTCTAAGTGCACCGCACGTGACTCCATGCACGTCATGATGCACCCGTATCGTTTTTCCAGCCTAGTCCCACAATTGATCCACAAGGGCCTGAAATAGTCTTACCCGGTGTCACTGAACGGCCACCAGCCTGGAGTCACCCTGCATTCTGGTAGCAAGGCCATGTATTGTTTGCCCGCCGTGGCATTGCTTCTCCTACAATGTGCACAACGTCGGATCACGCGTTTTACAGTCGCTGGTCCTCTCAGCAACCAAAGGCGCTTTCGGATGATGCTCGTCACGTGGCTTTTCCCGGCATGTCCCTCCACGGACGTGTTGGATCATTAGCTCTACTACAGGTTGTCTCGTAAGCAGCAGTATAGGATTCTTTGTGCCGAGACTCAGGTGGGCGGTGGCCAGCCTACCATCCACCCACAGCAGTCCATCAATGAGTTTGGGGTTTAAATGCTTCAATTTGCCTCTCGGAGATGATATTCCTTTGTTGATCGGTCCCACTTCTTCCACCCTCTCGGGTTCTCGAGCGAAGGCCTCGCGTTGAATCATTCTGAAAATATCGTATTCTGCAGCTTGTAGCTCATCGGGACTTATCGGGACTTATCGGGCGGACCCGTATCCGGCCTGAAGGGCGTAGCCCTTTCATGACTAGTAAATTCCTCTTGAACCTGGTTAACCAATCCATCGCACGAAGTGTCTTCATCCAGGAAGAGAACCTGACCAATCCCGCTAGAATGGATGTCGCTTCAAAGACGTTGGCCGGCATCACTACGCCTTTGATCTCCAGTTCTACTCCCGCAAGGGGTTTTAATGCGAACATGGGCCAGTCCTGTTTAGGCGTTTGCAGGAATTTTGGCCCTCTCGTCCACGTGTCTAGTTGCCTGAAGTTGGTGTCACCCCGGGAGCACAGATCTGCTGGATTATCGCCAGACCTGACATGCTTCCACCGGTTCATGGCTGATTCATCGTGGATAATCGTGAGTCGGTTAGCGACGAAAGTACTCAACCGGCTCCGGACGTTGTTAATGTAGTAAATTACTATCGTTGAGTCCGTCCAAAAGCTAGCCTACCAAATGTAGAAGACGGAACACCTCTTCACCGCTTGTACGGCTCTGACTGCGAGTACGGCTGCACTGAGTTCAAGGAGCGGGATCGAGACCGACTTCAGTGGAGCAACGCGGGCTTTGACGAACAGGAGCCTCGTAGCATACTGGCAATCCCAATGCACCACCGTCCCTACACCACAGTTCCATAACCGACTTCGGATGCATCGGAAAAGGCATGTAGTTCTCCAGTCCGCGTCGTATGGCCAGGAGTCAAACATCGTGGAATTCCTATGTCACCTAATTTCTTGAAGGTGTTCAAAAATTCTTCCCAGTCCAGCCAGTCCTCTCGGTCCAGTGACTGATCCCAATCAACCTTCTTACGGCACAGCCGCTGCAGCAAGATCTTTCCGGGTGGCAGCCAGAGTGAGACAAAACCGAGCGGATCGAACAAACTAGAGACAGTGGATGGTATGCCACGACGGGTTATTGGCAGCCCGGGAACGTTTAGCTGGAAAAACAAAGTCGTTCGATTCCGCGTCCCATTGTATTCCTAAAGTGCATTCGATTGGAAGTGGAGAGCCGTCCAAATCGCTAGCCCTTTCGGCCCTCTCGTGGTAAAGAGTGACTTCAAGCACTCCTGAAGCGTTTGACATCCATTTCGTTAGATAGAAGCCGCCCTCTTCCAGCAATCATGTCAGGCCCCTGAACTGCGCTAGAGCTGATTCCACATCATCGAATGACCCAAGCTAGTCGTCGACGTAGAAGTTTCTGCTGACGCTATCTACCACCGTCCGATGGACTAGATCTCCGTGTTTGTTGGCTGCTTCTCAAAGGGCGTTGTTCGCACAAAACGGTGATGATTTGGCTCCGAAGGGGTGGACGGTCATCCTATAATTTATCACTGCGTTGTCCCGGTTGTTATCTTCCCACCACAGGAAACGCAATGCATCTCGTTCTTCTGCCAGCATTTTTACCCGGTGAAACATTTCCCCGATATCGGCGGACAAGGCCACTCTACCCACTCTGAAACGGTACAAAACTTCGATTAGTGGTGTGGTCCAGTCAGGCCCTTGTAGTAGGCGATCATTTTCCGAATTTCCCTGGAACTTGGCTGCACAGCCAAACACCACCCGCAGTTTTCTGGGTTTCTTGAGGTTGATAACCAGGTGGTAAGGTAGATGCTAGATCCTCTTCCGGTAGCCGGTGTTAGCAGGTACCTTCTCAACGTAGTCGAGTGCTTCGTTTCGCTTCATATGATTCTGCATATCGTTTCCACAGATCCTGGTCCCGGACAAAGTGTTCTTCCAGTCGAAGTAGTCTTTGTAGAGCATAGTTTCCATTATCAACCCAAGGGTCACCTGGTGTGCACCATGAGAAAAGAACCTCGAACTGTTTTTAAGGCCCCTTGTTCTTTGCTGCACTGTTTTCAGAGCAAACAGGTCCTCTTGCGACAGCGATGGTCTTTCGTCTCCGATGTCATGAAACGCCTTTCCATACAGCCGCTGCAACTGATACTCTAAACGGTTCACTTCGGCCGATACGTAATTCACGGAACTGCGTCCCCTTACTGGACCATTTAGTGTCCATCCCAGAGCCGTGCGTATGGCATAAGGTGCCTGGCGATTGCCAACTCTGGTCAAGTACCCAATGTGCCTCTGGTACGTTGCGGCCGATGAGGAGATCCACTTCGTCGTCCTCCCAGTCTACAATGGTTACGTCCTGCAGGTGGGGCTACATAGTCAAAATTGCATTGACCGACCTTGGTGCTCGCATGGAGAGATCAGCTAATGTGAACGCTTCTGTTTATTTTATTAGCTCGTTAGTATCTAAGGAGATGAGCGGTTGTAACGGTTGTTCCGACTGTGGACAGTGCGTAGCCAATTCAAAACGAATCCCAAAACCGGAAAATGATTCATTCGCTGTTTCTACGGTACTGGATTATCAAGTTATACGCATATAAATATAAACAAACCTCAACTGTATGGCTACGATGTCTAACAACGAGGACCAGAGTTCCACAAATGCCAATGTCAGGTACCACCGTCACGGCAGTCCAAGTTCGAGTCAAAATTATGCCACTTAACGTGAGCGAAATATAAACAAATGTTGGAGTGTGGTGATCGATGCATGTTGTATTTATTCCAGGGTCAACAAAATAAAGAGGATATTCTGAACAATACAAGTATATGACAATGGCTGGGGAGGATTTCCACGCAAGCACGTTACAGCGGTAACCTCAGCCGGCTGGCAATCATTAATTGTGTTCCGCCCACCGTGCTCACTGCCAACGACGTCGTACTATTAGCGAGCCGGTGTTTGTCGGCAAACCACTCCTTCACCAGGGTAGTGTCCCATCCACTGTCAACGAAAGCCAACGCCTTGACCACCCCACTTGGGGTCATCACCTCCACGGCAACTACCCCTAAACGTACTGGTTCACTGGTAGACCGCGACGTTGAACAAATAACACTGGGCTTGGTGTTCGTCTCTGGTGTTGCTTCTCTCGCCTGGTGTAACAATCGATGGTGTCTGCCCGAGCAACCCTAGTGATCACATCTGGTCTTTGTTCGACAATCTGCTGCCTGGTGAGTGGTGTTGAGGCATATAAAGTACGATCCTGTCGACCTTGCCATCCCCCAACGTTTGTCTATCGTGGCACTGCTGAACTTGGGGCATTCTTGTGGCCCGTGGCTAGCGTCACGGGACGTGCAACTTTGATGCGCTATAGCCTCGCGTAAAATAGCGTGTGCATTGGTTCAAGGCTGGTATTTCGGGTGTTCTCGTGAAGTGGTCTGAGCCTGACTAGTGCTAGATTTGTTTACTCTGTTACTGTCCCGGATGAGTCGGCCAAATCTGCTGTCGGCTATTTTGGTTTGCCTGTCCAGGTATTCGGTCAGGTCTTCGAAGTTAGCCTCCCTGTCGCTTCGGCTTATCCGTTCCGCTTCTTCCGCCCTCCGACCTTGTAGTTCGGGAGAGAGGTGACGGACTATGCCTTCCAAAGTGTGCATTGTATCTAGGTCAGCCCTGTGACCTAAATGGTCGGGGCTATTGAGCAGTTCTGCATCTTGATCACCAGGTCGGCCATTGTGTAGCCATCGCCCTTTGTTCTTTTGGCCTCTACCATCACGTCCTCTATTAGGTTAAGGGATGCTTTGAAGGGCTGACCGAACAGGTCCCTCAATATCTTCGTTGCTCGTGTGCAGCCTTGTTCCGGGTCGAGCATGGTATACACATCGATGGCTTCTCTAGCTCGGTCTCGACGGTAACAATTCAGGTAAAGAAGCCTTTGCCCGAGGTCGGCTAACTTATTTTCGACGAGCGTCCCGAATTGCTTGACGAACTTGCAGTAGTGTTCAGATCTTCCGTCGAAAACCGTCAGTTCTACTCTTGGCAAATCGATCGTTGATGTCTAATAGTCGGTGACCGGCGTGGGGCTCCCTGTCTTATTGCACCCTGATCTATCTGAAGTGTCGTAGTCGCTGGTCTCATGCTCACACTCCTTCTGTATCCACTTCTTTTCTGCTTCCTGGGCCTGTTTTCTAGCTGATAACAAATGTTGTTCTAGGTCTAACATCCTTAGCTTAAATAGACCGATATTTTTATAATCTATTTTACCCTCAGTAATACATGGGCTAGCACTGACAGGACAAAGTGACCTAGCATTACCTAAAGAATCGAAAGTACCTAAAACCTCCCCAGTGACTTACCGTATTACTTCCTGTCAAGATCTCCTTTGTTTCGATCTTTTTCTTGGTATGTTGCCTATTTTCTCGCCCCAAATTGATCATCTGAGTATTGTAACACACGTTTGAGCAATGGGTATTCAAATTCGCAACGGATCCCGAAATCAAAAGGCGATTATCCGTGATATTCTACGATACTAGATCATTGAATGGACAATAACACCAAGCAGATACAAATCTCAATTACTAGACTACAAGGACTCAATAAACGAGAACCGAATCGCGGCTTGCGAGTGAGGAGCACGTGCGTCAAGCAGGTCCGGAACAAGGATATGACAAAGTAGCGCTGTGGGCGCGAACAGACAAAAATTGGTCCACGAAAACATACAGTGCGTAAAGACACGTCGGTAGTGCAGGCAAGTGAGTGATGTTAAGAAAAACATGGAACTGCAATTATTTTAGGGGATTCTCCTCGACCGGTCGGTGCATCTCCTGCTATCTACGTGAAACACTATAAACAGTCACCACTTCAATAGTCGGAGTACAGATTTGGCTATTACTCTAATGATTCCATTGCTCTCCTAGGATTAATTAACTTCCGTCTCTTTTTGGAAGGTACACTACAAGGGGATGTTGCGGTGAAAGTTTTCAGTACCAGTAGCAAACCCCTCTTGGTAGGAAAGCTTTGGTAGACCTGAATGTACCTCCGTGCATAGATGGAGTGAGCATTTCTGCCATACAAACCGACGACTTGCGGTCTTTATTTCCCAAATTATTCCAAGAAGGTATCGGCAGGATTCCTAGAGTGGAACACTGTATTGTTTTGCAACAAGCAGCTGTTTCTTTTGCCATTTTCCAGCCTCGGTCAGTTCCCCTTGCCAAGCGGGAAACCGTTTCCAAGGCTGTGCTAAATATGGTGCATGACGGTTTGACTGAATTTGTCGAATGTTCTGAATGTGTACACCATCTATTTTTTGTACTGCAGATGGATGGCAACATCAGAGTATGCACTGATGTTAGGATGCTAAACAAGCGGATTACTGGAAGGGTTCTTTCTCCCACTGCTGAGGATCACTAGTTAATCTTTCTGGCGCCAAGGTGTTCTCGAAGCTGGATTCGAGTAGTGCACATTTCTACGTGGCCTTCACCGAGGATTCAAATGCATTTACCGCCCTCCTAACACAGGACAGCCTGTGCCAACACAAAGAGCTTTCGACGGGTCTAAGCAGCGCCTCTGCTGCCTGGCAAAATTTTATCAAACTAGTTTTAGCTGACTCGCGGGGAAGCATTACCTACATGGACGATATTTGAGTTTTTGTCTCCTAGTCCGAGGATCACCACGGCAATTTGTCCGTTCTACTCCAGCGACTGAACAATTTAGATTTACCTTTGAATGCGGAACGGTTTTTATTTGCTGTACCTGAAACTGAGTCCCTCAGCTATGCAGTATCACTCGATGGGGTCTGTCTGAAGGCTGACAATGTCCAAGCTATATTGAACTGTCTAATACCACAAACTCCTGATGGCGTAAAACGTTTTCGGGTCTATGTTTCTACTATCTTGAATATTGAACATTGTATATTTCTTGACCGTGGTCAATACACATGCTCAAGGCAAGATCAGAGAATACTGCAGTACATGTCAATGTGAGGTATTCACAATTTATAAATTTATGAATCACACAGCAACCGAAACACACCTGTAAGTTCATGTAGTGTTTGAGTGAACTAAGGTGGTAATGGTCGAAGCCGGAATTGCAGATCGGTTTCGAATTCGGTGAGGGCGGTGTGGATAGCTGGACAAACGTGGGATTGCTGGTATAAGCGATAATTGGTCGGTCACCAACGAGTAACCGGGCGGAAGAGATGCCAAAAGACAAGACTAAAAGTAACGTGCGCATGGGGCTATCAACGTGCTGTAAGAGACACCAGCGAAATATAGAACACTGATCCAGCATTGGGTAACTAATTGCGGGGGAAGCGTATGAAATGAATGCAAGTGAGTCGAAGGTGAAAATGAAACAGAATTTTTTTTGCAGGTGATTTCAGTGTCATATGGAAATTCCCATGAAGGCGAAAAGCTTCACAATGATTTCAGTGAACCTTTGAGGAGTATGAATGGTGTATGGACGCGTGACGGACTTTCAAAGAAGAGCCGTCAAAGAAACGGACTAGTGGAGACAGACGCTACTGGTGCGGCCAGGCAGAAGTGGGAAGAGTGTACAGAAAAAATGTTTTTGTACATGTGATAAAAAAACTATTAGCCAAATTCTGGTTGGCTGCAGATGGCAGGTATTCTGTTTCATAAAGACCTTGGTAGTAGTTGCGGCAGGTAGACTGTTGAGGGCAGCAGGTAAAAGTAGGCTGGTTTTGCGAAGTGGACAGCGGCAAAGGCTGGGTTTCGGTCATTGGTTTCGTACTCTGCCATCCGGTGCGACTTTCATGAGGGTTTGTTCAGTTCAGTTCAGTTCAGTTTGCACAGGACTTGGTGTGGCTAGAGCCAATCGTGTGTCCAGATAGTTGTGTTGTCGGCGCGTTTCCGTAGCTCCCAACACTGCGTGATTTTCTTTTTCTGAAAGGCAGAAATTTTGTGCAGTATCAGCCCTGGCAGAGTAAGGTGGAAACAATAAGTAAATTGCATCTGACCCTACAACCTGCTTAACATAACTCGGGGTATACTGCCACCCAACATGAGTCTACTGCTTTCTTAAAGGCCTTCACTGTTGTGGTATTTATGACCTCTTCCGGGAGCTTATTCCAATAGGGTACCACTCTATTTGAAAAGTACTTCGCCCTAATTTGGAGCCTCGAATGTTTCCTTTGTAATCTAAGGCTATGCTTCCTTGTGCCTCTCTCGGGGATCAGCGAAAAAAGGTCTTCTCGACTTATTCCTGACAGTCCTTTCATTACCTTGAAGGTTTCTATCAAATCCCCGCGAATGCGCCGTCTTTCCATCGAGAATAGGTCTAGGGCACGGAGACGCTCTGTGTAGTTAAACCCCCTTTGCCCAGCCACCATTCTAGTGGCTAGCCCTTGCACTTTCTCCAGACAGTCGATATCTTTCTGGTAGTACGGTGCCCAGGCCTGCACGCAGTACTCCATATGCGGCCTAACTATGGCCTGATATATCGGAACGAATATTTCCGGATCTCTACACGACATAATGGATCTAACTCGAAAGAGTTCCCTCCTGGCCGTATTGGCTGCTGAGATGCACTGCTTTGACGGCTTAAAGCTGTTGTCCATTATAACGCCCAAGTCTTTGACCCGCGAGACCACTTGCAACGAACCCACACTATTCTCACTAGCCCCTGTATTTGTGGTCAAGCATTGACACTTGGTGAGGTTTAGTGGAAGGTCCCATTTGCGTGCCCAGTTTTGTACTGCTAACACGTCAAGTTCTATATCTACTCCCGCTATCTTGACGTCATCGGCAAACATAAAGGTGGGGTTTGTAAGCCCACGTGCTAGGTCGTTGATGAAGATGAGGAAGAGCAGAGGGCCGAGCACCGAGCCCTGTGGCACCCCACTTGTTACACCTTCCGGTTTTGAAACATGGTTCCCCACCTTAACACTAAAGGTTCGCCCTGCTAAGAAACTACTTATCCATTGTCTTGCCTTTCCAACAATTCCCATGGACTGCAGTTTGACGTCCAGAAATCTGTGGTTCACGGAATCAAATGCCTTGCTGAAGTCCAAGTAACAGACCGCAATCGATTGCCCTTCGTCCAGACGCTTGGTTACCTCATCGAGGAACAGCAGGAGATTCGTCAGACAGGATCGCCCTGCCACAAACCCATGCTGAGCATTTGATATGAGGTTGTGTTGAACCAAATGCCTAGAGATCTGCTTCCTGACTATTCGCTCCAGGCACTTACACAGTACTGAAGTCAAGCTAACCGGCCGGTAATTTTCCGCCTTTTGCCGGGGTCCACTCTTGTAAATGCCTACCACTGTTGCTCTCCTCCAATCTCCCGGCACAATTCCCTCTCTAAGTGACGTTTCATACAGCTTCGTCACCGGAGCCTTCAGGACCTCGGCCAGAGGCTGAACGATTGCTGGATGA
Organism: Fasciola hepatica; assembly: GCA_948099385.1. Classification (NCBI taxonomy): domain Eukaryota; kingdom Metazoa; phylum Platyhelminthes; class Trematoda; order Plagiorchiida; family Fasciolidae; genus Fasciola; species Fasciola hepatica. The sequence continues at coordinate 1,605,480 of CANUEZ040000034.1, read as the reverse complement.
ATCCCGTCTGGACCTGCTGCTTTGTTTCTATTCAAAGTTTGCAACTCCGCGTACACTTCTTCTTCTCCTACAGTAAGTTCGGGTATTGGAGGCGCCTGTGGGCCCTCCATTCTTTCCTCCAAACTATTTTCTGGTCGATATATGCTCTTGAAGAATTCCAAGAGCGTGTCAGCCTTGTCTTCGTCGTTTAGAGCTAGTCGTCCCTGTGCTCCTTCCAAAGTTGCTACGCTCTCTCTCATACGTTTGTGAGATTGCACGTAGGCGTAGAATCGCTTTGGGTTTGTGCGGACCGACGCCGCTAACCGACGCTCGAAAGCATATTTCTCCACTCTTTGGATCTCTTGAGCCCTGTTCCTAGCCATCTTATAGCTATTCCATGCCCCCTGAGTTCTGTACAGCTTGTACGCCGCCCATCGTTGCCTACGAATAACTATGGCCTTGCGGACCTTTGACTTCCACCATGGGGGTAAACTTCTATTGCTTGCCACCATCAGGGGTGCGAACTCATCTGTAAGTTCGAGTAGCCCCATCTTGATGGTCTCCCAACGTTCCTCTACGGAGGCATTTGTGCGTCTCGGTGTCCACTGAATTTCCTCCGCCGCCTTCTTCAGTTCACCCATGTTGATTCTCCCATAGCGCCGACGTAACACGACTTCCTTCGGCGCCTTGCTTAGTCTTAGTGTGACCCTTAGGACTACATGATCACTTTTTCCAAGTGGCTCTTCCCACTTAATTTCCTTAACGTCCTGATGGTGCCGCGTTATGATTAAGTCAAGGAGGGACGGGTGCTGTCCACTTCTGTGTCTAGTGGCCTGTGTCACATGCTGCGTAAGTGCATGTAACTGGACCCACTGCAGAAACTTGTCGCCCGTTGATCCCCTTGGTGCGATCCCGCTTTCCCAGTTAATTTCGGGTAGATTGAGATCCCCTAATAAGATGAACTCCTTTGTCTGTGCCAGCACCGCATCCAGCATTTGGAAGAGCTCAACATCTTCCTCATCTGTGGCTAGCGGTGCCCTGTAGATACAGATAATGCATACTGTACGCCCCTCTATCTTAATAAAGCAGGATCTGACCTGTACATTACCGGAGACTAAGTTGAACGGAGCCTCCCAATGGCCTATGTCGGTCCGTATTAGAAGTGCCACTCCGCCCCCCTGCCTTCCATCTGTTCTATCCTGTCTGTAGGCAGCGTATCCTTGGAAGCGCATGTCAGTATATGGCTTTATCCAAGTTTCCGTCAACGCAACGACCTCAGACTCTGCGATCCTAGCCGTCAACTCCCCTCTTTTTCCCGGGAGACTGCAGGTGTTGGTGTACCATATTGACGGTTCCCTGGTCCTCGTTACTGACTTCATTGCTAATTCTAGGGCTAGGGTATCCTCGGGCGCAATCTCCGAGGTGATGCCCCGTTTTTTGCCTCTAAAGGTGTCGGCGGTGCAGCATCTTGCATATCGAGTGAGACTCTGAGTGTCGTGGCTTTTTCTTTTCCACCCGTCGCCCCAGTGTCAGGCTCGACATGCACAAAGGACGTTACCCCCTTCTGAGTCGCCGTACCGATGGGCCGGGATGGTCTTGCGACCACCTTAGCCCAACTGGTTTCCTCGGCTTTTCCCTCTGATACCTCCAACTTCGCTGGGTGCACCAGAGAGGACTTCTTGGGGGTATCCTTTAGAATCGGGCTGGCTGGCTGCACGTTCTCAACACCAACCGGACTAAATGCCCTGTGAGTCCCCTTCTTTTTGGTCTTTCGAACTTTCTGATCTTTGGCTTTTTGTATACCGGAGCCTGAAGCCACCTTTGGTACCTGGATTACTCCTTGGGCCTTAGGTGTTGACTTCCCAAGAGGAGTCATCTCCAGTTTCGCTATATAAAGCTTTGGCCTCTTAAGATCAGGTGTGCCCGTTCTCAGCGAGACTATGGCATTAGCCGGTTTCACAAATGCTGGGCTGTCAGGTGTAACCCTAACCATTCCCTGCGTGTTGCCCTCAACTGCTCCCGCCCTGGACAGCAGCATATCCCTCCAGTAGACAATGTGGAATACAACTACCAGGGGTCATGGCGGCGCTGGTTGTGCTCCACGCCATAGTCCTATTCGATGGCACTTGACTATTGGTGTCGTGGGAGGTAGGCCAGCCATCCTAAGAACCTCAGTCACATGCCGGCGGTTTTCCTCCTTCCTGATGCTACCGTCTTTTACAATGTTCTCCCTAAGGTTATGAAGTAGCAGTCTTCTACTTCTGTCTGCCATGACCTCAGTGTCACGATTCATGCGCTGCACCTCAGCATCTAGACGTTTGACCTGCTCCTTGAGGGCTTCCACTTCCGTCAGGAGGCTTTTCCCCACGTTGGTGAATCCTGCTACCTCTTTTCCTTCTTTGCCCTTTGGCTTGGGTTGCCTTTTTTATTTTTGTGCTCTGGCACCCGGTTTTCCTTTCCCTCTAGGCTATGGATAGAAACGGCTCTCTCTAGTCTTGGTTCCAGCTCCACGTTTGTGTCCCCTTTCCCCAGCTCGCCTAGAATTATACGCGAGCACTCCCTTGCAAACGCAAAGCAATGGGCGCATATCCACTTGCGCGATGGGTACTTGATGTGCAGCTCGAAGTCTTTCTCTTCCAGCTTGGAGCACTTTTGATGAAACCAAATGCAACACTGGTCGCATTGAATTCCCTCATCTTGCACTAGGTCCGTGCATTCCTTGTTCCCACAGCTTACTGCCTGACCAATGGGATCAACCTTTGTCCCATTCATTTCGTCTGGAACACCCGTGGGACAATAACACAACTTTTGAACCGACACAAACGGTACACTAAGGCAAGTGCAGTAAACCCGCACACTTAAAAGTTCCACAAAAACGGTACACTAGAAAAAGCGCCACAAAAAGATGTTAGCCGGTATCAGTTGTACTGACACCAACAAAAACACCAAAAAGGACACCAAAAGGTATACTCAGTTTTTGAAGAGAATAAACTCTTCTGAAGAGAGTGAACTCTTCAAAAAGTACGCGTACCGAAATACTAATTACGATACGTTAGTTTGGCGAAATAACGTGTGTTATTCCACCAAACAATGCAAAAATGCTTAACGCTGAGAGCAATTCGAAAATTCAAACCACGCGGCAACTCACAAGGTCAGTTCAGTCTCCGAGCGAGGAGTGCGGCAGTCTGGAGAGTGTTTCAGCTGTGGGTTATGAATATCTTTTTAATGGAAACCAGAAACTGAACATTTTGTTATCTGAACAATTAATTATCCTTCGGCCAGCGGGCCGGTCTATAAGGGATCCCCAGATGGAAACTGGTAGCTTTATAGGGTAGCTGGGTGATATCAAGTAGGTGGTGGATGAGGAGAGGATGTCCGTTTGGGAACCAGGAATAAAACAACAGTAGAGGGTATGACCAGGAAGAAGAATAGGAAAACAGCAAGATGGCAGTCTGGTCGGTTCACCAGCTGCGATTGAGGACCGCAAACAGTGAAAAGGAAGGAAAACACTGGGTGTCAAGGTGAGGATTTTTCATGTGGGAGCCAACGTGCTGGCATTCCGCGGAGTCATGAGAAATGAGAGGTATACGGATACCGGTTGGAATAGGGTCTTAACTTACCACGAGCATATGCGCAGAGCAGTGGGACCTAATTACTAAGGCATGGTTGTCTGTGTGGCAAGACTCCACTATACGAGAAAGGCACAAGAAAAGCAGGATGGGACGGTTGTGTTCTAACCCGAGACAGGAATTAAGTGAAGGAGAGCACCTATCACCAAAGGACGAAACGGATTTTTTTAAATTATTATTTACATATATATGTATGCAAATTATCTTGGTAAATGGCACGATCTAGTTAGGAGGGAGGGGAAAAGTGAGTGGAGCATACCCAAGGTGTATATATATAATTATATATATATATATGTGCGTGTGTGTAAATACATATATGTATATACATATATAAGGTGAGGACAGAATTGGTGACGTCATAACTGGGTGTTGAGTTCAGTTAGTTAGCCACGCTAAGTGAGAGAAATGACTCTGGATTTTCCAGTTGAAAATCGCAGAGGTGGTGAGGGAAGTATATGTGGTGAGACCTGGTGCGGAGAAGAGGCATTGTAAGCTAAGAGATGTCGAGGAGTTTTGAGTTACTCACCATGACTGTGTTAATAACTACAGGACAGTAATCAGTATATATATATACATGTAAATATATAATACATATATATATATATATATATATATATATAGACGACCAGAGCTTGGTTACTGATGCAGTTTTTATAGCGTTGTTGAGGTTGGTTTCAGAACAGCAGACGCGATTTAACTAGATAAACGTAATAAAGCGTGGAGCGGATGAGGCATATTGACAGTCTGTGGGGAGTAACACGGTGGTCTCCATAGATACCGACTCATCTGAAAGGATTTATCTTAAAGTTAAATTGGCAGGACGTTATAAGTTGGCATGGAAAAACAGTTAGTGGGTGCAGACGTGCTTCACATATATCAATGGCGAAGTCTAAGGAGAAGCGGTCGTACAAAGAAATCGGAATTTCAAAAGCGGTGAAGTTATTTAGGAAGGTAAAGTAAAGTGAGAAAGCAGATCAATGGCTTAAAAGTCGAGGCCTTTCTCGTAAGCTTGACTTTCGGTTATGTGAACATTGAATAAGCGCAAAACAATTGGGACAGAAAGGAATTTATCAATGGCATGCACGAATGCATACTTTGACTGAGAAGATCTGATGTGCAAAGGAAGTTTATTCCAGATTCTGGAGTACATAAAGAGAAAAAACTTAGAGCGCAGAACAGTATTCGCGGAGGGTGTGGTGATAGTATACTGTCTATTACGAAGTGAATATGCAGTGTCCGGGGAGAAGCACAACTGGTTGGAGGAATAGGATAGCTTAGTCAATAGCTTATACAGAAATACCAAATTTAGCTTGATGCGACGGAGCCACAGTGGTTCGATTTTGAGGGGTAAGCGTCGCCCCCTTTAGTTTAAGTTGGACGACCAACCGATAAGCTGCTTCGTGAATCTTCTTTGAATACATTCGATAATAATCTAGTCGGATTTTCTCATACTAGTTAAGATTAGGGGGCAATATTCGAGAAGAAGCCTGGCGTGCACTTTGTACGTGTAAACAACGCTCTCCCTAAGCTGAAAGGATCTGAACAGGAAGCCAGGACACTTTTAGCCTTCGCCGTTTGGAAGACAGTATGTTTAGAGGAGTTGAAAGAGCAAGAATAGCTTAAGCCAAGGTCTCTTACTAAGAGCTGGCTGCCGACGGATGAACCGCCGATGCATAAGGAACCAGGAGGAATCTGGCATTTGTGAGTAAGAAACATGCACTTGTTGGCGGAGAATTTCATTGCCCAGGTTCGGCATCATCCATCAAGAGCGGCCGAATCAGCGGAGATTTAAGGGATAGTAGCACTGAAGTTGCCAGGCGAAAAGTTTAGACTATCGTAATTTCTTCCGCGAACAAAAACAGCGTGCCATTAGGTGTTGTCGGAAACATCATTTATATAAAGGAGGAAAAGCAGGGGGCCCAAAACACTGCCCTGAATAACACCTCTAGTACCAGGCCTGGGGTTAGAGGTGTGCCCGGTAATTAAGGCAGCCTGTGAACGATAAGTAAGATGAGAACCAAGAAATAATTGGATGGGCAATGCCAAATGACCGCAGCTTTGTTAAAAGGTAAGAGTTAGGTACACGATCAAATGCCCTGGATAAGTCAAGATAAAGAACAATAAAAGATTTCCCACTTCCAGCAGAGTCGGTGACAAGATTCAGAAAATCCTACTGACAAGTCATACAGGACCGTGAACGGAGGAATCCATGTTGGTTGTGATTAATAAGACTGAGGCCTAATAAATAGTTAATAATGTGATCTTTAACTATTTTTTTCATTATTCTGGATAGGATGAGGGTATGGTTTATAGGGCGATAGTTGGATGCCTCTCGTGAAGGTCCTTTTTATGAATGAGAACGATTGCTGAGCGCTTCCAGCTAGCAGGTACGGTTCTACCATTAAGTGAAAGAGTGAAAAGGTTAAGCAACAACAGGGGGAGATCCGCTCCACCATTGACAAGTGCAACTGGCGGTAAGCCATCTGGGCCTAATCGAGGAGAGGGTTTGCTATTGGAAAGTAGCTTAGAAATACTCCTGGTATCGGAGGGTATCGTAGAAAGGACAGAGTCGATAAGTGGTGGAGATGGGGGAGGGGCAATGACAGTGGCTGGAGCCTTGGCTGAAGCAGAGAATGCATTGAAAGCTTCGGCTATACAAGGTGGGGAGGAGACAGATGAGTTATTATCCAGAACCAGAAGTTGGAAGTCGGCCCTAACATCAGCGTTCCTAGACTTGTGCAACATAGAAAAAGTTTCGACTTGTTGGGGTGATTCAACGCCTTGGCTTCTTGATCACGAAGTCGCGTATTATCTTGTCGTTGGATATGTGTTGAGAGGTGGTTTAGACGAATAAAAATCGGAAAGTCATCGGAATTATGTAGTTGTTTGAGAAGTTTTTGATACTTCTTATTGAGTGGCGAGACAGGTGACCTCTTTTTAGGTACAGCCTGGGGAGTATTAGACAATTCTTTCAGACAGTCAAGAACGAGGGAGTAGAAAATATCCGCAGCGAGCTGAGGGTCATGGGCGAGGAAATAATCACCCGTCTTTCTAGAGAATAAGCGTGACTAGCAAGGCCCAATTTCTGCATAGGAATGTATTGTTGGAGGGGTATGCGGGATTAGGCGAGGCACTAAGGGGCAGTTGGCAGATAACCATTTTATGGTCACTGTCGGGGAAATTTTGTGTTACGGACACGTCGACGAGAGGCATGTTATGAGTAAGTGCCAGATCTAGTATGTTCCCATTTCTGGTAGGTCTGACAACATGTTGTGTCCAGCCACCAAGATGAATGCTAGTGATCAGGTCCATAAGATTGGGAGGGGCCGAGTGGGTAGGCCAACAAAGGTGAGGGAGATTAAAGTTACCCGAAATGGGCTTGGCTCCAGAAGGAAGGAAAGAGAGGTATTCAAAAGACCTAATGAGAAGTGGAAACAAGGAACTGGGGGAATTTGGCGAGCTATACACGCAGCCAATGTGAAGAACAGTGCTTTGGAGGTTGACAGTGAACAAGAGAGAATCGGGAATAGAATCGAGCGCCATATGTAGAAGAGGGGTCGTGGTGTAGACTTCCCTGACGTAGGCTGGGCACCCACCACCAAGCCGGTTCGGTCTGTCGGTTCTTAGAAGACGGTACCCTACCAAAAATACTTGATCATTGGGAGTACTCCCAGACAGCCAGGATTCCGTTATTAAGATAATGTCGTAATTATTTTTGAGGACAATCTTTTTTAGGTGCGCGAGTTTGTCAAGAAAATAACGCGAAATGAACAAGGCTAAAGATAAACCATTTTTGGGAGGTGGTATAGGCATATCAGGGGGGTGGTGTAAGTTGAAAGTAGGCAGGCTATCGCGATTGGAGGGAGCGGAGATCAGGGTCGAAGGGGAGTATGCTGATGTTGAGGCTAGTGAGGGTTCACATGGGGTGGCTTCCAGCCAAGCTGGAGTAAACGTTGCGGTGAGAGGGACTGCTGAGGGGTAGAGAAACTGGGCATCAACGGAGGGGGAAATGTTGGAGCAAAGGGAAAAACCTGTGGGGTTTGGCGGATCAGTATCAGACAGGGGTGATAAGGAGCTGTCGAGAAATATTGGCCAGTCGGAATGGAGTATTGGCTGAAGAGGGGAGCAGAGGGCAGGGTCATCATAAGAATTTCCTAACAGCTTCCGAACCCCTCAGAAGGCTTACGAGAATAAGTGGGGACTTTTCATGGGGTCTAAAGCAACAAGATGCCTTCGATTAGATCCTTTCCACGGCATCCCTAGCGCCAGCGATAAAGATCTTTGACGAGCACCTGGAAGCAGCTGTATCGACTGACCATCCAGGCTTCTGCCTGGGGGCAGTATTATCCCTGATTCACTATGGTCACTAGAAGGTTGTTGCGCTTGCTCCCAGATCTTCATCCTCAGCTGAGGAGGTATTCCACAGGCGAGAAAGAAACTCCTTTTTGTGTGTGGGCCGCCGTAAAAAGGCACTTGTACCTGTTTGGGCGCTCAACACTTTGCCCTCCGATCACTCAGAGCTCAGCGACCTCCTGAGTCTTGGCAAAAAAGGTCGCAGGCCACCTCGAATCAGCAATTGGTACAGTTGCCTTTCCAACCACAACTTCGAAACACAGTTCACTTCGGGGTCCGTAAATGAAGCGGCTGAAGCACTGTCACAACTTCCGTTGACCGCTTTAGGTAAAAATGAGGACACCGAAGAGACCAAAATTATATCCGCTTTAGAAGACCGCCATTTTGGTGTAATAGCCGGAAGCTTATTGGAAGAAAATTCAGAAACGGATTCAACACTGACTCAAGTAATAACACCTTAAGGGTCATCGTGACCAGTAGGACCATCAGCTTCTCCAGACAGTCTCTCTTATTTCGCCTTTCGCGAAGAACTGTCCACCGTTGAAAACCGTCTGTCACTCGAAGATTCACACGTTGTTCCTCGCGGTTTGATCTCAACCGCCATCCGTTGCGCCCATGAAGAGCATCCAGGAATGATCCGTACAAAAGCGCGCGTTCTCAAGTTTCAATGGTAGCCTAGACTAAACGTCGCGGTTTAAGCTCCCGTGAGAAATTCTTCGGCATGTCAGCATTCCGATAAAACTGTCGAGCTGATTTCCGCATCAGCATATCCGATGGTATATTCCATGCTTCCACGGGTCGAAGTGGTTATTCACATCACGGGTCTATTCCAGAAAGCTCCACTGGGTAAACAAAATATTCTGGTTGCCACTAGTTCCCACAGTAAGTGGCCCGGAGCTCTAAAACATGGGGAACTGATCTCTGCCGTAGTCACTAAATGGCTCAGATTCTTGTTTGCATGGTTCCGTCTGCCAGATAAAACTTTGACAGATAACAGTCCTCAGTTTAGAAGCAGGGAGTTTCACGAACTCCTTTCGTATGAATGACATCAAGCACTGGAGGCTAGTTCCATATAACCTAGCGGTGAACGGCACGGTAGAGCGCTTGAGCTAAAAGCTGAAGGAGACCATACAAACTGCGCAGCAGGAGAATATCTCTTCGGATGATGCCCTACACATTGTCTTAAGCATTTATCGAACTGTTTCCCATTCAGTAACGTCAAGGCTCCAGCGAAGCTGATGCTGGGTGGGCAGATCCGCACAAAGCCGAATGCGGTGGCTCCACCCTCGGATACAGACGAGTCGGTTGAGATCCAGTTATTGGGCCTCGGAGCCGTGAAACCACCTGAGGTTGGCCAGTGTGTAAGGGTTTTCCCACCTCTCAGAGGGAGAAGTGGGCTCCAACTAAAAACCCATGGAGACTCAGGGGGTATACACTTCAGGGACTTGAAAGTTGTCAGGTGGATCAGTGGTAAATGCGAGACGAGTCTACACTTACTTAACGGAAGATCGACCTCCAAAACCCTCCCGTCTTGGTATACAGAGGGTTTCACTGACATGAAATTTTCGAGACGCACAGTTAGAAGATGAGGAAAAGTGTGGTTTTCAGTCGATAGGTGCCAGTCTGTTGTTCAGAATTACAGGGAATGACCCACACCCTACAAGTTGCATTTTTTACAGACCCTTCATTCATAACGCCACCCAAATCGTATGACCTATCGATTGTTTTTACCTGTTTAAACGTTTTTAGAAATAATTGCTTTGTTTCTTACCAGGATATCACCCAAACCATACCTACAATTGTTTGTCATTCCTACCTAAGCTCATGTTTGCACATTCTCTTGTTTCTCATACTGCATGCAAATTCTGAAGGGTTTTTTCCCAAAAAGGGGGAAGACGCTGCCAAGCCATTTCGCGTGGGACTGGCTTACTTTTGTGATTCATCCCAACCACGCTTGCCTTGCACTCACGCGTGGGATGCCTATCTGTACCACGCTCCACTCAGCTCATATGTACCAATAACACGTGGTTAGCTTCAAGTGTGACACTACGTTTACCATGTTTGCACCACTAACCTGTGCTCTTTGTGCTCCCTTGTTAAAAGGGTAGAGGGGGTGTTGTTTGACTTCACGTGATTCTGGCTTGACAAGAAGTTGGCCCTTATCTGACGGCCTATTGATCACCTAAAAATCCCGCGTACTGTAACCCGTGGACGGTTGATTGCTTCAAGCTCTATAATACAAAGATTCTCTGTTGCTAAACTATTGAGCTCTGAACAGAACTGCTTTCGACTCGGTTCATCGTCGCCTTTTGCTGAGCAAGTTGGAGGCTTTCAGTATAGGTGTGCCAGTGTATAGGTGGCTGGCGGACTTCCTCTCCCACGGGGCGTTTTACGTCAAATTAGGAGACGGGCACTGTAGTTCGGTGAGTGTCACCAGCGTGTACCTCAGGGATCCGTGCTAGGCCCAGAGGCTATTATTGTTATTTATTAACGACCTGGCCACCGCCCTTCAATCGCCCAGCTTTATTTTCGCGGAAGACTGGGACTTTTTGGGATATGCGAGTAGGGGCGATCTATGCAGGGAGATATGTACCATCCTGGACTGGGCATGCAAGTGTGACTTACCGCTGAAAGCTGGAAGAAACCATTTGTTGTCAAGGCAAAGGAAAGCCTAACTGTCACTCATGACCAAGGGCTCTTCAGCACAGAAGCAGTCAGTAGGGTAAATTACCTTGGGGTTACCATGAGCAGTGACTTTGAGCGGTCGGATCAGTGCAAAGTAGCTGCACAAAAGGCTTGTGCCGAGCACTTAAGACTGCGATCAGCATTGTTTTGTCGGCGGCCGGAAATAATCGTACCTATTTCATGGCCATAGTAAAAACTTAAAAGGTAGCATGTGGTGCAACGGAGTTCAGGAGACCCTATCCCGCCCATCAGCGCCCATATCGCAAACAACACTGTTTCATTTATATGGAGCGTCTTTACCAGAATTCTGATATTTTTTCTTATTGCTGTAGAACCTTGTGATAAATTAGACCCTCATCACTGTCTCGAGCTTGAGTATCTCAGCTTGAAAATTGTTGTGGCTGCATTCCGTAATCTCATCTTCTGTTGCTAAACGTTTGCTGTAATTCAGCTGCAGTTGTTCCTCTGTTGTTCACTTTGGAGCGTAAGAGCCCAAAAGGAACAATACTGAGGTTTGATTATTGTAACTTTGCTTCATTTGTTGTATAACGTACCATAGATATTTGGAATAGACTTTGTTTTTATTTGTGTTGAAATTAGTTGCTACGCCCTTCTCGAACTTTCCATTGGCTGGACTTTACAGTATCCAGTATCATTGGCCGCCATCGAGAGATGAAATTACACAGCAATTTGGCAAACCTTCCCGGATCTAAGGAAAACATCCCGCAGGTACACCAAACCCTTTGCCCATAGGCGTTGGTCATGTTTCTTGCTCAGGCTGTGGTACCTCAAGCAGTCCTAGGGCTAGTCCGTTGTCCCATAGAGCCAGGGCAGATCCGTCGTTAGTTGAGTTAAGGGAGACGCAGGTCGCGAAACGGCCAGATTTAGACAATCAGGGCAGGCTGCTCGAAGTGAACAATGAGACGGAAAAGTCGAAACTACTTTTGGCACTGGTCGAGGAAAAAGAAAATCTAGTCACCAGGGTTGGAGTCAAGAATGAAGTACTAGGCAAAGAACATTTAAGTCGCTGCCTGGGTGACTGCCATGAGCAGACCGATGCGTCATGAACAGCACCCGTGGTTCCAGCAGCAGAACCTGCAGTGGATTATCGTTTGGATTTACCCAGATTGGAAATGGAGTCATGTGAGGGCTGTCCGTCAACGTACTCCATGAGGTCAAGGTCAAGGTCAACTTGAGGTATATATCAGGTTGTCTCGTTTTTTCCTTTTTTCATCGTTTAGACCTGTTTTTACTTAGCTCCTAGCAGTAATAGTTATCTATTCTGAAGCGTCAAATAGTCCGTGGCAATGACTGCGACACACCACCGTGGGTCCATAACGTATTGCCGTGAAAAATCAACACAACCCTGTAATAGGAAATCTAGACCTTTACCTGTCACAAATCACCCCTTGTGAGCCCATCTATAAAATACTCAGCAATTGTTTGCTGAATCAACCCTTTTAGTTATTGTTTCCTCCCTGGCTAAAACTCTAAACCCCTTGGTCCAAACAGTGAAACCACCTGGTCAACCCTGTTTGCAAACATCCCAGGTGGCTTCCTATAGAATATCATCTCCGTTCCTTATCTAGGCTCTTTGCGGTCGCTAAATGTTCAGTAAAACCAGTTGGTTATCCGAAGCCTGCGGTCACAATGCGCAATTCCAAAAGAAGCAGACCGGCCGGTAAGATTTTGCCACGCGTAGCCGTACGTCTCCCAATCACTGCGCTATGCTTCGTTTCATTAACGAACATCCACGATGACGCAAACAGCAAGATTGACAGCCTCTTACAACGCGTTAGCTTACTCGAATCGCGGATTGAAGCTTCTGACAGAGCCACTAGAATTCTGACACCACTGGCTCAACTCCTCGAGCCCTCTATGGTAACTACGGCCTGTAACTTAGTTGCCACGAATAACTTCATTGACAGCATATCTGCAGAGGTTTCAAAACAAATACGAAACTCGAATCACGCCATTGTATTTAACATTCCCGATAGGGCCCCACTCAACATGGTCAGCAGTACCTTGCTGAAGGCCGCTGACATGGAACGTGTGATGTGCCGTAGCAGCAGACTCCGCAAACAAACACAACGACACCAATGTCCTCTACTTTTCCATTTTCCGGACTCACTGACAGCCAGTGGGTTCATTCATAAGCAAGCAGTTATTGCTATTAATTTGCCATACAAGAACATTCGAATAGCACCCGACAAAACGCCACTACAAAGAGAAGTGCTGAGAAGGTCGAACTCTCGCAAACATCCAAGGCAGGAATCCGCCCAAAAGACACCTAACCCCGTCGTTCCCCTAACCTACTCTATGCAACCAGCGTCTATCAGCCGACGACTGTCTGATGTAGACCTTGACGCAACGCCTGGGCCAAGGCTGGAAGAAGTGTGGCCCTTCTCTTCCGCTCCTTTCGTCTCCGGTACAGCATCATCAGCATCTTCAAATCACACGTCAGGCCTTTGCTCAACTGCTGCCCAATAATATTTTCTAACATGACGAAATTCGACAGAGTTGCGATTGAAAGCACACAAAGGAGTTTCACCAAAGAACTACTCGGCTGGTCCACTTATTTAAGCTATAGAGAACGATGCCAAAATCTGAATCTTGACCCACTCTGGCTCCGCCGCTTAAGACTAAACTTAGTCTTTTTGTATAACCTGCTCCATAACTAGTCTTTTTCCTTTGACCCAATAAGCTTCTCCCGTGAAACCCACTAGTCACTTCAGCACAGGCCTTTTACTGTCCCTTCTGGTATAGCTAAGTCGGCCATACGGTCACGTTTTTTCCTTCTTGTCTACTCCAAAGTCTGGAACAAGTTGCCCATCACCCTTGGAGCCTCACAAACCAAGTCCCAATTTCTGTCGGCACTCATCCCATATCTCAGCGTCACCGGTGCACTACAGTTATCTAACATGTGCATGGCAGAAGAAATAGCCTACGAGGGGGGCCTCGACTTCTAAGACCAACCCATTCTCCGACCCTGCTCCCTTCAATTAAGGACAATCAACGACAAACAGTTTCATCTATCTGACTGAGTTCTCAACGTTGGACTACCTATGGCCATTTTCTTAATGAACCAAACAAATGGAAATGCCACTTATTTCAACCACTTTGCTTCCACCTAACCCCGTAGTTTCTGTCACTCATGCCTCGTCCTTTACTGGTTTTTATGTGCTTCCATTAGCCGTTGGTCCGCAGCGGGGGCACACCCTGACTGCTGCTTTTTATCTGCTCTCCTTTTACACGTAACTCCCCCTTCTTGGCCCTTTTTCAACTCCTGTCATGTTAATTTCCACATTTTCAAGGGTTTTGTCTGTTTATTCCATCACTTGTAAACAGCTGATTATGCACTTGGCACGCCTCGGACGTCTCCGAAATAAACCGTTATTATTATTCATTATTACATTATCATAACCCACAGCTGGAAGCACGTCCAGACTGCAATCCTCTTTTATTTCAGGTTCGTTGTCTCCCACTACCTCAGTCGCAAAACTAGCTAACCAATGATGCCACTTTGACTCGTACGGACAGAGACCGAATTGGAACCTACCATAGCAATTGGGACCGAAATCAAACCACATAACAGGAAATACTCCTAATTGCTTATCAGATCGTTCAGCGTTTTCAAACGCAACCAACACGAATTCCAGTTCACTCGCATGCCGCTAACATACAGCCACACTCGGCTGATCGACCGACACATACTTTGTCCTGCCAGACGAACCTTACGCACTCGATGACGTACGTTACCAGAAATGACGCTGAATAACACTAAAGGCAAATGTGTCAACACATACATATATATTTGTCAGTGAAACAGCATAATAACTCCGAAGTCCATGCGGAGATTTCCCACTTTATCATCCGTTACCATTGTTTATCTTTCCTACGACCCGTAGCCGGCTGAAAATTGACTCTCTATTTCTCGAAGACCCTCCAGTTGCGCTTTCTTATTTCAGAATGGTACATGTTATTGGTCCTGAATCTAAACTCACCTTTTTATGGTCTGCTGTTTCTCCCACATCCACCGGTGTTCACTCTCACAAAATTGGTCTCATGCCCCCCTGCTTCAAAACTCATTCCGTTTATTGAACTCCGGTAAATCCGTCATTCAGGGTTTGCATTGTCTTCATGATCGCTATCCTCTTCGCATGCGTCTATTTTCCCGAACACAATTCTTTACAACTTTCCCCCCTTTTTCCTCTTGCTCAAAAATTTACTCCATCTGCAGGACCTTGGTGGGCCTCCGGTTTCCTTGGCTTGCATGATTATCGTTCATAATGCGTCCTCGGCGCTGCGTTAACGATTTTTCGATATCTCGACCGCGCACCAGTGCCCAGTGTAACAGGCCGGTTAGCTAGAAACGGACACATACGAGACTCATCAGCCATAGTTCAGTGCTCGTCGCTCAGTCAATACAGAGAACACAGGGTACAAGAGATGAACGTGTACTGGGCAGAAATGAACGCAGCAGAAACGAGTTACAGCGGTTCTTCACAACTCAGGTTTCTCCGGGTCTGGGTCGCTACGCCCTTCGGGGATAGCGGCAGGTCTTCTTGTCCGAGATTCCTCACCGGGTTTCGTTCAGTTCACACGTCCGACAGGTGCACCTGTAACAAACGAACGACAACAGATAAGCACGTTCAAAAGTCCCTCCACTACGGCCGCCCCCGCTCTTATATTTACACCAAACCGGATTCGGAACCGGTTCAAAACGGCCGCGCAAACCATTATCAGAATGTCCCATTCAAACTGTTGTTGGCTTTGTTTTTCAATCTCTGATACCCTCGACTTTCATATTCAGAATTTGTAAATATTTCATCCTAATGAGTAACGTGTTACACCATGATCATGCATTACAGAGTGCATCTCGACCATGGCCGAGAAATATACCAGTATTATTACTGGAAGCTTGTGAAACAGTTCGAATATTGCATCGAAAATAGAGTTCGAGACCATGACCAAAGCTTACTTTATTTGACGCGGTACTGCAGGGGACGAGTGAGAGTGAGGCGATTTTAAAACGTCGTGTTGCTCTTAAGACTGGGGCACAATATGGCTAGAGAAAACTTACGGGATTTTTATGAGAGAGATCAAGTAGTGGCTCGTTCACTGATCGAAGGCTTACTGCAAGTTTTGAAGCCTCTGATGGAAGATTCAGATGCCTTTACCAAGTTGTCATGGAAAATGCTCAACCATGAATTAGCGCTGAAGCATATGAAATGTATGTAGAGCCTTAATTCACTGCGGGCCATGGAATGGCTTGCCCGAATGCCACCAATGCGCTGCCAGGATATGTGTGCTAGGACCGTTGATGATATCTTGGGGAGAGGTGATGAAACCAGATTCCGAGATCTACCTTGCCTAGTGCCCTTTGAGGTACGGGTTTCTCGAAGTCATTTTGGTAAACTGGCTGCCGATAGCGAGGCTCACGGCTGTTCGCGGTCGTCTAATCCGAGGAATTGTGTACAAAAGCCGCCTCCAGAAGCGACCCTGTTCACGCCAAAACAAGGAAGTTCATTGCTGGCGGCAGCTGACGGATTCTCGGTAGGTAGTGAGATACCCCACTTGAGAGAGGTCAGCATTTCGTCTCTCGTGATACACCCGATCGTTGGATTTTTGATGAACAATTCAGGGCTGGTTATTTGTGTCTCAAGTGTAAATGTCCGTTTAGCAAATGTCTTCTTTTCAAACTACGTTCAATATCAGGTTGTCAGAAACGGCACCACCCTGTACTGCACGGCGCAGGGAAGCAATTTACCTACCAAGTCATGCAGGTTTCAACATAAAGGCTACAACTGGATAAGTTGAGTATGGAACGCGCAAAATCCTGACCGGTGGCCAACAACTTGGCGGTTACTCTTAGGCAAGAAGGTCACGTCAGTTTAGGTGTGTTACCGGTACGAGTTGACGTAACGGGGGCTCTGTGGAGACTTGCGCCCTGCTGGACATCAGGTCCGATGTGACTCCAACAAAAAAGGTCTTATGGAACCGGTTGGTCAGAAGGCATTCTCCACCTCGCTTTTGATTTCGACGGTGAATGGGACTACCACTTGAAATTCGGGAATAACGAAGCTGTGGCTGAAGTCGTTGTTAGGAAATGATTTCTTGAGTATAGAACGAGCCTTCTGAATTGCTAGGCTGCCAATCCAAACAGCCAAGTACTGCTCAGGTGCGGAAATTTTATCCTGGCCTCACCTACATTGCCTCGAAAGGCGGAACCTGGAAGATTCTATAGTGCGAAACTCGATAGGTGCCGATATTCCAGAAGTACATTGGGCAATAATGTAAAGACGCGGCGAAAGTAAACAATCCTATGCCATGCGGATGATTTCTGGATGGTTTTTTCTTGGTCCGGTAAACCAGGAACCACTCTTTGCTAGGACGGTAAACACATTGAGATGGGGATCAAACCCCTAGAAGAACAGGTTGACCTGTTACTCAGCGCCGGTTTCGGCGATGGGGATGCATCGGGAAACCCTCTTTCGTTAAAGGACAGACAGGCTGTCCATATAGTTATCAATGCCGTGACCTTGTTGAACGGACACTGTGAAGATGCACTTCCTTGGGGGGGATCCCGTGGAGGAACTTCCAAATAATTATATTGTGGCCATAGAAAGATTGAACGGCTTGGGAAAAACGTTTGCATATAGCAATGAATTCTTTGGTAGGTAGTCTACAATAATAGAGGGATAGGTGCGCAATGGCCATGCCCGGTTGGTGCTCGATGTACAATTAAAATGGATTTTTAGCCTAGGCGGTTCTTACCACACAACTCAGTAACAAGCCATAAGAAGCCTAGTAAGTTGAGGGTAGTGTTTGACTGTGAGGCTGCATTCTAGGGACGCTTCTTGAGCGACTACTTGCTACAGGGACCGGACAAGGCAGCAAGCCTAGCTCAAGTGTGCTTCGTTTTCAAAAGGAATCTGTTGCATCGGCTGAAGTCATTGAAGGAAAATTTATGCAGGTTGGACAACCGAAAAGTTACAGAAAAGCACGGAGGTTCATTTGGTGACAAAATGGTCAACAGGGTAGTAATCTGGTTGAATGTCAAATAAAAGCCCACTCATTTGGTGCTTCTTCCTCCACATTTTTGCAAATTTAGCGTAAAATCCCAAGGCAGACGACTGCGGACGACTGGGGACGACAGTATGAGGATTATGTATTCAAGGCCGTGTGTGATAACTTCTTTGTAGACGACTGTCTTGTGTCCTTGCTTACGCTGGAGAATGCGAGATTCAACTATTCAGATGAGTGAATTACCATCACGTGGTGGCTTTCGGCTTCGTAATTGGGTGTGTAATTGCAAGGAAGTGCTGGGAATTTTGCCGAAAGCTGAGCTGGCTCATATTACTCTGGAAATCGGTGATTGCGCGCCAGTGCCGGTGGGGACTTTGGGATCGGAGTGGAAAGCCACAGGAGACAGGTTGCACCTTACATCTAGAATATGTGGAAACGTCAAACAAAATGTGGGTTGTTGTCCATAGTTTCTTCGGAGTCCGACCCACTGGGTTTAAGTTCACTTTTCATTCTGCCAAGCAAGGTGGTGTTGCAATCACTGTGTCGCTTGAAGCTTGGTTGGGAAGATCCAATTGGAGAAAAGTACCTAATCTGGTGGAATGAGTGGTCAAAGAGTATGCAACAACTTTGCGCATTCAAAATTCGGCTCTGTATTGTTAGAGGTGACTAACTGAAGGGAGGAGCTCAGCTTCATGTGTTCTGTGATGCCTCTAAAGTTGGCTGTGAAGTGCCGGCGCATTCCAGAATGGTCCCCAAGGACGTGGACTCCGCTGTACCCCACTGTTTCTCAAATCAAGGGCAGATCCCCTGAAGACCGTGACAATTCCTCGGTCGGAGTTAGCCGCAGAAAGAGCGAACTTTAGAGTCTCCCGGACTCTTACAGAAACCGGAGTCAAATTTGATAAGATTTGCTGCTGGACAGACTCTGCTAGAAAGTTGCTCTACATGGCCAACACTGAAACGGGGTTTGGTACGCGCTTTGCGAATTGTTTGGCTGAAGTCCACCTGTATTCTGAACCCCGGCAGTGGTTTCATGTCAGATCGGAGACTAATCCTGTAGGCTTGGCTTCAAGGAGCACGGCGCCATTGAGAGATATCAGTTGCTGGTTCGAAGGTTCCAACTTCGTGATGAACGATGAAACACTTTGGCTAATCAGTCTCAGGGTTACCGCAACACCACCGAACGTAGAGTTGAAGCAGCATTCTAGTGCGATTTGCGCAAAGTTGCATGATACACGAACGGACTCACGTTTGACTAGATATTCCAGTTGCTCTCACTTGCTGAGATCGGTAGCTTGGCTAACTGGTTCGAAACATATATTGTAGTCATGAGGGGGGGGCAGATCTAGGATTGGTGACTGGGCCGTTGAAGTTATAAGACATTGCTAGAGAGGAGAGAAGCGCTTTTCTCGTTGTGCAAGCCAAGGCCTATGGTGAAGAGTTAAAATGGCTGCAAGACAGGGGTGATAATCTATGTTCTAACAGACCTCCGATGAAAATGACACTATTGTAACTCGACCCGGTTTTACTAAGTGGACTAACCTGTGTTATAGACTGAATGGGCTACTCCAGTCGGCTTCAGGTCTTGGAACTTCAGGTGATACTACCCGAGGCTCGCCTGATTACGGACTCAGTAATCCGATGGTATCATGCAATGGAAGGACGCGTAGAACCATCTCAGGCATTCCCAGAAATTTGCAAACCGCTGTGGATTGTACTAGGTGGAGCTGCCGTCGGGCTTGTGCCTGGAGGATGCTGGAAGCGTCGAAAGCACTCGGCAATCACAGACCAACAGATGACGGCTCTTCTACCTGCCACTAAAGCCCAACAAGTTGGGTTTCCCCTCAAGTATGTCAAAATAGATTATTTTGGTCCGTTTCTAGGTAAACGTGGCGTCAGCTTGAAGAAATGACGTGCATACATCTTCACTTGCTTCCAGATGCGTACAATACATATAGGGGTTTCTTATTACCTGAGCACCGACCCATTCATTGTGACACTACTGTGTTTCATATGGAAGATCATGGTGGGTTCGGTAAGGAAAATACTTCTTTCTATTTGTGACGAAAAGCCGATGGCTGAAGAAATACTATTGACATTTCTTACGGAAAGCAAACGGATAGTGAAAGGATGACAGCTAGTAACTGCAACCTCGGACTGTTGTGATCTGCCAGCTTTCTGAACCAAAGACCTACTTATTCTAAGGGTCAACTCAAAAGACATTCGGTCAAATTCGTTGCGAGATAGAACGATTCGTTACTGCGGACAGGCAAACTACCTTGCATCCGTACTCTGGAAGGGATGGGCCAGGGAATATCCCCAACTTTTGCAACAGCAGCCAGGATGGACAACTGGCGAACGCAAATTCAGGTCCGGTGATGCAGAGCTTCTATTTTCAGAGGCTTCGCCGCGCGGCCGGTGGCCAATCGAAGTCATCAAAAAAACCTTAACTTCGGACGACTGCTTGGTACGGACGGCGACAGTGCGAACTAGTGAAGGATTAGTGCTCCGCGACATTAGGAAGATTTGTCTTATTGTAGATGAACTGGACACTGCCGATCTGTCGAACCGGAGGTGCCACTGAGAGTTCATCCACTTGCCCAATTGCAAGCCTCGATTTACTCTGATCAGTTTCAGGTAACGAAGAACCGTAAGGCGAGCCGACACATGAGACCAACCACGATTATTGGTGCACGAAGAAATGTCGAGTCAGGTTGCCGGGGCAGGTGCAACAGAGGTTGAGGAACCCTGTTCCATTATTCAACATAAAAATCACAAAGAACATTGCTTCATTTGTATGAACTGCCTTTACCGGAATTCTTAAAGTTTGTCCTATTGCTCTAACTTTTGTAGCAAACTGCACCCCAACAACAGCCTCGAGAATGAGAAGCTCAGTTTGGAAGTTGTTATGGCTGTATTCTTCAGTCTCAAACTCTGCATTAGTTGAAGATCGATCCGCTTGGTGTTTAAATCGCAAACTTTTCGTCGTCATTCAAGATGACACTGTCAGTGCGCAGTTGAGGTTGCCCGTATTCCTCTGCATATATAGAGCCTGTTCAGGATGAGACCTTGACTTTTCAGATGCCCTTGACCGCAAGAGGTGACCAATCATGGAAATTTGACCTCTTGACCTCTATGTACAAACCCCTGATTTTAACAGCCTGAACTTTGACCGTTTTGACGCCGACTTTATTCGGAAACTTGACTTCCGAGAAGTCTCTCTGTTGGGCTTTTGTCCTCTTGCCTTTTGCGTGTATTTTGTGCTGTTGATTTCGTGTTTTCTGCTTTTTGCGTTTCTTTGTTGCCTTTTTGTTATTTTTTGTATCCTGCTTTTTATCCGATGCGTGCACGCGAAGAATTGGGTTTCATGACTATGGATTATTAGTATTAAGGTTCGGTAGCTTTCCACTTGGGTTAGTTGGATTTCTTGCACATCAGGAGATTGTAAAGCCGATCCAGTTCGGTATGCTCATTGATTGGATTCGTTGAAGAGTGCCAGGCTTCCTGCGCGTCTCGTCTTTGCTTGGTCCATAATGTGAAATTCATCCAAGTTGAACGTGTGTCCTTCTTGGTCCTCGTGAGTAGATACCAGGGAGAACGGGTCATTTCTTCTTGTAGATAGTCTGTGTCCCTCAGCTCTACGGATTGTCGGGGGTACACAGGGAAGACATCCCGCTGAGACCAATTGTCTCCCTACCCAGAAGCCCGACACAAGCTGGCTAAAGATGGATAGCACTGCCGTACACCAAAAATGTATCCAAACCGACCGCAATGATCCTTAAACCAAGGATCATTGCGGTCGGTTTGGATACATTTTTGGTGTACGGCAGTGCTATCCATCTTTAGCCAGCTTGTGTCGGGCTTCTGGGTAGGGAGACAATTGGTCTCAGCGGGATGTCTTCCCTGTGTACCCCCGACAATCCGTAGAGCTGAGGGACACAGACTATCTACAAGAAGAAATGACCCGTTCTCCCTGGTATCTACTCACGAGGACCAAGAAGGACACACGTTCAACTTGGATGAATTTCACATTATGGACCAAGCAAAGACGAGACGCGCAGGAAGCCTGGCACTCTTCAACGAATCCAATCAATGAGCATACCGAACTGGATCGGCTTTACAATCTCCTGATGTGCAAGAAATCCAACTAACCCAAGTGGAAAGCTACCGAACCTTAATACTAATAATCCATAGTCATGAAACCCAATTCTTCGCGTGCACGCATCGGATAAAAAGCAGGATACAAAAAATAACAAAAAGGCAACAAAGAAACGCAAAAAGCAGAAAACACGAAATCAACAGCACAAAATACACGCAAAAGGCAAGAGGACAAAAGCCCAACAGAGAGACTTCTCGGAAGTCAAGTTTCCGAATAAAGTCGGCGTCAAAACGGTCAAAGTTCAGGCTGTTAAAATCAGGGGTTTGTACATAGAGGTCAAGAGGTCAAATTTCCATGATTGGTCACCTCTTGCGGTCAAGGGCATCTGAAAAGTCAAGGTCTCATCCTGAACAGGCTCTATATATGCAGAGGAATACGGGCAACCTCAACTGCGCACTGACAGTGTCATCTTGAATGACGACGAAAAGTTTGCGATTTAAACACCAAGCGGATCGATCTTCGACGGATAGAAACCACCAATGTGAACTACAAACGAAAGTATTCTAAATGTTTAGGCATCTCATCTGTCCCTAACGTTAACTGTTATCCAGCTGCAAGTTTTCGTCTGTTGTGCACTTTGGCGCCTAAGAGCCCAGATGGAACACTAGTGATGTTTGATTGCTGTAGCATTGTCTACATTGTTGTTTATCGTGCCACAGGTATTTGGAATGTACATTGTTTTCAGTTTGTGTCAAAATCGGGTACTACTCTCGCTCGAGCTTTCCATTGACTTGAATTTGGGTGCAGGCTAGGACACACTTCTACGAACGAGACGCTGCCATCTTTGAAAACTGTCAAAGTCTCGAGATGCCAACCGATAAATTGTAGAGGGGTGGAACGTATGAAAGGAGGACCTGTTATACAAACCTCGTCTCTCTGAGGAGAGAGGGACCTTGATGTAAGCTCGTGGAAAGGTTCGGGGCAATTACGGGGTTTTTCTGGATTTAGGCGGAATATTCCAATCTAGATGGCTCTAGAATTCCGGACAAGGGGACACGACAGAAGCTGACGAAAGTTCGAATTAGGCTGATAACCAGGTGGCATTTCCATAGCGGCAGGATAGTGAACAGTTGGAACAGTCCGCCTGGAGGAATGACGGACCTGCGGACGGCCCAGTCCTTCAGGGTGGTACTAGATCATAAGTAACCCTAGGTACCTCCTGGTAGCGGACATTGAGTGTGTTCACCAGAAACATAAAGGGCAGCACAATGGTCCACCAAGGGTGTGTTTTAATTCACGTTTTCGTTTGTTGCATGCTTTAAGGGTGAACTTCACAATGCATAATGTCTACCGCGGTTCATATGTGGGGTTATGCTATTCCTTCTTATTTCCGGCAGGGATTCGGCCGAATGCACCGCGCAGTTGCAGGTGAATAACAGGTGCGCATACCATTGGAGGAACTCTGGATGCTCGATTGATAGTGGCCATAACCTGCCCTGCGCAAACTGAGCCGAATTGAAGTGAACTGGCCTGCTTCAAGGGCCTGCAGTCAGTCCTAAAACCACCTTGCCCTGTTCACGTCGATGAGGGGCAAGTGAAGTTTAGTGGAAACAGATGTGGACAGAGACTCTACGAAGTGATCTGAATTCCCTACTACGATGGCCTGACGCCTAGACCTCACCGAATAATGTTTCAAAGCTCCAGTACATGCCTTTCCGGGGAACGGTATCAGAAACAATGTATGGCATCGAGAACAAAACACTACCGGGCCGGTTGTACGAAGGAGACTTGGCCTTTGTGCTTTTAGTCGTTCAAAGGCTTTCCGATTACTGTGCGTTTTCGATGTCTTCCAAGACCCACAAATGGAAGTGCTGCAACCCCCTCCTGCACTATGGGAGAGATAGTGAAACTGGAGAATCTCCAATGCTTCTCGAGGGGCTTGCCTGAGGCCTCCATGGGACCTGTTATGCGGATTGTATGAGGTTTCTTTAACTCTTCCCGAGCACTACGGGCGAGTTCGCAGTGGCAAGTAGTGCGAGGTAGATCGTTCGTGAAGACGTGAGTCCGGAATTGCAAGAGCGCATCCCTCTTCGGAAGAAAGTCCGTATGCGAGGTCAGTCCCTTAAGCCGCGGGGGCTTCTGTAGACTGGTTTGGCGCTGGTTTGCAGTCTTTCACGGAGGGCGACTAACCCATGGAAAGCCTTACCGGCGTCACTGGCGGAAGAGAGGGAAGACATTGGCATCAAGCAACGTCTCGATACATATCTTTTTGCGTTGTTGAGGAACGTTCCCCGAGTATGAACCTACAGAGCCAATGTGAAGAGCTTCACACGGGATGTTTCCCTTTGCCTTCTGAGGAGGAGACTGAAGATTGAGAAACTGAAGATCAGAGTAGTAAACTGGCGGCCAAAGTCGACAGTAATCCAGGTTCGTGCGTAGTGAGACCTTTCATATGTTCGTCTCTCGAATTTCTGGATATTTCCTTTGTCCTTTGGTAGCCGGAAAGGTGAAAAGGATAAGAATCGTCGTCGGAGAGATCGGCCAAAGTAACATTTTGATGGGATAAAGCCTCAGTAACCAACAGGTTCAAGGATGCAAAAGTTTATTCCTACAAGTACCATCCCTCCTGTGTTGGTAATAAGTTTAGGGGATCAAGAGGAACTTAAAAGGGTTTGGACTGCAGACCAGAGATGATCAAGAAAGGTAGCAGCTTACAGTAGCCCTCACCTTTCTCACTTACAACTCGGAATACATGCACATACGCCGAGTCCAAGGCACTTTTAACTGGGCTTTCTTCCACCATGCCCGTTGGAAGCTTCTTCCGGTCGCTTCTTACTCGACAGGCAAAGAACTCGTCCCGGGTGTCCCTGTTGGCTCTCGGCTAAGTGAGATTCTACTGGTGTCCATGGAGGGCGGAGCTTCCGTTTCGGACAAACGAAGGCCATTTTGAAACTGCTCATCCAGTTATCTCGTTGCTTCTAGCAAGTCTAGTGGGGGAAACCTGCTGACGTAATGTCGTCCCCATAGGTCGGAGACCATTCTTGCAAATTTCCTTTGGACACTCCAGGGTTTGGGTGTCACAAAATGCTGAGGTGCCCAGGCATCAGCTATGAACCCTGGGCGATAACAAAAGCGAGTCCTGTGGAGGGCGGAAGGTAACCTTGTGTACCTTGAAGTGGCCGTTCTAGGCGGCTATTATGTGCCGTTCTTGTTAGCCTCTGACAGGCATCGCATCCACCGTAACGACTCTTTGCGTAAAATCCTTCCAAAGCAGTATAATATTGTGATTTCATGAAACCACTCGCGTACACACATCATTTGTGTGTTTCGTATAACTAATGCTTCTATAGACTAACCTCTGTTTGTTCGCGTCCAAAGCGCTATTCTGTCATATTCCATCTTGGACCTGCGTGAAACACCTGCTTGTCTGTGACACGCCGTGACCCTTGTTTTCGTTTCTGAGTCCTTGTGAACCCATATATGAGGTTGACACATACATTTTATGGAGTTTTTCATTCAGTAATTCAGTATCGTATAAGTTACGGATCAATCTCGTTTTGATTTAGAAATTCGTACGAACTTGGACATACATTGCTCACAGCGCGTTATACCTAATGTCTAAATTTGCGTGGTACAGTGCATCGAATCCCCCAGTTTCTGCCTCCTTTGTCCCTGGTTCCGAGTTATCGGGATTTCAGTGATGGGCGTTTTCGGAGCTACCTGCCAACGTGCGCTCACCTCTAGCCACATTAAGCGATAGATGGCACACCTCATTCTGTGGAGGTCCGAGGCAAGCTTGACTGCCCGATCACCTTTTGTGAGTGAGATGAAAATATTGCGCCTAATTAGTCACTCAGATACATGCGCAACAGGAAGCACGGGTGACTAGAAGAAGGTATGACTGATTGTCCGGCAAATTGAAACTCGAAGGCAGGTGGACACACTGTAAGGCGAAGCCTGGTATGACCGCCGTAAAGTAATCTGTAGTCTACTGCTCCTTGATGCTCCCCTAAATTTGTGTCAAATCAGATGGCACAACTAGCGTTGTAATGAGCCCTAAAGTACAAAATGGTGTGCGAATCAGGGAGCCCAACTTCATTAACGACCTACAGTTACCGTATATTGCCCTGTTCCTTGATGGTATTGCCGCGAGGTAGTGATTCGAATGGTCCTACAGGCGGTCCAGCGCACCGCTTCTTCGTTTCCAATACCTGATTAGTCAGATGAAGCCAGGCAGAAACTGCCAGATCCTGTGGATACAGTTAAATAGCTTTGTGGTTAGCCAGAGCGTTATCTGCCATTGAGTGCATGCCCCCTTTGGTATATAGAGTCAGTGCCAACTAAGCCTGACAAAATGCATTCCTTCCGTACCTGTCTTGTCCTGTCTTCCCCCTAGTAAGCATGGTCCGGGTTCGAGTTACCTCGCCAAGTAAGACTGACTGCTCAGATATGACCCTTACTTTTGTAGCCGTGGTAAGGAGTTTCCAACTAATAAACACTTGAATATTCACAGGAATCCGTCCTAGACAGAGGAGCGGGTTGAATCCTACGAGTTCCAGCACAGTATTCGAAAAGATGCTGAGCAAGATCAATCGACCTTATTCCTGACGGCAGGTAGCTAGTTGTGTTCTTTGCAAAACAGAACTCTGCATATTCCAACAAACCCGCGAAACTACCATTTGAGGGAAAGTTTGCTGAGCCGTGTTATGCCAATCGATATTCATGTGACTTAAAAGGAAAAATATAATTAGCCTGTATCAGGACAGAAGGTGCCTTATCCTGACTCCATTCTGTAACCGAATAAACACGCCACCCACTCCAATTAAGAGAGGCTTCCGGAGGAAATGCTCCGTGATCTACTAATTGCAACAAACAACATCGTTACCCTTAAGTGGCTTTTGCTGCAACCGATTGGCATGAACTCCGCAAAGAACCGCAGGACATGTGGGCAGTTTGGTGGCGTTCAATTTGCTACCATGCTTCAGACCACAACTTTGTTTCAACGAAGAGCTTCCAAGCCAATGCACAGGCAAAGTAGCCATCAAACATTAGTCATTCACTCCAGCCATTTCGACGTTGTAGTGTTTCGCCAACCTGTGGACGGAAACATGTCCTGCGGAGACCTCCTATTACGTTCAATGTAAGAAACGTTTGAGCAACGCGTAGCCGAATTCACAACGGGTCCTGAAATCAAAAGGCGATTATCAGTGAGATTCTACCATACTAGAATATTGAATGAACAGTGACAACAAGCAGATACAAGTCTCAATTTTGAGATTACAAGGACTCCAGAAACGGGAACCGAATTGCAGCATGCGAGTGAGGAGCACGTGCGTCAAGCAGGTCCAGAACAAGGATATGACAGAACAACGTGCAGGGCGCAAACAAACAATTGTTGGCCTGTAAAAACAAACAGTGCATAAAACAAGTCGATAGTGTAAATAAGCGAGTGATGTCAAGGAAACATGGAAACTGCAGTGGTTTTTGGGGGGATTTCCCACGACCGGCCGTTACGCTGAACGTGTCGTTTCTGTCGGGCCGTATGCAGTGCGTGTGGTTAAACTGGTCCCGTACGGAAGGTAACCCAGGGATCCAGTGGCAACGTGGTAGAAGTTATCTGAACAAATAAAACTGAAGATGCCAAACTAATATTCCCCCAGAAAATCACTTATCAGAAAGATCGCCCCCTCTGAGGACGGGTATCCTTCAAATGCTGCATTCAAAGTGCCTTCTTTGTGGATACCGAAACTCGTAATCCCGTAATTCCTGAGGAGATTTTGAGGGTTTTTTCTCTTCGGGAAGTCATATGACCTATGATATTCGTTCAGATTTGTTCGGTCACACCTCGTTCTGTTGGTGGAAACGACGCTGAAGGTACAATCCCGGCAAAAATTACCTCACAGTAAGCCTTCAGGTTCCTTTGAAACTCTGTCTATTCTGGGATTGAATGCACTGCGGGGTACGAATCATTTGCCCCTGTTTTACACAGTGCCCCCCACTACAGTTGATCCTGTGACTCTTCAACAGCTAGTGATACAACGCTCCAACAATCGTGGCCGAATAATATCGGAATCGGCAATTTGGGTGTTGGTGGTGGCCCGGTGTTCATCAAACGTGGAGTGCTGGCGCGTGGTGAAAGAGGTGTCCCAAAAGCATTGAGGCATTTGGAGCAAAATGGGATGGTCACCCCAGCCAATTCGTCTTCTACGGCTGCTCCGGCAGTTGTGCCAATGGAAGGAGATGGAAGAACGCCAGGTTACTGTGGGGATTACAGAACTATTTTGAATCCACTACTACGAACATGAATGAGGACTTCTGTGGGATCGGAAGACTTTATGAAATCTTAAATACTCCCGTCGCTGCAAATTCATCCTCGGCAGTAGATACTATCTGAAGATTGATCCAGCCGATGCACACCTGCAAATCCCGCCGCTGCCAAAATCTAGGCCGCTTACCATCATAGACGTTCTTAGGGGTATATTTTAATACATGGTTCTAAACTTTGGACCACACTTTTCCCCCGAGCCACTCCCAGACTGCTGTTGGTAACGTGATCGAAGGTCCAACCGTGGAATTGATGAGCCGGAATAGTATGATTTTCCTTGGTACTTCGAGGAAAGAGTGTGCTTATCGCCTGCAATGGACCCTGGAACAATTAGTAGCCGAGGTTGTTGCAATCAAGCCTCAGAAATACAAGTTGGGCATTCGAGAGCTAGACTTACCCGGGGTACATGGTGAAAGCCAGTGGATGCCAGCCGGACCGTGATCGTTTAGGACCCACAGCTGGAACCGAGCA
This sequence comes from Fasciola hepatica, assembly GCA_948099385.1. Taxonomy (NCBI): domain Eukaryota; kingdom Metazoa; phylum Platyhelminthes; class Trematoda; order Plagiorchiida; family Fasciolidae; genus Fasciola; species Fasciola hepatica. The sequence continues at coordinate 1,576,910 of CANUEZ040000034.1, read as the reverse complement.
GCAGAGGAATCCAGCACATTTGAAGTCCATTCTCTGACGTTTGCAGTGACTTGAATACCAATGCGAGAAGTTTAACGAGCAAGTAGTCGGATGCCATTTCCCCCTCACCCCCTTTGTAGGTGGGCACCAATTCCGCTTTCAACTAGTCAGAAGGTAGCCTAGCAGAGAATAATGATCTCTCGAAGGGATATGCTAGAGCCCCAAACACTGTGCGCTTCAGCGGAAGCACGAAAACGGGGAGAATCCCACCTGGCTCGGCCGCCCTACCTCGACTTAACCGATTTGTAGCCCGCACTACTTCAGTGAGTTCTATGAAGATTTCTTCCGTGGGGAAGCTGATAGAACTCATGTGGCCAAGGATGGTTTTCGGCATGCCTCAGGCTTCCTAACATAAGCCGACAACATTATTATTATCTGTGATGAGCTCTAGTTCAAAGGACTACCCGAATACTTCGGTTTTCTCCCCGGCATTGCTTGCGAGTCTACCTTGCCGATTCAGAACATATGCTGCCACCACTCATGATCGGGACCCAGACGATACACAATTTTCCTGGGCCTTGGGGTAGTTTTGATACTTGCCGTCACCTCACCTAGTACCGTAGCTGACGGGATTTCTGAACTCCTGGGGCAAGTTCGCGGGCCCTCAGAAACCACGGAAAACAGGGATGACCTCCAACACTGCCAAAGATTCTCCATGCAATTCACCTGTCTGGCTGCACATTTTCGCCCTTATGACCCACTCAGGGTTTGTTTGTGGAGTACCAGGCTTCCACACACTCCTCTGTGTTCCTCGTGTTAGCTCGATTCAGAACTCCGAACTCAGCCTTAGTGATCTCGTGTCCGTCTTGGTCCGCGCGGAAGGACATGAGAGGGGATTACGTTGGTGATATACCACGGGAGAGCACACATGTATATGTATACATATTGGTCACGCTTAGAGCACCAGAAGTGAATAGATAACTCGACTCGTCGATCGGATTGGTGGTTCCGCTGTTATTCATTCGTGGTCAACATAACCTCATGAAGAGTTGGTCAGATAACGAGGATCTATGTCCGACGGTATACCAATGACAAAGCCGAAGGGTAAGGGCAGATGCCACGGGTGCACTACGTGATTGTTCTTAGATGTTGTTATTTTCCTTATATTCTGATTGATTATCGGTATATGAAACTAAACTCATTTCCTTTTGTTCTGTGGCTTGGATTTTCCTAAGAATTTTCCTCCGTGTTATAAAAGCTTGTAAGCTGCTGGATGAAAGAAGCGCTATTCGGGCTTCCTAGATTTTTCATAATAATACCACAATTATTATTTGATGTTACCTTACACGACAAACGATTCTTTAGCCCCGGCGTGTATACGGCAAAATCCGGTAGGACTTCCTGCGGGCAGCTTTACAGCTACTGATGTGCCTTGGCAGTTTGGGCATTGAAAACCTCACCAAATTCAGTTAGTTTCACTGGAAACGGCTGCTTCTTTTCTGTTTACGCTCTTCGCTTAACTGCTTCAATTTTTCCGAGTCCCTACAAAGTGTTCGGCTGTCTTGGCACCCGGCTGCTCATTATCATCGGGTTTATTCTATTCTCACAACTAACTTGGAAACGAGCACAGCCTAGTATGATTCGGTAAGCCCTGATTTAATATTGTTCAGCACTGAGATACCGCTTCAAGTGGCATGTATGTTTCACTTCCGCGTGGATTTGACTCGCCGAATTTCTTTTTCAGGGTTTGAAGGTTGTAAAAATCCGTATTACAAAGTGTGCAAAAGCCACAAATCCAGGCCTTCCCACAAGGGGCGCTTAACTCAATGTAAAATCCCCCGGAGTGTGAGAATTTACGGGGCGAGGCTCAACTAACTTTTGCCACTTCCAAACCCTGAACTAATACAGCTTGAAGGGTCAGATCCACCAAGAAAACGAATTTGTATTGTTATAATTCGGTACCTAAATATGGAACAGTAACAAATAACAACCTTGCTGCGGACGTTTCCAGGCCGATCGTAGAAGTGAGACAATAAGTTTTGCGGAACGACCTAGAACCAAATATCCAAAAGGATCGTGATGAGACAGAAAACTGAAGCAGCTAAACAAAGACTAAAGGAAAGGAAGGAATGGCCACTTCCGATGAACTAACTGAATTCACTGGACCTCTTCCTGTATGCAGTCGGCTACAAGTTGTCAGCTGTCGTAACATTCAGTGCCTTCGAGTACACCAATGACAATGCCATACCCCTCTTTCGATGGTACTCCTAAACGCAGTCAGCTGTGGCGTGGTGGCTGATGTTATAGGCTGAGGTTTTTCTCGATGGACCGGCTCTCTTTATGATCCCACTTGGCCGTAGTGCACAATATGGACAACGACTCTTGGATATAACGGGTTACGGAGATCACACACTTGTGAACAGAGCTGATAAACAGCATCATCAACATCCAGTCACGTTTCGTGAATTTTTCGTAGGGAGCCTGCGGCCGGTCATCATACGCACAGACATGAATGCTCGAGACCTGTCATAAATGTTGAAATAACAAATACAGCAACCTTCTCAAAAAAGGCCCTGGAAAAAGCTGGCTGCTACACGGCACGAAGAAGACGCCAGAGGGGATGCTGCGAATCAATGTAGTTATTGCATTGGCATTTACGGATGAATTTGCATTTACAAGAAGCCTGGAAATCACGGACGGTTCTCTTGGTGGACACCCCCGGTTAAGCGTAGTCCGCAGAAGCAAATGGTTGCTGAAGGAGATACCTGAAGTCTCTTAGACTCCACCCATGGGAAAATGAAAACAAGAGCGGAGCACGGCCAACAAGGCCAGAATTCTAGAAGGTGTGAACTTGAGAGAAAATCAGCTTTGCAAGCTAAGTAAAACCAGAAGTGACTCTTCGGCTACGTACAGTCCGAAAAAGCCCTCAGGGAGGTGGTTGGAGAAATACACGTCGAGGTTGGCAGTAGGGCAATGGGCAGCTGTGCAAAGGCAAAAGCTTCATCGTATTTATTTCAGAATCCACACCCGGTCGATATCGGCACGAATGTCGAGCGCCGCTATCAACAATTGACCAAACCAGAGGGGGAAGAGGGCGCCTCAAGGGCGGTCCTAATTATCCTAAAGGAATAAACCCACATAGGAAAGCGGGGTAAAAATATCCCTGCTGTGGTGCAACTCCTAGCAAACGTATTCACTCACTCAATCCAGAGGCCATTTTCAACTTCAATAGTGAAGGTGAGGCCCAAATGACTGGAAAAGTGTTAACTGTGTACATCATCAAAAAGGCTCCTTAACCGAAGCAAAATCTGCAGACCTGCCAGCCTAACCAGCAAAAAGTGTAAACGCTCGGAAAGACCACCAATGGATCGCATTGTTGCACGCGTCACAGGAACAGGTACGCTAAGTGATACACAGCATGGTTATGGGAAATTCTGCGCTTGCCTCACAAGCTGATGGGGCTGCAACTTCCCGTGGTGGATTTTGCGATCGGCCTGTGGGTGGTTCGCTCAAACTTGCCGTTACCCATTTTCACACCACACACTGACCGTGGATGGTCTGGTAGTGACGCCGTATCACGAGGGAATCCCCAACTACCAACCAGTTCCTGTCCACTCCGGTCCCAGGACTCGACGGCGAGATACCTGAAAGCTCAGATGCTTTCACCGGCGAGATCCTCGGATCCCCCGTGCCTAAACAACTGGAAGAGACGAGTATTCCATGGCAGCTGTCAAGTTTTATGAATGCCCCTCGAAATCGCTGGTTATCTTCCTAAGTCTTAATTGCAAAAGCAATTGTCATACAGGTAAACCAAGAGCGAGCAGGGTACAGGTTCACTCAGCACCTTCCGCTTCAAGTGCTGGGTGGCAGGAGCACTGATCAAATCAAAAGTCACTGTTTCAAACCTACGTAACCCGGATGGGGCAGAAAAGCGGGTTCGTAGGATCTTTTGAACGAACTTCCATTTGATGACAGTCAGAGGCCAAATGTACCGTCATGAAAAACTTTGCAGTACATGATTTTCCAGGGTGGTATCGGTCGGAGGTTTGGAGTGGAATAAAGTCCCTTAATTCGGATTCAGCCAGCAGTAGTCAACGAATTCTGCGAACTCCGTCCCTCTTTTTGGTGAGAACGATTGATGGACTACTTTATTACGAGGACGATCGAGCATTCTCTGTATCAAGCATCTCCCGAGACGTTAGTTCAAATTCGGCTTGGTGGTGGAGGGGCGCTCAGCCCAAGCTTGTTTAATAGGGCGATGGTTCTCATCTTTGATGGCTTGTAGTGAGAGCCTGGCTAGGCGGTAGCCATTCTTCCTGACGGCAAAATAATGTGGAAGCACAAGCAAGCTAGACCTTAGCTCACCTTTGTGTCCCCCAAATAACGCAGACCAATGCAATAGTGTATCTTTTCATGTATGATTGCCAGCTGGTTCCGGTTTTTTCGCAGTATTTAGTCCGAAACCGGCTTACCTTGAAAGAGTCTTGCCCAGCCCTAAGCTTTACAATGATTTCGTGACTTGTGAGGAATTTGGTGCCCAAATGTTACATCCGAAGGAATCACGCTACACTGAATTCGAGCGTCAAGCTTTGATAAGAATTCTTCAAATTCAACTTTATCCATTTTTGACCTAGAATCCGCACATCGTAACCCGTAGCTGAGGCCAACTCAGAGGTAGCAGCACTTCGACGTGGTCCGTTATCTCCGGTTGCATGATCCAGCACGCAGCTGTGTGTCAACTAGCATTTCTACAAGCCGAATTTGAATAGCACCAGCAGCATGAATGTGAAAACCAAAGGAACGACCGAAGCCGATTCTGAACATCCTCCAGTTGAGTAGCCGCACTGGAAGACCATGACCTTTACCTTGAGCTCGGCGGCTGAAGCGTGCACAGTACAGGCAACGGATTTGAGGAACTGAAACCGCTTGTGGTAAAAAACCAGATGACCAGTTGGAAGCTTCGGTGATATTAAGGGTGAGTAAGATTTTCGCCTGTCCGACTATCTCATATCGGACGCTGCATGGTTGACGGTTAAATGGTGACCACTCATCTGACCACCGGAATTCCAGCAGAAACTCGCACAAAGCCATTCGCTTTGATTCCTCATCGGACACTTCGCGAAATACCTGTGTGCCTAGTTTTTCTATTATTCAAAGTAAGCGGGTACCGACCGAATCAGGCCGTGGTGCCACTGGAAAAGCCGTCCAATGAACACAGTAAAAGGTGTAGCTTCATCAAAAAATCCACAAAATATGATCGAACGGATTCTGCGGGTGCTGACCTAGGCAGCTTGTAGCTTAAAATTGATGGGTCTCCTCGTCGAACAAATACTTTGGGAAGTAACCCTGCACTTCTCTGGCTAGAGTTCTATGTAGAGAAGGTGCATTCGCTCTCCCCATAATTCATACCAACGCCTGGAAAAAGCATGGCCGAGGGTTTTTTCTGCGGCCGTTTAAACTCAACAGTTACGCAAGCAACGCTTAATATCAGAGCTACTGCAGACGGCTTCTCTTCGTGAGTCGACATCTCAGCTCAGAAACCGGATGATTCAGCGTGGTTTCGAACTCAGTCAAATTACCACACTTTATCTATGCAAATACTACCTTCCGGACATAGCGGATACACTGGATCCACCACTCAGCTATAGGAGCAACGGCAAATGCGCTTTTCTAAATATTCCACAGAAAGAAGGCAGCGGATTTCGATAACAACGGCGGATGTATTGCGAAAACCCAGGTCCAAACCAATCAAGCGAGATTTAATGTCTTTCAGTCTGTAGTCTGCTTTCGGCCGACTTCTTCGGCATCCACCCCATCCGCCACAGTCAGCTCATCTCCATCCTTCCCCAATCTTTTATTGCGTTGAGCAGCTTTCTTCCAGAAGATAACTACTATATTCAACGGTTATGTTCCTCTCGACAAGCCGTATTTCACTGCGTTTACGTCGATACTGTGTTTGCCTGTAGTCATCCCCTGTTGGCCTTATTCACTTGACCTGGAGCTAGAGTTCTCACGGTTGTTCCGTATTTATCCAGGGGAAATTTTTCATGAACTTATCCGGCTCATCAGCCTCTTGAAAGTTAACTATAATCCCCAGAACACCGCGATCGCCTTTTCGGTCATTGTTTGAAGAAAGCTTGGAGTTCTTGTGATGGCCAAATCAAAGGGTGACGGAACCTTTGTATATCTCCACCAGGTTACTTGCTGGAAGAGCTGAAACAGCTTTCAGTTCTACAAAGTTGCCCATTCCCTCTCCAAAAGTTCCCTCTGGGACTGTTTTGGTTAGCCAGTTTACTTTTTGTGCTTTGAAGTCGCTTAGGTTAAGTTTTTTTCTTTTTGCTCTCATAGATTCACTCAGGTATGGAAGCGGTTCTTCATCTACCTCTTGGTGAGATTTTAGACTTCAGTATGTACAGACTTTCAGATCTCAGGTCTCGCTATCGTGACTGCCACCTCGATGAATTACCCATTCGTGCGCAGCACGGTCGTCTGCCACCGTTAGGAGAAAGCCACTTTTTACATGACGGCCATCCCTATCAGCCCGACAGGTCGCGTGCCATTTCTGACACAGTTCACCCAAGTTTTCAGCCAGATGCGCTCACCTTTCAGCGAGAGTTAAGGCACCGGTGCTCTTTTTCGTAGGTCGAAACTCCGGTCATTTGTACCCTACAGTTGATGCCTTCGTGTAGACAGCGGGCAGTCCTGGCCTACCATGACTTGATCCAGGTTCGTCATGGGAGGTCCTTGGGTCCTTCAAGTACCACAGCACCGGCCGGTTTTTGCAGAATGGTCTTGGTATCCGATAGCCTTTTTCCAGTGTTCCTTCGCTAGCCAAAGTAGAAACCTGAGGCAACTGTAAGACGCATTTGATCAATGAGCAGCAAATTCGCACCAATCGCACAAACAAAACAGGACCGACTGATAAATCTTACGATACCAGACCATAGAGTGAGCAACTTCGCAAACATGCACACCTCCAATACGCCACCTCAAGAGCTTCAAATTGTAGCCAATTTTACGGCGTGGGAAAACCAGCGTCCGGGTCAAGGTCGAGGCCAAGCCCGCGTGAAATCCAGGTTGTCTCGTTTTCTTTTTTTGCATATACCACTGTTTAGACTTGTAATTGTGCCCACCCTAGTATACACCACCTAATTACCGGAAACCGTGACCTAGTTGTGTAAACAACTGCGGCACACCACCGTGCAGACGCTAGTACTTATCGCGAGTTACAGATATAGACTACATTGATTATGCACTGCTCTAATTCCACTTGATTACGTTCTACATGGCTTATCTAGCAAATCTCCCCTGATTCTCGCCACAGTAGGATTTATCTAGCGTTTTTACATCCCATCGCTATAACCCAACTCCTACCTTATTTTCGCTACGCATCCTCCGGTGCACCTTTTGAAGTTTCTGTCCCACTGTGCCTCCATTCATTTGTTTTGTTTGCCATAAGAGAGCACTTTCGTTCCACCCGGTCCACTGACCCCATACTTACGATATACTCTCCCGCAAAACCTGCTGTTGTGACCCAAGCAACAGCTAAGTACCTACCGTATCCTGTGGGGTTCAACCTGTGCACACCACACAGCAAAATTCCTTCTATCTCACTATTCCTCATCGTCCCAAGTCTCCTAGTCCCAACGGTATATATAGCGGGTCATATAGCTCACTGCCCGTACCTCATTGCCACATTGGTCTCATCTAGACCTTTGCACACACAGCACCCAGGAACACTCCTGGTCTGCTCAGAACTTTGGCTTGTCTCTGTCTAGTTGACCGACTTCCTGCTACCTTTTTACCTCCGTCATATATTTCTACTTATCATGCTATCCCGGCCCCCAACCAGTACTCGGAAAATCCGTCTCGCTAAAGCTGACAAATCCAAACACACCCAACCCCTCCCAAAAACCAGGCCGTGCTCTGTCACCCTCGTTAACGTCGACGGTGAAGCTTCTAATAGTCCTAATGGCCTAACGCAGAGTTTCGTCGAACTTAGCAACAAGGTCGAGCTGATTGGTGAAATCCTTTCAAAGGTTTCACCCCTGGCTACTCTTCTTGACCCTGTAGCCGCTACATCGCCCGAGAACTTGGTTTCGGTGGGACACCTCCTCGACTCCGTGTCTACTGAAATATACCACCGCATTGCCAACTCCAAGAACGCAGTGGTTTGTAATGTTCCAGACCGCTTACCACTTTCCTTGGCGAAACACAACATACTAAGTTCGTGCAACATGGCTCACTATAGATGCCATTGCAGGAGGCTACGTGAAAAGTCCCAGCGACATAGTTGTCCCCTGCTATTCCAATTAACGGACGATCTAACAGCTACCGAGTTTATTAGCAACAAGTCGATAATTGCTGCCCTTTCGCCGTATAAGGACATCAAGATATTCTCTGATAAAACCCCCCTCCAACGGGAAATACTTCGTTCGCTGAGAAATAACTCCACCTTGCCCATGCAGACTGACCCCACTGTAACCGACATGAAGGTTACCCAATGCCCTTCTGTCAAGAAGTCAAAGGCGACCCCAGCGCCTCGCCCTGCCTGCCTGCAAACTGTCGACTTAGATATGTCTAACTCCCCACCCCCGGTTCCGCTTCCACTCAAACGCCCTTTTTTACCATCTCCCCCAGTGGCCTCTACCTCCAGTAGTTCTCGCTCCCCAACCACAGGCCCCAAGCGGCACTCCACTTCAGTATTAAACCCGCGCTCTCTCGTCATAGCCTCAGAGCCAAGAACAGACCCTGGTGCAACCATCAGCCCCCGCCAAACTACTTCCAATCCGTCCTCTGAGCCGTTGACAAGTGTTGTCATCCGCCGCTCTCGCTCTAACGACTCTACAAACTACCCACCAGCTGCTAGCTCAGCCGCGACACTTCGTTTCTATCCTCATAAGTGCCGCTCTAATCCCCCCATAAGCATACCTGGTACTCCTACCAGGTCCGCACTTGCCCAACTAATCACCTCACCTATTACCCCCACTCTCAATCGGCTTCTGCCTATAGCGAACTCTCGGATCCTCCAGGTGATAACCAACTGGGCCACCATCCGGATCCGTCTAACGCCATCGTCCCTTTGAGTAGGAGTGACCTTCAGGGCCTTGCCAGTGCCACTCCCCCTTCCACTGTCTTTCCCTCTCTCTGATCGCATAGGTTACACCAACCCTCCATCTCCGTTGCTACCGTATATCTCTCCCTGCCCCTTAAACACCAACCCTCCATACTATAGCCCCAGCATGCCTCCGCTGTTCCCCCCTGCTCACCTCCAACAACCCTCATCTAACCCTGAAGTACCACGTACATACCCTAGCAGATACTCTAGGTTCGTACCTGTATCCCGCCTCCTCGCCCCACCCCACCCCACTTACCGGCTCCCCTGCCCCTCATGAGCCTCCAAACCTTTCCAAATTTCGCCACTCCCTTCCCGCCCCCCACCTCACATTACGTCCCAGTTACTCTCCCACATGCCTTCACCCCCATACCGACCTACCGGCCTTATACTGACTCTGCCCAACAGGTAGGTTATCTGCAGCCAAGATCTCGTTTTTTTCCTGACCGGTGCCCTCCGCACCCGTGGCCATATGGCTAGTCGCCCTATGGACCATATCCAAAAACTTTCACAGGCTCATATCACTGTTCGCTCCCCACTCGAGGCCATGCCACTCAGCACCTTACACCACGCACTCCCCTCTGTCCACCCAGTTTCGACAGATATCCTTAACCTCTCACTTTGCCATATCGTGCCCCCTCCCTCTGCACCGTGTGACACCCCTCGGCCCACATCAGCGGTGTATTGCACACCCACCGTATTGATCACCCACAGCGATCGGCTGCGCCTAATGCTAACGCTTCTCCTACTTTCCGTCCCCCACCCAACACTGCCTGCCCTCCCCCTTCTACTGACGCTCTATCCCCACTGAGACCCAACTCCTATCGCCACAGCGATCCCAATAGTCTTGCACCTGGCATCCATGCTTTGCGCACACGGACACTGAACTCATTCCTACTATTTCTTATTAACGCTCGCTCAATAATTAGAAAAATATCGCACCTGCGATCTTTGGCATTTACGTCAAACGCTGACATTATACTAATAACTGAATCCTGGCTGTCAGATGATGCTTCGTTTGACCTTGTTCGCATAGCTGGGTATCAATGCTTCTCGAACACTCGCCAGTCCAGGCGTAGAGGGGGCTGTTTAGCCTTTTTCAAATGCACTATCCACACTAGTGTTATCGACCACCCCCCTCTTCTCCTTATTGAGGATTCGTTATGGCTATCCATTCACGCCTCCGGCCAGAACCTCCTCCTTGGCTGCGTCTACGTCCCCCCGGGTCTGGAGCCTGCAAAAATTGACTCTGCCGTGGATGCCTTTAATGCTGCGCTTGACTACCCTGCCAATGCAAAAATTATTGCGGGTGACTTTAACTTTCCTTCAATTTGCTGGTCCTCCCATACTAGCCCTCCCGCCCTCTCCACCTTCCTTTCTTGTGTCCGTCTTGGTGGATGGACCCAACATGTCTCCTGCCCTACTAGGGGGAACAACATATTGGACTTAGTATTCTCCATTGATGTTCCTGAAATGATCACCCAGATTACTGATCACTTCCCGGGTAGCGACCACCGTATTGTCAGGTGCAAGTTCAGCTGTTCTCATCCGATGCAATCCTCTCCCCCTGTTCTGACTTCCTACCGTTCCTGTAACTGGCCCCTATTGTCCCGGTTAGTTTCCTAGTCCGCTTAAAATTCGCCCTTTTGTTCACCCTTCCTTTACCCAGCCCGTCTTGTGAGTTACTTTCCATTCTAAGGTTTTTCCTATCAGTTTCTTCTTCCGGACCTGCACTCTCATTTTTGGGATGCTTTCGTGAGTCTTTGCTGCCAGTTCTCGCATCTCCAACCACCCTTAATACCTTCAGACCGACTTTTATTATTGTGGATTTGCAATCCACGCAGGACGACTTCAAGTACTTGTGCTTCACATAAATTTTTTATGCTGTTTTAGCAGTTTAACTGCGTGTCCTATGGTACCAACTTTTGCAGGCTTCACAAAGGATACTCTCATTCTCCACGTCCTCCTTACAGTTCTTGCTTCCTCATGATGCCTGACTTTCCATTAAGCCATCTTTGTCCCTCCTGGTCATCTTCGTAACAGCGGGCGAGGTTTCAATTTATGGTGATACAAAAACCCTGCATTCACCACTGGTTGCAAAAAGCTATGCGCCATGGTAGAGACATCTAAATCGGGTACGGAATACAAATGAATATTCCCAAGGCTAAACAGCCACAGTAAACGAAAAAATAACTTGTGGAAAGAAGAAAAAAGGTGTCAGGACAACTTGAACCCCAAGGCATGCTGGTTTCCGTTTTTTCCAATGATCTGACTGAAAACTGCAGCCCAAAGCTTTTCCAAGATTTTCCGGGCAGTTTCTATTGTCCCTTCTACGATTTGTCTCTCCCACAGATAAAGCATTCAAGCAGAGTCACTTTGCGGAGTTTACTCCTTTCTCCGCCGACCAGATGTTGTTTCTCTGTGCTTTGTAGCTCGCCTTCTATGTTTCTTCCCAGTTAGCTTCTTCCGTCCCCGTCTTCCAAGCAGCTCAAAGTCACGGTGTAGCGCAATCAGAATCTAAGTAGTCTCTCCTCTCAAATCGACTCCGCCGATCCGATCATCGATCAGCTGACGACTTTACCGTTCTTGGTTTATCCAGTAGCACACAAACCCCAACCAACTTACTGCTGGCCATGAAGTGTGCGGGCAAATTTGCCTCGGAACTCTTCAGATGCATAAAAAGACAAACGATGCGATCCTGTTTAGAGCTTCAGACTGAATATCCCTTTTAATGGCTAAAAATATGATCTTAGGTGCTTGCAATCCTAGCTCACAACCGTGTCACTGTGCTTGAATCCGCAAACCTCCCAGGGCACCACCTGTCCACTGCTGTTCTTGTTTACAAAGAAGCAGCAACCGAGGTCCCTATTAGCCGGCAGTCTTTAGCAGCAGCCAAAACTGGCTTCAAGTGTGTCAAGATATTTGTTCACGGAAACCCGCTACAAAGAGGGGTTCACAAGAGTCAAGCCCAGAACAACAGCCTTAGTGTAAAAGAAACCAGAATTCTATCTCTAAACTCCGATACACCGATCACTGGCCATCACTCGACGTTGCCACCCAATAAAAGTTGTAGAGCATCTGTAGATTTAGATAGTAATCCGACTTCCTCGCCGACTGAACCACCTGACAAACGCCCCAGCTTTCAGGATAGCCCAAAAAATCCCTAGACTGGATCAAGGGCCCCAGCGTACACTAAACTGAAAAGGGTTCCTCCGGATTGTCCACCAGAGATAAAATGTCCCCCACGAGTCTGGATGGCCTCTTCCCAAGTCCGGTTATTCAACAGCACCTAAAACTGATTTCATTATCACCCAGCATTCCTCAACACCTACACATCCTGATAACCCTGGCATTCCTGGTAACGCAACCAGGCCTCTAGGCCCACACAATGCACTCTCTAATCCTTCATCGGAATGTATCTGGTTATCACCGAGACCACCACGGCTGACTAGCCCGCCAGTACAGAGCCACTCTCAGAAATTAACACTTCGTCGCCCAAGGAACAAGGCCTACCAATGCAAAGTACACGCAAGCAGTGAGGAAGTGGCACGATCGATCAAAATTTTGCCGGCCTCTCGTGTAGCTCTGAATCCCCCTTTCCGGTCTCGGCTAACTGCCTTTACATTTTCAGCCTACTTTGGTCCGCTCTATCCCCATCCACTCCTTACCTGGTTACCTTTCTATCCGCCACACCAACAACTCTATACCCCAACCATCACCCAGCCTTTCCCTGGGAAACATCTCCATGACTCAGCTAGCTTCCCACTCCCACAAGACTCACCTAATTCTTTTGGTCCAGTATTGCGAACCAACCGCAGTCGATTTTTCCTGCCGCCCCTCCCCCGATAATATTCACCGCACCTTAAATACTCCTTCAAGCATTAACACTCCATCTCTGCTTTCCAACGCTACCCCCTCCAGGATTCATCTCATCAAATACTGCGAACAACTGAGGCCCCTCTCCATCCTCACCGTATTCATCACTAGAACTACCACCTTCTTCGTCGTCACGGGACAGCTCATCATCTCCACCATTGTCATCGCTACAAGGGCCAGAATCAGCTATTTCAATACTGAACGAAACTAAATCCATCTGCAGCATTTCTCAGACCTCAGACTTTGATCTTACCATAGTAACTGAGAATTGACTGACGGATTCCGCCCAGTTACGTCGAGTCTTTCTAGTTGGTTACCAGGTGTTCCGAAGGAGCAGGCCTCGTCTTGCGGGGGGTTGTTCAATTTATGCCAAAAACACCATGCCGGCTTTTCAAATTTCACACACAACTTTGGACTCCATTCAGGATTTTTTTGGTCAACAAATCCCCTACCCAACTCCTACCTTCATATTGGTAGTATCTATGGGCCACCTGATTCCAACAGTGTAGATCTTACTACCACTACTGATGCATTCAACTGTCAGTTTTTCTGCCTGTTCCTCTAGACACAATGCTGTGTACTACAATGCCCCGAGCTTTTTCGAAACACTCTATCTGTCCCAAACAACGCTGGACTTTGTGTCACGCATCCTGTTAGGTAGCTGGATCCAACACACAACGGCCCCAGCCAGAGGTGACAACGCCCTCAATCTGTTGTTCATTATTGGTCTATCCGATTTTTCAGTCAGAACCCTCAGTCTCTTCCCAGGGAGTGATCACCGAATAGTGCCCTTCAATTTTGCAATTCGCAGTCTTCTGATGAGCATCACCCAAGCAGTCATCCCGCTACAAAAGCCAACAAGGATAATCCTACCTGCAAGTCTAGATCTTTAAACAGGGACGACTTCTTCCTACGAAGCAATCCTTAGCCGGCCCTTGATTTGCTATATTGTAACTCATTCAACCTCCTCAATCACTACAACTTGTATCACATCAAACCCAGTCCGTAGGTCAATTCTGACCCGAATTCAAAACGAAGATCCAGAGCTTTAGGAGGTAAATCACACCAACAGTGACTTATCGTCTTTCTTGCAACTCCAGCGTCTCTCGCCAGCAATCGGAATAAGAACTGACGGTATGCTCAAAAACAGGATTTGTCTGCCCTGCAATGCCGTGATACTTCCTCATAGTTTGCACCCACAAAGAAAAACAGAGATCAGAGCAAGTCCACTGGTATCCCCCTCCAATCTTAACAAACGAAAGGCCCATTACCTCACCTGTGGTGGCAGCCGAGGCCCTTTATTCCCACTTTGCTGCCCCCAAGACTACCGATCCCCTCACTTTACCCAGGTGCAAAGAACCTGTTACGAAGCTACACTTTCTGCTTTAGAACTTGCTCGAAAAGCGGTGGCCAACGGCTTATCTGCCTCTGAAAGTCCTCACACTGTGGTCAAGATGGTGTTCCTCCAGCACTTCCACGTCTTTGAGGAACTGATGTCGCGGCCCTACTAATGAAGGTCCACAATCTATCCGTCAAGTGCGGTATACTTCCTCCACAGTGAAAGACAATGGTCATCATCGTAATCCATAAGATGGAACCAATACAAGACCCGTCGAACTACTACCCCACCAACCACACTCTGCTTCTAGGTTGATGGAAAGCCTCTTCTGACGGCTGTGGCCTGACTTCTTATTGTCTCACAATGTCATCCATAGTGAGCATCGCGGATTCAAAAAGTCACATTCATGCACCACTTGGCAGTACCTTTTATTCAACTTCGTAAGGGCGGCCGCCGACAACAGTAAATCTATTTTTAACAAATACCACGTTATGACCAAGGCGTCTGACCGAGTCCCGCGCTATTTATTGCTAACCAAACTCAAAGCTCATAACTTTTCTGGTCCCCCTCTATCGCGGCTAACATCATGCCTTCAAAACGGCTTACGAGTGGTTCCCAATGATGAACGTTTCCCGCAACTTGTTTCGGTAACCAGTGGGGTGATACAAATAAGAGCACTCGGCCCCTTGCTTTTTCCCATTTGAACAAAAAACATTTCCACTTTTGCTCCACGGTACCCTATTCCTTTTCGTTTATGCCATTAAGATTGTCTATGAATTTCCTAGCCAGAACCTCAACAATACGCCGGATGAAATTTCTAGCGATCTAAAGTAACTCAAAGACTGGAGCATTTCTTGTAGTGTGAACTTCTCAACCTCCAAGAGCTGCTACAAAGCCTTCAGGTATCAAGTGGCTCCCGGAACCCTGCTCATCCACGACCTATCCATTTTGCGCAGCCCGTAAGCTCTAGACCCTGCTCTTCATTACTCTTGCAATTTAAAGTTTCCTGAGTATTTTGCGCTCAAGCTTGCCGAGATAAAAGAGCCACTGGTCTCAACTCCACAACTGTTCGGTAAAATGATTGCAAACTGTTCACCTACAAGTTTCGCGCCATGACTCTCCTTGAATATGGTCCTATTATCTTCACCAACATGACGAAATCTGACCGCATTCCGCTGGAGTCCGTGCAGTGTCAATTCATCAAACAACTTGTGGGATTTTCCTCCAGTCTGTGCCACAAGGACTGATGCATCCTACTTAGTTATGACCCTCCAAGACTGAGTCACGTGAAGCTCAATTCACGCTTTCTGTTTAGGCTACAACACCGCATGGCTTTCTCATGTCCTGGACCCAGTCGTCTCACTTCCTCCAGGGATTATGCTCTACGCCATCGCCCTCTGCAGCTCTCTATTTTTGAAACAAGCTTAGTGCTAGGATCTAACTTTTTCCCTGAAACACCCAAAGTTGTGGAATAAAATCGAGCTAAACATCAGAGGCTCGCTTGACTACTTTTAGACTGTTCTCAACATGGCGCTTCTTTAAGTTCAGACTGTATCGGAAGGGGCGGCTTACGAAAACTGGTCTGGTTACCAGGATTATGGCACCTCATCCTGGAAATTTTAAAAGAAGATACCATCTGTGAGTCCTTCCATGTATAGCTACTAGTTGTGCTGACAGCTGCTGGCTCACACAAACTGAAAGTCGTCGGGCTTCGGCCTTGGCTGAAGCAAGCCGATAGCAAAGCATTCCTCGAGGGTTGAAATTGTTCCGCGTGTCTTTTACCCACATCCGCCCTGTTCCATAGCTAAAGGCGGCCACACCACCGACGTAAAAACCGAAACCAGTCTGTGGATGTCTTACTGTACGGAGGGAAAACAGGCAACACGGGCAGTTTCGAACCGCAGGGGTCACGCAAAGAATGGCGGGCTGAGGAGGAATGGCCAACAAGCCCTATGGGGTATGCATGTTCTCCCACTCCTATGAGAAAAAACACCCAAGTACTAAAGAATCTTTCGGCTGCGAAAGTATCGGATTCATGCCCCAAGCCCCTTCAGTAACGGATGCCAGGACAAGGCCCTGATTATGTGTAGACAACTGTTGCACACCAATGCACAGCCGCTAGCGCTTACCGCGAGTTAGAGTTATAGATTATATTAGTTATTCACTGCTTCAACCCCATTTAATAACATTTTACAGGGCTATCCTAACAAATCTCCCCTGATTCTCGCCACAATAAGATCCATCTAGCGCTTTTACGTCCTACTCTCTACGGCTCAACTCCCGCCTTTTTCTCGCTACGCACCCACCGGCGCACCTTCTGAAGCTTCTGTCCTACTGTGCCTCCATTAATCTGATTTTTCTTCCATAAGGGCGCACTCTCTTTTCACCCAGTCGTTCGACCCCATATCTACAATACACCTCCTCGCACAACCTGCTGTTGTGAACCAAGCAACTATTAAGTACCTACCGCATCCTGTGTGGGTTGCATCTGTGCATGCCACACAGCAAAATTTCTACTATTTTACTATTCCTCATCGCCCTATGTCTCCTAATCCCATATATATATATATATATATATATATATATATATAGTGGGTCATGTAGTTCACTGCCCGTGCCGCATTGTTGCATAGGTCCTACCTAGACCTTTGCGCATATAGCGCCCAGGTACACTCGTGGTCTGCTCAGAACTTTGGCTTGTCTCTGTCCAGTTGACCGAAATCCTGCTACCTCCTTACCTCCGTCATATGTTTTTCCTTACCATGCCACCCCGGTCCCCAACCAGTGCTCGGAAAATCCGTATCGCTAAAGCTGGCAAATAAAAACACACCCAACCCCTCCCAAAAACCGGGCCGTGCTCTGTCGCCCTCGATAACGTCGACGGTGAAGCTTCTAATAGTCCAAGTGGCTTCAAGCAGAGTTTATTTGAAGTTCGAACAGGGTCGAGCTCATTGATGAAATTCTTTCAAAGGTTTCACCCCTGGCTACTCTCCTTGATCCTGTAGCCGCTTCATCGCTCAGGAACTTGGTTTCGGTGGGACACCTCCTCGACTCTGTGTCTACTGAAATATACCATCGCATTACCAGCCCAAAGAACGCGGTGGTTTTCAATGTTCCAGACCGCTTACCGCTTTCCTTAGTGTAACATAACACACTGAGTTCGTGCAATATGGCTCACTATAGGTGCCACTGCAGGAGGCTAAGTAAAACGTCTGTAACGGACTCCTAGCAGTCGTTGAGATACGCGTAACACAATCCAAAAAACGCCAAGCGTCCAATTGTGGTTTTCAATACGGTTCTTTATAAAACAATCATGAATACGACGTAAAACTGTACAAACCTCAACGGTAACCGCTCCGTGAATCAGAGTCAGCCAAATGCAAGCAAATTCAGGTTCGCTTGAGGTTCAAGCGGTCAAGTCAACGAAATGTCTACGGGGACTGTGGGTCAAGGGTCATAAACGAATCAACGCACGCACCGGCCAGCGGTCAATAAAGGTCAATGTCCGGTGTGTGGTTCAGTGGATGAGCAAGTGTGGCGCAAAACGTTAATGGAAAACATAAACTGGAGTGAGGGTAGGGGGGTCAGATCGATCCTGAGTTAGTGCCTCGAGTTTGATTGTTCTGTCGATTACACCGCCCGCCAAATCCGCTACGGATTTCCCTAGTCGACATGCCCAAATCAGAATCGAGTCCTGGCTCCCCCTTCTTGCCTACGATTCAGCACCCTCCAACTTCCCTTGGGATGTCAGGATTTACAGCAGTACACCTGCGCACCCCCTGGCCTAAGGTACCGTCGCTTCTGCTGCACCCCAGCACAAATGGTACAGTTTACTCTTGCCACAAGCGCTGAAATGCCAACAGAGCGGCAGCACCCGATCAATCCACTCCTTCCAGCAAACACACCTTTCTTATATCCCGGTTGATGAGCCCATCTTTGGTTCGAACTGACACGAGACGCACGAGGCCATCAACCGAAGGCTTACATTCTACGACGACCCCCAGGGGCCATTGTTTTCTTGGTCCAATATCGGAAGCAATCATTACCAAATCACCGACCTTCAAGTTTCGATCCTCCGATATCCACCTTTGTCTTTTTTGCAGAAGGGGAACATACTCCTTAGTCCATCGGCGCCAGAACACGGCCGCTAAGTGTATGACTTTTCGCCATCTTTTGGTGTATAGGCATCCCTGGTTGCCATCAGCGTCCACACCGGAGTTCCCGCGGAGCAGTAGTAAATGATTCGGCGTCAAAGCATAATCGTCCTTGGCGTCAGACGTCACCGGAATAAGTGGGCGATTGTTCAGTATTCTTTCGGCTTCGGCCATTAACGTAATCAATGTTTCGTCCGAAAGTACCTGCTCGTGACAAATGGAATAAAGAATTTTTCTCACAGACCGGATCAGTCTTTCCCACACACCTCCTCTGTGACTAGCGGCTGGCGGCTGGAAGTGCCACTGAGCGCGCTTTGAAAGCCAAAGGTCATTAATTTTTGTAACATTCCAGCTGTTCATGCATAATCGAAGCTCTTTAGCGGCACTTACGAAGTTCGTTCCGTTATCGCTATAGACATCTCTTGGACAACCCCGTCTAGCCATAAAACGTGTGAGAGCTAAGATGAATGAATCACTGGTGAGACTATGAGCAATTTCTATATGTATTGCTCTCGTTTGTAGGCAGGAGAAGAGGCATCCATAGCGTTTCTCTGTAGACCGTCCTCGTCGAACAGGGAATGGGCCGAAATAGTCAACACCGACCTCGTGGAACGGATACCATCCAGCCTCAACTCGCATCGGCGGCAAGGGCGCCATTTGTTGGGCACTGCAACTTGAGCTCCTTCTACGACAGATAATACAGGAACCAATTACTCTTTTGACTGTTGTACGGCCTTGAAAAATCCAGTATCTTTGCCGTGTTGCGGCCAAAACTTGAGAGGTACCGCAATGCCCTTCCATTGTATGGTAATGACGAATGATTAAATCCGTTACCGGATTGTTCTTCGGCAGGATTGCAGGATGTTTAAAGCTCGGCTCGTGACTGGAGTAGTCCAGCCGCCCGCCGACACACATAATGTCATCAATTATCACAGGGCATAAGGTCTTCAAGTGCCCGGATTCTGAACGTCGGGATTTCCAAGGTTTGGAAGCATTAGACTTAAGTCGACTTAGGTCATCGGCAAATTCACTACTCTGCCCTTCGCGCACCATATCGTGTTCGGCCTTACGAATTTCACCTAGTGTTATTTGCCCTACTGACACTTCAATGCGAGTCCTCTTACCCATGCGGTACAGCAAATAATCTTTAAACCGAACTATCCAGGCCGCAACCTTCAACAGTTTCGTCCAACTGGAGAACTTGACATATAACGGGTTCGGCTCTCGACTTATTAAATTAACGTATGCCTTCGGTTTTTTGAACTCAATCTCTGTTGTTATGTCTGCATGTGGCCACCTAGTCGGCCATCGTGCCTCAAAAATTCCGGGCCAGAGATCCACTGTTTTAATTCTACTAGTGTATATGACCCTCTCGAAGCTGCGTCTGCTGGGTTGTTCTGCGATGGCACATGCCGCCACTGGTCAGGCGATGACAACGCATGAATAACACTTAGCCTGTTTGCCACGAAAATACTGAAGCGAGTAGTGGTGTTGTTGATGTAATAGAGTACAATCGATGAATCTGTCCAGAAGAACGTCTCAGCAGATTGCCATCGTACGAACGATTTTACTTCCTGTACCAAGAAAACGGTTAGCTTGGCGGCGGCCAACTCCAGCCGGGGTATGGTAACGATCTTTAGTGGCGCTACTCTAGATTTGGCCAACAAAATAGAGCAACTAACCGAGGCAACTTCAGCGCAAAAACGAGCATATACTACGGCCCCAAAGCCCATCTCGGAAGCGTCACAAAAAACATGCAGCTGGGGATGATCGTCCTTCTCTCCTTCAGCCCTAACGCATCTTGGAATCTTGAAGTTGGGTAACTCAGTCATGAAGTTTAACCAAGAATTCCACGACTTCATATGATTGTCTCCAATCCTATCATCCCAAGCCAAGCCTTCTCGGCACAGATTTTGAAGCAAAACCTTAGCTGGCAGAATGGTAGGACTTACTAGGCCTAGCGGATCGTAAAGAGCAGAAATAATGGATAATATCCCCTTTCTCGAAGGCGCATGATCAATTATGTTCAAGCGAAAACAGAACGTATCCTGTTGGGGGTCCCATTCCAGACCAAGAGTCCTTTGTGCAGGAGTTGGTTTTACACTGATATCGGCCGTCGATGCAGCAGCGTCATGCTCAGGTATGGCCTGCAACACCTCCTCTACGTTTGATACCCATTTTTTTAAATAAAATCCTCCTCTCCCTAGCATCTCTCTAACTTGACTTACGAAGGTCTTCGCCAACTCAATGGATGCGAGTGATATTAAGCAGTCGTCCACATAAAAGTTCTCCGACACCGAGTTGATAACGAAGGGTTCATAGGCTAGACTCCCCTTGGCTGTTTGTTTTAATGCAAAGCTCGCACAAAAAGGAGAAGATGTTGCTCCGAAGGGATGAACTGTCATTTGGTACTCACACAGCTGCTGTTTTGGGTCGTCATTGTCCCACCACAGGATTCTTAGGGCGCCACGGTCCCGTGGGTCCACTCGAACTTGCATAAACATTTCTTCGATATCTGCTACGATGGCTACCCTCTCCTCTCGAAACCGCATCAAAACTCCAACCAGGTCATTGGTCCAGTCGGGGCCTTGTAGTAACCGGTCATTTAAGGATACTCCCCTGAACCTTGCGGCGCAGTCTAGAACTACCCTTAGTTTTTCTGGTTTCTTAGGATTGACGACAGCGTGGTGTGACAAATACCATCTTGGTGAAAACTCAGGTGCCAACTGTTCGGCGGGAACGGGGGTCATATATCCCTTGTCTCTGTTCCCTTGCATGACCATTTTATACCTTTCATAGAAAGCTCTATCGCGCCGAAACCTTCGACCAAGTAGGTGAAGCCTCCGGGCAGCTACTTCAAAGTTGTTGGGCATAGTTTCAGCGATCGTTTTCCATGGGAGAGCCAATTGATAATGCCCATCAACTAGTTTCAGGGAACTTTCTGCAATCGATAGCGCCTTCTGGTCCTCTAATGATGGTGCTTGCTTCGTAGATTCATTGTCAGAGAAGTCTGCCTCATACAGCCTTCGAAGCTGTTCTGAAACGGTGCTTTGTTCCTTTATTAGGTTGTTCACAGTGGACTCCCGGTCGTTGGATGGCCCTAGAGGTCCCAGGATCATCCACCCCAACTGAGTCTTGACTGCGTAAGGTTCGCTCCTGTTTCCGATTCTCTGCTCTAAAACCCAGTGAGCCTCTGGTACGTCAGAACCTATCAGTACTCCTACCTTAACCTCTCCAGTGCGTTCCACGGGAACATCGCTAAGGTGTGGCCATCGACCCTTGACCGACCGCAAGTCCATACGCGGGGATCTAGAGAACAGCCGGTTGACACAAATGGCACGCTCCACTGAAACGTTGGCTGAATCATCCGGGGATACCACACAAAGATTCACGACCCCCGATTCTATCTTGGAGCGTCCACTCACTGTTCTGATAGTCATACAGGAAGGCACCTGAGACAGGCCAACCTGCTCCACCAGACCTTTTTCTATCAGACTTACGTCGGAACCATTATCTATGAGTGCGTATGTTAGCGCGGTTCCTTTAGGTCTGCTGATTTTCACTGGGATAATGCCGAGTGCTACGTCGTAACCAGTGGTGCGATTGGCTGCACACTGATACGTTTCTGGGCAAGCTACACTCAGTTTGTCGCGATGTAGTAATTCGTGGTGCCTGGCACTACACTCGAACTTCCCACATACCGTGGCCAGGGTACATTCCGCTGCACGATGTCCTTCCTGCAGGCATACGGAACAGCCACCGTTTCTTCGAAGCGAATTCCATCTGTTGCTAACTTCCATCGCTGCGAATGTTGAGCAGCTACCTGCGTTGTGTCCCTCCTTGCATACAATACATGTTTGTTCTTTTCTACTCATAAATTTCGAACAAGTAAAGTTTACTTGACGATCACTCCTGTACGCTGAGTTACTAGGCGGGACTAATGGTTTCGCCGTAGCTGACAGGGCTATCTGCCCAAATCGACTTCGGGCTATTCGAGCTTCGGCTGCTACGAAACTCATCAGTTGTTTGAAGTTCGGCACGCCTGAAGTCTCAGATGTTTCGTCTACCAGTCGTGCCCATCGATGTTGCAGCGGCCGAGATAGCATACGAACGACCCTCTCTAACGTGACTACTGAGTTAAGATCCGCATCGTATTCAAGCTGAGATAGGGCAATTTCGCAGCTCTGCATTTTTATCGCCAATTTTGTCAGTGACTCGGCATCGTCGGAATTAGGCATCACGGCTGACAGCAGACCGTTCAACAGGGATCGTGCAACGACATGCGTCTGACCGAACAGATCCTTGAGGATTTCCCGAGCCTTTCGATAGCCCTGGTTCGGGGGCAACATGACGCATTCTTCTATTGCCTCTTTAGCTTTCCCCTTGCAGTAGTACAGAAGATATAGCAATCTTTGGCCTTCATCACTGATTCTGCCTTCGATATAGTACTCGAACTGTTTCATAAACCTACAGTATCGTGTTGCGTCACCATTGAAATCAGCTAGTTCTGCCTTAGGTAGCTGCATTTTGCATAAGACATCTCGCGTTTCCTCTGGTAATGGAAAGTGGGGTTCACGGGGTCGATTGTGATCCTGTTTCTCACAGTCATTGAGGAACCTTTCGATCTTCTCTGACTGATTAACTGCATCCACCCTAACAGGATCACAAACTTCATCTTGTTCTGAGAGTTCGAAATTCAGTCGTGCCATCTGAACCTCATTTCTCGCCTTCAAGAGACGGTGCTCATTCTCTAATCGAATTTCTTCCATTAGCTGTTTTTCCTTCAGATGGGCTAGTAGGAGCACATTCTTCGCAGAACTTAAACTAGATGACGCTTTTGGCTTACAGCTAACCCGTGAGCCAGGACAAGAAACCTCATCAAAGGCATGGGACAAAGGAGGTTGGACTTGCCTCGGATCCTCCGGTTCAATTATATGCGATCGGTTAGAAACGGGCATTCTTTTGGCCGGCATCTTGATTCCAAGCACGTTGAGAACTGTAACGGACTCCTAGCAGTCGTTGAGATACGCGTAACACAATCCAAAAAACGCCAAGCGTCCAATTGTGGTTTTCAATACGGTTCTTTATAAAACAATCATGAATACGACGTAAAACTGTACAAACCTCAACGGTAACCGCTCCGTGAATCAGAGTCAGCCAAATGCAAGCAAATTCAGGTTCGCTTGAGGTTCAAGCGGTCAAGTCAACGAAATGTCTACGGGGACTGTGGGTCAAGGGTCATAAACGAATCAACGCACGCACCGGCCAGCGGTCAATAAAGGTCAATGTCCGGTGTGTGGTTCAGTGGATGAGCAAGTGTGGCGCAAAACGTTAATGGAAAACATAAACTGGAGTGAGGGTAGGGGGGTCAGATCGATCCTGAGTTAGTGCCTCGAGTTTGATTGTTCTGTCGATTACAACGTCCCAAAGACACAGATGCCCTCCGCTATTCCATTTCATAAATGACCTAACAGCTAGAGAGTTCATTAGCAACAAGTCGACAATTGCTGCTATTTCGCCCTATAAGGACGTTAAATAAAACCCCCGTACAATGGGAAGTACTTCGCTCACTGAAAAGCAACTCTGCCCTTCCCTTGCAGGCCGAACCCACCGGAACAGATATGAAGGTTACTCAATGCGCCCCTGGCAAGAAGTCGAAGGCGAGCCGAGCTCCTCACCCTGCTTATCTGCAAGCTGTCGACCTCGATATGTGTAATTCCCTACCCCCGGTTCCGCTTCCACACAAAAGCTTCTTTCTACCACCTCCCCCAGTGGCCTCTACCTCCAGTAGTTCTCGCTCCCCAACCACAGGCCCCAAGCGGCACTCCACTTCAGTATTAAACCCGCGCTCTCTCGTCATAGCCTCAGAGCCAAGAACAGACCCTGGTGCAACCATCAGCCCCCGCCGTACTACTTCCAATCCGTCCTCTTAGCCGTTGACAAGTGTTGTCATCCGCCGCTCTCGCTCTTACGACTCTACCAACTACCCACCAGCTGCTAGCTAAGCAGAGACACTTCCTTGTTATCCTCATAAGTGCCGCTCCAAACCTCCCTCGAGCCTACATGGCACTCCTACCAGGTCCGCACTTGCCCAACTAATCACCTCACCTATTACCCCCACTCTCAATCGGCTTCTGCCTATAGCGAACTCTCGGACCCTCTAGGTGGAAACCAGTTGGGCCACCATCCAGATTCGTCTAAAGAAATCGTCCCTTCAAGTAGGAGTGACCTTCAGAGCCTTGCCAGTGCCGCTCACCCTTCCATTGCCTCGCACCCCCTTCCACTGTCTTTCTCTCTCTCTGATCGAATGGGTCACATCAATCCTCCATCTCCGTTGCAGTCCTATATCTCTCCCCGACCTCAGACACCAATCCTCCATACTATAGCCCCAGCATGCCTCCGCTGTTCCCCACTGCTCCTCTCCAGCAACCCTCATCTAACCCTGAAGTACCACGTACATACCCTAGCAGATACTCCAGGTTCGTACCTGTATCCCACTCCCCAACCCCACCTCCCCACTTACCGGCTCCCAAGCCCTTCAGGAGCCTCCGAAACTTTCCAAATTTTGTCACACCCTTCCCGCCCCCCCCCCACCCCGTACTACTTCCCAGTTACTCTCCCACCTACCTTCAAACCCACGCCGACCTACCGGCCTTATACTGATTCTGCCCAACAGGTAAGTTGTCTGCAGTCAAGATCTCGTTTTTTCCCGACCGGTGCCCTCCGTACCCGTGGCCATATTGCTAATAGCCCTATGGATAAACAGACAAATATCAATGATCGCTCCCCCCTGGATGTCTTGTCCTCCAGTGCCCTGCACCCTGCACTCCCTCCTGTCTGCCCCGCTTCGACAGATATCCTTAACCTCTCACTTTGCCATATCGTGCCCCCTCCCTCTGCACCGTGTCACACCCCTCGGCCCACATCAGCGGTGTATTGCACACCCACCGTATTGATCACCCACAGCGATCGGCTGCGCCTAATGCTAACGCTTCTCCTACTTTCCGTCCCCCACCCAACACTGCCTGCCCTCCCCCTTCTACTGACGCTCTATCCCCACTGAGACCCAACTCCTATCGCCACAGCGATCCCAATAGTCTTGCACCTGGCATCCATGCTTTGCGCACACGGACACTGAACTCATTCCTACTATTTCTTATTAACGCTCGCTCAATAATTAGAAAAATATCGCACCTGCGATCTTTGGCATTTACGTCAAACGCTGACATTATACTAATAACTGAATCCTGGCTGTCAGATGATGCTTCGTTTGACCTTGTTCGCATAGCTGGGTATCAATGCTTCTCGAACACTCGCCAGTCCAGGCGTAGAGGGGGCTGTTTAGCCTTTGTCAAATGCACTATCCACACTAGTGTTACCGACCACCCCTCTTCCCTCCTTATTGAAGAATCACTATGGCTATCTATTCACGCCTCCGGCCAGAACCTCCTCCTTGGCTACGTCTACGTCCCCCCGGGTCTGAAGCCTGCAAATACTGACTCTGCCGTGGATGCCTTCGGTGCTGCGCCTGACTATCCTGCCAGTGAAAAAATTATTTCGGGTGACTTTAGCCTTCCTACAATTTTCTGGTCCCCCCATACTAGCCCTTCCGCCCTCTCCACCTTCCTTTCCTGTGTCCGTCTTGGTGGATGAACCCAACATGTCTCCTGCCCGACTGGGGGGAACAACATCTTGGACCTAGTATTCTCCATTGATTTTCATGATATGACCACGCCGATTACTGATCACCTCCCGGGTAGCGACCGCCGTGATGTCAGGCGCAAGTTCAGCTGCTTCAGCTGTTCTCATCCGATGCAATCCTCTCCCCCAGTTCCGACTTCCTACCTTTCTCGTGACTGGCCCCTAGTGCCAATGATAATCCGCTCGCTTAACTGGGACACATTTTTCCCTTCATCCGATCCCCTCACTGTTGTGAACTCTCTCTACTCCAACCTCCTGTGCCGCTTAAGTACCGCTAACCCACGTGCTGATCCAAGCCCCAAGTCCAGCAGCTCACGCCTGTCACCTTTAGAGCGGAAGCTGTCTAAGCTGCAATTTACCTTCGCTAGATCACACGACTTTACAATTCTTCTGCGCATAAACCAGCTACAACTGAAGCTGCGTTGCATGGTCGATTCGCATCTGAGAAGGCAAGAGGCCATCGCCCTAGCGCACCCAAACAAAACTGGCTACCTGTCCAACCTGCTTAGTAAAAGGTCCAATCAATCCAATCATACCTCGCCCAAGTTCCTCATCTGTCGCTGATCTACCGCTAATACCCCAGCATCTATTTCTGAGGCCTTCAATGAACATTTTTCTTCCTCCCTTATAAACTGTCCTGGTATTCCCCTTCCTACAATCCACCCCTGCACCTCTGCCTCTCTTTCATCGATTCCCTTCACCCATCTAGAAATTGAAAAATCAGTTTCCTCTATTAAACCTTCCCCGAAACCGGGCCCAGGTGATCTCTCACCGGCCCTCCACAGTTTCGGTGGTCCTGACCTCCCTTTATTGTTACTTAATGTATGCACAATCTCCATGCTTCCCAGTTTCGTCCCACCTCAATGGAAATCCTCTGCTTTAGTTCAGCGCTTCATAGAGGGTGCAGTACACGACCCAGGTAACTATCGGTCCATTAATCACACCCCAGTAGTCTGCAAAATCGTGGAGAGAATTATTGAAATCACATTGTCCGGAGCCTCTTATCCAACAACCTGCTGATCCCTGGTCAGCATGGTTTCTTGAACTCCCGTTCCTGCTCTTCCTGCCAGCCTGACTTTCTCAACGTCATATCGTCTGCTGCAGACGCCGGCAACTTTGTAGTCGTCCTGTGCCTCGACATGTCTAAGGCTTTTGACCGTGTTCCCCAAATGCACCCGTTAGCCCAAATTCGGTCTCTCAGTATTACTGACCCTCTCCTCTCCTGGCTATCCTCTTACCTCTCTCACAGATCACAAGCTGTGCTCGTTGACGGCCACTTATCTTCCGCCAAACCCATTACTAGCGGCGCCATCCAAGGCAGTGTCCTAGACCCATTACTATTCCTTATTTATGTCAATGACATTCTCTCTTCTATTCGACACGGCACTCCTTTTCTCTTTGCCGACGATATAAAAAAGTGTACTCCCTCCTCCCCAATGACCTATCCGTGACCCTGTGCATTATATCGCGTGACTTACTCGTTCTCCAAACTTGGTGCGTCTCGTGGTTCATGAAACTCTCTGCAGAGAAAATCTTCCTCTTACCTTACAAGTGCACTGTACCACCCAGCCAAACTTGTCTGGACGGCCTGCCCATCCTCATACACCCCATGGCCACCTATCTTGGCGTACGCTACTCTTGTTCCTTTGACTTCCCAGAACAGGCATCGCTCCAAATCGCTAAAGCTAAGCAAAACCCAGGCCTGATCAATCGGTGTTTCTTAATACCAGCCAGTCGCCTCTCCATGTATCTCTCACACGTGAGACCGCTCCTAGAATATTGTCCCATTACCTCCAGCCTCTGGCCACATTTCTCTATTGTATCTCTTGAGAAAGTTCAGGGTACTTTTACCAAAAGGCTGTTAGGCGCATCAATGGCCCTAACACACCGCCAGCGCTGTGAGCTCCTACAAATTGAGCCTCTATGGGTTCGTCGCATGAAGCTAGACTTGATTTTCCTCTTTAAGCTAATCCATAACCAGGCCTACAGCTGTTATCCCATCTCGTTGGCTGCGCTCTGCTCCTACCCCGTTCGACATCGTGCCTTCTGTAACGGACGTTTGAGCAATGCGTAGCCAAATTCGCAACGGATCCCGAAATCAAAAGACGATTATCCGTGATATTCTACGATACTAGATTATTACATGAACAATGACATAAAAAATATACGAACCTCAATAATACGATCAGAAGGACTCAACAACGAGAAACCGAATAGCAGCGTGTAAGCAAACAGCACGTGCGTCACGCAGGTCCTGAACAAGGATGTGCCAAAGTAGCGCTCTGGGCGCGAACAATTAACAACTGGTCCAGAAAAACAACCAGTTCGTAAGGACAAGTCAACAGTGTATGGAAATGAGTGATGTTGGGAAAAACACTGAATCGCGAGGGAAAAAGGGGGATTTTCCACGACCGGCTGTTACACCGCCCACCAAAATCCTCCTGGATCCTTAGCAGAGTCAAAGGTTCGGTATAAAGGTACTGATTTTTTCTACCTACCTAGGCCCTGCTGTCAGTGCGCGCCTAATGCTCGTCGTCAACGTTCTACTACTGGTCGCACCTAACCCATTGGATACATAGACGTGAGGCTAGTCTATATCTTCCACGAGACTAAATGACCGATGGCGAGCGTGAATGGTCATATAGATGTTGTCCTCTTAAAGGGCCGTCCGGTCCTGGATGTATGTGCTTGAGTGTGTGTGAATGTGTGTGTGTGCCGAGGTGTACAATGAAATCACAGGTATGACTACACATCAAAGGAGGACTTTCTGCAATGTCAACAAAAGACAGTGTGGCAAGAAAACGAGTAAATGTAGCATGTGCGTGTGACCTGAGCTCCGCTACTTCCACATATGCAAGGGGCATTCGGTGACGACAACAAAAAGCAAAACAACGAACACTGTCACATGTATGATGGGTTTACGGGATGTAGAGTGCGCCGTGCATGTGTGTATGTATCGGGATGTATAATGGAATCGCACTCATCACCACATATCGGGAAGAACCTTCTGTAATGTCAACGAAAGGACCGCGAGCACCTTACCGTGTTTGACGGAGATTGTGTGGTATATATGGTGTTTCTTTACCCACCTCGATGACTGGTGTGAAAAGGTTTACTAGGCCTCAGGATTATCAGCTCCTCCGTCTTCGCTCTCGAGTAGGTTAATACTGCGTATGTCACGAATGAGCACTCCGTTAGCTGTCTTCAACTTCACCGTTCTTATCATTTCGTCAGTGCTTTTGATGGTTTCCGTAACTACTCCCAAAGACCAAGTGCTGAAATGTGCGCGTTCGTCGGCGATCATAACCACGTCCCCAACTTTGAATGGTCTTGTTTTGACCAGCCACTTCTGTCGAGTCTGCAAAGCCGGTAGGTACTCCCGCAGCCATCGCCTCCAGAAGACCTTGGCCAGATAGTTCGCTTGCTTCCACCCGTGGAGGTAGCTCCCATGAAGGTTTACCGGCCCTTGGAAACCCTCGTTCGACCTTAACGTCAATAAGTCGTTTGGGGTGAGCGCCAGGTGGGTGGGGTCGCCGTTCAATACTGGAACCAGGGGGCGGTTGTTCAGGATTCGCTCCACCTCAGTCATGACGGTGTTTATCGTCTCGTCGTCAGGCGGCTGCTGCTACATGATAGACAGCAATATCCGTCTGGCGGACCGGATCATGCGTTCCCATTCGCCGCCTCGGTGGCTGGCCTGTGGGGGGTTGACATGCCATCGTATGCCGTAGGCCACGGTTCGGTCCTGCAGTTCGTCCCTGTTTATGTTCTTGTGCCAACGCTGCAATTCCCGGTGAGTATATATCGGCCGGTACGCCTCGTCGGTTGATAAATCTTTGCAAGGCCCGTAGAAACGAATCGGTCGTCATCGAATGTGCGACTTCTAGGTGTACCGCACGTGATTTCATGCACGTCATGATACATCCGTATCGCTTTTCTAATCTTTTCCCGCACTTGATCCACAAGGGCCCAAAATAGTCCAACCCGGTGTCACTGAACGGCCACCAGCCCGTAGTCACCCTGCATTCTGGTAGTGGGGCCATGAGTTGTTTGCCTGCTGTGGCATTTCGTCTCCTGCCTTGCACACACCGTCGGATTACGCGTTTTACAGTCTCTCGTCCTCTCAACAACCAAAGACGCTTTCGGATGACGCTCGTCACGTGACTTTCCCCGGCATGTCCCTCCACGGCGTGGGCGTGTTGAATCATTAGCTCTACTACAGGTTGTCACGCAGGCAGCAGTATAGGATACTTTGTGTCGAAGTTCAGGTGGGCGTTGGCCAGCCTACCATCCACCCGCAGCAGTCCGTTGATGAGCTTGGGGTTTAAACGCTTCAGCTCGCCTCTTGGAGATGGCATGTCTTCATTGGTCGGCCCCACTTCTTCCGCCCGCTTGAGTTCTCCGGCAAAAGCCTCGCGTTGTATCATTCTGAAAATATCGTACTCTGCCGCTTGTAGCTCATCGGGACCTATCGAGCCGACCGGTATCCGACCTGAGGGCCGTAGCCCTTTCATGACTAGTAAATTTCTCTTGAACCTGGTTAACCAAACTAGCGAACGAAGCGTCTTCATCCAGGAAGAAAACCTGACCAGTCGCGATAGAATGGATGTCGCTTCGACGACGTTGGCCACCATCACGACGCCTTTGATCTCCAGTTCCACTTCCGTAGGGGGTTTTAATTCGAACACGGGCCAGTCCTGTTTGGGCAAGTGCAGGAAAGTTGGCTCTCTCGTGCACGTGTCCAATTGCCTGAAATTGTTCACACCTCGGGAGCACAGGTCGGCTGGATTATCGCCAGACCTGAAATGATTCCACTGGTGAGTGGCCGATTCATCGTGGATAATCGTGAGCCGGTTAGCAACGAAAGTACTAAACCGGCTCCGGACGTTGTTGATATAGTAAAGTACTATCGTTGAATCCGTCCAGAAGCTCACCGACCAAATGTTGAGATCGAAACATCTCTTCACCGCTTGCACCACCCTGACTGCCAACACGGCTGCGCTGAGTTCAAGGCGTGGGATCGAGACCGACTTCAGTGGAGCGACGCGGGCTTTGGCGAACAGGATCCTCGTGGTATATTGTCCATCTCCTGCGCACCATCGTCCATACACCAAAGTTCCATAACCGACTTCGGATGCATCGGAAAAGGCATGTAGTTCTCCAGTCCGTGTCGTATGGCCAGGAGTCAAACATCGTGGGATTCTTATGTCCCCTAATTTCTTCAAGGTGTTCAAACATTCTTCCCAGTCCAACCGGTCCCCTCGGTCCAGTGACTGGTCCCAATCAACTTTCTTACGGCACAGCCGCTGCAGCAAGTTCTTTCCGGGTAGCAGCCATGGTGAGACGAAACCGAGCGGGTCGAACAAACTTGAGACGGCAGATAGTATGCCACGACGGGTTATTGGCAGCTCGGGAACGTTCAGTTCGAAAACAAAATCGTCCGTTTCCGCGTCCCATTGTATCCCTAAAGTGCGCTCGATAGGAAGTGGAGAGCCGTCCAAATCTCTTACCCTTTCGGCCTTTTCGTGATACGGGATGACCTTCAGCACTTCTGAGGCGTTCGACATCCATTTAGTTAGATGGAAGCCGCCCTCTTCCAGCAATCTCGTCAGACCCCTGAACTGCTCTAGAGCTGATTCCACATCATCGAATGACCCAAGGTAGTCGTCGACGTAGAAATTCCTGCTGACGCTTTCTACCACCGTCCGATGTACCAGATCGCCATGCTTGTTCGCTGATTCTCGGAGGGCGTAGTTTGCACAAAATGGTGACGATATGGCTCCGAAGGGGTGGACGGTCATCCTATAATTCACCACTGCGTTGTCTCGGTCGCTCCCTTTCCATCACAGGAAACGCAAAGCATCTCGTTCTCCTACCGGAATCTTCACCTGATGGAACATTTCCCTAATATCAGCAGACAAAGCCACTTTACCCACTCCGAAACGGCACAAAACATCGATCAATGGTGTGGTCCAGTCAGGCCCCTGTAGTAGGCGATCGTTTAACGACTTGCCCTGAAACTTGGCCGCACAGTCGAAAACCACCCGCAGTTTATTGGGTTTCTTGGGGTTGATAACCGGATGGTGAGATAGATACCAGATACCCCTTTTGCTGTCGGTGTTAACAGGCACCTTTTCAACGTAACCGAGGGCCTCGTTTCGCTTCATCAAATCCGCGTATCGTTCCCACAGATTCTGGTATCGAATGAAGCGTTCTTTTAGTCGTAGTAATCGTTGGAGAATATATTTTCTGTTATCAGTCCACGGGTCGACCGGTGTGCGCCATGGGAGGGGAACCTCGAACTGTTTTTTGAGGCCTCTGGTGCCTTGCCGCACCGTTTGTAGAGCGAAGTGATCCTCTTGAGACAACGTCGGTCTTTCGTCTCCAATGTCATGAAACTCCTTTTCATACAGCCGTTGCAGATGATACTCTATGCGGTCCGTTCCGGCGGATAAGTAATTCACGGAACCGCGTACCCCTACTGGACCGTATAACATCCATCCCAGAGCCGTGCGTACGGCATAAGGTGCCTGGCGGTCGCCCACTCTTTGGTCAAGCACCCAATGCGCCTCTGGCACGTCGCATCCGATGAGGAGATCCACCTCATCATCTTCCCAGTCTACAACGGTTATATCCTGCAGGTGGGGCCATCGAGTCAAGATTGAGTTCACCGACCTTGGTGCTCGCATGGGGAGATCCGCTAACGTGAATGCCTCCGTTGGTTCAATTTCCTCGTTAGTGTCTAGAGAGATGAGTTGCAGCCTTAATCTACCGGCAGTCATTACCTGTGTTCCGCCCACCGTGCTCACTGCTAACGACGTCGCACCTTTAGCCAGTTGGTGTTTGTCGGCAAACCGCTCTTTCACTAAAGTGGTGTCGGATCCACTATCAACGAAAGCCAACGCCTTGACTATCCCAGTCGGAGTCACTACTCCCACGGCCACTACGCCTAAACGTACCGGTTTACTGGCAGATTGTGACGTTGAACAAATAACGCTGGGCTTGGTACTCGCCTCGGATATGGTTACTCTCGCCTGATGCAGCAGCCGATGGTGTCTGCCCGTGCAGTCCTCGTAACCACATCGATTCCTTGTCCTACAGGCTGCTCCTCGGTGCGTGGTGTTGAGACAGATAAAACATGCCCCTGCCATCCTCGCCATTCCCCACCGTTCGTCTATTGTGGCGTTGCCGAACTTGGGGC
Organism: Fasciola hepatica; assembly: GCA_948099385.1. Taxonomy (NCBI): domain Eukaryota; kingdom Metazoa; phylum Platyhelminthes; class Trematoda; order Plagiorchiida; family Fasciolidae; genus Fasciola; species Fasciola hepatica. The sequence goes on along the minus strand of CANUEZ040000034.1, from coordinate 1,543,545 downwards.
ATTCTGGTAGGCCATGGCTAGTACCACAGGATCTGCAATTGGGTTGCGCCGTAGCATCTCGTGAAATGACGTGTGTATTGGTCCAAGGCTGGTACTTTGGATGTTCCCGTACAGCGGTTTGGACTTGGCTAGTACCGGGCTTGTTTGCTCGGTTGCTGTCCCGGATGAGTCGGCCGAATCTGCTGTCAGCTATCTTCGTTTGCCTGTCTAAGTATTCAGTCAGGTCTTCGAAGTTGGCTTCTCTGTCGCCTCGGCTTATCCGTTCTGCTTCTTCCGCCCACCGACCCTGTAGTTCGGGAGAGAGGTGGCGGACTATGCCTTCCAAAGTGTGCATGGCGTCTAGGTCAGCCCTGTAACCTAAATGGTCGAGGGCTATTGAGCAGTTCTGCATCTTAATCACCAGGTCGGCCATGGTGTAGACGTCGCCCTTGGTTCTCTTTGCCTCTACCATCACGCCCCCTATTAGGTTACGAGCTACTTTGAAAGGTTGGCCAAACAAGTCCCTTAGAATCTTCCTTGCCCTTGTGTAGCCTTGTTCTGGGTCGAGCATGGTGCACCCGTCGATAGCTTCTCGCGCTCGGCCTCGGCAGTAGTGAGTAAGGTAGAGAAGCCTTGGCCCAGGGTCGGTTACCTTATTTTCAACGAACGTCTCGAACTGCTTGACAAACTTGCAGTATTGCTCAGCTCGCCCGTCGAAAACCGTTAACTCCACTCTAGGCAGATCGATCGATGGTGGTTTGTAGTCGGCGACCGACGTGGGGTTCCCTATCTTATTGCACTCTAACCTATCGGAAGTGTCGAAGTCACTGGTTTCATGTTCTCGCTCTTTCTGTGTACACTTCTTCTCTGCTTCCTGCGCCTGTAGTCTAGCCGATAGTAACTGTTGCTCTATGTCTAGTATTCTTAGCTTATATAAATCGACATCCTTTCGATCAATATTGCTTTCAATAACACATGAGCTAGCACTGACAGGACTAGGCGATCTAGCATTAACTAAAGAATCATATGTACCCAAAACCTCCCCAGAGACTTGCCGTATTACTTCCTGTCCGGATTCGACTGCTTTTGATCCTTTTCTTGGCATTTTGCGTGTTTTTCCTCGTTCCAAATTGATCTATTGAGTATTGTTACGAACGTTTGAGCAATGCGTAGCCAAATTCGCAACGGATCCCGAAATCAAAAGACGATTATCCGTGATATTCTACGATACTAGATTATTACAATAAACAATGACATAAACAATATACAAACCTCAATAATACGATCACAAGGACTCAACAACGAGAAACCGAATAGCAGCGTGTAAGCAGACAGCACGTGCGTCACGCAGGTCCTGAACAAGGATGTGCCAAAGTAGCGCTCTGGGCGCGAACAAACAACAATTGGTCCAGAAAAACAACCAGTTCGTAAAGACAAGTCAATAGTGTATGGAAATGAGTGATGTTGGGAAAAACACTGAATCGCGAGGGAAAAAGGGGGATTTTTCACGACCGGCTGTTAAACCTTCTCTCTCCCTGTCCCTCACTCTAATCCCAGTCCGAAGTCCCTATTCTTTCAGTCAGCCTATTCCAAAGTCTGGAATAAGCTCCCTCTTAGCTTACTCAGTGTCTGCTCAATGTTCGTTTTAGGGGCGCACTTAACAGTTGCCAATGCTATATTGCTTACCAATGAATTCATCTCCACCGACCTGGCCTTTGAAAGAGGCCTCACACTGCAAATCTACTACCTCTTTGCCGCAGGCCACTAGGTACTCTCCATGCCCGACACTTCCCCCTCTCTCGTGCTGCGAACTGAGGCCATTGCCTTCACTGATCCATAGCAAACTCACCTCCTGCCTTCATAAGTTAACCCTGTTGCTCACTCACGCCCATCTGTTATCCATCATGTTCATTCTTTTTCTTCTCAGTATCCGTTGCTCTTCAGCTGGGGCACACCCAGACTGCGCTTTTTTATCCCTTTTCCCCTTCCGGTGAGCCTCGATGATGGCCAACCACTTCGGGCACTGTGCTTACCATCTCCCTGGCAGGAGCACCTGGGTAATACTGCTTCACGGTCGTCTGCCACTCGCTGTTTCCGTTGACTTTCCTGTTCAGTGTCTCACTTCTTGGCCAATTGATCCTGGAGCACGCACTCTTATCGCGGTCTTTTTGCCCCTTGTACAATTATCAATGACAACTTGTGCCGCTACCAACAGTGCGGGGCGCGGTCAGATCCACCGCTATGACCGGCGCACATCGGGCGTGTAGGTCGTCTGCAACGATGTGCGAGCGCAACTAGACTGGTGGATCACACCTCCTGTGTTCACTTCACGAAGTGTTTTTTCAGGTTGGGTGCCCAGCGCACGGCCAGTCCCACCCCCTAGCACCGGTTGTTGATGGCGCGCTCTTTTTTCGGACTACAGAATCCAATGCTGTCGGTTGAAAATTGAATGCTACCCATCCTTTTTCCGCCGCAGTTTGTTCACCTATAGTTCTTATCATCTGTTACCACTTTCCATTTTTGTCGCTCTAACACGATGTGCACACCTACCCGTTCTGTTCTTCCTCCTATCGCCTCTCTTTACATTTACTTTCATTGCACTGAGTCAGTATCGACCTAGCCACCCTTCTCTGTCGACGCTCGCCAGTATCTCTTTTTCCATCTGCCGCCATTGTAGGCTTCTGTTCTGTACGCACTTGGTATTACCCTCTGCTCAAAATGCCAGTTGATAGCGTTCTTATACCCCACTGCCTGTTGTTTTGTTAAATCCCTCGTTGTCCTCCCTCCTCATGTCCAGTGCCATTATGCACCAATCACAACAGCACCCATGACCGATCCGCATATTAGAACTTGCCGCTCCAAACTTTGCTTCTTTTACAGTCGCATTTATTATCTAATCTCCACGACCATATTTTTCTTTCTCGGCTTCGCGATTCCGCTGTGGTTCTTTCTACTAGGCAGTGTCCCGATTAGCATCCACCTGCTTAATCCGCCTGTACAATTGTCTGCCGGCACACAGCTCTCCAGGTCCATTGCCCCAACTCCGTGGCGCCTTCATTTCTTGGGCCTTTTGTTCCTATAGTGGTTCTCTTATCTTGGGGCGTCCTGCCTCCTCCTCTCCTCCTTCGTGTTTCACCTGCAGTAGAATAACCTGATTAGCCTTGTCTTACCCGTGACTCCTCGGTCATTGCTTTCATCCAGTCATCCGTTTATCGTTAGCTACATGCATTTATCTGTGTGCCTTTCAGTGTGGTCTGCTTCTCCATGTTCCATCAATTGTAAAGACAACCTTACGTCATGATGTTCTTTTACAGTTCCAAATCGTTTGATCTGTCTCTACCCGATTCTTCTGGTCCGTCACCACATGTAGCACCCCCATTGACCAAATAATTAGACCCGTTCTTACCCGTTCTGCCTGATCCTATCCTTCATCTTCACTCTTCCATGAACTGCTGCCCACATTCGTCACCACCTTTTTGCTTCCGCATTCCTTTTTTCTCTCTGTTGGGTTGCCATGTGCACCTGTAATAAGGATAATTCTCCACAATATCCCGAAGTTAATTCTACAACCATTTGATCTGACCTTACCTGCCCCTCCCATGATCGATAATTCCTCTCTAGGACCCCACTGTTATTGCTTCTGCTCCTCTTATGTCTATACATATATGTATAATATATATATGCTTGGGCATATATGTATATGCAACCGCGCTCTGCATCTTGCAGTTCCTCGCCGGCCATTTCTCTTGCTGTCATCCCACCGGCCATCATGATAAGCGCCCATCAATCCTAAATCTGTGCCTTGCGTCTACCGTATCCAATCCTTCTAAATTGCTTTTGTCACCTGATCCAGCCTCTGCGTCTTGTATTGCTAGCTCCCTTTGCAATGTCCGCGTTGACTGAAAAAATCCTCTTCTGCTCACATTCCTACACTCTTTGACCAATTTTGGACCACCTTCTCTAACCCAATTCATGCTGACACTGTTTTGTGGTCGACAATTATTCTACGCCTGGAGCGCTTACTTTTTCTTTTTATGGTTGTGCTTTCTTACTGAGATTACTTTGACGACATTTGGTACGGTGGTGAGATGCACTAATTCAACACAGTTTTGTTTTATTGCTCCTCGGTTTCACTTTCTCGCTGATGTCGACTGACCGTAGAAGTTCAGCTCGTTTACGATGATTTTTGGCTGTCATACTCAGAAAATTGTTCTTTGGGCTTCATTAAGCGTGGAGAACTTGTTCTATTTGTTTGGACTTCAGGACAGGCATCTATTATTAACTCTTTTTGGCCATCTGTTCGCCTTTTCACATAATTTTGTCCTATTTTTGACCATCTTTTCGGCTGGATGGTGACTGAGGCTCACTGTCAAAGGTATGATCGTGTTTGTACTTGTATTTTTACTCGCTAATAGTACCGTGGAATTTGCAGGGCAATCGTGTTCTTGATTTGGGTTCGGCATTTATTTGGGCTACGCTTTGCTTTGAGGCTCCAAGGTGCTACCCAGAACGGGTGAAGCTTATTCGTCGGTGAGTGGATAACTGAATCATTGGTCGGGCTTCACCCGGATCAGAACTTGAGCGTTTTGGTCGTTACACCCTGTTTTACGATGAGTTTTGTGCCCAGTCCGCCGACCGTCCACAGCAGAGTACCGATGCTTCACTGATATCTAATCCACTGCAGTGCACCTCACTTCTTCCCCATCGTCCCTCACTACTGCAGTTTTTTATGCAGATTTCTAGCCTTTCTGATGTATATCAGTCGGCCTCCAGATGTCTCCACCCGGACCAGTCATACTCCCCTCTGACCTTGACTTTCAAACTCGCCGGGCGTCCATTTAAGTCTGCCTTTGAATTCATTTAAACTCCCTACAATCACTATGGTGTGCATACACTTATCCCACTTTCATCCCACTTTATTCCCCTTTCTGGGCCTTTTTATCCTACTTCTTCATGCAAATTTCCACACTTTCATGAATTATATCCGTCCATTCCATCACCTCTACCAACAAGATCATGCACATGGCATGCTTCGGGCGTCTCCGAAATAAACCAATATTATTATTATTATGGAATGTCCTCAAAAGCAAACGATCATGTGAGCTAAGCCCTCAGTTCTTCTCATCGATCCTGGAGGGAGGGGGATGAAGGCCTGCCAGGGGAGCTCTCCGCATAAAACCTGCCCACCTCCCTGTTTAAACCTTCCCGGGTTCCTTACTCCATTTCCTACCAGCTGGCTGACGCAAATGCCATTGTTCATGCACACTTTCCAAAGTCTGACCGTGTGAAGTCAGCTATGTTCACAATCCTTCCTGGTGATACATGGACCGACTATTACCAGCAGTTGTTAACGCTCAAGAATAATATGTAAACTAACCCTTCTGAAGTCAACCTTGAATACTCTTTCGTAAGTAGCTTGCGACCCGAAATCAGTTGTGACAGACCTAGGTTTCTACGAGTCCGCTTCATTTCCTCAGAGCGCACAAGACTGACTGTTGTGACGGCGAGCTAGACTCTCCAAATATGATAACCCGCCTCCGGCTCCACGTTTCAACCAAGCTATGCCATGCCACGCAAGCTTGGCATGTACTTTATGGTCACCAAAAAAACCACGGGCGGGGGACTGGTTCCTATCCCACCGCCCTTGACAACGAGTTTATAAATCAGACGGTAAAAACGTCTCATCATAGCACTAAATGCGCGTATGTATATGTGAAAATCTGTATAAACATGTAAGAACCTGGGGAAAACCGCTCGTATTACTCGCCCATACCTTTCTATGTTTCGTCCCTTTCGTAAGAAGGTGGTTCCCTCTATACCTTAGCATCCAACCCTTTCTCCGATTTACAGCCTAACCCAAAGGCAACCTTCGGTATACCAGGACCCAACTCCAGCCTGCTGAATGGCTTTTAGGTTCTTGTTGTTTTCCAGCTGCTACCTCAAGTATCCCTCAGACCCAATAGCCCCGATGCACCTCCACGGCTTTATTAACCCAGAGCGACAAGACTACCAATTACACTGACGAACCGGTGTTCAATAGCCAGGCCCAACAGAGCCATCACAGTTAGCCCTTACGAACGTCAACTTACAGTGCCTACGACCTACCTCTTTACTAAGACCATTGTGCCTCATTTCCAACCCCCGCGACCCCGTCTGTTGTTTTGCTCAGGCTTACCCTTAGCTGGAACACTCTCCAAACTGCATCCCTCCCTTGTTTGAATTTCAGAACCACCCAGTCATCGTGTTTCTTGTCTGTAATATATCGCGCAAACAGCTTATCTCCCGCTCTGCCCGCCTCCAACCGAGCCCATGGTCAGCTGTCGCAAATGCCGTCTGGTTACCAGGTTTCGCCCACACGAAGTCCCGATATTGCTGCATAAGCCTTGCTAAGGCCTAATAGGAACTTCTCATTGCAGGAATCTCTCGAACTCAAGGCCAGTTCAACCTCTATGCAAGGGTTCCTATATGAATAACGAGGTGTTTATATTCGGTGAGACCCTTCCCCCTCCTATGATAAAAAAGTGAACACAAACCGCAGCTAACCCTAGCGGTAAACGCCCAAACAGGACACAGAGATGCCACAGAAAACACAACAAAATAATATAATTTTCACTTTATCAGCGTAAACTGGTCTATAGCAAGGGTTTTCGCCCTTCTTTCTTGCTTGATTTTATCCCTCGTGGACACGATATTTTTCTTCCTGATTAGTCCTTCTTGGAACTCCATACTTCTCAATCCAGCCGCGAATCCCCGGAGTTAGATGATACATGCCACTTCTCAAAAAGACTACTTCACCTTTCCAAGGGGCATTGTTTACTTTTATATCCACAAGCCCACGAAGATAGGCATTCCTCTACGTACCTTCATGAAACTCTTACTTGACATCTTGCCCCATCACCAGTTGCCCTCTTAAGTAAACCTGATGGCGTATCACTCACCATTTTCTCGTATCATCGTTGTGAATATTGTATTTTGTGCTCTCTAAGGCAACGTCTTTCTCAACATTCTTACATCCGGCTGATTCCCTACTACTGTCCACACCGACCCGAAATTTAATCATATTTACCGTTCAGTCCGTCGCCACTTCACTTTATTCAAACTCTCCCCACTACCATTCCTCTGTTGTTATAGCGTGAAACTACCCCTTAAAAACATATGGACTTTTCATCCCACTGAATGATATCCTGAACTCTGATCACGCTTTCAAGCGTGCCTCTCGACCACGGTCGAGAAACGTACCGTTATTAGCATTATTATTGATAGTAATATTGTAATTATTATCATCATCATTAATATTACTAAAAAATTGGCGGTCACAGAAGTTGCCGCGGTATTTAGCAGAGCGAGCCAGGTCGGGTAAGATTCAGGACGAGGGCATGGGCGACTACGAGAAGCTTTTAGCGAAAACCAAAAAAATAAGCCCGAAGCTGTGTTACAGTTACGTGCAGTCCAAAGCGGCCCCAAGTGGGGTCTTTGGAAAGGTAAGAGGTCACCAGGACCGAGCCATCACTAACAACCTCGAGAAGGCAGAATGAGTAGGAAACCACTTCCGGAAGTGCATGGAAAAGAGAGTGGGACCTTAGAATCTTCTGCTGATCGCCACGGTGGCTGCTTTCCAAATATCAAAGGCCATCTCGGAAAATGAGGCGCTCAAGTTTCCAGATGGCTTGGTAAGGACCAACACGACGGGGCCCGATGGCATCCATCCGGCAACTTTCCAGCCTCTGGCTCAGCACTTGGCTCAGCCTCCGACTACTCTGTTCACCGCATCTCTCGACGGAGTCCGACCACCCAGAAATGGTCCAAAAAGAAGGTTGCCACAGAAAGCAAACCCGAGAATAGAGAAACCTGTCTCCAATGCAGGCCCGTCAGCTGGACTACCGTGTTGTTGAAGGCAATAGAGCGGGTTTCGCGAGACAGGTTTGCTAACCACGTGACGGCCAACAGGTTGATAGCGGCAAACTAGCCTAGTTTCTTTCATCAAGGGTCCCGATTGCCAAATCTCATCTGTTTTATAGACGAGGTTACTCAAAGATTGGACCGGCGGATAAAGCAGAAGTCTGCTACCTCGACCTCCAGAAGGCATTTGACTGAGCCAATCACCTTTTGTTGCTGAGGAAGTTGAGTTATTTTGGTCTGTCTCCAAAAACTATTGGATGGATCCACATGTCAGTCACGGGTATAACCTTACAAACCAAGGTAACGTATAGAGTATCCCAGGAAGGGGGTGTCTGAGCGGCGCGCTTCAGGGCTTCATCCTTGGACCCATGTTGTTAAACCCTTCCATAATCAATGCGCTCGCAAGTCTGGAAAGCCCAAGCCTTGGGCTTCCAGGTGACACTAATTTATTTGGTTCCGTAGCAACAGTCCCATGCAGCGGGGTATGAACTCATTGCGCCACAGGTCAGTGGTCTAGGACTTATCACCAAATACAAGTAAGTTAGTTCACCCAGTAGATGGTAGGGAACCTCAGTCGACTAGGTATCCTGGACAGGTAAACGAGAGCACTGGAATCAAGAAAGTGACAAAACAAAGAACATAAGGCCAACCATTTCGAACAACTTCCGACCTGGATAGCAATGCTTGGCGGCCGCTCTAAAGCTTCTGAGAATCTCCGCCGACTTTGAAGAATCGTTGCGTTTAGGAAACCCGTCGTATCGCAAGACTTTCTTTGGACCGCACCTGGAATACTTCATTCAGGCATGGCCGTCGTTCTTGGTAATGGAAGTCGGGCTTCTCAGAGAGGTTCATCAAAGTTTCACCAGGTGGTTCGCCAGCCTAATGGGCCTCGCCTACGAGCAGGTCAAAGGCCTTGATCTCCTTCTCCCAAGAGTGCAGGAGGTGAAAAGGCGGCCTAATAGATGCTTCCGAGATCCTTTAGAGGTATGGTGATCTCCAGATATTGACTGAGTTGCTGATGAACCTCGGCAACTGTAGAATCACCAGAGGGAACCTAATGAAGCTCATGAATAGGAGGGTTCTGAACAGCCTGATAGGGAGCTACATCGCCGTTGGAGTTGCAAGTTACTGGAACCGGCCACTGATGGAAGTAAAGGCGGTTGAAACGGACTTGGAGGTGAAACATTGGATGGACAGTTGGTGAAATCCTGAATGATTGAAAATTCCACACCTGTGGACCTTTATATTTTCTTCATGAATGATGGACCGCTCTTTCCCATTTTGCTCTACCCGACACTGTTTTGTGATTGTTAGTCTCTCTGTGATCGAGGCGTTTACCTATTTTCCCCAAGGTCGTGCTTTATTGGCGAGATAACTTTGTGGACTCTCGTCACGGTAATGAAGCGCACCAACAGAAGGCAGTTTGTTTTCTTACTGTCCCGTTTCGTTTTATCGCTCATGCTGATGGATCGTAGACTTTCAGCTTGCTTGCTGATTTCGGGCTGCCAAGCTCGGGAAATGTTTTCTTAGGCCTGATTAAGTTCGTATAATTCATTCTGTTTGCAGTGACCACAGGACAAGCACTTTCTATTTTGTCTTTTTGATCAGTTGTTCCCTTTGAGCGGATTCTTATTTTTATTTTGACAACCTTTCGGCGGGATATTGTCCGAGGCTCATAGCCAGAGGTATGATCTCTATGTACTTATGCTTACACCCACACATAGTACCGTACAATGGACATATCAACCGTGTCCCGGTTTTGGGTTTTGTATTGCTTAGGGCTAAGCCTCGATCTGAGGCTCTAAGGTGCTATCCAGAACGAGTGAATCTTATTACTCGGTGATTCGAATAATGAATCGATAAACAGAAATTACAATGGCCAAGACTAGTACCTTTTGGCCGTCTACCGCGCTGCTGAGGCAGTTTTGTGGCAACAGTCATTTTTGTTGGTGCTTTCAACGAGTTTGTTGCTTAACTGGGCGCTGACCAGGAGGCGCGGTGGCCAGTTGACGGTTGCTGTTGCGCACCATCCCACTCACGTTATCAGATGAAAGCCGATCATCTTCTCTCCTGAACGCCTCCTTGTTGTCACGGGCTATGGAGAATATCGTGTTTGAGGAGGTTTAACTTATCTTACTTTGAGTTGGCCAAAACCGGGGCCTGAGTAGTCGTCCTACCTTTTATTCTTTCACTTTTGTCCCGTTAAGGCGGTTATTCCCCAGTGAATCGTTGTCTTCCGCCTTTCTTTCTTTGGTTCTACCTTTCCGCCTTCAAACTTCATAATTACCCATTCCACATCCAGTTTATCTGCCACGCCTAGCCAACACCATCTCACATATTCCATCGCCTCTTACCTCACATCTTTTTACCTTCTCTCCTTGAGGTGAGTGGAGAGCTAGCCGGAGCTCGCCAGGAGATTATGATCCAGTGAGGCTCCTCAGAAAAGGGTTTCGACGGAAGGCCACCCCCTCCATTTTCCCCCACCAGGTCACCGTAGAAGAGTTCGTTCTTCCATTAATCGCACCACCGAGTGATCCAAAGGGCTCACGTGCAAGAGCCCGGGCAAATTTGGTCAACCGCCACCTACTTCCTGTGATCAGACTTGATTTGGTTTGAAAGCTCACAATGCCTGATATCTCTCGCCGTCGGAGAACAGCACCACTACGGCCAGTCTTTCTGTGTGACTCTTGGAGTTATTATTCCGCATTTGTGACTGTCAATGGAATATAATTCATCCGTTTTTCCACCAGAATAGCCAATGATTCTTCGTCCGTATGCCCAATATGTTCACAGGTTCTTCACCCCCGTGACAAAGCCTTTCAGTGTGATTGATGTGACGGTTTGATCCAACCTGAATGATTCAAAATGAACAACGACCTTTACAAAGCCCCCGATAAACGCTTTGTAGAGTTTCTCAAAGTGATATGCATCAAAAGCGCAGAGCTACCAAAGCCTGTGTGGCCGGTAGGGAGGTTAGTGAAGACGGTGCCCTTTATGACAGATAAGAAAGATTTGCCAGTATCATCATCACTGTAGTCACCACCGCTAAACTTATGTTGAATATTTTTGCTTTACCGCATCAGTGGCATTGGCTGATTGATCGGGGAGCGACCCCTTTTTCGGGCACTACAAATAGAACAGTCGGATTGGAGCAAGAGATCTCATGAACCACGGAATAATTCACGATAATCGGTATTTCTCTGTTGCTCGCAGTACCAATATACTGGCTGCATTTCCCAAAGACCTGACTTTTGACAAATTGGCGGCGGCGAACGAATCAAACAAAAACGAGAAACGCTTACTTTTTGTCGAAAATCAGTCAGGTTCCCTGGCCACCTTATCAAAAGCGCAAGGATCAGACCGGATCCCGAAAAGTTCAGAGCGATTTTGGACGTGCTGAAGCGAACCGGTTAGGAAGGTATCGCAAGCCTTAATGGGATGATGAACCATTTGGTCAGATTTGCACCACAGATTGCTGCACGTATCAGACCGATCAGACGAGTAAAGCATGGGGGGAAAAGCGGAAGTGGGCAGGTGATCAGAAACTAGCGCTTGACCGCCCAAGGTGGCTTGTCTTGAAGGTACCAGTTCGCGCATATTCTGATCACACACTACCTCTATGCCTGCAGTGAAATAGCAGTCAACATGGTTTAAGGGCCCTTTTGTTAAAACGGGCGCTCGCATGACCATCATGTTTGGATGTTAACAATTTAGGAATAGATATGTGCAAAACTTAATGAAGGGCCTCTGGAAACCGTACACACTGAGTTGAATTGAATTGAATTGAGTTGTGTATTTCTTGACCATGGTCAATACACATGCTCAAGGCAAGATCAGAGAATACTGCAGTACATGTCAATGTGAGGTATTCACAATTTATAAATTTATGAATCACACAGCAACCGAAACACACCTGTAAGTTCATGTAGTGTTTGAGTGAACTAAGGTGGTAATGGTCGAAGCCGGAATTGCAGATCGGTTTCGAATTCGGTGAGGGCGGTGTGGATAGCTGGACAAACGTGGGATTGCTGGTATAAGCGATAATTGGTCGGTCACCAACGAGTAACCGGGCGGAAGAGATGCCAAAAGACAAGACTAAAAGTAACGTGCGCATGGGGCTATCAACGTGCTGTAAGAGACACCAGCGAAATATAGAACACTGATCCAGCATTGGGTAACTAATTGCGGGGGAAGCGTATGAAATGAATGCAAGTGAGTCGAAGGTGAAAATGAAACAGAATTTTTTTGCAGGTGATTTCAGTGTCATATGGAAATTCCCATGAAGGCGAAAAGCTTCACAATGATTTCAGTGAACTTTTGAGGAGTATGAATGGTGTATGGACGCGTGACGGACTTTCAAAGAAGAGCCGTCAAAGAAACGGACTAGTGGAGACAGACGCTACTGGTGCGGCCAGGCAGAAGTGGGAAGAGTGTACAGAAAAAATGTTTTTGTACATGTGATAAAAAAACTATTAGCCAAATTCTGGTTGGCTGCAGATGGCAGGTATTCTGTTTCATAAAGACCTTGGTAGTAGTTGAGGCAGGTAGACTGTTGAGGGCAGCAGGTAAAAGTAGGCTGGTTTTGCGAAGTGGACAGCGGCAAAGGCTGGGTTTCGGTCATTGGTTTCGTACCCTGCCATCCGGTGCGACTTACATGAGGGTTTGTTACTCCGTGTACGGTGCCTCATGTGACGTCAGCAGGTGAGAGTATATGTTTAAGCCACTGATCAAATCGTCTAGTCCTTACGGTAATCCGGGATTAACGTCGAGTTGGCCGATGGCTACCCAACTAGCCAATGCGATCTGAACGAGATCAGGAGTGCGGCAGTCTGGAGAGTGTTCCAGCTGTGGGTTATGAATATCGTTTCAATGGAAACCAGGAAATGAACATTGTATCTGAAGAATTAATCATTGTTCGGCTAGTGGGCCGGTCTATTAGGGATCCCCAGATGGAGACTGGTAGCTTCATAGGGTAGCTGGGTGATAGCAGATATTTAGGGAGATATCAGGTGGGTACTGGATGAGGAGAGGATGTCCGTTTGGGAACCAGGATTAAGACAATAGTAGAGGGTATGATCTGGGAGAAGAATAGGAAAACAGCAAGATGGCAGTCTGGTCGGTTAGCCAGCTGTGATCGAGGACCGCAAACAGGGAAAAAGAAGGGAAATACTGGGTGTTAAGGTGGGGGTTTTTCATGTGAGAGCAAAAGTGTTGGTATTCCGCGGGGTCATGAGAAATGAGAGGTATACGGATTTCGGCTGGAATGATATCTTAACTTACCATGAGCATATGCGCAGAGAAGTGGGGCCTAGTTACTAGGAAAGGGTAGTCTGTGTGGCAAGGCTCCGGTATACGAGGAAGGCACAAGAAAAGCAGGATGGGACGGTTGTGTTCTAGCCTGAGACGGAGGAATTAAGTGAAGGGGAGCACCTATCACTAAAGGTCGGGATGGTTTTTTCTTTTCTTAATATATGCATACAAATTATTGTGTAAAGTGGCACGATCTAATAAGGAAGGGGAAAGTGAGTGGAGCACACCCAAGGTACATAAATATAGCTGTATATGTGGGTACGATCATCACACGGGTTGTAACAGCCGGTCGTGAAAAATCCCCCTTTTTCCCTCGCGATTCAGTGTTTTTCCCAACATCACTCATTTCCATACACTATTGACTTGTCTTTACGAACTGGTTGTTTTTCTGGACCAATTGTTGTTTGTTCGCGCCCAGAGCGCTACTTTGGCACATCCTTGTTCAGGACCTGCGTGACGCACGTGCTGTCTGCTTACACGCTGCTATTCGGTTTCTCGTTTTTGAGTCCTTGTGATCGTATTATTGAGGTTTGTATATTGTTTATGTCATTGTTCATGTAATAATCTAGTATCGTAGAATATCACGGATAATCGTCTTTTGATTTCGGGATCCGTTGCGAATTTGGCTACGCATTGCTCAAACGTTCGTAACAATACTCAATAGATCAATTTGGAACGAGGAAAAACACGCAAAATGCCAAGAAAAGGATCAAAAGCAGTCGAATCCGGACAGGAAGTAATACGGCAAGTCTCTGGGGAGGTTTTGGGTACATATGATTCTTTAGTTAATGCTAGATCGCCTAGTCCTGTCAGTGCTAGCTCATGTGTTATTGAAAGCAATATTGATCGAAAGGATGTCGATTTATATAAGCTAAGAATACTAGACATAGAGCAACAGTTACTATCGGCTAGACTACAGGCGCAGGAAGCAGAGAAGAAGTGTACACAGAAAGAGCGAGAACATGAAACCAGTGACTTCGACACTTCCGATAGGTTAGAGTGCAATAAGATAGGGAACCCCACGTCGGTCGCCGACTACAAACCACCATCGATCGATCTGCCTAGAGTGGAGTTAACGGTTTTCGACGGGCGAGCTGAGCAATACTGCAAGTTTGTCAAGCAGTTCGAGACGTTCGTTGAAAATAAGGTAACCGACCCTGGGCCAAGGCTTCTCTACCTTACTCACTACTGCCGAGGCCGAGCGCGAGAAGCTATCGACGGGTGCACCATGCTCGACCCAGAACAAGGCTACACAAGGGCAAGGAAGATTCTAAGGGACTTGTTTGGCCAACCTTTCAAAGTAGCTCGTAACCTAATAGGGGGCGTGATGGTAGAGGCAAAGAGAACCAAGGGCGACGTCTACACCATGGCCGACCTGGTGATTAAGATGCAGAACTGCTCAATAGCCCTCGACCATTTAGGTTACAGGGCTGACCTAGACGCCATGCACACTTTGGAAGGCATAGTCCGCCACCTCTCTCCCGAACTACAGGGTCGGTGGGCGGAAGAAGCAGAACGGATAAGCCGAGGCGACAGAGAAGCCAACTTCGAAGACCTGACTGAATACTTAGACAGGCAAACGAAGATAGCTGACAGCAGATTCGGCCGACTCATCCGGGACAGCAACCGAGCAAACAAGCCCGGTACTAGCCAAGTCCAAACCGCTGTACGGGAACATCCAAAGTACCAGCCTTGGACCAATACACACGTCATTTCACGAGATGCTACGGCGCAACCCAATTGCAGATCCTGTGGTACTAGCCATGGCCTACCAGAATGCCCCAAGTTCGGCAACGCCACAATAGACGAACGGTGGGGAATGGCGAGGATGGCAGGGGCATGTTTTATCTGTCTCAACACCACGCACCGAGGAGCAGCCTGTAGGACAAGGAATCGATGTGGTTACGAGGACTGCACGGGCAGACACCATCGGCTGCTGCATCAGGCGAGAGTAACCATATCCGAGGCGAGTACCAAGCCCAGCGTTATTTGTTCAACGTCACAATCTGCCAGTAAACCGGTATGTTTAGGCGTAGTGGCCGTGGGAGTAGTGACTCCGACTGGGATAGTCAAGGCGTTGGCTTTCGTTGATAGTGGATCCGACACCACTTTAGTGAAAGAGCGGTTTGCCGACAAACACCAACTGGCTAAAGGTGCGACGTCGTTAGCAGTGAGCACGGTGGGCGGAACACAGGTAATGACTGCCGGTAGATTAAGGCTGCAACTCATCTCTCTAGACACTAACGAGGAAATTGAACCAACGGAGGCATTCACGTTAGCGGATCTCCCCATGCGAGCACCAAGGTCGGTGAACTCAATCTTGACTCGATGGCCCCACCTGCAGGATATAACCGTTGTAGACTGGGAAGATGATGAGGTGGATCTCCTCATCGGATGCGACGTGCCAGAGGCGCATTGGGTGCTTGACCAAAGAGTGGGCGACCGCCAGGCACCTTATGCCGTACGCACGGCTCTGGGATGGATGTTATACGGTCCAGTAGGGGTACGCGGTTCCGTGAATTACTTATCCGCCGGAACGGACCGCATAGAGTATCATCTGCAACGGCTGTATGAAAAGGAGTTTCATGACATTGGAGACGAAAGACCGACGTTGTCTCAAGAGGATCACTTCGCTCTACAAACGGTGCGGCAAGGCACCAGAGGCCTCAAAAAACAGTTCGAGGTTCCCCTCCCATGGCGCACACCGGTCGACCCGTGGACTGATAACAGAAAATATATTCTCCAACGATTACTACGACTAAAAGAACGCTTCATTCGATACCAGAATCTGTGGGAACGATACGCGGATTTGATGAAGCGAAACGAGGCCCTCGGTTACGTTGAAAAGGTGCCTGTTAACACCGACAGCAAAAGGGGTATCTGGTATCTATCTCACCATCCGGTTATCAACCCCAAGAAACCCAATAAACTGCGGGTGGTTTTCGACTGTGCGGCCAAGTTTCAGGGCAAGTCGTTAAACGATCGCCTACTACAGGGGCCTGACTGGACCACACCATTGATCGATGTTTTGTGCCGTTTCGGAGTGGGTAAAGTGGCTTTGTCTGCTGACATTAGGGAAATGTTCCATCAGGTGAAGATTCCGGTAGGAGAACGAGATGCTTTGCGTTTCCTGTGATGGAAAGGGAGCGACCGAGACAACGCAGTGGTGAATTATAGGATGACCGTCCACCCCTTCGGAGCCATATCGTCACCATTTTGTGCGAACTACGCCCTCCGAGAATCAGCGAACAAGCATGGCGATCTAGTTCATCGGACGGTGGTAGAAAGCGTCAGCAGGACGACTACCTTGGGTCATTCGATGATGTGGAATCAGCTCTAGAGCAGTTCAGGGGTCTGACGAGATTGCTGGAAGAGGGCGGCTTCCATCTAACTAAATGGATGTCGAACGCTTCAGAAGTGCTGAAGGTCATCCCGTATCACGAAAAGGCCGAAAGGGTAAGAGATTTGGACGGCTCTCCACTTCCTATCGAGCGCACTTTAGGGATACAATGGGACGCGGAAACGGACGATTTTGTTTTCGAACTGAACGTTCCCGAGCTGCCAATAACCCGTCGTGGCATACTATCTGCCGTCTCAAGTTTGTTCGACCCGCTCGGTTTCGTCTCACCATGGCTGCTACCCGGAAAGAACTTGCTGCAGCGGCTGTGCCGTAAGAAAGTTGATTGGGACCAGTCACTGGACCGAGGGGACCGGTTGGACTGGGAAGAATGTTTGAACACCTTGAAGAAATTAGGGGACATAAGAATCCCACGATGTTTGACTCCTGGCCATACGACACGGACTGGAGAACTACATGCTTTTTCCGATGCATCCGAAGTCGGTTATGGAGCTGTGGTGTACGGCCGATGGTGCGCAGGAGATGGACAATATACCACGAGGATCCTGTTCGCCAAAGCCCGCGTTGCTCCACTGAAGTCGGTCTCAATCCCACGCCTTGAACTCAGCGCAGCCGTGTTAGCAGTCAGGGTGGTGCAAGCGGTGAAGAGATGTTTCTATCTCTACATTTGGTCGGTAAGCTTCTGGACGGATTCAACGATAGTACTTTACTACATTAACAACGTCCGGAGCCGGTTTAGTACTTTCGTTGCTAACCGGCTCACGATTATCCACGATGAATCGGCCACGCACCAGTGGAATCATTTCAGGTCTGGCGATAATCCAGCTGACCTGTGCTCCCGAGGTGTGAACAATTTCAGGCAATTGGACACGTGCACGAGAGAGCCAACTTTCCTGCACTTGCCCAAACAGGACTGGCCCGTGTTCGAATTAAATCCCCCTACGGAAGTGGAACTGGAGATCAAAGGCGTAGTGATAGCAACCAACGTCATCGAAGCGTCGTCCATTTTATCGCGACTGGTCAGGTTTTCTTCCTGGATGAAGACGCTTCGTCCGCTAGTTTGGTTAACCAGGTTCAAGAGAAATTTACTAGTCATGAAAGGGCTACGGCCCTCACGTCGGATACCGGTCGGCTCGATAGGTCCTGATGAGCTACAAGCGGCAGAGTACGATATTTTCAGAATGATACAACGCGAGGCTTTTGCCGGAGAACTCAAGCGGGCGGAAGAAGTGGGGCCGACCAATGAAGACATGCCATCTCCAAGAGGCGAGCTGAAGCGTTTAAACCCCAAGCTCATCAACGGACTGCTGCGGGTGGATGGTAGGCTGGCCAACGCCCACCTGAACTTCGACACAAAGTATCCTATACTGCTGCCTGCGTGACAACCTGTAGTAGAGCTAATGATTCAACACGTCCACGCCGTGGAGGGACATGCCGGGGAAAGTCACGTGACGAGCGTCATCCGAAAGCGTCTTTGGTTGTTGAGAGGACGAGAGACTGTAAAACGCGTAATCCGACGGTGTGTGCAATGCAGGAGACGAAATGCCACAGCAGGCAAACAACTCATGGCCCCACTACCAGAATGCAGGGTGACTACGGGCTGGTGGCCGTTCAGTGACACCGGGTTGGACTATTTTGGGCCCTTGTGGATCAAGTGCGGGAAAAGATTAGAAAAGCGATACGGATGTATCATGACGTGCATGAAATCACGTGCGGTACACCTAGAAGTCGCACATTCGATGACGACCGATTCGTTTCTACGGGCCTTGCAAAGATTTATCAACCGACGAGGCGTACCGGCCGATATATACTCACCGGGAATTGCAGCGTTGGCACAAGAACATAAACAGGGACGAACTGCAGGACCGAACCGTGGCCTACGGCATACGATGGCATGTCAACCCCCCACAGGCCAGCCACCGAGGCGGCGAATGGGAACGCATGATCCGGTCCGCCAGACGGATATTGCTGTCTATCATGTAGCAGCAGCCGCCTGACGACGAGACGATAAACACCGTCATGACTGAGGTGGAGCGAATCCTGAACAACCGCCCCCTGGTTCCAGTATTGAACGGCGACCCCACCCACCTGGCGCTCACCCCAAACGACTTATTGACGTTAAGGTCGAACGAGGGTTTCCAAGGGCCGGTAAACCTTCATGGGAGCTACCTCCACGGGTGGAAGCAAGCGAACTATCTGGCCAAGGTCTTCTGGAGGCGATGGCTGCGGGAGTACCTACCGGCTTTGCAGACTCGACAGAAGTGGCTGGTCAAAACAAGACCATTCAAAGTTGGGGACGTGGTTATGATCGCCGACGAACGCGCACATTTCAGCACTTGGTCTTTGGAAGTAGTTACGGAAACCATCAAAAGCACTGACGAAATGATAAGAACGGTGAAGTTGAAGACAGCTAACGGAGTGCTCATTCGTGACATACGCAGTATTAACCTACTCGAGAGCGAAGACGGAGGAGCTGATAATCCTGAGGCCTAGTAAACCTTTTTCACACCGGTAATCGAGGTGGGTAAAGAAACACCATATATACCACACAATCTCCGTCAAACACGGTAAGGTGCTCGCGGTCCTTTCGTTGACATTACAGAAGGTTCTTCCCGATATGTGGTGATGAGTGCGATTCCATTATACATCCCGATACATACACACATGCACGGCGCACTCTACACCCCGTAAACCCATCATACATGTGACAGTGTTCTTTGTTTGCCTTTTGTTGACGCTACCGAATGCCCCTTGCATATGTGGAAGTAGCGGAGCTCAGGTCACACACACATGCTACATTTACTCGTTTTCTTGCCACGCGGTCTTTTTTTGACATTGCAGAAAGTCCTCCTTTGATGTGTAGTCATACCTGTGATTTCATTGTAACCCCGGCACACACAAACGCACACACACACACGCACACACAGACACACACTCAGGCACGTACATCCAGGACCGGACGGCCCCTTACGAGGACAACGTCTATGTGACCATTCACGCCCGCCATCGGTCATTTGGTCTTGTGGAAGATGTACATTAGCCTCACATCTATGTATCCAATGGATTAGGTGCGACCAGTAGTAGAACGTCGACGACGAGCATTAGACGCGCGCACTGACAGCAGGGCCTAGGCACGTAGGAAGATTCAGTACCTTTATACCGAACCTTTGACTCTGCTAAGGATCCAGGAGGATTTTGGTGGGCGGTGTAACAGCCGGTCGTGGAAAATCCCCCTTTTTCCCTCGCGATTCAGTGTTTTTCCCAACATCACTCATTTCCATACACTATTGACTTGTCTTTACGAACTGGTTGTTTTTCTGGACCAATTGTTGTTTGTTCGCGCCCAGAGCGCTACTTTGGCACATCCTTGTTCAGGACCTGCGTGACGCACGTGCTGTCTGCTTACACGCTGCTATTCGGTTTCTCGTTGTTGAGTCCTTGTGATCGTATTATTGAGGTTTGTATATTGTTTATGTCATTGTTTATTGTAATAATCTAGTATCGTAGAATATCACGGATAATCGTCTTTTGATTTCGGGATCCGTTGCGAATTTGGCTACGCATTGCTCAAACGTTCGTTACACGGGTCATGGGAGTGCGGTCGGACACAAAAGACTGTGGCACATTAGGGTCTGTGAAATTTAGAAATGCTCTGACTGAACGGCTGAAGCTAGTGTCCCTGTCAGTCCCCCCAAGCTGGGAAGCCGCGAACAGAAGGAGGTGATAGCAAGCCGAGACAGTGCCGTCATCCTGTTGTTTAACGTCCGTGGTCTTCGGAATTGGATAGATGACCTGGAACACTGGATGCAGTCCATTTCGCCTACTATGATATCATTGACGGGACGTGGCTGAGTGCCAATGTCCTAGACTCTGAGGTGTCCCTCCCCGGCTACACTCTATTCCGAGTCCATAGGAGCTACATCCGGTCGGCTAGAGGCGTAGCACGGTGTGCCCGATCAGACATTCCAACAGCACGGTTAGGGGCTTTTGCTGACCCACAAGCATTCTGTGAAGCCTCTTGGTGCCGCGTCAGGCTTACAACTGGGGGCTTAAGGATGGTTGCAGTTGTCTATCGGACATCTGCGACCACCTTTCCAGACTTGATGAAATAATTGAGGGGATGGGCTTGCAATGGCCACTGCCTCATCCTGCGTGACTTCAGTGGCCCGCATATTTACTGGAAGTTAGGCAGGACAGCAGCCAGGGCAGACCCTTCTCCTCGAGAATTACCGACAACGGTCCAAGAGTTGGCCTTATCCAGACATGTTCAGGAATCAACCCGGGGGCAATCCAGGGTGGTTCCATCCTGGATCCATTGACTTCTTGTGGGAGCTCGGACTTCGATAGGGTCAAACTTCTTCCCCCACTTGGCTGCATTGGCCATATGGGGTCAGAAATTGAGTGGGGCAGTGGTGCATGTCCATTCCCCAGACCACACATAGGAAGTAACGTCTGGCACACACCATTCGAGGATGTCCTGAGAGGGGCTTTAAAAACC
Organism: Fasciola hepatica; assembly: GCA_948099385.1. Classification (NCBI taxonomy): domain Eukaryota; kingdom Metazoa; phylum Platyhelminthes; class Trematoda; order Plagiorchiida; family Fasciolidae; genus Fasciola; species Fasciola hepatica. The sequence continues at coordinate 1,522,501 of CANUEZ040000034.1, read as the reverse complement.
AGCTGATGTCCCATTGGATTCAGATGTTGAGTGCTATGTGAACGAAGCTTGAGCGTTTAGTCGTGAAGGTATCTTGCACCTTATGAATACCTACTCCCCCTCCCTCCGACCTCAACCCCGGGTGAGGGGCCCACTGTGGTTTTGCCTGGGGCTCAGGTGACTACTGGACCAGCAAAATCGGTCCTGGCTGCTGTTCCCATATACATGTGGGGGTTATGACCTCTGTCGCAGAATTTGTAACCAGTGTACTGAACAAAAAACTGACAAAGCAAATGGCCTTCGAAGGACACTTTGCGGTTGATGCAATGCTAGCACCCAAGCGCCTGTTTTCGTACCCCAAACGAAGCACCGGAGCAAATGTCAATATCCCCGTGCTGGCTGTCAACGGCGAAATGGTTGCAGCAGACGGTATGAGGCCTGGGACATTAGCCAAACGTTACCTATCGGTGTATGCTGTAGAGGAAAGCGCACCCACCCTGATGGTTAGTGGCCCGCCGCTGTTTATTATGCACGATTTTGTGGAACCAGAAGTGAATAACATGCTCAAATCCCCCAAAACCCACATGTCATCGAGATCGGACGATATGCATTCATTGACGTTGCAGGAGTTGTCTGACCAAATGACCCCACCACCGATTAGGTTGCTCAACTTGTGGTTGGAGTCGGCAGACTACCTCGGGGGTGGAAAAAAGCAGCGGAGGCAAAGGTGTACAAGGGTGGGACAAAATCCGCCTCGGCCAATTACAGCCCAGTTAGCCTCAATTCCATAGCCGGAAAGGTCATGGAAAGACAGGTGGGGGCTCTCATACATGAATGTCTGAAGCGCTGTCAACTGCTGTGCTCAAAGCAGCACAGCTTTCGGATAAACAGATCACATCTGTCGAGGCTGCTGACTGCTAGTGAAAGTTGGTCGAACTCCAAGGCAGAGGGATATGTCACGGAAGTTATCCTTGTGTACTTAACCAGGGCTTTTGATAAAGTTCCTCACGATGGGCTCTTGCAGAAACTCCTGGCCATCGACATCCCCGGGCCTATTCTTCACTGGATTGAGGAATTCTTGGTCGAGAGAACCTTTTCAGTGAGAGCTGCACAGTCCCAGTCCGAGCGGTATCCAGTCAGCAGTGGAGTGCCGCAAAGCTCCTAGCTAGGACCCCTGTAGCGAGCCGTCGTGGAAAATCCCCCTAAAACCACTGCAGCTCCATGTTCTTCTCAACATCACTCACTTGCTTACACTATTGACGTGTCTTAGCGAACTGTTTGTTTTTTTATGGGCCAATTGTTGTTTGTTCGCGCCTAGGGAGCTACTTTGTCATATCCTTGTTCTGGACCTGCGTGAAGCACGTGCTCCTTGCTCGCACGCCATATTTCGGTTCTCTTTTATTCAGTCCTTGTAATCTCATTATTGAGGTTTGTATCTTTTTGGTGTCATTGTTCATTCAATAATTTAGTACCGTAGAATATCACGGATAATCGCACTTTGATTTCGGGATCCGTTGCGAATTCGGCTACACATTGCTCAAACGTGGGTTACAATACTCAACAGATCAATTTGGAACGAGGAAAAACACGCAAAATGCCAAGAAAGGGATGAAAAGCATTGGAATCTGGACAGAAAGTTATACGGCAAGTCACTGGGGAGGTTTTGGGTGCTTTCGATTCTTTAGGTAATGCTAGGTCACCTAGTCCTGTCAGTGCTAGCTCATGTGTTACTGAGGGCAGTATGGATAGAAAGGATGTTGATCTATATAAGATGAGAATATTAGACCTAGAACAGCGGTTGTTATCGGCTTGATAACGGACCCAGGAAGCAGAAAAGAAGTGTATACAGAAAGAGCGTGAGCATGAGACCAGCGACTACGACACTTCCGATAGATCAGGGTGCAATAAGATAGGGAACCCCACGCCGGTCACCGACTATTAGACATCAACGATCGATTTGCCAAGAGTAGAACTGACGGTTTTCGACGGAAGATCTGAACACTACTGCAAGTTTGTCAAGCAATTCGGGACGCTCGTCGAAAATAAGTTAGCCGACCTCGGGCAAAGGCTTCTTTACCTGAATTGTTACCGTCGAGACCGAGCTAGAGAAGCCATCGATGTGTATACCATGCTCGACCCGGAACAAGGCTACACACGAGCAACGAGGATCCTGAGGGACCTGTTCGGTCAGCCCTTCAAAGCATCCCTTAACCTAATAGAGGACGTGATGGTGGAGGCCAAAAGAACAAAAGGCGATGACTACACAATGGCCGACCTGGTGATCAAGATGCAGAACTGCTCAATAGCCCCGACCATTTAGGTCACAGGGCTGACCTGGATACAATGCACACTTTGGAAGGCATAGTCCATCACCTCTCTCCCGAACTACAAGGTCAGAGGGCGGAAGAAGCGGAACGGATAAGCCGAAGCGACAGGGAGGCTAACTTCGAAGACCTGACCGGATACCTGGACAGGCAAACCAAAATAGCCGACAGCAGATTTGGCCGACTCATCCGGGACAGTAACAGAGTAAACAAATCTAGCACTAGTCAGGCTCAGACCACTTCACGAGAACACCCGAAATACCAGCCTTGAACCAATGCACACGCTATTTTACGCGAGGCTATAGCGCATCAAAGTTGCACATCCCGTGACGCTAGCCACGGGCCACAAGAATGCCCCAAGTTCAGCAGTGCCACGATAGACAAACGTTGGGGGATGGCAAGGTCGACAGGATCGTACTTTATATGCCTCAACACCACTCACCAGGCAGCAGATTGTCGAACAAAGACCAGATGTGATCACTAGGGTTGCTCGGGCAGACACCATCGATTGTTACACCAGGCGAGAGAAGCAACACCAGAGACGAACACCAAGCCCAGTGTTATTTGTTCAACGTCGCGGTCTACCAGTGAACCAGTACGTTTAGGGGTAGTTGCCGTGGAGGTGATGACCCCAAGTGGGGTGGTCAAGGCGTTGGCTTTCGTTGACAGTGGATGGGACACTACCCTGGTGAAGGAGTGGTTTGCCGACAAACACCGGCTCGCTAATAGTACGACGTCGTTGGCAGTGAGCACGGTGGGCGGAACACGAGTAATGACTGCCGGCAGGTTGAGGCTGCAACTCATCTCCTTAGACGCTAACGAGCAAATTAAATGGGCAGAAGCATTCACATTAGCTGATCTTCCCATGCGAGCACCACGGTCGGTCAATGCAATTTTGACTATGTGGCCCCACCTGCAGGACGTAACCGTTGTAGACTGGGAAGACGACGAAGTGGATCTCCTCATCGGCCGCGACGTACCAGAGGCACATCGGGTACTTGACCAGAGTTGGCAACCGCCAGGCACCTGATGTCATACGCACGGCTCTGGGATAGACACTAAATGGCCCAGTAAGGGAACGCAGTTCCGTGAATTACGTATCGGCCGAAATGAACCGTTTAGAGTATCAATTGCAGCGGCCGTATTGAGAGGAGTTTCATGACATCGGAGACGAAAGACCATCGCTGTCGCAAGAGGACCTCTTCGCTCTGTAAACAGTGCGGCAAGGAACAAGGAGCCTTAAAAACAGTTCGAGGTTCTCTTCTCATGGTGCACACCAGGTGACCCTTGGGTTGATAATAGAAACTATGCTCTACAAAGACTACTTCGACTGGAAGAACACTTCGTCCGGGACCAGGATCTGTGGAAACGACATGCAGAATCATATGAAGCGAAACGAAGCTCTCGACTACGTTGAAAAGGTACCTGCTAACACCGGCTACCGGAAGAGGATCTAGTATCTACCTTACCACCTGGTTATCAACCCCAAGAAACCCAGAAAACTGCTGGTGGTATTTGACTGTGCAGCCAAGTTCCAGGGAAATTCGGAAAATGATCGCCTACTACAAGGGCCTGACTGGACCACACCATTGATCGAAGTTTTGTGCCGTTTCAGAGTGGGTAGAGTGGCCTTGTCCGCCGATATCGGGGAAATGTTTCACCGGGTGAAAATGCTGGCAGAAGAACGAGATGCATTGCGTTTCCTGTGGTGGGAAGAGAACAACCGGGACAACGCAGTGATAAATTATAAGATGACCGTCCACCCCTTCGGAGCCAAATCATCACCGTTTTGTGCGAACAACGCCCTCCGAGAAGCAGCCAACAAACACGGAGATCTAGTCCATCGGACGGTGGTAGATAGCATCAGCAGACAATTCTACGTCGACGACTAGCTTGGGTCATTCGATGTTATAGACTCGGCCCTAGCTCCGTTCAAGGTCTAACAAGATTGCCAGCAGAGTGCGGCTTCCATCTAACGAAATGGATGTCGAACGCTTCAGGAGTGCTTGGAGTCACTCTTTACCACGAGAGGGCCAAAAAGGGCTAGCAATTTGGACGGCTCTCCACTTCCGATCGAACGCACTTTAGGAATACAATGGGACGCGGAAACGAACGACTTCGTTTTTCCAGCTAAACGTTCCCGGGCTGCCAATAACCCGTCGTGGCATACCATCCACTGTCTCTAGTTTGTTCGATCCGCTCGGTTTTGTCTCACTCTGGCTGCCACCCGGAAAGATCTTGCTGCAGCGGCTGTAACAGCCGGTCGTGAAAAATCCCCCTTTTTCCCTCGCGATTCAGTGTTTTTCCCAACATCACTCATTTCCATACACTATTGACTTGTCTTTACGAACTGGTTGTTTTTCTGGACCAATTGTTGTTTGTTCGCGCCCAGAGCGCTACTTTGGCACATCCTTGTTCAGGACCTGCGTGACGCATGTGCTGTCTGCTTACACGCTGCTATTCGGTTTCTCGTTGTTGAGTCCTTGTGATCGTATTATTGAGGTTTGTATATTGTTTATGTCATTGTTTATTGTAATAATCTAGTATCGTAGAATATCACGGATAATCGTCTTTTGAATTCGGGATCCGTTGCGAATTTGGCTACGCATTGCTCAAACGTTCGTTACAGCGGCTGTGCCGTAAGAAGGTTGATTGGGATCAGTCACTGGACCGAGAGGACTGGCTGGACTGGGAAGAATTTTTGAACACCTTGAAGAAATTAGGTGACATAGGAATTCCACGATGTTTGACTCCTGGCCATACGACGCGGACTGAAGAACTACATGCCTTTTCCGATGCATCCGAAGTCGGTTATGGAACTGTGGTGTAGGGACGGTGGTGCATTGGGATGGCCAGTATGCTACGAGGCTCCTGTTCGTCAAAGCCCGCGTTGCTCCACTGAAGTCGGTCTCGATCCCGCTCCTTGAACTCAGTGCAGCCGCGTTCGCAGTCAGAGCCGTACGAGCGGTGAAGAGGTGTTCCGTCTTCTACATTTGGTAGGCTAGCTTTTGGACGGACTCAACGATAGTAATTTACTACATTAACAACGTCCGGAGCCGGTTTAGTACTTTCGTCGCTAACCGACTCACGATTATCCACGATGAATCAGCCATGAACCGGTGGAAGCATGTCAGGTCTGGCGATAATCCAGCAGATCTGTGCTCCCGGGGTGACACCGACTTCAGGCAACTAGACACGTGGACGAGAGGGCCAAAATTCCTGCAAACGCCTAAACAGGACTGGCCCATGTTCGCATTAAAACCCCTTGCGGGAGTAGAACTGGAGATCAAAGGCGTAGTGATGCCGGCCAACGTCTTTGAAGCGACATCCATTCTAGCGGGATTGGTCAGGTTCTCTTCCTGGATGAAGACACTTCGTGCGATAGATTGGTTAACCAGGTTCAAGAGGAATTTACTAGTCATGAAAGGGCTACGCCCTTCAGGCCGGATACGGGTCGGCCCGATGAGTCCCGATTAGTCCCGATGAGCTACAAGCTGCAGAATACGATATTTTCAGAACGAATCAACGCGAGGCCTTCGCCCGAGAACCCGAGAGGGTGGAAGAAGTGGGACCGATCAACAAAGGAATATCATCTCCGAGAGACAAATCGAAGCATTTAAACCCCAAACTCATTGATGGACTGCTGTGGGTGGATGGTAGGCTGGCCACCGCCCACCTGAGTCTTAGCACATAGAATCCTATACTGCTGCTTACGAGACAACCTGTAGTAGAGCTAATGACCCAACACGTCCGTGGAGGGACATGCCGGGGAAAGCCACGTGACGAGCGTCATCCGAAAGCGCCTTTGGTTGCTGAGAGGACCGGCGACTGTAAAACGCGTGATCCGACGTAGTGCACATTGTAGGAGAAGCAATGCCACGGCAGACAAACAACACATGCCCTTGCTACCAGAATGCAGGTTGACTCCAGGCTGGTGGCCGTTCAGAGACACCGGGTAAGAATATTTCGGGACCCTGTGGATCAATTGTGGGACTAGGCTGGAAAAACGATACGGGCGCATCATGACGTGCATGAAGTCACGTGCGGTGCACTTAGAAGTTGCACATTCAGTGACAACCGACTCTTTCCTACGGGCCTTGCAGCGCTTCACCAACCGGAGAGGCGCACCGGCAGATATGTACTCAGATAATGAATCGAACTTTGTGGGCGCTCATCGAGAACTGCAGAGTTGGCACGAGAACATGAACAGGGACGAACTGCAGAATCGAACCGTGGCCTACGGCATACGATGGCATTTCAACCCCCCGCGGGCCGGCCACCGCGGCAGCGTATGGAAACGCATGATCCGGTTCGTCAGACGGATATTGCTGTCAATCACGGAGCAACAGCCACCCGACGACGAGAAGCTGACCACCATCGTGGCTGAGGTCGAGAGAATTCTGTACGGCCGCCCGCTGGTCCCAGTAATTAACGGCGATCCCACCGATCTGGCGCTCACCCCGAACGACTTTGTGATGTTGGGATCGAACGAGGGTTTCCTAAGACCGGTAAACCTTCGTGAGAGCTACCTCCACGGATGAAAGCAGGCAAACTATCTTGCCAAGGTTTTCTGGAGGCGCTGGCTGCGGAAGTACCTACCGGCTCTGCAGACTCGACAGAAGTGGCTGGTCAAAACAAGACCATTCGAGGTTGGGGATGTGGTGATGATCGCAGATGAACGCTCACAGTTCCGCACCTGGCATTTGGGCGTGGCTATGGAAACCACCGGAAACTCTGACGCAATGATAAGAACGGTGAAGTTGAAGACAGCCAGCGGAGCTCTAATTAGCGATTTACGCAGTATCAACCTCCTCTGCAGAGAAGGCGGAGAAGCTGATAACACAGAGGCCCAGTAGTCTATTCCGCATTCGTCTTCGAGGTGGGTAAAGAAAACCCCCCGTATGGGAGCATTCACGACACTCTAACTTATCGATCCATCATACAACCTGACACATACACATTTACATTATACGCGTTTATACCGCATGATCTCCGTCAAACACGCTACAGTGCTCACAGTCTTCGTTGACGTTACAGAAGGTTTTTCCGATATGTGGTGGTATATGCGATCCCATTGCAGATCCAGACACACGCACTTACCCGATGTACACTATACCTCATAACCCCCATCAAACATGTGGCAGTGTTCGCCCTTTTTTCGTTGACATTACTGAAGGTCTTTCGCATATGTGGGAGTAGCGGCGATCAAGTCGTACACAAACACTCACGCAAGCACATACAGCCAGGGAAGGACGGCCTTTCCAAGGACAGCATCTGTTTCCCCTTCACTCCTGCCATCGGTCAGTTGTTCTCGTGGGAGATGTAGAATAGCCTCGCGTCTATGTGGCCAACGGATTAGGCGCGACCATGAGCAGAACGTTGACGACAAGCATCAGGTATGCGCACTGACAGCAGGGTCTAGGTAGTTAGGAAGAATCAGTACCTTTATACCAAACCTTTCGGGCCCTTGTGGATCAATTGTGGGACTAGGCTGGAAAAACGATACGGGCGCATCATGACGTGCATGAAGTCACGTGCGGTGCACTTAGAAGTTGCACATTCAGTGACAACCGACTCTTTCCTACGGGCCTTGCAGCGCTTCACCAACCGGAGAGGCGTACCGGCAGATATGTACTCAGATAATGAATCGAACTTTGTGGGCGCTCATCGAGAACTGCAGAGTTGGCACGAGAACATGAACAGGGACGAACTGCAGAATCGAACCGTGGCCTACGGCATACGATGGCATTTCAACCCCCCGCGGGCCGGCCACCGCGGCAGCGTATGGAAACGCATGATCCGGTTCGTCAGACGGATATTGCTGTCAATCACGGAGCAACAGCCACCCGACGACGAGAAGCTGACCACCATCGTGGCTGAGGTCGAGATAATTCTGTACGGCCGCCCGCTGGTCCCAGTAATTAACGGCGATCCCACCGATCCGGCGCTCACCCCGAACGACTTTGTGATGTTGGGATCGAACGAGGGTTTCCTAAGACCGGTAAACCTTCGTGAGAGCTACCTCCACGGATGAAAGCAGGCAAACTATCTTGCCAAGGTTTTCTGGAGGCGCTGGCTGCGGAAGTACCTACCGGCTCTGCAGACTCGACAGAAGTGGCTGGTCAAAACAAGACCATTCGAGGTTGGGGATGTGGTGATGATCGCAGATGAACGCTCACAGTTCCGCACCTGGCATTTGGGCGTGGCTATGGAAACCACCGGAAACTCTGACGCAATGATAAGAACGGTGAAGTTGAAGACAGCCAGCGGAGCTCTAATTAGCGATTTACGCAGTATCAACCTCCTCTGCAGTGAAGGCGGAGAAGCTGATAACACAGAGGCCCAGTAGTCTATTCCGCATTCGTCTTCGAGGTGGGTAAAGAAAACCCCCCGTATGGGAGCATTCACGACACTCTAACTTATCGATCCATCATACAACCTGACACATACACATCTACATTATACGCGTTTATACCGCATGATCTCCGTCAAACACGCTACAGTGCTCACAGTCTTCGTTGACGTTACAGAAGGTTTTTCCGATATGTGGTGGTATATGCGATCCCATTGCAGATCCAGACACACGCACTTACCCGATGTACACTATACCTCATAACCCCCATCAAACATGTGGCAGTGTTCGCCCTTTTTTCGTTGACATTACTGAAGGTCTTTCGCATATGTGGGAGTAGCGGCGATCAAGTCGTACACAAACACTCACGCAAGCACATACAGCCAGGGAAGGACGGCCTTTCCAAGGACAGCATCTGTTTCCCCTTCACTCCTGCCATCGGTCAGTTGTTCTCGTGGGAGATGTAGAATAGCCTCGCGTCTATGTGGCCAACGGATTAGGCGCGACCATGAGCAGAACGTTGACGACAAGCATCAGGTATGCGCACTGACAGCAGGGTCTAGGTAGTTAGGAAGAATCAGTACCTTTATACCAAACCTTTCGGGCCCTTGTGGATCAATTGTGGGACTAGGCTGGAAAAACGATACGGGCGCATCATGACGTGCATGAAGTCACGTGCGGTGCACTTAGAAGTTGCACATTCAGTGACAACCGACTCTTTCCTACGGGCCTTGCAGCGCTTCACCAACCGGAGAGGCGTACCGGCAGATATGTACTCAGATAATGAATCGAACTTTGTGGGCGCTCATCGAGAACTGCAGAGTTGGCACGAGAACATGAACAGGGACGAACTGCAGAATCGAACCGTGGCCTACGGCATACGATGGCATTTCAACCCCCCGCGGGCCGGCCACCGCGGCAGCGTATGGAAACGCATGATCCGGTTCGTCAGACGGATATTGCTGTCAATCACGGAGCAACAGCCACCCGACGACGAGAAGCTGACCACCATCGTGGCTGAGGTCGAGAGAATTCTGTACGGCCGCCCGCTGGTCCCAGTAATTAACGGCGATCCCACCGATCTGGCGCTCACCCCGAACGACTTTGTGATGTTGGGATCGAACGAGGGTTTCCTAAGACCGGTAAACCTTCGTGAGAGCTACCTCCGCGGATGAAAGCAGGCAAACTATCTTGCCAAGGTTTTCTGGAGGCGCTGGCTGCGGAAGTACCTACCGGCTCTGCAGACTCGACAGAAGTGGCTGGTCAAAACAAGACCATTCGAGGTTGGGGATGTGGTGATGATCGCAGATGAACGCTCACAGTTCCGCACCTGGCATTTGGGCGTGGCTATGGAAACCACCGGAAACTCTGACGCAATGATAAGAACGGTGAAGTTGAAGACAGCCAGCGGAGCTCTAATTAGCGATTTACGCAGTATCAACCTCCTCTGCAGTGAAGGCGGAGAAGCTGATAACACAGAGGCCCAGTAGTCTATTCCGCATTCGTCTTCGAGGTGGGTAAAGAAAACCCCCCGTATGGGAGCATTCACGACACTCTAACTTATCGATCCATCATACAACCTGACACATACACATCTACATTATACGCGTTTATACCGCATGATCTCCGTCAAACACGCTACAGTGCTCACAGTCTTCGTTGACGTTACAGAAGGTTTTTCCGATATGTGGTGGTATATGCGATCCCATTGCAGATCCAGACATACGCACTTATCCGATGTACACTATACCTCATAACCCCCATCAAACATGTGGCAGTGTTCGCCCTTTTTTCGTTGACATTACTGAAGGTCTTTCGCATATGTGGGAGTAGCGGCGATCAAGTCGTACACAAACACTCACGCAAGCACATACAGCCAGGGAAGGACGGCCTTTCCAAGGACAGCATCTGTTTCCCCTTCACTCCTGCCATCGGTCAGTTGTTCTCGTGGGAGATGTAGAATAGCCTCGCGTCTATGTGGCCAACGGATTAGGCGCGACCATGAGCAGAACGTTGACGACAAGCATCAGGTATGCGCACTGACAGCAGGGTCTAGGTAGTTAGGAAGAATCAGTACCTTTATACCAAACCTTTCGGGCCCTTGTGGATCAATTGTGGGACTAGGCTGGAAAAACGATACGGGCGCATCATGACGTGCATGAAGTCACGTGCGGTGCACTTAGAAGTTGCACATTCAGTGACAACCGACTCTTTCCTACGGGCCTTGCAGCGCTTCACCAACCGGAGAGGCGTACCGGCAGATATGTACTCAGATAATGAATCGAACTTTGTGGGCGCTCATCGAGAACTGCAGAGTTGGCACGAGAACATGAACAGGGACGAACTGCAGAATCGAACCGTGGCCTACGGCATACGATGGCATTTCAACCCCCCGCGGGCCGGCCACCGCGGCAGCGTATGGAAACGCATGATCCGGTTCGTCAGACGGATATTGCTGTCAATCACGGAGCAACAGCCACCCGACGACGAGAAGCTGACCACCATCGTGGCTGAGGTCGAGATAATTCTGTACGGCCGCCCGCTGGTCCCAGTAATTAACGGCGATCCCACCGATCCGGCGCTCACCCCGAACGACTTTGTGATGTTGGGATCGAACGAGGGTTTCCTAAGACCGGTAAACCTTCGTGAGAGCTACCTCCACGGATGAAAGCAGGCAAACTATCTTGCCAAGGTTTTCTGGAGGCGCTGGCTGCGGAAGTACCTACCGGCTCTGCAGACTCGACAGAAGTGGCTGGTCAAAACAAGACCATTCGAGGTTGGGGATGTGGTGATGATCGCAGATGAACGCTCACAGTTCCGCACCTGGCATTTGGGCGTGGCTATGGAAACCACCGGAAACTCTGACGCAATGATAAGAACGGTGAAGTTGAAGACAGCCAGCGGAGCTCTAATTAGCGATTTACGCAGTATCAACCTCCTCTGCAGTGAAGGCGGAGAAGCTGATAACACAGAGGCCCAGTAGTCTATTCCGCATTCGTCTTCGAGGTGGGTAAAGAAAACCCCCCGTATGGGAGCATTCACGACACTCTAACTTATCGATCCATCATACAACCTGACACATACACATCTACATTATACGCGTTTATACCGCATGATCTCCGTCAAACACGCTACAGTGCTCACAGTCTTCGTTGACGTTACAGAAGGTTTTTCCGATATGTGGTGGTATATGCGATCCCATTGCAGATCCAGACACACGCACTTACTCGATGTACACTATACCTCATAACCCCCATCAAACATGTGGCAGTGTTCGCCCTTTTTTCGTTGACATTACTGAAGGTCTTTCGCATATGTGGGAGTAGCGGCGATCAAGTCGTACACAAACACTCACGCAAGCACATACAGCCAGGGAAGGACGGCCTTTCCAAGGACAGCATCTGTTTCCCCTTCACTCCTGCCATCGGTCAGTTGTTCTCGTGGGAGATGTAGAATAGCCTCGCGTCTATGTGGCCAACGGATTAGGCGCGACCATGAGCAGAACGTTGACGACAAGCATCAGGTATGCGCACTGACAGCAGGGTCTAGGTAGTTAGGAAGAATCAGTACCTTTATACCAAACCTTTCGGGCCCTTGTGGATCAATTGTGGGACTAGGCTGGAAAAACGATACGGGCGCATCATGACGTGCATGAAGTCACGTGCGGTGCACTTAGAAGTTGCACATTCAGTGACAACCGACTCTTTCCTACGGGCCTTGCAGCGTTTCACCAACCGGAGAGGCGTACCGGCAGATATGTACTCAGATAATGAATCGAACTTTGTGGGCGCTCATCGAGAACTGCAGAGTTGGCACGAGAACATGAACAGGGACGAACTGCAGAATCGAACCGTGGCCTACGGCATACGATGGCATTTCAACCCCCCGCGGGCCGGCCACCGCGGCAGCGTATGGAAACGCATGATCCGGTTCGTCAGACGGATATTGCTGTCAATCACGGAGCAACAGCCACCCGACGACGAGAAGCTGACCACCATCGTGGCTGAGGTCGAGAGAATTCTGTACGGCCGCCCGCTGGTCCCAGTAATTAACGGCGATCCCACCGATCCGGCGCTCACCCCGAACGACTTTGTGATGTTGGGATCGAACGAGGGTTTCCTAAGACCGGTAAACCTTCGTGAGAGCTACCTCCACGGATGAAAGCAGGCAAACTATCTTGCCAAGGTTTTCTGGAGGCGCTGGCTGCGGAAGTACCTACCGGCTCTGCAGACTCGACAGAAGTGGCTGGTCAAAACAAGACCATTCGAGGTTGGGGATGTGGTGATGATCGCAGATGAACGCTCACAGTTCCGCACCTGGCATTTGGGCGTGGCTATGGAAACCACCGGAAACTCTGACGCAATGATAAGAACGGTGAAGTTGAAGACAGCCAGCGGAGCTCTAATTAGCGATTTACGCAGTATCAACCTCCTCTGCAGTGAAGGCGGAGAAGCTGATAACACAGAGGCCCAGTAGTCTATTCCGCATTCGTCTTCGAGGTGGGTAAAGAAAACCCCCCGTATGGGAGCATTCACGACACTCTAACTTATCGATCCATCATACAACCTGACACATACACATCTACATTATACGCGTTTATACCGCATGATCTCCGTCAAACACGCTACAGTGCTCACAGTCTTCGTTGACGTTACAGAAGGTTTTTCCGATATGTGGTGGTATATGCGATCCCATTGCAGATCCAGACACACGCACTTACCCGATGTACACTATACCTCATAACCCCCATCAAACATGTGGCAGTGTTTGCCCTTTTTTCGTTGACATTACTGAAGGTCTTTCGCATATGTGGGAGTAGCGGCGATCAAGTCGTACACAAACACTCACGCAAGCACATACAGCCAGGGAAGGACGGCCTTTCCAAGGACAGCATCTGTTTCCCCTTCACTCCTGCCATCGGTCAGTTGTTCTCGTGGGAGATGTAGAATAGCCTCGCGTCTATGTGGCCAACGGATTAGGCGCGACCATGAGCAGAACGTTGACGACAAGCATCAGGTATGCGCACTGACAGCAGGGTCTAGGTAGTTAGGAAGAATCAGTACCTTTATACCAAACCTTTCGGGCCCTTGTGGATCAATTGTGGGACTAGGCTGGAAAAACGATACGGGCGCATCATGACGTGCATGAAGTCACGTGCGGTGCACTTAGAAGTTGCACATTCAGTGACAACCGACTCTTTCCTACGGGCCTTGCAGCGTTTCACCAACCGGAGAGGCGTACCGGCAGATATGTACTCAGATAATGAATCGAACTTTGTGGGCGCTCATCGAGAACTGCAGAGTTGGCACGAGAACATGAACAGGGACGAACTGCAGAATCGAACCGTGGCCTACGGCATACGATGGCATTTCAACCCCCCGCGGGCCGGCCACCGCGGCAGCGTATGGAAACGCATGATCCGGTTCGTCAGACGGATATTGCTGTCAATCACGGAGCAACAGCCACCCGACGACGAGAAGCTGACCACCATCGTGGCTGAGGTCGAGAGAATTCTGTACGGCCGCCCGCTGGTCCCAGTAATTAACGGCGATCCCACCGATCTGGCGCTCACCCCGAACGACTTTGTGATGTTGGGATCGAACGAGGGTTTCCTAAGACCGGTAAACCTTCGTGAGAGCTACCTCCACGGATGAAAGCAGGCAAACTATCTTGCCAAGGTTTTCTGGAGGCGCTGGCTGCGGAAGTACCTACCGGCTCTGCAGACTCGACAGAAGTGGCTGGTCAAAACAAGACCATTCGAGGTTGGGGATGTGGTGATGATCGCAGATGAACGCTCACAGTTCCGCACCTGGCATTTGGGCGTGGCTATGGAAACCACCGGAAACTCTGACGCAATGATAAGAACGGTGAAGTTGAAGACAGCCAGCGGAGCTCTAATTAGCGATTTACGCAGTATCAACCTCCTCTGCAGTGAAGGCGGAGAAGCTGATAACACAGAGGCCCAGTAGTCTATTCCGCATTCGTCTTCGAGGTGGGTAAAGAAAACCCCCCGTATGGGAGCATTCACGACACTCTAACTTATCGATCCATCATACAACCTGACACATACACATCTACATTATACGCGTTTATACCGCATGATCTCCGTCAAACACGCTACAGTGCTCACAGTCTTCGTTGACGTTACAGAAGGTTTTTCCGATATGTGGTGGTATATGCGATCCCATTGCAGATCCAGACACACGCACTTACCCGATGTACACTATACCTCATAACCCCCATCAAACATGTGGCAGTGTTCGCCCTTTTTTCGTTGACATTACTGAAGGTCTTTCGCATATGTGGGAGTAGCGGCGATCAAGTCGTACACAAACACTCACGCAAGCACATACAGCCAGGGAAGGACGGCCTTTCCAAGGACAGCATCTGTTTCCCCTTCACTCCTGCCATCGGTCAGTTGTTCTCGTGGGAGATGTAGAATAGCCTCGCGTCTATGTGGCCAACGGATTAGGCGCGACCATGAGCAGAACGTTGACGACAAGCATCAGGTATGCGCACTGACAGCAGGGTCTAGGTAGTTAGGAAGAATCAGTACCTTTATACCAAACCTTTCGGGCCCTTGTGGATCAATTGTGGGACTAGGCTGGAAAAACGATACGGGCGCATCATGACGTGCATGAAGTCACGTGCGGTGCACTTAGAAGTTGCACATTCAGTGACAACCGACTCTTTCCTACGGGCCTTGCAGCGCTTCACCAACCGGAGAGGCGTACCGGCAGATATGTACTCAGATAATGAATCGAACTTTGTGGGCGCTCATCGAGAACTGCAGAGTTGGCACGAGAACATGAACAGGGACGAACTGCAGAATCGAACCGTGGCCTACGGCATACGATGGCATTTCAACCCCCCGCGGGCCGGCCACCGCGGCAGCGTATGGAAACGCATGATCCGGTTCGTCAGACGGATATTGCTGTCAATCACGGAGCAACAGCCACCCGACGACGAGAAGCTGACCACCATCGTGGCTGAGGTCGAGAGAATTCTGTACGGCCGCCCGCTGGTCCCAGTAATTAACGGCGATCCCACCGATCTGGCGCTCACCCCGAACGACTTTGTGATGTTGGGATCGAACGAGGGTTTCCTAAGACCGGTAAACCTTCGTGAGAGCTACCTCCACGGATGAAAGCAGGCAAACTATCTTGCCAAGGTTTTCTGGAGGCGCTGGCTGCGGAAGTACCTACCGGCTCTGCAGACTCGACAGAAGTGGCTGGTCAAAACAAGACCATTCGAGGTTGGGGATGTGGTGATGATCGCAGATGAACGCTCACAGTTCCGCACCTGGCATTTGGGCGTGGCTATGGAAACCACCGGAAACTCTGACGCAATGATAAGAACGGTGAAGTTGAAGACAGCCAGCGGAGCTCTAATTAGCGATTTACGCAGTATCAACCTCCTCTGCAGTGAAGGCGGAGAAGCTGATAACACAGAGGCCCAGTAGTCTATTCCGCATTCGTCTTCGAGGTGGGTAAAGAAAACCCCCCGTATGGGAGCATTCACGACACTCTAACTTATCGATCCATCATACAACCTGACACATACACATCTACATTATACGCGTTTATACCGCATGATCTCCGTCAAACACGCTACAGTGCTCACAGTCTTCGTTGACGTTACAGAAGGTTTTTCCGATATGTGGTGGTATATGCGATCCCATTGCAGATCCAGACACACGCACTTACTCGATGTACACTATACCTCATAACCCCCATCAAACATGTGGCAGTGTTCGCCCTTTTTTCGTTGACATTACTGAAGGTCTTTCGCATATGTGGGAGTAGCGGCGATCAAGTCGTACACAAACACTCACGCAAGCACATACAGCCAGGGAAGGACGGCCTTTCCAAGGACAGCATCTGTTTCCCCTTCACTCCTGCCATCGGTCAGTTGTTCTCGTGGGAGATGTAGAATAGCCTCGCGTCTATGTGGCCAACGGATTAGGCGCGACCATGAGCAGAACGTTGACGACAAGCATCAGGTATGCGCACTGACAGCAGGGTCTAGGTAGTTAGGAAGAATCAGTACCTTTATACCAAACCTTTCGGGCCCTTGTGGATCAATTGTGGGACTAGGCTGGAAAAACGATACGGGCGCATCATGACGTGCATGAAGTCACGTGCGGTGCACTTAGAAGTTGCACATTCAGTGACAACCGACTCTTTCCTACGGGCCTTGCAGCGCTTCACCAACCGGAGAGGCGTACCGGCAGATATGTACTCAGATAATGAATCGAACTTTGTGGGCGCTCATCGAGAACTGCAGAGTTGGCACGAGAACATGAACAGGGACGAACTGCAGAATCGAACCGTGGCCTACGGCATACGATGGCATTTCAACCCCCCGCGGGCCGGCCACCGCGGCAGCGTATGGAAACGCATGATCCGGTTCGTCAGACGGATATTGCTGTCAATCACGGAGCAACAGCCACCCGACGACGAGAAGCTGACCACCATCGTGGCTGAGGTCGAGAGAATTCTGTACGGCCGCCCGCTGGTCCCAGTAATTAACGGCGATCCCACCGATCTGGCGCTCACCCCGAACGACTTTGTGATGTTGGGATCGAACGAGGGTTTCCTAAGACCGGTAAACCTTCGTGAGAGCTACCTCCACGGATGAAAGCAGGCAAACTATCTTGCCAAGGTTTTCTGGAGGCGCTGGCTGCGGAAGTACCTACCGGCTCTGCAGACTCGACAGAAGTGGCTGGTCAAAACAAGACCATTCGAGGTTGGGGATGTGGTGATGATCGCAGATGAACGCTCACAGTTCCGCACCTGGCATTTGGGCGTGGCTATGGAAACCACCGGAAACTCTGACGCAATGATAAGAACGGTGAAGTTGAAGACAGCCAGCGGAGCTCTAATTAGCGATTTACGCAGTATCAACCTCCTCTGCAGAGAAGGCGGAGAAGCTGATAACACAGAGGCCCAGTAGTCTATTCCGCATTCGTCTTCGAGGTGGGTAAAGAAAACCCCCCGTATGGGAGCATTCACGACACTCTAACTTATCGATCCATCATACAACCTGACACATACACATCTACATTATACGCGTTTATACCGCATGATCTCCGTCAAACACGCTACAGTGCTCACAGTCTTCGTTGACGTTACAGAAGGTTTTTCCGATATGTGGTGGTATATGCGATCCCATTGCAGATCCAGACACACGCACTTACCCGATGTACACTATACCTCATAACCCCCATCAAACATGTGGCAGTGTTCGCCCTTTTTTCGTTGACATTACTGAAGGTCTTTCGCATATGTGGGAGTAGCGGCGATCAAGTCGTACACAAACACTCACGCAAGCACATACAGCCAGGGAAGGACGGCCTTTCCAAGGACAGCATCTGTTTCCCCTTCACTCCTGCCATCGGTCAGTTGTTCTCGTGGGAGATGTAGAATAGCCTCGCGTCTATGTGGCCAACGGATTAGGCGCGACCATGAGCAGAACGTTGACGACAAGCATCAGGTATGCGCACCGACAGCAGGGTCTAGGTAGTTAGGAAGAATCAGTACCTTTATACCAAACCTTTCGGGCCCTTGTGGATCAATTGTGGGACTAGGCTGGAAAAACGATACGGGCGCATCATGACGTGCATGAAGTCACGTGCGGTGCACTTAGAAGTTGCACATTCAGTGACAACCGACTCTTTCCTACGGGCCTTGCAGCGCTTCACCAACCGGAGAGGCGTACCGGCAGATATGTACTCAGATAATGAATCGAACTTTGTGGGCGCTCATCGAGAACTGCAGAGTTGGCACGAGAACATGAACAGGGACGAACTGCAGAATCGAACCGTGGCCTACGGCATACGATGGCATTTCAACCCCCCGCGGGCCGGCCACCGCGGCAGCGTATGGAAACGCATGATCCGGTTCGTCAGACGGATATTGCTGTCAATCACGGAGCAACAGCCACCCGACGACGAGAAGCTGACCACCATCGTGGCTGAGGTCGAGAGAATTCTGTACGGCCGCCCGCTGGTCCCAGTAATTAACGGCGATCCCACCGATCTGGCGCTCACCCCGAACGACTTTGTGATGTTGGGATCGAACGAGGGTTTCCTAAGACCGGTAAACCTTCGTGAGAGCTACCTCCACGGATGAAAGCAGGCAAACTATCTTGCCAAGGTTTTCTGGAGACGCTGGCTGCGGAAGTACCTACCGGCTCTGCAGACTCGACAGAAGTGGCTGGTCAAAACAAGACCATTCGAGGTTGGGGATGTGGTGATGATCGCAGATGAACGCTCACAGTTCCGCACCTGGCATTTGGGCGTGGCTATGGAAACCACCGGAAACTCTGACGCAATGATAAGAACGGTGAAGTTGAAGACAGCCAGCGGAGCTCTAATTAGCGATTTACGCAGTATCAACCTCCTCTGCAGTGAAGGCGGAGAAGCTGATAACACAGAGGCCCAGTAGTCTATTCCGCATTCGTCTTCGAGGTGGGTAAAGAAAACCCCCCGTATGGGAGCATTCACGACACTCTAACTTATCGATCCATCATACAACCTGACACATACACATCTACATTATACGCGTTTATACCGCATGATCTCCGTCAAACACGCTACAGTGCTCACAGTCTTCGTTGACGTTACAGAAGGTTTTTCCGATATGTGGTGGTATATGCGATCCCATTGCAGATCCAGACACACGCACTTACCCGATGTACACTATACCTCATAACCCCCATCAAACATGTGGCAGTGTTCGCCCTTTTTTCGTTGACATTACTGAAGGTCTTTCGCATATGTGGGAGTAGCGGCGATCAAGTCGTACACAAACACTCACGCAAGCACATACAGCCAGGGAAGGACGGCCTTTCCAAGGACAGCATCTGTTTCCCCTTCACTCCTGCCATCGGTCAGTTGTTCTCGTGGGAGATGTAGAATAGCCTCGCGTCTATGTGGCCAACGGATTAGGCGCGACCATGAGCAGAACGTTGACGACAAGCATCAGGTATGCGCACTGACAGCAGGGTCTAGGTAGTTAGAAAGAATCAGTACCTTTATACCAAACCTTTGTCTCTGCTGAGAATTCGGGAGGATTTTGTTGGGCAGTGTAACGACCGGTCGTGGACAATCCCCCTAAAACCATTGCAGTTACATGTTTTTCCTTACATCACTCACTTGCCTACACTGTTAACGTGTCTTTACGCACTGTTTTTGTGGACCAATTTTTGTCTTTTCGCGCCCACAGCTCTGCTTTTTCATATCCTTGTTCCGGACCTACTTGACGCACGTGCTCCTCACTCGCAAGCCGCAATTCGGTTCTCGTTTTCTGAGTCCTTGTAGTCTCGTAATTGAGATTTGTATCTGCTTGGTGTTATTGTCCATTCAATAATCTAGTATCGTAAAATCTCGCGGATAATCGCCTTTTGATTTCGGGACCCGTTGTGAATTTGAATACGCATTGCTCAAACGTGTGATACACAAAAGAAAACAGTGATAGGTGAGGCTGGATCAAGTTTCACGATTGAATGAATAATCCTATGTGACGCAACATAATACACAAAGCGAATATCGGTGGAAGTTAATCGGGGTTTGGCAGACGTGGAAGAATATGTAAAGGAGTGCGAAGTAACGGTGCATGCACAGTCATCGCTGGGCATGACGTTCTCTGAATTATTTGATAAAACATCAATTCAGCAAAGAAGGCGTGAGCGACAAACCTTGGCGTGATGATCCAACCTGCAGCAAATGCTGCACTGGGATGCAAAAGCTAGATGGTTCTTGGGGCTTGCGCGATCTTGAGTGCTGCCACAGCAATAACACCCTGTTGGTTTCGAAAACCTGCGCAAGGTTGTTGATTGGCGTAACGACGCCACTTCTCGTTTAAGTCCCGCGGTATGAAATATCCGGTTGGTTTGAAGTACTGTGTCGCATGAACGGGCACAAGTTAAAGTGCGGGATTCTTCCACCGGCAAGACCTCACGAAAGCAAGACCCCGAAGTACCGGCAATCAGTAGCTGGACTTGTAATATTTCCTCAAATTTCTTACTGTGAACTGTATTGTAGGCACAGGGATGCACGGCACACGCAATCCGTGTAATAAAATTGTCGACGGACTCTCTGGATTCTTGGCGTTTCTGTTAAAATCTGCAGTGGATCACGTGTGGGTTCATGTTGAAATCAAAATATTTACTCAGGGCACCAAAGGCATCTTCAAGAGTTTTGTTTTTAAGGTCCAGTGCACCAAACAGGCGCCGGCCCTTGGTGTCAGCGTGCAAACGTAGTAGTTTAATGTTGACATAGACAGTGATTTCCGCTTTGGGGTTTAATTCCGCAGGGACTGAAATGGAATCCAGAAAAGTGATTTTCTATGAGTTCCAGAATTCATGAGGTGGTTTTTCACCAGCATCGTTCCAGAACGGAGTAAGTGGATGCTTAAGATCCCGTGTCTTACGGGTTCAAGGCCGCGACGCCGATATGTTGTGTCCAGAACTGAATAGATTGGTGGGAGAGAGAAGCATATTATTATAGGGCTTGAAGCAATCAACCTTCCACCAGCTACCGAGCGTGAGATTTTTGACTCAATCAATAAGCCGTCAGATTGGAGCCAGTGTCTTATCGATCCAAAGGAGTGTGAGGCCACGCAACAATTGCCTTCTCAAAGTCTACCCTCTGTGGTGTAGGCCACCACTGCTTCCGCCGTCAGCAGTCTATCTCTGGCGGACTGATCAGTTAACTCTGCTAGTTTTGGTCCCGCTTGATATATGCTCTAGTTCACAAGCAGTGGCTTCCGCCTCCCCACCATGTGCACCCTTTTTAGAGCAGCAGGGTACGGAAAATCTGGGACTTGCAGTACGTCATGGACCCCCCTTTTATCCTCGTGCCTCCTAGCCTTTGATCCCTTTGTGAAGGATTCCTACCGATTTCGGAACAGGGGCCTGCGGCTTAAGACCCTTCCTATCGATACAGGTCGTCTTTGCAGACACTTCACCTCACCTTGCAGCACTGAGGGCGCAGAATCGTCCGTCCTGGCTGGCCTGTCGTTCGCAATATTACACTCACCCTTCTTTAAGCCCCCTCGCTCTTTATTGGAGGCAGCACTCCCTCGGCTTCTACTATCGCTTTCGTAGAGGGGGTCAATGAGAAAAAGCCGTGGAATGCCAACCGTATGTACTCACAGGGCCGGAATGTGGAGACCGAAAGCTGGCTTGTGCCGATTAAGTGTGTCGCAAGCAGCGTTTGCGGTTGCCGCTTGCGCGAAATGTGCAGTCAGAAAAGGGCTAGACACGGTACTACGGGCTGATCACTATACTATCTAGGATACAACTCACTCCGTTGACCCTTTTTCATCTGCTTCCGGGGAGTTGGGGCGACTACAGCAGGGCTAGCTCCTAGAACCCATGAACCCCCTTCAAAAACAGTTCCCTCAGGCTTGTCTACTACCTCTGCAAGCCACTTTCTACTACATGATTCTCGTGTTTTGGGGATCTTGCTAGTGATACAACCTTATGAGCATTGGCCCTTCTCTTGGGCTTGCGGTTTGAAGGCCAGGCAGGCTGCCGTCTTGCGTGGAACACAGACCTACTCGGCCCATGGGTTCCGTTTATAAAGAAGATTGATGTCCCTTGACTTTCCCGAACACCTTGGGTGAGCCCACCTCTCGCACACCTCGCATCAAGTACCTTTTGCTACACTACTACCATACTACCAGACTGGGCACCGTACTACCAGAAGGATATAAACTGTCTGGAGAAAGTGCAAGGGCTAGCCACTAGAATGGTGGCTGGGCAAGGGGGTTTAGCTACACGGAGCGTCTCCGTGCCCTGGGCCTGTTCTCGACGGAAAGACGGCGTATTCGCGGGGATTTGATAGAAACCTTCAAGGTAATGAAAGGACTGTCAGGAATAAGTCGAGAAGACCTTTTTTCGCTGATCCCCGAGAGAGGCACAAGGGGGCATAGCCTTAGATTACAAAGGAAACATTCGAGGCTCCAAATTAGGGCGAAGTACTTTTCAAATAGAGTGGTACCCTATTGGAATAAGCTCCCGGAAGAGGTCATAAATACCACAACAGTGAAGGCCTTTAAGAAAGCAGTAGACTCATGTTGGGTGGCAGTATACCCCGAGTTGTGTTAAGCAGCTTTTGGGGTCAGATGCAATTTACTCACTGTTTCCACATTTCTCTGCCAGGACTGATACTGCACAAAATTTCCGCCTTTCAGAAAAAGAAAACCACGCACTATTGGGAGCTACGGGAAAGCGCCGACAACACAACCATCTGGACACACGATTGGCTCTAGCCACACCAAGTCCTGTGCAAACTGAACTGAACTGAACTTTTTCCTCACATAGATGCGGAACATGGGGTACAAACACGGGAGGCGGCATTTCAAGCGTTGTTTAAATAAATGCGTAGAACTATGACACTGGCAGGTACAGCTCTTGGATACTAATGCACGAGGCTCCAAGCGAGAAAAGACGGCTCCACAAAAACACCGACTACTACTCGGCAATACTGCGAGGGGAATGAAAATATCCTCAGAGTAAAACTCACCCTAAATGCAGTTCTGATACGCTCAGCATTGTGAGGTAACCTGAGTTAATCCACGAAACTTTTCATAAATTCGACTTAAAAACGAGGGACTGAGGATTCGAACCCCGAGGTACCCACCGAAGGGCAGAAACAGCACCGGTCCAAGAACCGATCCCCGAGAGACCCCACTTGCTGCCTAATATCAACCCGACTTTGACTGGGCAACCCTGACTGGAAACGTCCTCTCTCTCGCGCTCCAGTTAAGCTTCCTACCCTGGAGACCAAAAGTCCCGAGTTTTTTCAACAACCGGTTGTGAGGTACCTTGCCAAAAGCCTTACTGGAATCAACGAAGACTACACCCTCGTCGCAGCCGCCCTCCATAGACTTTGCTCACCTTTCTCTCCGAAATATACAATTATTATTATTATTCTTATCCGAATTTGTACTTAGTCTCTTGAACTCAAAATGCTTGCGTTCTACTTGCCCAGTGACAAAGCATTCTAAACGCAAGGTAGACTCTAATCACACGAAGCCCGGTGTAAAATGAACTGAACTGTGTCGATCTTAGGTCCCCTTCTTTTCTTGATCTACTTTAACGATCTTCCGACAGCCCTTCCTGCGAACATTGACATGTAAGCAGACGACTTAACCCTATGGAGTTCAAGCTTTGAAGACCTGCAAATTGCAGTTTATGAAACGAAACGCTGGTCCGAGAATTGGAACCTCCCAGTTAATGATGACAAATGTATGAGCGTGTTTTTCGGGAGAGAGGCTGGTCACACGTCTTCCATTAACGGGGCAACCACACTGCCAAGGGTTGACCGACACAAGGTGCTCGGTTTCTGGTTAGATTATAACTTGTCCTTCTCTCATCACCACCAACTCGCGAGCAAGTTCGCCTTCGGTGTCCTAAATGTGATTCGAAGGTCCTTCACGCTCATATCCAGGGATGATTTCCCCATAATTTTCGGCAGGTGAATCCGACCTCTGCTGTAGTGCGGTAGTCAGATAATGCACTCTGGTCTTGTCCGAGACCGTGAAATCCTAGAAAGAGTTCAGCGGGCCTCCACCAAAGCAGTAAGGGGTCTATCCCACCTACCTTATCCCGTCCGCCTCTCACTCCTCGACCTCTATCCCCTTGAGGCAAGACGCGTAAGGGGTGATCTGCTTTTAATGTTCCATCTTTTTGAATCAGGTCAAAGCGATTGCTTCTTCTCCGTCTGTCCAGCCTCTCCTCTCCGTGGTCACAGCAGAAAGGTTTTCAAACCGAGGCCATGCACTTCACTAAGAATCAATTTTTGTAGCTTTGGGGTTATTACTCTGTGGAATGCACTTCCGGAAGATATTGTTCTCTAGCAGAACAAGACTATCTTCGAGAAAAAGCTAGGCCTCTACCTGGGTCTCTCCCAATAATTCCTTTTCAGAAAACGAAATAGATGTCTTTTATTGCATATATGTTCGTGAATGTCGCACCCCCACTCCGCTTAAGGCTCTGTCCACAGTGAGACACTGCATGATGTTATGTGTATTTTGTTTTCTCTGCCACCCGAGCCACCCCGCTTTTTTTTCTTACCTAGTTTCAGCTCGGTGAATCCAACAGAAGATCAAAGATTTCCTCGAGAACCGGGACAATTAGGCTCAAAGCCTCGAACCCGTGTAGTACTTCAAGACTTCACTTATGATGCGGCTTTGTTTTTCTCGTTGACCTTCCTTTCCAGGCACTAGATTTCGATTAGGGCGGCCTGGTGAGTTGGGTGCTTTGCGGGTGTTGGTAAATTTGTCGGTTTCTCTCATACTTGTAATTCCACTGAATCGGTATTGTGTGAATTCCTCCAACGTTTGTTTCATGATTCCTACGTAAACCAGCTGGTTTCAGTACCGCACCAATGAGCGACAATTTGGCGCCTAAGTTTGCACAATTGAGTGTTCGTTCGGATAAAGTTGGCGAGGATGATTCGTCGTCAGCTTATACGCGCACTAATGGCGAGGAGGAAAAAGGAAAAAATAATCCCTGGAAGCTGAGTAAGTCGGTCTTTATTCTGACGAAATGGTGCAGTTCCTTCTGCAGAGAATAATGCGTTGGAAGCCGACGCTTGGCCTGCACCTTCGGTGCCCACCGAGCAACGAAGACACTCAGGTGCTCGCCAACCAGACGAAAAACCCAAAAGTACCGTGGTCGTCTTCTTTTTACTAATGACAGCTTCAGAAAAAATTAAATGGCAAAATTATGAAGGCAGCAATGCAACCTTTGCCATTCGTGGTCGTGGAGGTTACGGGAGTCCGTCATTCAGTGCCCCCCACTATACCTTCCGTAGAGGTTAGTTTTATACTCATTTTGGTTATTTTTTCAGGTGGTTGTGGTTTCAGAGGTCGCGGTGCTGACGCTGTCCGGTCTCGTGGTGCAAACGGCGTATACACACGCAATCCTTTCCGCGTGTCTGGTGTGCGCAATCCTGTGGAATCCAGGGAAGAAAAAAGTAGTGTGGTTGTCACCACTGCGGATTCAGAAACTGTCGAGTCACATTCAGATTCCAATCGGCAAAAAATTATTCCCAGTGAACAAAACTCAGAAGAACAAATCAAAAGTGGGGCTGGTGATGACGTGTCGGCATCAGGTTCCGTCTCTCAACCGTCGTCGGTAGATTCCAGTTTTGTACGGACCGTAGTTACTCAGTCCAGTCAGGTCAGAAGACCTTATCGCGATCGCATGCCAAATCCTCAGGGCATGGCTACTCAGTCCTCGGCCACCGGGGCTTATGAAGCGGGACCAGTTGGACGTGCCAGGCGTTGTTATATGCGTCAACATCAAACGGCCTATGTGCAAGAAACAGAAGCAACTTCCGCGACCCATTCTCTAGTCCCAGCATCAATTCAGCCTGTAGTTCAATATCAACCAATGGCCCCAAGTAAGTAAATCTCGCCAGTTTACGTTGCGCTTAGTGAGACGGGATTCGAATTTTTTTGGCGCATCGCATTGTCCCCTGACACTAATGAAGGTGGTTTTTCATCCAGATATCTAGCTGGTTTTATCTCCCAATCCGATTTATGTTGCGCAGTTCTTGCGAAAATGCTGCATTTCACCACATAATTGAATTTTTGTTGTAGTGCCCAGGTGGGATTAACTAGTCAGAGGGTAATTGATTGTGGCGGTTTTGCAGTCATTTGCATACTTTGAGGGCGATGTAAGTGGTACAACAAACGTTGGGATGTAGGTCCACGAATTACTGTGAGGGATTCCAAAACGGGTGCAAGCTAATCGGCCGCTCAATGGGTTGCATTCACTAGACATTCAGAGTTTACTGGAAAAGAAGTTTCACGTGTGTCATTTGCCGGTTTTCATCAGTTCTTGTGCGAGTGCAACGAGAGGGATGTACCCAATTGCCTCTAAGGCCCACTGCACCACCGGCCACCAGATCCTGAAAAGGGATAACCACAAGGTCCCAGTATGTCGAGTGGTAACGAGCTGGACGACAGTAAGAAATACTGTTTACCACCGAAGTAATCAATGGTGGCAGGGGTTCGAACCTCCGACCTCCGAAGTGGCAATGAAATGCTCCAAACCACTCGACCACCACCCTGAAAGATTCAGTTGGTGTTCAGTACTCGTAGTCTATCATGAGCGTTGGCGTCTTTGCGATTTAAGGGACCCTTAAGATCTTGTGGGTTTTACTTCTCCCAGGGTAGTTGTCAGGTGCAACTCAGCATCTTTGTCGTGATCCGAAATTCGCTGTCCGAATGATAATGCCGGAAGTTGACAACGCAGATGTTCTGTAGTGATAATCACTGGTAACCCAACACGAAGTAATAGTTGAGCGGAAAACATTAGAGGCCCTTTAGCCAGATTTTACTGTCGAGAAAGTTTGGTTAAACTGCAACATAAGTGGATATAGTCGTCCCAAAAACTATAGTACGAGGCCACATTAATTTCGGCCGAGAACTGTTAACTCGAACGAGTTATCGTCTTTTTCAACCTCGGTTTCATGAACGGTGTGTTTCAGCCGTTATTGACCCAGCATGGAGTCCGTGGGCAAAGAAGCATTATTATTAGCAGATGAACGAATTTTGGCGTTATTAAATGGTTAGAATCTGGCATTTTTATTCGATCCCGTTATCGGTACTCATCGGCGTGCCGAATATCGCAAAAGCAGAGGGCAATTAATTAGAAATGCCTGATGCGGGTCATCGTAGTCAGGGACCTTTTAATCGACATCTAGTCCAAAATGGTTGTACGGATGTAGAATCATCGGTGCACGGTTTGTAGAACCGTGATGTTCATTCCGCGAGGTACGCTGTTTTCCAGCGGCAATTAACAATAGTTTCGGTCAATGGGAATGAGAACCTGGGGCCCAAACGCTTAGCTCGCGTAATGACAAGTGCATTAGCTGAGATGGCACACGGTGAAATATGAACGTAAACAAGCGTGAGAAAGTTTCCTCGACGCTGCATAAGCTGTATCTTCTGAGAACATGGTGTGCTTATTTGGTTGCGTAATACCACGTGAATTATTTTCGATGACATCCTTGTAGGTTTTTCAGTTTAGTGACGTCACAACTGAAGACACGTACTGCGGTAAAGTCGTCAACTTTTTATTGTGTACCGTGAACAATGGTTCGTTGTTAGACAGATAGCCTGTAACTTCTTTCTCTTGATCTTGCTGTTTTACCAGATATAGGAAAAGGTAATCACTGAGCGGCGACGGCGGCGGTCATGATCATACCCGCTAGCTTTAGTATATTGTTCGAAATCATGCGCGTTTACCGGAGTCTCCGTTGTTCTAGTTCAGTGCAGCCGCGTACACTGTCTCAGTGAAACCGAAGATGTGATGTCTCGCGTTTTCTAATGTAAGGAAAACTGATACCATGAACTTATTCCATCTAGGTATCATGGTAGTCCCTGCGATGACATCGAAGTTTACCAGAGAGCCACTGCAGGGGTGCCCTACTAAGCGGAGCTTCGCCCAGGGGTATCTGTTCAGACTTGGGCTTTATTGCATTGGGTACATGGTAACAGTCGCAGGATTCCTCGGGTATCGGTTACTGTTTGTCACTTATTAACATTATCGTGGCTTCAGTGTGCAATGGAATGGTCATAGTTGCATGGTGTAAACCAATGATTTTGGCCCCTTTGTTCGTAATAGTGACAGAGGAGAACATCCAATTTAATGACGCTATATAGCAATGGCCTTTGGTCATCGTTTTCAGTGTCTGCCCGCTTCAGTCGTGTCATGTTTGCGTTGTCGGTGTGATTGTTCTTAAACCCTCTGAAAGTGCTGGATTGTTCCTCGATGAGAAGACAGTCAAAGTAGAAAAATGAGCAGATGTGAATGTTTTAATCAAATAACCATAGGCCGTGAAGCATTTTATCGGTTCTCGGGAGCGCATGCGCGTTCCGCAGTGCAACGCAGATGATTGATTGACGATCATTTTCCTGACTGACTAGGCCTTCGCGGTATAACTAATAAGCTCAACGACGCTTTGGTTCGAAGATTTGCATTTCTGATTCCATTGAATACTCACCTTTATCCAACCGTGTTTGATTATTTACGGTGATTGATGGTCAAGACTGAGATGGTTAGCTTATTTTTAACAGTAACGATTCCACCTCGGTGAGATGGCACCTTGATGACTTGCATACCTATGCCACCCAAAGAACTACACAGAATGATTTCCTTAAGTCGGAGACGCAATTATACTCTGACGGGTCAGTATGCAGAGGTTAGATAAAATTCGGGCTCCGAACCAGTTGATGAGAAACATCTGGTGTCATCCACTATGCTCGTAAATATAACCATGAAACCGGTCGTGTGCTTCTGATAATCTTCGTTCATTCATCTTTAGGTACTATTTACATCTAGAATTTAAACTCGCAACCGCAGTGTTGATCTCGAGGTTAGTTGCGACTAGCCCACAGGACTGTCCGCAAATCATCGTTGTCGTTCCTGGGTGAACTCTAGCAGGAGTATCCACTCTCTTGATGCAGAAATTAAATTGTTGTAAATAGATACAGAACTGTTGAATCAAATGAGTTGCCTGCGTCTTTTTTCAGGATGGGAAGCGAAGCTTTTACATCGGAGTTAACTGCGGGT
This sequence comes from Fasciola hepatica, assembly GCA_948099385.1. Lineage (NCBI taxonomy): Eukaryota > Metazoa > Platyhelminthes > Trematoda > Plagiorchiida > Fasciolidae > Fasciola > Fasciola hepatica. The sequence goes on along the minus strand of CANUEZ040000034.1, from coordinate 1,493,248 downwards.
AATCCGGGAATGTGATCGGATTCCCAAGAAACTGTGAATTGGCAATTAGCCCGATTTTCAAAAATTACAAAAACTAGCTTGTGAAGTATCGCATCCAAACTGCTCGTCGAGATTCTTTGCCGACCCTCCAACGCCCGTGAATGGTGTACGCGTAAAAACCAAGCCGAATTCAGATCCGGCCGGCCTTGAATGAACGTCATCTTTACCCTCGGACAGTTCTTAGAGCACAGACAGATCTTCCGTAGTCTCACAATCGTTGTTCCTTGATGCGAGGACGCCAATTTGCTCATTGGACCGCACAGTTCGCTGGCACTGTTTCTAACTTAGGGATGTGTCAGATAGATTTATTTCTCTTCCAGTCCTTGTGTGCAAACAGCTGAAGCCGTCTTCGTGCTTACGGCGATCTTTTACCTGGGTTCGCCACGAGGAGTGGTGTTCGTCAGTTCTGCTGTCTATCCATCGTTCCTTTTCAATTTTGCAGTTAAGATGGTTCTTGGGGTTGACCTATCTTCGTGTGAGATTAGCGGCATCAATCTGTGCTCCGGCAGCTAACCGCCCAGTATTAGAATACGCTGGCGATATTTTTCCTCTGATTGATGGTCCAGGTAAGTTGCAAGTTTTTCCAGATAGCCTAAAGAACATTGTAGCAATGTAAGGCATGCATTTTGCGCCTTCAGAGTGTGGAGTACTCACGCAGAACTGGGCTGTCTCCACAGTTTTGTCAGGGTAAGCCCTAGCTGAAGTGGGTAGGTTTTCTTAGCCGGACAGTTACATCCCACCAAGTGATCGGACATCGGATGAAGTGTCGTCCCTTATGCGAAAGGCGCGTGTGACTTGTGCCAACCTCAATCATCTGTAAGGCCGGTGACATTCGATTATCTGTCAAGGGTCGGGTGTACACTGCGGCGGTTGGATCCGTTCTTTTATGCGACTCAGGAATATGGCCTTTTGTGATAGAAGCAAGACAAAGTCGTTCACTGTTTGAGAGTCATTGCTCTCGTAGTTACGCCTGGATATGGAGGGAACCGTATCAACAATGCCGACGTTAAGCGTAGCGTGTTGGGAACCAGAGGCAAGTCACTGGGATAAATACTTGATATAAACAATTTATTCCATGTGTTGCACATGCCCACTGACAGGCTTCTTTGGCATACGCCGTTCTTCGAGGTAGGCAGTAGTTGAATGCATTCAGTACGTGACATGACTTGAACGAGTGGAACGCGAGACTTCCCGGGTGGTGTCCATGAGATCTACCTTTCACTTTGTTGGAGACAGTAAGTGATATGGCTGAGTGTCCTGGTCAGCAGCGTAGTTGCCTTCGGTTTTTTTCGTGGTTTTTGCTTGTTATCTTGTTCCAGACTCCTCAGTTTACTCTCCTGTTCATTTTGTTTCCATCTCGAGGAGGCTATGAGACAGCAACCGGAATCAAAGCACAAGTGCCAAGTTGATGGTTAAAAAAATCAATTTGTACTGCGTTGTGTAGTTCAACGGAATCTTCATTCAGTGGAATGTCCACGCGAGCTGTGCCGTACAAGCAGTATTACGTCTTCGGCTTCGTTTCTGCTTTATATTGTTGGTTGGTGTGGGCCCAACATGATTGTGAATTCAGTGTCTTTCACTGTTTTCTGAGTCAATTCATTCTCTACATACATTATTCATAGTGGTAGACAGTAATCCACTGTCGTCCGACACAGTGCCTGTAAGGATCTCAAGTGGTTTTCCACTCCTCAGTGCGCAATGCCACAGTCCGTAGTGTTCTTTACGGTTGTGAGGCCTCCCTCAGCGTTGAGAATGCTCGACGGCTTTCTGTATTTGACGACTGGTGTCTCCGAAGCGTTGTCGGTGTCTGGTGGGAACATGGGATAAACAGTGACGAGGTTCGTCGTCGTGTGCGCGGTGCTGACAGTCGTCTGACAGTTAATCGTACTGTACCGCCTCCGATGGCTCGGGCACGTTCTGTCTGCCTGCTCTCTGTTTACCCCTTTGTGCTCTTTTTTCACGTGCATATATATATATATATATATATATATATATATATATATATATATATACATATATATATATATATTCTGAGTAGTGGAGTGGGCGCTCGGGACGACGGGGTGTATTCCTTCCGCTACACTCATGTACAAGCATATAACACTTGAAAAAAACATTCGGGAAACGGCTAATTTGACTTCCTCATTTCCGACAGTGCCGCTGGTTATTGAAATAATCAATGCGTGGAGTCAATTGTGTTGCGATTGTAAAGATCGCAACCCTTTAAGCAGGTTTGTGCTCGTCTGTTGGGCGTTGCGTCGTAGTCGACCGTTGGGCTTTCATCTGCCAGTTTTTCACTTGCACAGTTGTCAGTCACGTTCCGAGATGATAAAACTGATAGCCATTGTCCGCAGCACATGCGTACGATGCACTTGTAAGCAGGCATTTCCCCGGAGTTTTGCAGGGGAACGTTTCTTGTCTCATCACAAATGATAATAATTCACGAAATTCGGTACTGAACGAACGTCTTTGCCTCCGCTCCTCATGGCATACTGTGGTGGTGGAAAGTTCTGAAGTATTTACCACCTCGAAGATCCGAGGTTGTATTCCCACGGCCGCTGATAACTTTGGTTGCTGTGTGACCCACCGTGACCTTATGTGGTTTTCTACCCAGATTTCAGGGCGAGATTGCCGGTCATCCCTTGTATTGCGAAACGGCTTCTGGGCTGGGGGTATACTCTTTCCAATGCATTCAAACGCTGAAATAGGAATTGCAGTGCAAATGGGGTCAACATTTTTAGAGTTGAACCTTGGTTTACAGGTGAGGTGTAAACTTCCTACACCAGAAACGTACCGTAAGAGTTTGAAAGGCACTTACATCAGAACTAGCTTGTTGATACTGATTCTGAAGGAAGAAATGTAGGTTCATGGGAAAACAGAAGTAGTGTTCCGAACGTTGGGAGCCCGGGATCTGACAAGAATGACCGGTCGCCTGTGTACGAGAATAGCGAGTAAAAGTTAAAGAAAGAGGAACCGCCAAGGCAAGCTCCGGAGAACCGGCCGAAAGAGTAACGGTAGAAATAAGGCAGTAAAGCAACCGCCCGACGGCGGCCCGTGGCAACAGATTGAGGGTGAGGGAATAGTCATCGGTCAGCGGGATCTCCTCACGTTGAACCCGATCAATAAGAAAAAGACCAGGAGACGGAGTCCCACCCCACACGAGACTGCTGTAATGGAGTGTGGTGCGGATAATAACCTTGTACAGTAAAGAGTGATGAGCTGGAAAAAAATGAGATCTGCCGCGAAATAGATCAGCTTTGCACGCAGCACGCAAAGCTGGTAGAGATATTGAAGGGTACCAACACAGTGGGGAAGATATGGATACACCGAGAGGAGATGTAATTCATAGAATACAAGCACACTGAGTCAAAAGATAAATGGGAAGAACGAATGACGTTCTGAAGAATTGGAGTCATTGTGATTGTGGGAGCTTCATGAGGAGACTGTTCGAGGTCGGTCACGATCGATATTGATGGTGGCATGATGGGAGTTGGAGCAAAGGCGAAAACAATACAGTTTGATATCGGCAGAGGCGTTGATTAAGTAAAGAGTTTTGGACTGAGGATCATTCATGAATGAGAAAAAGGCGGACGCGAGCGTGCAACCTCGAAGAACGCCAGCGCTCACGGGGAGTGGCTGGGATGGAACTGTATCTGCTTGATTGGAAATGGTTCGTTTACTGACGTGAGCTGATGTTCGCTGTGTGAGAGCTGGAGAGAATCCGAACGTTGGCAATTACGTCCACAGACGTTCATGCCAGACTGGACCACAGTTTTTGTAACGTCGAGCGAGACCAGGTGTAGTTGTCGGTGACGGTCGAGTGCAGCTGGCTAGAGGTGAAGTCACGCGTGGGACAACGTGGTCGAGAGGCGTACTGACGGTCTTTCAATGGTCCTCGTTCGAGGGATGTGCGCAGCTGTTCGGAAAAAACGGTTTGAAAACATTTGAAAGTAATATGTGGATTACTAGGTGGTAGTTGTTGTAGTTGGGAAGGTCGCCGTGTTCGGAACTAAGAAGAATTAGTGTGCTCCCAAGAGGTTGGAAAAGCTGCGGAATAGAGCGAGTGTCAGAAAAGACGGCGTTAAGGAGGACCCGGTTCTGAGGCATTTTAGAGGTGATGTGCGGGATTCCGTCCGGGTTAGGTGGTATGTGTACGTTCACAGAACGCAGTGTTTGCCGGACTTCGCTGGTGGTAATGGAAAGTTTAAAAAAGGTGGTTGTAGAGAGAGATAGATGCCAAGGTAATGCAGTAAGGTGGAATTAGGGGCAAACGAGGGAGCAAAATCTCAGCTTTCTCGTGTGGTTTGCAAACAAGGTCACCAGAGTTTATACAGATGAGAGAGAAATAGGATAGGCAGCAGTTTCGAAAGCTGGTTTGGCAGTGGACTTGGTCAAGTAAGACATGTTAGACTTCCGGGCTAGGGTCTCCGCGACCCTTCTGAGAGTCGGGGCATTACGTGATGTGTCTTGGTATCGCAGACAGTGGCGTTGTCGCATTGGACACGGGGTTTCTCATTATGGCGTCTTACTCTTCTGATCATTCTGTTCTCAGATGGCAAATCGTACGAGGTCACAATACAACGAAAGCGCAGAGGTGCAAAGATAATGGATGGATGAAATGAATTGAACTAAGCAGTACCGTGGTAACGCTGGATTCTTTCAGTTGCTATCGCGGTCCGGTTACTTTCAAACGGGCGGGACGCTTAGAGTTAGCGCTCGCTCCTGGCTCACGAGCATTAGGTCAAGTACAATGCGAAAGGGATACACCAAAAAAAGAGATGCCCCGAGTTTTTTAGTCAGTCAAGGTGTTCACTTGCACTGATCACATAAGACCACAGTTATTTAATCAAACGTGTACAGTTCTCCCGCACTAGCAAGTATGGTGGAAGGCGAACGTATGGCCCCGTGACAATAGAAATTCCTACACCGATGCTCCGCCTACGTGTCCGTACTGGTCTAGCGAGGCATCGCGATTTAGTTCAGGCTTTCGAGTCACGTATTTCGGTTAGGCTTCTCGATAAACATTCAGATCCTCGTTTCTCCACCGAAGGGCTTTTGAGCCTGAAACATTAGAAATCCTGTTTCGCGCAGAGCCGCGAGGTATTGTTTATACATTCACCTGACTCACAAGAAAGCGCTACGCAGTTTCAGTGGTTGCAGTATACTTTCTGATGATGACAATAACTTGAATGTGGTGAACAATCTGAATACAATACTTTGACCGAATGATTCTGCTTATTGGGTTGCTTTGTTTGTACACTGTTAACCACAGGTTCAACAACCGGGACTCTTGCAACTTTTGAAATGTGTTGCATGATCATGCGTTAGCGCGTGCCTCTCGACCATGGCCGAGAAATATACCAATATTATTATTATTATCTGCAACATTCGAAACCCCAAATAACTTCACTGACAGCCTCGGTCTCCCTCCGTCCTTCACGTCTTTGACCCACTGGGTATCAGGAGCTTGTAATCTATCTGACGCCACTGATGCATTGAGCCTAGGGGTTGTGCATGACTAGATCCCAGTCAGTATGTTTCTGTTCAGTTAGCCCGGATCATTTTGCGCATTTCAGTACTTCTGAATGTTTGTTTATCGTTTTTGTGAACAAAAAGATAGATTAGTCCTAGGACAGTTAACCGATTCGACCAGAATTCGTGGTTACGGGGTCTCGGGGCGCGTTCCACGGGTATTATGGTTGCTGGTAGTGATTTGAACAGTTCATCCAAGCGCTTGGGTCAAGTCGGTCTGTTTGCAATTCAAAACAATCATAATAATTCTGATTGACTCAATCGTGTTCTTATCACAGGTTGTTGAGTGCGGGTTTCGCACAGAGCGAGACCGCCGGACTTACACTTTAACGATATTAAACTCGGATTAACGCTCATTTTAGACCCGTCTGTCGACTCTGATCATGCTCTTATCCGCGCGTTTTGCAAACGTCCCGGTTGAACAGTGATCAGTGCTGATGTCTGCCGTCCCTCGTAGCGGCTTCTAGAGAAAATCATCCCTCCGTTTCCTGACACAGTTGTCCATCAGGTTATCAATATTTGAGTGGTCGTAATCTAGATAAACGTCTTGTAGTATGTGAAGTCTAACGAGATAGAGGGGACCGCGACGATCAGCAGAACAAGTTATGAAGATATTGGTTCCCACTGCAAGTTCCGGGGCAGTCCGTCTGTCCCCGAAGCAGAAATGGTCTTTTGATGCTGCGGTTTATATTCCTTCCATGGCGCTCATGCGAGAGCATAGCGTTGTAAGTTGTTCGCAAGAGAAGTAACTTGAGTGGGCCGTATCCTCACGCTCACAGATTTTAGAATAAGCTTGCTTTTCGTTTTATCTTAAGACGGTCTATGATTCAATCAACTGCGCAGTTCTCTGACGTCGTCTGTTGAAGGGTTTGCCGAAGAAGGTTGTTTCCGCAGCTAGCAGATGCCAGTTCTGGGCTTGTGCTGATCCTCCACCCGGTTTCACCCCAAGTGACCCACCGCGTACTTGTTCCTCCGTCGTCATTTTTTGTTTTCCGAGTAAGGTTTCTGCAGCCGGAATCGATACACTGGGCAGTTGGCAATAGTTGTTGGTAGTGAACTGGGTTTTATTGAAACAATGAAACAATCAGAGTGGCACTGAGCTAAAAAACTGATGGGCGAACTTACCGCCTAAAATCGGTTATTGCAACTGGCTAGGTAAAACATGCCGACGAAATTCGGAAGTAAATTTCTTACCTGATATACCTGAGCAGTGGCTGTTGTTTGCGAATGTTCAAACTAATTCTCATTCTAACTGAATTGTATTGAAGATGAACACAGTTTGCAGTAATCCATTTTCCATAACTTGGTAGTTTCACATGATTTGTACCAAATTTGGAAAGCGTCCAGTAACTTCGTAATACTGTAATAAACTGAATCTTGAACGGATCTTTTCACTTCCAGTTACGTACTATATCCCAGGTACACCTGCAGTTGGTACGGCTCTCTGGGGACCAAATTTGCAACTGGCGGTTTCTACTGGCTCGCATTCAACAGTACAAACTAATGTTGCTCCGATATCCGTAACCAACACGGCGCTAATTCCACTTGCCAATCCTCACCCGATCGGTCCTGCGGTTGGTGGTATTGATGGTTCGCACCCAGTACTGAGTGATCTCAGTTTAACGTCCTCAACATTGATACCACAAGCGTTGCCGCGCGTTCCTGCGGACTTGCCGTCGTTCAAAGGTCTGAACGTGAGCGAGGTTCAAGTGGAGGTGGTAGACGTGGATAAATTGGTTGCTTTCGTAAATGAACGACAGTGGCAGAACGTGGTATTTCCTATGAGCTTGAAGGAACATCCAGCGGTTGCAGCTTCAATCCGTGCTGCTCTTAGTAACTCAGAAACAAATAATGCAAGCGAAGCAGGTGTTCGTCGTTCCGAGGGTAGTCATCCTCCTGCTGAAATGAGTCAGGAGGAAGCCACCGAGAAGCCCTCCGGGAAACCCGATGTAATCATTGTGGAAGGCCGATTCTTTTTTGTCCCACGCAACGTTAATCGTACGAAGTTCCTGAAATTCGTATCCAAATCGGACTATATAAGACACCATGTGTAAGTTCGAGTCCAGCTGCTTTTTCGATGAAACCTGATCTTTTTTCTCTCCAATGCTCACTGCTACTTTTCTTTTTATCATTACACATCACAGTTTGAGACAGTATCTCAGAGAAAAACAGTAAACGAACAGATAGTCATGGTAATCGAACTATCGGCAAACTTTAGCGACCTCAGCCACACATGGAAGTGTTTTAAGGTGTCTTGGTTAGGTTCCAATTCTCGTCTGTTGCAAACAGTTACTGCTGGTGGTCATGTAGAGACGTGCACATCTTGGTCAAAGCAATCAGTCTGTAGGGCTTAGTATCGCGGATTACACCGATCTCTTCAGCGTCTTTCGTCCGTTCTTCCTACCAAGTTGTCACTGTTCAATCACTGTCTGCCATTCAGTTGCTGACTCTAATCGACGAGGTTTAATTATGAAGGGTTAGTAAGCTGGGGACAACAAAGCTGATTAGTCACAATAGTCCTACCAAGTCAAATTCTCTTGGTTCGCACGCAAGTTTTGTGCAGTTTGTCGAGAGGCCATTTCGTTCTCGGTAGTTTAACTTGGTAATGGGACAGCCGTGTGATTCAAAGACTAAAAAAAATCTCGTGTGTAGCTGTTTTCCAACTGATCGACTCCATCAAATACGGATTCATACCAAAAGCCCTTCGAAGCTTTGTGTCAGTAGCGTGAAAATTGTATTGAAAAACCCGCAATTTGCACTGATTTTAATTGAAGCGCACCCCTAACAACCAGGTGGCTTCTGTTCTTTTTCAGTGAATACTACTTCAGTCAATCTAACCTCAATCGGGATGTTCATCTGGCAACTATTTTGGCTGCGAACCAAGATGTTTGTCCGATCAGCGAATTGCTTCAATTCAATCGACTGCGCTTCGTCTCCACCACTAAGGCAGAATTGCTGGAGGCAGTTGCAAGTAGTCCATCAGTCGTTGTGACCTACGCATCAGACGGGTCCCCTTTTGGCATAGCGCGTATTATGGAAGCAACAACAACGACCACTTTGTCAGACACGTCAGTGGCCGCAAATAATTCTGAGAAGTCATCAACTACAAGTACTGCATTATCGGATGCAACTGCCAACTCCAGTTCTACGATGATTGCAGTTTCAAGTTCAGGACAAATACTGTCGAATGGGGACGTTGCATCACCACATCGACCACATCATTTACCTTCAGCAGCTTCGTCGTCTTACACTAGTTCGCAAACTACCACGAACTCTGCAGTACAAATGCCTTCATTGATCGCAACACCCAACCATATTCCAGCACAGTATATGCAGTCCCAAGCATTTGTGTTGAATTCGTTACCGCGCATGGAATTTAACAATACCTCTCCCGCCAGTGCAACCTACCCTGGTTTCACTGCTCCACAACTTCAACAGTACTATCCTCATTCTGATGCTGGAGTCTCTCTACCTCAGGCGGCTTCCCTTACTTTCCCAAACCATCAGAACCTGTACCCTCATCCTCAAGCTTTAGTGGCGGCCGCAGCGAATCAACCTTCTCTTATATCTTCTAATCAACCAAATCTTCAGTCGCCGGATGGGAGCGCCGCATTTATGACTACTTTCTACCGTATCACATCTCCCGGTCATCCACCCCCTACAGTCGGCGCGTTTTTGCCCTCTGTGGGAAACACTGCCGCACTAGCTGCATCCAACAATTCACCAGTGTTTCTTCAGCTGTTGCCTACGGCTCATCCATCGTCAGGTTATTTGGGCTCTAATGCAAGTAACCCGGGTTCAGTTTTTAATCGACCTGTCTGGATTCCTGTAGCTACCCCCGGTGGTGGCATTGCAGTCTCGAATATCACGCCGTCTTTTCCCCATTACATTACGGTATCCCACGGGCCACCAAACCTCACGGTACCAAACGCAGTTGCAGCCCCATTCAGCGGAACAGTGCCTCATCCATTACAAGCCGGCTCTTTGCCGACCATCCCCACTGCTTTATTCGACGTATTGTACGCTGGTCAAAATGACCTAAATTCATCCAACTTAACTCAGTCCCACGTGGCCCGTCAGAACATACACTCTGGCAGTCATTCACATACCTCCAGTGTCAGCAACACAACCAGTTCATTACAGCCCGCAACGACCAGCATCAGTAGCTCAAATGCACATCCCGGTTCGAACATCAGTAGAGTAACTGCCACTCATCATGCGCTTTCATTTGCTCCTGATTCCATGACACTGTCAGTCTCATCAACTGGATCTAACCAACCAACGCCGAAAAAAGTTACCGTTAATGCCCATCCTTGACTGGTCTTTCTGTACCGCATGTAACGAATTCTTTGTATTATCTTGTACAGTGTAAATACCCTGCATTTTGCGTTACTTCACTACATCAGGTGGTTGTACAGCTCCTTAGTATCCACCATATTCGTTTTAGGGTTAAGGCCTGCCATATTGTATTGTCTGCTATGCACCCTGCTTATTCCGCCAAAATTATCTAGTCCGCGCGGTCGGTTCTGGTTATGTTTGTCCGTACTACGGTGCCTTATTTTTCTCCGTCTTGAGTCTCCGTGACCCAGTTATATTATTTTTTTACTTTTCGTTTGCTGAATACTTCTCATCCAATGCCAGTTCAATCACCTTAGACAACTTGTCCTCCCTTCGTCCAACATTTAGTTCTACACAGGACCAACATTCTTGTAAGGTTGAGTAATTGCTCCGCCGCCGTAGTCGCGGAGCTTGCTTCTGTGATATGGTTTTTTATGCACTGTTGGATGTCTGTGTAGAAATATATGTCCTCCGCGTTAGATACCATAGGTTTTTAGTTTGTTTTCTAGCGCACTCGTGATGCGCAATGGGAAAGCTTTTATCTGTATCTTATTTTTGCAGCTAGATTTTGGAATTGAAAATAGAACTCATATACTTGCGGAAATCTCGTCCGCCTTTGATGTGATCTGAATAACCACCCATTCCTATGGCGTGCGATGCATACCTTGAAATTTAAAGTGCACTTGAACATGTCTTCCGTGTTCTTCCCATCCAGCTGCACTGGTCGTCATAAGCTTGTTCTTTGCCTGACCCATCCAGTTTTTAGTTTGCCTGTCATCGATGCAAATGTGCCCACTTCATTTTTCGTTTTTCTTGATTTGCACTTGGCCATTCCGTAAGGCTGCTTTCAACACTTGTAAATGAACCTCTACTTGAGTAATGTATTCAAGTCATTTGGTTTATCCTTATCTAGTTTCCCACGTTGGTTAACTTGCGTCGGGCGTGTTAAAGGGCTGTGACGTTCGTTCACCCACTTTGCCGTCTGTCGCGTTTCATACTTCCACATTTCCTACTGGTTCCTCCGGATCCTCATAAAGTTGCTTTTGGAATAAACCTTAACTTCTGTTTTGTGTAGATGACGAGTTAAGGATAGCTAACCTAGGTAGCGGTTGTACAATCATGACTGACCAAATCGAAGCCTCGATAGGTCGGTGCGGAAATTAAGCCGGTCGACGGCTGAGCAGTCTACCGTACAATTCGTAGCATCAAATTTAAAACAAAATTAGAAGTTTCACGGTGACTAGTGATCTTTGGCGGTAAGGCAATGCACTTGCAGGAAAAGACGGTATTTCGGATGTTTTGTTCATCTTGGGGGAAGCAACCTGGTGCGCTGTTGTTATGTACACAACAATTGATTGAATGGAGATGCCGTCTGATAGCGAGCGATGGAATCAAATTTACTGTATCCAAAGTTTTAGTCAAGGCAGCCGTATAGGACATCGAGTGGGGATGTAATGTTGTCCGGATAGAACGATAAATTCGTGTACGTGCGTTATCAAGCCCATATGTTGCCTCCAGCTGGCTAAAGGCCAGCATGCCTTCGTATCGAACTTGGTTATCGTTTACTTCGCGAGTGACGTCGAGCACGTCCCTGACTTGCGTATGTCGGCAGTGGAAACTAGAGAACAAGGACCACCGTCGGAATGATTTTCCTAGCATACCAACAATGTGGAAACATTCATTTGCTGTTCGGATTAAATGCCATTTCCCTGGTGCAGTAAAATGAGACCAGACTGCGATGACCGGTACTTGTTCGTGGTGAAAGATGCTAGTCGAGCGCGTTCGATGCTTGTCCCATTGGACGACTGACATCGGCTCTATACAAAGGCTTGTTTTGTAGATTCTACTCAACGTGAGGAGGGGAATATGGTGCTGACTGGCATCCTGCACAAACCAGAGCATCTGACCCCATGGTTGGAGGACAACATCGTTCACTGTGGCTGTTGTACTACCGCTTTTCTCTCCAAGGTTTCGTGCATCCCTGATAAGAAGAAAATCGTCCGTTACATTCTTGGTCAGAGTGGAGGAAGCAGGTAAGCATATAGAATTGCGCAGAGTTAGGCACTAATACTCGTAGTGTTGGAAGGTACAGTGACCAGGTCCGTCAATAAGTCTATCTGCTTTGGTCCGTAAAGAATGCTCAAGTTCGTACAAGGTCAAGGCTGTATACGCCTGTTGGTTCCTCCTGAAGGGAATTAATGTTGCATCTAAGGATGTTAGGGTGTGTCGACTCATTGTTGGTGGGCAAACAAGTCACATCAGCGGTCAGCACCCGTACAGTATGGAGCCCAAGGCTCGAGACAACGGAACCGCGTGTATCTTGGTGGCCGGTCGATGATGTGGATCGATAGGATGAGAGATAAATCCTGTCAGCGGCGTTTGGGCCTCCAGGCTCGGTCGCGTATACCGGTTGGACCGATACGTTATGTCCAACGTGTGGGTACATGGGGCAACAGCCTATATATTCCTTGTTTCACCAACAGAGATCATTCGCAGGCAGAAAAGATTTTGCACTAGAGTTAGTGGAACAGTTCAAAGCAGATACGATTCGAGCACGCAAGTTTCCGTAGGCACGGTCAGCAAATCTAATGAAACGGTCAGTGGCATTGGGTGAATTTCAGTAAAAAGGTAGTGGTCCAAACCATAGTCGATTTCCTTGGCCTCGATTAAAAGCGAGACTAGGAAAGTTGGTGGAAGTGATTTGTTGGATGGAAAAGTAGGTGAATTTATAAGGTATGAGGAGAAATGGAGGGCAACTCTTCGGTTTGTGGAGTGCTGACAGAAGTGACTGTACCCCGAATATATAGAGTCTCGGGGAAACAGGATATCAAGACGCGTATGGGACTGGCATTTTGGGGCCATTCAGAGAGTGGTATTGAATAACACTTAGAGGTTTGTACCAGGGAGTGACTGTATAGATTGTTGCTAATTAAGCCGATCGTGGAGTTCAAAATCCGAAACAGTAATCCTGTGGCTCATATCGCGAAGTTTGATTGATTGATTATTGGCTGACGTTCTGTTCGACGTCCCGCCTCACGGACCTAGGCTGTAAGCGATACAAAAAGACTTCCAAACAGCCAGTCCGCGTGAATTTCGGTTACGGCAACACTATAACGGAGATTCCGCTACCACAACGCGTGTTGTAGTTGCTGGCAAAGTGTGTGCGCGGTGTGGTACCGACGTGATATTTCTCTTCAGTTGAAAGGTTGTGTGTACTGTGCCGTGGTGTGTTCAGTTTTGTTTTATGGCTGAGACATGGAGTGAGCATGCGGAAGATGTCCTTTGTCTTGAGGTTTTCGACCATCGATGTTTGCGTAGTACCGCCAAGATTGGATGGACTGACCGAGTGAGCAATGCTGAGGTCAGAAATGGAGTATTGGTTACTAGTTAAGAGAACGTTCTATCACAGCGTATCCAGCTCAGTAGATTTCTTTGGTTCGGGTGCGTGTTGCGCGTGAAGTACGCGTCTACCGTATCGTGTTCTGTTTTCCGTTCCTCCTCGGAAGTGGGAGAAAGCACGTGGAGGTCAACAGAAGACGTGGCAGCGGGGAATGTGAAAATGTACATCGAACTTGGAAATAGTAGGTGCTTCGCGTGTTCGCGGTTGGGGTCCGAAAGACCCCTCAATCAGTTGGCTGGAGACACTGGGGGATATGGCAGCGAACTGTGAGCAGTGGTGATCATGTTGTCGCTTTCTGTCGATTCAGAATAACTGATCAAGGTGCGTTTGTACGATTAGACTATGAAATCCGTATGCTGGCGTATAGGACATTCTTTCGTTTTTCCATCCCTGTAAGTCTATTTCTGTCTATCTTTATTTTCATTCTTTCTACTTTTACGCGCAACATAATAAGAAAGGCCATGGTCAGTGGGGTTTGCTCATTTGTTTTACGCTGTACGATGATGATGACGGTACAGTAAGCCTAGTGGGACTGGTAAGTTTGTCTATATCGACCATGAGGTCAGTGAGTCAGGGCCAAGATGCAGCATTTGGGTAATCCGAGAATTTGGGACAGTAGAGGCACGTTCCTTTCCATTCCTTTCAGTTACTTCAACCATCAGCATCGCACTTCGGTGTTTTGGTTTTCGTTTGCTTTCTCCATCTTGGATGATACTGGATCAATGTCAAGCCATCGAAAACTAGTCCACCGAGAACTGGGTCAACGACCTATCTGTATACAGCCTGTTTCCAACATGTAGGCGGAAAATTTTCAGAACATTAGATTTTCTGATAGAAAAAATAGGGATGAAACCGTAGAGTCTGCGATGATCTCATACACACCGAGCGCATTCCCTGTGGATATTTAGGGTCGAAGTTAATGATTTACTTTTCTTTGCGATGATTCGTTCATAATAATATCATTTTTGAGCATCAGGATGTAAGTAGGCGTTCATTATTGAACCAGGAAATAAAACACCTGGGGAGATTACAATTACAAGTATGAATGGACAGAGGAGTATCGGGTACGTCTCCATGATGAACGAAACGGTGAAACCGGTCGTACGCTTCCGATTATCTTTTTTCAACGTTCTGTATACCCTTAGTTGCGACTGGTGTTTTGGAATGCGCAACTGTTGTGTCTTCAACAACAACAGAGAGTATCGCAAACTTCAAAAGAACTCAGAACAGGAATTGAACAATAGGAGTTATCTTGACTCGCACGACGTCTTGGCCCGGGACTGAAACTCTCCGATCTTCAGCGGCGCAAAATAGACAAAGCTACAGCACCCACTAGCTGGAGTTAGAAGACCGGTTGGTGAACAAAAGGGTGCAGATTTAGTGCTGCTCGGAATATCTAACAAAAGCTGTTCGAAGAGCGTTATGCTCGGCTGTTTATGAAGTATTTTGTGAATGGAGCTAGCAATCCTTCGAAATCGACGGGTAATGGGAAAATCAACCAATGGTGTGATGGCTTGTGCGCCTCTGTGACCCGAAGAGCTATACAGGATGGCTTCTTTTAGCCGGAGGTGCAATCATACCTGACAGGTCAATTGGTAGAGGTTAGACAAAAATCAGTCTCCTGGTCCTGGGGGTTGATTTGAGCCGGCAACTCAATCGGTAAAATCAGTGGAAGAGTAATTGATCCAGACAAATGGGCTGCCACTAAGCCATCCTGCTGCCTTGCGGAAAGGTTCTTGTTAGAACTAAAGGCTTTGGACGAAGACCCTAATCGTTCTCCTGCTTTGTGGCTGGACACCCTAGCAGTACCCGTCCAACATCTCCCATGAACTGCACGACTACAAAGAATTCCATACTGCATCGGTCGTCGCGCAGGATAATCAGGACCGCGCTGCCCATTGTATGGAGCGGGGTGGGTAGTCATAAGTGGGCTACTGCTCAGAGTTCCCTCTCTTTCATCCAACCTTTGTCTTCTGTCCTCAACCACCTCTCTTTGCTCCATCTATCCACCCATAATGCTCCCACTGATAACACTATCGATACTCGCAACGATTCACTGTCAAATAGTGTCGGAAATAATCCTCTGTCTGGTAATTCACATTTCCTCAAGCCCCGTCGGCCTCTGAATCTCGGCTCCTTCAACGTGCGTACACTCATGCAGGTCGGTCAGCAGGCGTGCCTAGCCCTAGTCTGCTGTTTAAGTGAAACACGTATACAGGATTCGAGCAGTGTAATTCAACTAACTGCTCCTGGTATCTCATCGAGTTATTTTCTGCGCACTTCAGGAGACGAAGCAGCTAGGGCTGTGGGTCAACGTGGTGTAGGAATTGTCTTGACTGACAAGGCTGAGGCTGCCCTTTTAGACTGGATCCCTGTTAACAGTCGTTTATGTGCTGTGAGACTCCAAGGGTCAGTTGGCGTTCGAAAGGACAGTTGTGTTGAGCGCAACTTGTTTGTGATCTCGGCGTTTGCCCCAACGGACTGCAGCTCAGACGCGCAGAAAGATGAGTTCTACAATGAACTCGGCACCTTCGTTCGCAGCAGTAAAGGTTCTGACATTGTAGTGCTAGCTGGTGACTTCAATGCACAGGTTGGCAAACTCAGTGCGCCAGAAGCCTGTTTAGGTGGGCGTTGTGCTTTACCTGCTGAGCGTACAGATAACGGGGATAGACCTCTCCAGTTTTGTACAGACAATCGATTGTTATTGCCCAGCACCAATTTCCGACACAGCTCGCGTCGCACAGCGACATGGCGCTCTAACTCTACAGGTACTTTGAGTCAAATTGATCATATTGCCGTAAGCTACCGGTGGCGCAGTTCTGTTCAGAACTGTAGATCTTACTGGTCTACGTACGTAGAGTCGGACCATGCATTAGTTTTAATGCGATTATCTCTCCAGCTCCATGGTTATCGTCGCAAACCGCAAACCCGGTTAGCTGTGCAACGTTTGTGTGATCCAGAAGTACGCACCCGGTATGAGCAGAAGTTAGAACATGAGCTAGGATCTACGACGAACAGTAATGTAGATGAGCATTGGGCTCATATCAAACAGGCGATACACGTGGCAGCAGGTTTTGCCTGTGGTCCTAGATCCGTTGTCCACCAAAGACACTGGATCTCGCAGGAGTCGCTGAGTATAATGGAGCAAAAACGTCAGTTTTCGAACTGTAAGAAGATGAATAAGATTCGGAGAAAGCTGCATAGACAAGTTACCAAAAGCCTTAAGAATGATCGCGAAAATTGGTGGGTCAAGATAGCCGAAAAAATGGAAACAGCAGCTGCTTCAGGTAACAGTCAAATACTGTTCAAACTACTTCGTGACACCGGTGGACGGCGAACCCAGGTCAGTGAAACGATTTGCGATAGGAATGGAGAGCTTATCCATAGCAAACAGCAAAGGCTTGACCGATGGGCCCAATACTTCAAGGAACAGTTTAGCTGGCGGCGCGCTATTGCAGTTACTCCCGCGTTAACAACTGCGACTCCTAGGGTGGTATCACTTGAGCCCCCGTCGGAAGTAGAAGTAGAGTCATGTATTCGACCACTAAGGCGAGGGGAAGTGGCAGGTCTCGACGAACCCCCCCCCAGTTCTTTCTTTAATAAAATCAATTACCGCTTTGCTCCGTGACATTTGGAACGCGAAGCGTGTTCCGTTAATATGGAGTGAGTCGTTGATTGTTCCCATCTTCAAGAAGGGAATACGCAATGACTGTAGTAACCATCCTGGGGTTAGTTTAATTCCGATAGTCACCAAACTATTAGCCTCGATTCTGCTGCACCGTCTTACACCTGCTAGCGAGAGGAATGCCCGCGAACAGCAAGCTGGGGTCCGCCCAGGTCGAAGATGCATCGACTAGATTTTTACTCTTCGCCGACTACTTGAAACGCGTCACACGCGCCGCCGACCGACAATAATGCTTTTCTTAGGCCTGAAAGGCGCCTTCGATTCAGTTGATCGAACATCGCTTTTCAGTGTTCCTCATCGAAAAGGTATGCCACAGAAGTTCGTGAACCTACTGAGATCATTTTATTCTCATACTTATGGCCGCGTTAGGGTTTACGGTGAACTATCCGATCGGTTCGAAACGACCAGTGGTGGTCGACAGGGACGTCCCTTGTCTCCATTCCTGTTCAACTTCGTCATGGACGAAATAATGGAGAGTGCGTTGCAAAATCTTCAGGATGTAGGCGTCGAACTAGAAAATAGTGGAAAGCTATGTGACCTAAATTACGCGGACGACGTTGTCTGCTTGTTCGAGTGCACGGAACATGCTCAGCGTGCATCAGACAGACTCACAAGAGCTGTAGCTCCATTCGGCATGTGCTTTGCACCTTCAAAGTGCAAGGTGATGTTATAAGACTGGACGTCAACGATTCCGAGCTTGATGCTCGATGGGGAGGTGCTGTCAGTTGTTGACCACTCCACCTACCTCGGTAGCAGTGTGACGACAGATGGGAGCACAGTAGTAGAGGTGAGCACGCGGATATCCAAGGCTCGAGCGGCGTACGCTGGACTGAAGCACTTGTGGCGCCGACCGGATATTTCACTGAAGTTAAAAAGTCGTGTATACTGTGTCGCAGTGCGTTCAGTTTTGTTGCGAGATTTGGAGTCTGCGTGCTGAAGATATTCGTCATCTTGAGGTTTTTGACCATCGATGTTTACGTAGTATTGCTAGGATTGGGTGGAATAGCCGAGTAAGAGATGATGAGGTCAGAAAGCAAGTATTGGGTAATAATTCAGAGAATGCTCTATCATAGCGTATCCAACTTAGTAGACTTCGTTGGTTAGGGTACGTGCTACGTATGGCAAACACACGTCTACCGTACCGTGTCCTGTTCTCCGTTCCTTCTAGGGAGTGGAAGAGAACACATAGAGGTCAACAGATGACGTGGCAGCGAGGAATGAGAAAATGTACAGCAGACTTAGAAAAAGTAGGTGCTTCACGTCTTCGTGGTTGGGGTCCAAAAGATCCGTCTACCAGTTGGCTGGAGACACTGAAGGATATGACAGCGAACCGCGAGCAGTGGCGATCGTGTTGTCCCTTTCTGTCGAATCGGAATGACTGATCGATGTGCGTTTGTACAGTTAGGCTGTGTATTCTGTGTGTTGGCTACTAGGGCATTCTTTCATTTTCCCACCCATGTAGGTCCACTCCCTGTCCATCTTGTATATTCATACTTTCTAATTCAACGTGCAACATGGTGAGAAAGGCAGTGGTAAGTGGGGCTTGCCCTACTGTTTAACGCTGTACGATGATGATGATGATGATGGGGAGAAAGAGGAGGGGAAGTAACTTGAGTTTAGCCGATGTATGCAGGCGCGAGAAATTACAAATTCAAATAAGCAAATAACAAGTAAATTGGAATTGCTCGAAAAGTGAAAAAATTTAGAGGAAAAATAATAATACCATCGTAAAGCTGGAATTCAAATTGAGGAAACTGATTTGTCTCTCCAACAACAAACTCTGCCTTTTTGGTTTATATTTGTGCAGGTGGTGGAGTTATTACCAGCTTTGCCTATTGATCGTGTGGCACTGATTTTCGAACCCCGTCAACGTTGATCGCATTGGTTGTGGACAGCAATCCGTTATCTCCCAGATCGTTAGCAAGTGATCTGACGGCGATCGCTGTAGGGATTTGCACTTGATCAGATTGTTGCGTAAACTTACATCCGCATTTCACCCAGGATTCCAGTATTACGATGATCGATATTCCTTGATTGATCAAAGGAACCTTGCGGTACTATGATACGCCTTTTTCAATGCACTGGTTAGCAGGCATAAGATAAAACTTCCTCAGGGTTGTTGGCTACAGAGCAATCAAGTTTTTGTTCACGGTTTATATTGGAAAGAGACCTCACGCATCTTCGTGGATCAATTGAAAAATGGTATCATATCACTCTTAGAAATAAAATCTACTGCGCATATGACTATAGCCATCGGATTGCTTGCCATACAGTTCCACCAATTTCACACCACAAATTCGATGGCATTCGGAAGCAACTCCAAACAATACGCCTGTTTTTTGTGGAAAAGTATCAAAGACAGCAGATATTCAGTGACTTGGAGACCCACCAGCGAGAAGCTTTTGATTCAAAGATAAGAGCAGAACAATGAGCACATAAACGGCATCCTACCATTGTATGTAGCATTGATTCATTGGCAGTGTTATCTTGTCGAACTTTTCAGATATTACCAGTTTCCTCCTTTCTTTCTTTTCGTATCTTTCTGTTAAACTGTTCAAATTGAAATTTTCCATCCGGTCTTTCAAAAAGTCGGTGTTGTCATCAATTCGGCTGAAGAGGCGTCTGCTTTCTAAATGCCCAGTTCAGCTGTCTGGAACCCACGAAAACACTTCTGGACGGAGTCCATGTGTCCACATTTCGATTGCGTGCTATCTGTCGGAAAGGAAAAACAAGTCTTTGTTTACTTCACTGTGCATTTCTACACTGATTTTGTCAGTTAAAGTGCCCGCACTCTGAGAATGAATGTTATAACAGTAGGACTAGGTTGTACGCAGCCAGTCAAACAGGTAGGAACTATCTAATAAGCTAATCCTCCGTACTTATAAAAAAAATAGTTCACAACTATCAGTGGAATAAAGTGACATGCCCATATGATTCAAAATAACCTTAAGGTTTTTAGAACAGCATAAAATAAAAATTTGACTGATTACCGGCAGTTATCGAATGGTTTCTGACGTTTATCAGGGCGCGCAGAAGTTGCCGGTTGAGTTCATCTAATTTCGATTAAATTTAATCAAATCAGTACGACTTTTAGTCACTGGAAAATCGTATCTCGCCTGTTGAGGTCTCATTTTGCTCAACATTCCGAGTGTTACGATCAGGTACTTTTGTGACTGAAAGTATGTTAAAATGAAAACGTCTGTAATGTCATGAAGATCAATCAGTCAGAAACATGGCGATATCTCTGGATATACGCTACTTTCAAGTTCAGGCCTCCGTTTCAGCTGACAGTACACGATTACGAGGCGTCCATCTTCTGCTCATGAGCCTTGGGTACGGACAGACCATAAGGCCGTGAGCCACCGCAGTCGTGGCTTGGGTGAGTCACGTCAGTCGTGAAAGAGCATTTTATTCGACTTTGATCATACCCTGAGCCAGTGGTGCATTTTACAGCAAAGTCGAAAGCCCGTGATCAGCGAATAGACTTGAGCCAACTGTAACCACCAGTACCGTCCCGAAGGTTTTTCAAAATATTCCTAACAGGAGGGAAGCCATCCCTGAGGAAGATAACTGACCAATTTATCAGTTCTTTTATGATCCGCTTTGCTGGGCTAATCATGTTGAGGGCTGAGTAAGCCGGCCAGCACGGGTTGGCTCACGCATTGATTCCAACACGTACTCCTGGAACAGTCTGTACTGTTCCGCTCAAGGAAACATAGACAGTACATGCACTCTAAATCTTTAAACACCACCACGAGTCCCCAGTTCTGATGAACTCCCCCGGTGTGGGGAACAGATTATCACAATCCGTCAGATATTTTGACTCCCTTATTAATTTTTGGTGGTTACGAATTAGAGGTCGCCGACGACTTTTGTCTACTTGATAAGTTGCATGGGAGCTGATGGAGGGGTTGAAACCGAAGTTGGCAACCGTATATTGATGGCTGAGTTGCATTCTGCAATCTCCGTCACATGCGCAGACAGCGGGACTTTCCCATCTAAGAGCTGACTTTAAAAAGACGCATTACGCAGCGTGCTTTTTTACGCTTGTGAAACGTGGTCTACTTACGCCGTAAATTTCGGCTGTTTGTCTGTCTGGCTCTCTAACTGCTTTGATGAAAGGACTGGGTGAACCAAATTAAACAAATTCTTCTAAGCCTCTGAACAACAACTTCGGAGTTTTCAAGGCCCCATTCTTTCCACATACATGTTCCCCACTTACATCAGTGGTATGTGTGACCACTGTCTTGATAATGTTTACACGGATGATGTTGTTCTTTTCAAACCAGCAGCAGTTCTTCCAGTTTCGACAAATCTGGGGAAAGTGTTTCACACGATCAACACTTTTCCGTCCATTCTTGTTTCACATAGAACCCATCGAAATGTTCCGAGTGCGTATTCACTCTGTCACATTCAACTTTCCCAAAGACAATGTGTCCGTAATGGACAGTTTCATGTGTGGATTTGACTCTATTACGTACTTGAGAACAACAATCAGTTGCAACTTCCTATGCTCCTGTTGGAAAATTGCAATTCCAGACGCCAAAATCAATCGTACCCATTTATGTCTATCGGTGTGTTCTCCCTATTTCTTACTCTATTACTGCGTAATATTTCTCAGCCTTCTGAAACAAAATTTCAGATTTCTATTGCGCGGTCTAATACTAATCAGTCGTGTTTCTTTAATCCGTCTCAAGCAACTGATCTTTGAATTTGTTGATAGTCCTTTCGAATCGCGCATAAAGTTTGGCCACAAGATACTTTCCGACAATATACGCTCACTGCACACCCACATCGTTCTCTGCTACTCTCACCCGAAAAACGTTTCAATGCTTGATGAGACTCTTCTCGCAGTAACATTTGCGATAAATCTCCTGTTTCTTACTTGGTTCGTTTATTGACGAACTATGGGAGGAATTGATTTGTGAAACTGATATTGATGTATAAACTTTATTTATTTACTTACCCTATTTTACATATCCTGTGCAATTCAGGTATGTTGGTTTTTGGAAGGAATGGCTTTGACTGAAATATAAGCACACGGAATTGCCGAAGTTATACCAATACAATAGAAAATGTTGTCCGTTGAATATCTCACTCCTACGATGACAACATCAAGTTGGCAACTGAGGGGTCAGTGCGCTCGTTTTCGGAACCAGATATGTGGCCTACTCAGTAATTATTGCTATTGCTACGCCACCAGCTTCATTGGTTAAGGCAGTTGCAACGCGTGCAGCTTCACTGACCCAATGTTGCGCTCTGTTCTCCGAGCCTAGTTTTGGTTGGAACAAGCAGCGTGATGTCAAAACCATGACGTAACATCAGTCGAGGCTTGTCTCCGTCCGTCACTCATGCTTGCATGAATGGAGATTTAGATCACTGGACGCTTGGTTGGAAAGGCGTCGGATACGACTCAGCAGTAGTCAATGTTGGTTACGCTGGGAAACACTATGGCCCATTTCATGAGAAAATCTTCACATTTTTGAATTTTATTCTCTGTTTCATGCCTTGCATCGCATTACATCTCTGCACCCTGTTCTTAGTTATCGCTGAGTAAACATATAAATATTTACATATCTATATTAAGTAGTCAAGGGTAAGTTTTTATCCTGACACTGAACTGTGTATGATGGAAGAGTGGAAAAGTCTTAGAATTCCCTACTAGCAATCTGGATGGTAAGATTAGTTCCCGCTCTTAAGAAACATACATTTTCGTAAAGAAATTAAAAGGGCTAGATATCATTAGATCTTATATGAAGTGATGTGAGATCGCTAGGCGATCGCATTTATGTCCCGGTATGGTCTAAATAGTCCGGTTTGGTTTATCATTTTCTAAGTGCTAAGCAACGGTTATCGTTTTACTCTTCAAGTATATGTATGTTGTTGAGAAGCTGGGGGAAAACAACACAAACAGAAGGCAGTAGATTTCGTCTCATTGGGCTTTTCGGACCCGTGAATGGTGTCCAGAGGACAAAAAATTGTATCGATCGGAGTAAACACGCGTTGACTTACAAATCTTCATAATACGTTATCGGTAATGCCGTACTAGGACACCTTCATGGCTCCTCTTACCGCTGTTCATAAAGACAGCTCTATTTTAGCCTGGTGGAGTTAAGTAGTGACGAAGACACTTTTCCCCAAGATTTAGTCAGACTAAGGCAAAAGTTCACGGAAATTAAAAATAAAGAGTGGTGAACGACTGAACTGCTTCATTCCAGTGGGGATAATTCAGTCTTCTTCCTTGATAGTGGTAAATGCATTATTATGGTTAACTAGCGTTAGGTTTAACACTTCCAGCCTTATGACATGGAATAACAACTCCGGGCCTGTCCAGTCGTAGGTTGCAGCGCATCAAATTAATGAGGAAACAAATGAATATCACATTGAACAGAACACGGAACTTACGGTCAGACCATAAATAAGCACGAGTACGATATATCTGCCCTGATAAAAGTAGCTAACGTGGTTTTTGCTACATGTGATTCGACGCCGTTTTCCCAGTAGTTTCGGCTAACCGATGAGAGGATATTGCGGAACGGAATGGAAAAGACACAAGATCAATGTGATTTGATTTCTCTGCACGGTTTTTTGTTTCCTAAGTTCCTATTGATTTTGATACCACTTGGTTTCATTCATACTGTTGAAAACACTGTGAATTGCGCTCACATAGGGAAGATGATATTCCAGCTTGTTAAAAGTGGATTCTACTCAACCTTGGTTCCCTAATTAGAAGCATGAAAACAGAAATTTACACGTTTTTTTTCTTCTCTCACTCTCTCTCACACAGTATTTGCAATTCGAATACGGCACATTAATTTCATTTCCTCTGAACTGAAGTTACAATCCCACCGATTACCCGATAGATTTGCTAACGATTTTCTGATGTTGCTACAATGCGAAACGAGGTCCTCGCATCCCTAATTAACTGGAGGTGAGACCGGAGTGTGTAACAAACGGTCGATTTCCTGCTCTTGTTCACCTTGACAGTCCGAAAGTGTGTTCAACTAGTCAGAATTGAATAGTCATATCATACAAATGTAAATTAATTTTTGTTGACCTCAGCCTGACATAGAGGAGCTGATACATCTCACGTCACACAAAGGTTCATCACATATATCCCACACGTAAACATATTAGTAGAAATGGTCAATGTCGAGTGCCAATTTGTAAGAACCTTGGTTACAGTCCGCAACGCAACACAAATTGTGCTGGCATTCTACCATTGTTGTTCGGTCAGGATCGATAGCGAAACAAATCGATTAATCGGTCAATTAATGATCCTGGTAAGTTAAGAATTTCTGGCTCTATTTTCTACACAAATACATATCCGCACATACATGCACACATTCATACACGATTAACGCGAGATAAAAACGAGAACAATATCAAACAATGAGACAGATTAAAACCATACAACCCGCAGCTAAATCTGGATATCACTAGTGGGTGGGAGTCTAGCGGTCTAGTTTGTTGTCTCAGCCTATGGGTTTCAAGATATTTTGCAGATCGGATAATCTACCACTCGATATTTTAGTGAACCTGATAGAGAGTAAAGCAATGAAATCGTTTACGACTCTACATCAAATAGCATAAGAAATAGGTTTCGGAAAATAAGGTTAGAGATTGAAATCGTGTAGATTTTTATTTCAAGACAATCATGGGGACACTGGTAGAGTTTAAAATAAATAACTGGTCATCCCACCACAGACTGGAAATAAATCCCTCAGATTCTTCTGATACTTTGTTATGTCTTCAAAAAAGGATTAGACATGACCATATTTCGGAACCCATTTTCTCTCTTCATTAAAAGCGAGCCCGCCGGAAACAACTCGTCAGCAAAGTCCCTCGGTGTTATGATTAGCGGGGACCTCTCTTGATCTGAACATGTCACCGCAGTCTTCTCGAAAATAAGATTGCTTACATCTTATGCTTTATGACTTCATTTCACCTCATCCGACACTTTGTTTACTCTTGTGTCCCATCTCACCGACTCTACTCCTTCGTGGACTGCTGGTTAAAGATTTGAAACTAGCCATCCGATCCCTGAAACATTGATCTAGAAGTAGCTGTGTCCCTCGCAACCAGCTAACCCAATTTGTGATATTCCAGTATCACAATTCATGTTCACATTTCTCCCGCAGGATTCTGGCTGACCAATCGCAACCCGTTTTCTTCGATCGCAGAGAAAGTATTTCCACACCACCCACACGATCCCGATTCGAATATTTATCTTCTCACACTAAAGCCTATAAACCCCGCAACAGTACGATGTCATACCTGTTTCTTCTTCTTCAGCCCTGAGGCTCTCGCTGCAGAACTTAAGTAAATACTGAGTTGACAATATAATTCGTTGAATGTATGTACTCCCATTCTGTATCTCAAAGTAATTATGTGGCAGTTTATTATCCATTCTTGGGTATATATATATGTGATGATTCAGCAGCTGTCACACGTGATACGGCCAGGTATAGCTTCGTAGCCACGTACGCGGATGAGCCTCAACCAATCAGGGTCGTCGCGAACAAGTCCGACAAAAGCTCCCTGTGATTGGTTATCTTCGAGTCTAATTTAACATGTTTATACAAACCCGTTCTGCAATACAACTGACGTACTGTTTCGCAGCCTCGGTCTTCTTGCTACTTTCGTACGCGTAATTTTGGGTCAGGGCAGTTTCAATACGTCCTGTCAGTTCAGTTCATTACGATTATTGCAATTGACATAGAGTCATGGAGCTGCCCAGTATTGAACGGCTGAACCTGCATTCTGATGCATCTGAAATTGAAGACTGGATTGAACGTTTTGAGCTGTAGTGTAGCAAACGAAAGGATGTGAAAGAGGAGAACCAAACTGCATTCTTACTAACTACTGGCGGCCGTTCATTGTACCTGTTCATGAAAAACCTTGCATATCCGAAAGCTCCTGCTGCAGTCCCGTTCGACGAGTTGAAGACCCCACCGCCAGGTCACGTGGTTCCGGTCAATTTCCAGGCGACTGAAAGTGCCAAATTTCATTGGCTGGTTCGTGGTCCCAACATGAAGTTCCGTGAATTCATCGTGACACTTCAGACACAGGCTGCAAAGTGTAATTTCGGTGATCAGTTGGAGACCCAATCGTGTGATCGTCTCATTGCCAGTATAAATCATCCGGAGTTGCAAAAGAAGCCGTTGCTGAAGCCCGACCTTACGTTCTTTGAGGCCCGGTCAACGTGCGAACAATTCAATGACGTAACCGATGCGACGGCTGTACATTCCGTAGTGCACTACCAACACGTTCATCCCCGTAAACCAGCCCCTACAAATCAGACTTTTCAACCGAAGCCTGCTAACAAAATGATTCCTGGACACAGATCAGCACAACCGAATCGGTGCTTCTCGTGCGGCGAATTTCACCTACGTTCCACCGGCCGCTTCCGTAATGCGGTGTGCCATTCTTGTGGAAAGCCTGGTCATATTCGCAAGATGTGCCGTCAATCCAAGTACAATGTGACGAATGCATCATCTGAAGATCCGAAAACTGATGACAGTCAGGTATACTCACTGAAGATTTCGAGTGAATCCAACCAATTCCTGTACAAATCAGTCCAGTTCCAGTGCGGCTTGAGACATCAGTTCATTGTGGATACCGGGAGCCGCGAGTCCATTATTCCGAAATCAGTGTTCGACTTGATTCAGCCTAGTTTACCCATACAATCCACTGCCGTGTGTATTCACGATATTACTGGACATCGACTTTCACTGCTGGGTTAGACTACGCCAATGGTTCGGTTGGAGAACGACTAAACCCCGGTACGATTCCTGATTTCCGTAGACAGTCCATCGATTCTGAGCTTGAAGGCCCTGCGTGGCCTGGAGCAATCGGTAACCCTGAAAACGACGTCCGACAATCCAGTGAATCAGTTTCAGCAGTTGATCGCACAATGCTCGAACAACAAAGGTGGCATGGCGGTTGAGCCCGCGAAGTTGGAAGTGGATGGTGATCCGGTATTCCTAAAATTCCGAGTGTTGCCGTACGGCCAGAGAGAGGGCGTTCTGAAGGTGCTTACCAAAATGGAGCAAGGCGGTGCCAATGCGCGTGTGACTTCATCTACTTGGGTTCGTTACGATTATTACGTTATGTATGATGACTTAACTAGAAGAGCCAGCTAGACAAATGAGGAAAACTGGTCACCGAGACCTTGAAAATAAGAAAGGCAGACGGGACAGGCGACCGGCAGTGGGAACACACAGAATAACAATGAATTGTTGTCTACTGCACAAAGTTGAATTCCGAAGCAATTTCCTTCAAAAGCTTTAGCCCGAGTCCAATAGTACTTGGTCTATACTTACTAAGCTTCCTGTTATTTGAACAATGACATTGAATTTCAGTTACCTTTTACCAATAATGCAAATGCCATGATGCCCTGACATATATTGATCCCCCTGGGGTATCAAACAGTATTCTGCGAATCAAGTTCAAGCCTTTTATTGACATTCACAATATTTATCGTTTTTAAGTAATGGAGATCTTTAAACATACTGTGCTCATGACCAGCGTGATTATTTCCACTTTTGATAGCCATTGCACGTGTATTGCATATACTGGCCCTGAAAACCGTTTACTGGAAAAGTCAGTTCCAGTTAAAGATTTAACGTAGGGATCGAAGATTGGTAATCTAATTATTGCGATCCTCAGAACCTCAATACAAATCGCAATTTGCTGACAGTATATGCGTTTACCATTCTTCTACGATTTTACACGTATTTTGGGTGTCGGATGTCCTTTGTTACCGTGACCCTGTATTTTCCCATCTGGATTATGTTGCTAGCGTTTTACTCCTGGATTTCTATGATCGCCTACGCACTCGTTTTTTGTTATGAACGACTTTACACGCAGCTTCCACTCGCGACTCCGATCGCTGGAGCCCGCTAACGGAAAAACGGAAGACCAGAGCACAACGCGCCAAATGCCTGTGTATTCGTGCAAGAGAACGATATGTTAGTTAAAGCGAAAATTGGAAAACCTACCACACTCTCGTCCAGTAGGACTGTCGCTTTGAAGGACAAGGCTGATTGGGGTTTTTCTTCCCCTAATTTTGTTGGTATGGTTTTATTCTTTCCAGTGTTCATACGGCTGGTTCAGCCCGAAGCGTGAGTGGAGGTGCGTTCATTGTTTGACTCGGCTTGGCAAGTTAAAAACGTTTTTTTCACTTGGCTTCAGGGAGGCTGTTGCAACTCCCTGACACAGTTACACATTCTTTCGTTCAGCTGTTTACTAATGGTTCCAAATGGTTGATTCTATCGAATCGCCGCGATAATAGTTTATTTTGCTAATTTTTATTATTACGCCCGCATAGTGAACCCCTGCACGACAAGGCCCGAACCAAATGACACCCTTTTATTGCTACTCTTCTCTCTTGGGAATGAAATTCATGTATATTTCTCTGATTTTATCACAGAGGTCTTGCGATTTACAGTCTTCGACGGTGAGAGTTATTCTGCACTCCTAGTGATATTGCAGTTCCGAAAACTAGCCAGATTCTTTCATTCGAAACAGAGCTTTGGGACAACAGTAAGTTCAGTAGGGTGTACCCAAAGGCCGCTTTAGCCTCAAATAGGTTCAGTCATCACCGTGAAGTTTCATCACACATTTTGCATGCCGGTATGTCTTTTTGCGCTCAATTTGTTTCGTCCGTCACATTTTGGTAAGCTCCGTTACTCATAATTCCCGTCAAACATGCATTTACACACGAGTAGTATATAGCCGTCCACCACAGTAGTAGTAGTAGTAGTAGTAGTAGTAGTAGTAGTAGTAGTGATGGTGGTGGTAATCGTATTGGTGATAACTTAAGTAGTGGTAATAGTAGAATAAAACTGACAGACCTTACATTCAATTTTACTAGGCAATGGTCGATGGATGATTAATTCATCATCCGAGATAAAGTCTACGCTCCTGCGTACCAAGACAACTACTAGACTTTTCGCTTGCCACCGGAGTGACAATAAATAATACAGATCAAGTAGTTTTGACAGAACCAGGTCAGCGAGATTCTAGGAGCGGATCGAGTGGATGTTTTGCGGTTCAAGGTAAGTGAATCGGTCTATATGTCCAAATAAACTAGCACACATACTTAGCTAGTTTGTACACACGAAGACAGTTCACCTTCTGTTGGCAGAAGACCTGAGTGGAAAGTGAACACAATTGGCGGTCGGTAAAGAGGCGGGTTTTTGGCTGTTAGACAGGATTTTGTTCGCTGGCATAGAAATCGTTTGATCTTAAATGAAATCCAGAAGTGGACATTTTCCTCAGTCATAAAATAACAAAAGGCTTTCTAATCATACTCCTTCAGGACTTCAGCCAAGAATCACTCATTCACTTTTTTATAGTCCTCGGAGCACAAAACATAGCAAAAAATACCAGCGATGATCAAATGATCATCACGGTGGACTTCGGGCTCTTCTGCCGCTAGCTCGTATCCTGCAGCCGTTGCTGCTTACTTCCCAAGTGGCAGCCTATAGCTGACTGCGAACCCTGTCCTGATCCGTTGTACTATCACTATATCATTAGCAGAAATTAATAGAAGGAAGTATTGATAAATTAAAGAGTTTCATGATTCATTTAAAGGTTACAAAGCAAACAAACTTGTTGTAAGGAAGCTTTCTCCAGGCTATCCAGTTGCTTAATATTACCGTGTGTTTTGTGTTTTGTGCATGCTTCGCACAGATGAGACAGTTTAATAGTCTAGTACAGCCACTTTGCATGAAATGTTGCTCAGACAGCAGTCAGAAGCCTTTGTGGGACATATTCACTTCAGTGTTGAACATCTCGTTGCTTCATAGAGGAGAGTGGAATACTACGGGCCTGGAGCCGTGACTAATGGAGCGTCTTTAAAGGCACATTCGAAGACGCTAAAACGCGATTTCTTCTTTTCGCCTTAACCTCGAACGGTTGATTATTTCATCCTTCTAATGATTTACTAGTATCGTTAAGCAATAAAGTGCTCAGTTTAACCTTAAGCTTAATTGATAATCCGCAAAATGACTCTTTGTTCAATTTGGATTTATTGTTATGACAGACTGGTGTATCTTCGTTAATACTCAAAGCAGTCAGGTTACATCGTTTTGTCAACCTAAATTTTGATAAGGAATTCGAGCAATCTAATACGTTTTGAATGGTGTTATTCTTATTGTACTACTACTACTACTGCGGTGGAATGTGCATACTGCTCATTAAACAAGTAAGTAAGGGATTACGCAAAACACAAGTATGGACAGCAATGGAGTGGTAATGGACATGATTACTTCACACAGACTGAAAGAAGAAACATGAAGAAAAGCATACAAACCACAAGATTGCTTACTCCAATCGGATTACGGCTGTCTTCAAGTGGACTGGACAACTGGAATGCAAATAAACATTGCTGTTTCATTTGATTCATTTTGATGACTCTTAAACGAGTGGGTCCCAATAAACTATCTATTTAGCAGGCATGTCTTTTGGATAGTGACACTACTATTACTACTACTACTACTAATACTACTGCTACTACTACTACTACTACTACTACTACTACCACTACTACTACTACTACTACTACTTAAACTTCACGCTTGGTCGAATACGGTTCACAAAGAACTTGTCACGTACAATTTTCATCATTTCCTCAAGTACTTTTCAGTCACCACGATAACTGACTTCTAGCTATGATCCGGTTTTTAAGTTAATAAATTTATACTGCCTTCCCGTTGTCTAGATGGCTATCAGTACCCACTTCTGCTGAATGGAGACAATGGGACTAACGTTGTTGCGGTCTATCAGCTTAGCCTCAGTTTGACTGTGATTGTCTTTGAAATAGGAGAAATCATGTTTCCCGCTTGTTAGTAAAGTTGGTTCAGTTCCACTTAGACCTGCAGTTTGTGGATTTTTCGTACAAAAATTTGGAATCTCCTTTTAGAGCAGATCTTTTTGGATTATCTGGTCGGGATAAATGGAATCATATGCTATCGACAAATCGCACCGCTACCTTTCGGTTCGACATCACTGTTGACTTGTTGGGTTCTCATTTACTCTACCATGATCTAGCTGTGCAAACCACACCCCAACAATAGCCTTCTCACCCTACACTCTCTGGTAAGTCTCTAAGGCCCTTGATCCATTTTGCCACAACCATTTCCGATATGACCTGCAAATATTACAGAACAAATCATGGAAATCACTTGTTGCACGTTAGAGTAACCAAGGCTGAGACTTCACGCGCCTTTCCGACTCATCGCCGCTGGTCATGAAATTCTGAACACACTAATCCGTTTTACCATTTGATGATAGAAGTTACAAAACCTGGCATTGCGAAAAGCTTATCTGCGCCATGCATCATTTATTCTCATTAAGTAAGGTCTTCGCTGGTGTATGACAAAACTTTCAAAATGTTTTTGCATTCCGTGCCACGTAAAAAACATTTTAGGTGGACTATTTGACTCAGTTCAAAACCGAGGTAGATCTATATTTGTGGACGGTATCTTTATTACATAGGACAACGAGGGCAAAATTCACAACATGGAGCGTGGAGTTTTCAGCCTGGATATAAGTTTCTCATAGAGTGGAATCCAGTCGGCTCGTTACGACTTCTGACCTATTTAGACTTGATTTGCCTCCTTACTTCAAGTCTGCTGACCACAGTTGCAGATTTTCCTGGTGGTGCTGAGTGGCTATGATTGACAGTCTTTCCACTTTACTTTGGTATAAACGTAGCGTAAATAACTCTGTTTCCACTCTGTTCATGATACTTGAAAGGCTAAGACACTTGATTTGCACTCCATATTCCCCACGATTTTTTCATTTACACCCGTTCTAAAAAGAACTTTGTCCTTTCCCACATCCACACATTAGTGTAATACGATGAACCTCCCCTGCTTCATCTGCCAAAAAGGAAATGAGCTGAATGATGACCTGAGTCTTCAGCACATATTCTTCATAGTCTAGGATATTCTTTCTCCACAAATTTCTTTGAAGGTAAATCTCATACGGAAAGTCACCCTCTTACCTAGTGTGCACAAACGTTCATCGATTTTCATGACCTCCAAAGCATCTGTTTTCGAGTGAGATGGGACACAATCTGACATGATAAATACTTTTATATACATCCATCATACTGTATAGGTTAATCCTGAATGCTGCATACATTGAAATAGTTCGTGTTCGGAACTATACACATCCTCATAACTGAGGAGGCTGACATCGGTAGTTTGTACTATTGTTAGACTTAATGACAATACAATCATTCAGGTATGAAGCAGAATGTGATAACGCTGGTGAGCAACTTTCGAACCAATCATGATACAGTTCGGTCGTACTCAGCTAATGTGATTACCTGGTTCAGAAAATCTGATTGTTTGAATGCTCTCTTCGTTCGCAGACCCGAAGTCGCAGCACGTCGCACTGCACCGCAATGCGCCGCGGACACCATAACATAAATCGTTGATTTATCATTACTGACATCATCACAGCAATTATTCCTCATTTTTGAAGTATTCGTGCGTGAAATTTACTCCGCAATTTGGTGAAGTGCTTGTCTGACGGGAAGTCAGCTGGGAGCTATTGCAAACGATCCTAACATACACAGATTTCTGCCGAATGAGGATAGGCTTATTTCGCCAAGGTGATGTGCTGACTAAGAATATAAGAAACAATGAGCATTAAAAAACAAAGTAATAAGATAATGCAAATGTAGTATGTCACAGGCGAAAAGCCCACAATGCAATTGAAATTTCACGGGTCGCAGTATGATTCGTTCAACTGCTTTCCGACAATAACAGGATTTACTGTACATGACAGCTTACTGTGATTGGCAGTTGTGCGCACGTTTCCTCTCATCTCACATGCGTCAGGCGTGCCTAGTGTGAATATAAGGTAGTGTTTGCCATTTCGGTTTAGACAAAATGAGGAAAACCGTAAGATATCAGTAACTGACCTCACCCAAGTGCAAAACATATGGGTAGGAATCTAGCAATCACGAAGTCTATCATAAGCTGACAACTATGAACCTAAACTCAATACTGTACGTCGTCCCAGAATAATCCGTAATTTGTATTTATATTTGTGTGGAAGACTTAAAATAGCAAAGTGCCAAAGTTTCCGTCGGAAAACAAGAAAAATATGCCAGCCGTCACAAACGGCAAATGACGGTTAAACACAAGCAGGGGATAACATTTAATAAGCGAGAGAGTAAGATAGAACTAAGTTACTTGTGAAGTTTATTTCCTCATTTGTCGGGGCCTGTGTCAGACAAGCTAAGGCGGAGATAGGTAACGAAATGACGTACGTGTGAATGAGTATGAAAGACGAGGGAACAAGTTGTATAAAGGGTGAGTAGTGTCCTAAGCTATCTTGTGGTCTAAGAGTAGATAAGACTGGATATGCTGATCAGCTAATTCACCCAAAAGAACATCAGTGGGATAGATGAAACACGACTAATAATTACAAAGCCAGTGCGGAGTGCTATAAAGTCCTGTTTTTCAGAAGGCTGAAATCTAAAGCAAGAGAATCGGTAAGCAGGATAGGAATACTGTGTTTGGTTAAAGTCAGGTATACTGCATGGACAGTCCACCAATATTCCTCTGAAGCATGGGCATACTCCTGCCTGGCACTGATCATTAGTCATCCTTCAGAGCGGGCTGTATTGACTGATCGATCTTTCTATTTTTCTGTTGGGCTAACTTGTTTGCACGTGAAAGCACATGTAGCTCAGCTCTTTTACTTGCTTGCCTAGTTGCCGGCTGCGGTCTACTTGCGTTTGCATTCTTGTAAGTAAATGAAGTGCAACAGTTACGTGTTTTGCTGCTGTTGATCACGAACGCAACAGGAGAAAGTATACCGGTTGGTGAATTTCGAAACTGCTGAGTGTGGTTTCCAAAACTGCCTAAGTTTCCGCATTGAAAGGGATAGGTGTTGCTATTTTCAGCTGTAGGTTGTCCATTTTAGTTATAGTCAAAGTTAACTCCCGGGCACATGAAAGAACTCAATCTAGATAGGGATTTTGAACTAGCAGAAACGGATTCAGTTGGGCAAGAGGAGTGAAAGGCGCTGAAACTAAAGTAAACCCACTTGGAGGGGTTCAGGTTTAACTAGATCTGGTTGAAAAAAGTTCCGTTTGGAAGACTTTTGTTCTTAAAATTCTAAAACCAAATGGATTGGAAGCAGCCTGAGGACGAACAACATTGTTAGGGAATTCGAATGCCTCAACCGGTGAGGGTACTCGTAGGTCGCTGATATGAGCGGAATATAGGAAAAAGGACAATATAGCACCCTGTGGTAATTCATAACGGTTGAAAAAGGACTTATATTGTTCCAGGTATTCGATACCCTGTTGTGGAGGTAATCAGCGAGTTAGGTAAGAATTTTGCAAGAGAAAAGTGAAAGCTTCAAACTTTTGAAGAAGAGGTTGCAAAGCTGGATCCAAAGCTGAGTAGTGATGAAGAGATATACGGCAGATAGATCGGATGCATCTGTCCAAAGATTACCACTGAACTAGATTGAAGAATTTACATCACCGAAGGAGGATCTTTTGGGTCTATAGGCAAAACGACAGGGGTAGACTGGGCTAGAAGACAACTCAGTACAGCCTTCTCATCATTTTCTACTGCAGCTGATGTACACTGTATCGGGTGAAAATGTTTTTGCACCAGATGTGTTGGAGCCCATGGGAATTGGAATGATGGTGACGGGTCGCCAAAGTTCAACTACTGGACAGCTAAGCTGCGAATCATGTACCAAAGTGCTTATAGATTTCGAAAGCCTGTCAGTCTCAAGCCTCAAAAAGATTTAGGAGAGGTCAAATGGACTTACAGAAGACGACGCTTTAGATTTGGAATGAATTTTAAATGGTACAGAATAGGTATGTGGCAAACACGGCTGTCATTTCAGTACTTCGCATCGGGCCAATACTGTACAAGTATGGGGACTTGTAAAATTAATTAAGTTGGTGAACAGTCTACAGTGTTCACAGGAATTCACAACAGTAACTGTCATACTGACGATGGTGCATTCGTGTGGATAATTTCACTGCTGGTTTCACAGGTTATGTTCGTATGTCTTACCATCTTGCAGACCTTTGGCCAAGGAAGACGCGGTCCATTGACAAACTGTTTTTGCAAACACAAGATAGGTCGATGTATCCTGATCGCAATCGCCTCGGCTGTGGATAGGATTCCTTGCCTGACCCCGATCCCCCCTTCTCGTGTTAGCTTGTACCTCCTATAGATCGTATGGGCCACGGTCGACCGGCGGTGTCCAAATGGTTATCATCGTGGACTTCGGACAGTAACGACCTGGGTTCGACTCCGTCCGCCGCCAGCTACTTCCCCATGCGGCAGCTTTTCACTGGTCGAGTTTCCCTTCTTGAAGTGTTGTACATTTCTGTATAATAAATAAAAAGGAAGTAAAAAGAGTATTTATCCATTATTTTTGGTCATCGTTTTGGGGATTCTTATTGCTAGGACAATGCTCTTGAGCTTGTTCAGACAGACTTTTAGATGTTCTCCCGACGTACATTGTTCCTCAGGAACATGATTAAGAGTATATACAAAAAGAGGTTGAATGGCCTGGTAGTCTGAGCTTGAGTCTCAATCTCAAATATGGACTGGTATTGAACGAGATACTAAGTTCAACGGCTTTGAATGTATTTGCTACCACGTGCGTTTGTCTACTGCTAAGCTTTTAAGGAGCCAAATTTGCTTGGCCTTCCATGTTTACGTAGGTGGGCTTTTTCGGGACATTTGGGTATTTAGTCCAAGAGACAATGTCCATATGTTGCCGGAGGAACTCCTCCGGATAACCTTTTTCTCGTAATGTGCTGTCACAGATTCTATCGCTTGGGAGAGTTTGTTTTCGCAGTAAATCTGGAGGCATCCGTAGATTTTGTATCTGCCGCATGGGTACGAATCTTTGGAATTGAGTATACTGCCCTGCCAAGTTGGTTTGTGGTAGGCATTCCGCTCAATCCATCCATCCGAGCATCTTTACGAGAGAACATCTTAAAAAGGTAGTGATTCATTTTCTTCTATATTCGGATGTGACTCGTTGAGCGATTGTAGTAGCTAATGCACACTATATTTGCATGACACTGGGCGGAAGATGCCATTGACGTATCTATTATACGTCGACAAGCAGCTGATGGTTGGATTCAACGTGTTGTTTTCAACTTGGGCCATGGGTGTATCGCCAAGTAAAGGAGCAAATGTAGATTCCATTTCTTGGACATCTTTCTGTTTCTAGACATTACCGTCGAATTGCAATTGTAAGGCTGAAGTGCAGAATCTCAGAAGTTGTTTGTAGTCTTCCATAGGTATACCTATGTCAGTGTCTTCAGTTGACATATAATCGTAAATATAGTCTACTGCTTCCAATAGACCCAAGTTTGTGAACAATGCCGAAACGTCGAAAGAAATCATTTTTGGTGAATTCGCGTTTGCACTTTGAATTGAGTCAACGAATTGATAAGTGTCTTTTA
The DNA here is from genome assembly GCA_948099385.1 of Fasciola hepatica. Classification (NCBI taxonomy): domain Eukaryota; kingdom Metazoa; phylum Platyhelminthes; class Trematoda; order Plagiorchiida; family Fasciolidae; genus Fasciola; species Fasciola hepatica. The sequence goes on along the minus strand of CANUEZ040000034.1, from coordinate 1,456,774 downwards.
GACTATGGGTTGATAACTTTCATCCTTTTGGTTCCAGGAACTCCGTTATCCAGTGTGCGATGTTACGATGGGGCGAGCCAGACGTGTCGAGTATGGGTCGCATTGCGATGCCAGTTTCGTGCGTTTTTGGAAAATCGCAGTGTCAGGATTATTGATCAGGTCTTATCCGATCAAGCGTGATCGTGTCGATGGTGGGACAGACAGACACAATGCCGGTGAAACCAGCAGTGAAATTATCCACACGAATGCACCATCGTCAGTATGACAGTTACTGTTGTGAATTCCTGTGAACACTGTAGACTGTTCACCAACTTAGTTAATTTTACAAGACCCCATACTTGTACAGTATTGGCCCGATGCGAAGTACTGAAATGACAGCTGTTTGCTACGTACCTTTTCCTAATAACCCGACCGTATGAATATTTCACAATTTTAAATCTGTTGGAAGCCACGCAAAATATATGAAGAGGGAAATTTATTTGAAGAATGCAATAAAGCGGCGCTGAGATGGCCTACCTCAATACAGTCGTTGTAGGATTTCATTTCCTGACCATAGCATGTTCGGGTTTTTAATGCTCATGAACAGTGCAACAAAAGAGACATCCGAGCCTAAGCCAGTTGCGAGTAAAGTTCGACTTCTACATCTCGGAGAGACCTGTATCCTGCGAAACCTTAGTAACAGAGAAGCCACCCTACAGCTGGAAGCAAATGAAGGTTCATTCGGGTATCAGTGCAAGTATCAGTATTAGCTTATTATTCAAATAACTTCACAGTTTTTAAACGAGCGGCCGTTAGCACTTATGATCACTGTGCTTTACTTCCCCATCCTAAAATGTATGGGTAAAGCAAATCTTTTACCAACTCATTGTACTCATCGCGCACTGTATGCAAACGAGCTTGCTCCCTTGAGAGTCTCGATAAGCTTAGGTTATTTGTTGGCTCCCCTGGTTTTTTTCTTTTTTCTTTTAAACGACGCTTCCTCATACTGTGAACACTTAATGAACCATCTTAACTTTTGTGAAGACCTGTGATGCCCCATGAAAACCTATTATTTTCGAACCGAAAGGTTCTTCTAGCCCTGGTTGAAGAGCCTCTTCGGAACGAGGGAAAGGATGTACAAATCGGGACGACACCATGCTATAAAAAGGTATTCAAGTTCATCAAGACTGAAGCAAAAAATCTGAATAATCTGCATGCAGATACAGTGCTGTCGGGAGATGTGGAAAGCTGTGAAACTGTTGTGCTATACGAGGCCCGAGCTGAAACGAAAAGTCGAAGATCTGAATCACCTGCTCACCGTGAACTCCTACGCATCCCCGCGTTCGCATCATACTCTGAATCCAATGGACCCCAACCCCTTTACATCTGGTTCTGTCCTCAGAGTTCTATCACACATCCAGTGCCATTACTGTGGTGGTCCCGACTTGCTATCACCACTGTTACTAAAAGCCCGCTCTCTTTCGACCTTATATCCCCTTCGACTGATCTATTAAATCATTCTATTGATTCTGGAGTGATTTTCGATTTTTGGAGACCCGTACAGTTCATAGCTGTACCGAAGAAAGGATCGAGCAAATATCGCTCGAAAGCCTGCACATCTGAATTGCTGAAAGTACTTGAGAATGAATCCCTGCACAGCATGATTCCCCAAGTTCACTCCCTTGACCCGACCAAATTTGCCTACAAACCCTCTCTGTCAAGTCTTACTACGGTTGGCTACATTGTTAATTCTATTGATTCTATTCTTGTTCAAGTTGGCCGTACCGTCAGGCTAAAATTTTTGATTATATGAAGGCTTTCGGTTCCCCTCGTCACGGTACTCTCCTGAATATTCTACATGTTAGTGAGGTAAACAGTCGTACTCTTAGCACCTTTCGTGATTATCTTTCTGATAGTAGACAGTTTATTTCTTGTGGTTACCGACACTCGTCTTCCCTTCAAGTTATCGCTGGTGTTCTTCAGGGTGGCATTCTTTCTCCAATTTTGTTCTCCCTTCGTACTGGTAAACTCTCCATTTCACTTAATCTCACTGGTCGCAAATATGCTGGAGATTTTGTACTTGGATGTCTCTATAATAGAAATGAAAGCTAGAATTTCCTTCAAAACAGTTTGGATGAACTTGGCTGTTGGCCTACTTTCCTTTCTCTTTCACTTAGCGTCCTAAAATGCCTTGATTTGCCCTTCATACCTCAATAGGGATCACACTACTCAATCGTTTTTAACAATTTCCCACTCCTCTCCAGTGATAACCAACATCTACTTAAAGCTTCTTCCGTCCATTACCTAGCAGCTACTCTAACCCAGAAGCTATGCTGGACAAGTCACTTTGAAACAGTCTTCGCTAAAGTCAGGAAGCATACTTTTCTGTCATCCAGACTAAGAAAACTTAGAGTCTTATACTTCAGCTTGTAACCTATTGTATTCTCCCTCTTTGGCTTTACTACTTTCCTGTTTTTTCGGGTCTAAAAGGAAGTGATTTTTTTATCATGATAAACTCTCTGAAATTGCCTTCCCGTTGTAGCAACATTAATCAAGATAATCTCACTGACTCTCTTAACAGCTAGCATTTTGATGCTTGCGACAAATTCACTAATAAGTTTCCATCAGACACAAATCACTGTCTTCACTCCACACTCTTTAAAGTCATCTTATTCTCTTCCACCCGCTCGGAGTTCAAAATACATCATTCACGTAAGTCTATATACAGCAAAAACCTCTTCGCTTACCTCGTCAGCCTAATCGTGGACCACGACCAAGAGATAACCGATGTCGTTATTTAACTTCGTCACTAATCAAATTTTACGTACTACTTCGCTTTGCTTCCACTCATTCCTCTGTACCTTCCACTAAGCTCTTACACTCTTTTTCTTTTAGAGTCCTTTGTAAATCACGTGTATGTTGAAAATTTGCCCTAGGTCTGGTGCTTAAAGGGGTTCATTAACTTGACTTGACTCAGACTTTGATTGCAGACATTACTTAGCATATCAATAAGGAGTTCAACAATTCGAAAGAGTGAACAGGAGGAAAATTACCGAAAGGCCTCATCGAAGTCTGCTTTGGAAAGGAAGATGTTACCATGCAAGTATTGCAGAGAAGAAATTCTGCCTAATGCGTCTAGGTGCGAGGATATATTTTTCTTCCCAGAAGAAGTAAGCACTGATCGATCATAGAAACGGGGCTTTTAAGTAAGGGGAGACAAATGAGGATGCTTGGTAATTACGTTTGTCCAGCACAGAAAGCACTCTTGTGGCGGAGTTATCGAGGTATTTTAACTCTGAAAGGAAGTGATGCATATGGGCTAGTATGACTCAGTTAGCAAATTATAAAATGGGAATTTCCAACCGAAAGAGGCACTAGAAATGATATAAGTAGATCATGGAAAGAAAGGTGGCAATATAAATATCCCTTGTATTTTGACCGTACCTAAGTTATGACTCGCTTGCTTTTTACGAGATGACCCCATAACAAGCGCTGTGTGGTTCGCGCCCTTTTCCACCTAATTAGACGGATATGTACGGGTGAAACGGTCGCTGATGAACTCAGTCTGATCCGAACAGCGCTGAAAAACAACGAATATCCAGACGCATTCATTAACAGGCACGGCATCACAAAGCTTATGAAATGGAACACTACATCAGTACCACGAATGGAGGTCACCAAGTGTCTCCCATTCAAGGGTGATGACGTCATCCAAATGATGGAAAGACGATTAAGGTCAGCTGTTGCACGAACTTATTATGCCACCCAAGTAAAAATCATCTGCCGCACGAAAAGCATACCGATTTTGTCTATTACAGAACGCCTATCTCTGTACCCCACTTCACACATGATATACCGATTCGAATGTGGGTGTGTAGTCGCCTACGTCGGTCGAACAGAGAGGCAGTTACGTGATCGGATTTCGGAACATATTCCAAATTGGATTCGAAGCACAACCTTTTTGGAAAATCCACTTGCATTCTTCACATCGAAATGTCGGACCCCGTGAGCCGGTGCCAAACACCAAAGATCAACGAACTAATAAGACCGTCATCATCAATTGCTCAACACTTACTGATGAGGCTACACCAAGTTGACAAGGAAAAAGCCTTTCGGGTGGTTCACAGAACAGAAAACACGAAACTGTTTAGATTGGGTGAAACGATAGCAAATTAAACAATGGAAACCACCGTAGTGAAAACAGAAAGAATTGTACGTGACATTACGTTTACCACGGTGAGACACGCCTTCGATCATATATAAACTGTCACTCTAATTGTTGTCTGTAGTATGCATTGTGTAAAGATGCAGCGAAATCGTCCTCGGCATAAATTGTGCAATATTATGATTCTGACCTCTCTTTTCAAATTCACCACGGGAAGTGGGTGTTTCGACCCCATAGCTGCCGGTCATGTCAAATGATAATGCTAATTTTCTATATCAGTGTGATTGTCTGATCAGTTCCCTCGTCAAACCCACATTAAGAACAATGTACTGGGGTGGAGGTGGGGGGGGGGGAGGGGGGTGAACAGCTGTTTTCAGTAAATTTTGTTAGTGCTGTTACCACTAATACGGCCAAGACCGGAAGCCACGGATTGTCGACCAGACTGTGAAAACCCACCATCTATTAGCTCTCGTGGCGGTTGGAGTTCAACTCTGACCACCACGTTCACACAACAGAGAATTTCCCTTCCCAAGCCAAGCCAATGGTCAACGCATTCCACTGTCATCTCACTCATATGAAGTGTGCTGGCTTTCAGGTGATTCACTGAAGACAATTGTTTGCTCTTCGTCAGCTAGTTCTTAATTAGCATAACTAGTAAGGGTAACTTTTGTTCTGCTTTCTTGAATGAGTCATTCCAATGAGAAATTTAATGGGTTTGCAAGCTGACGTTATTCATAGTTCTTCTGGGTTCCTGATGGCCGAGTTCGGCGTTTTTGGCCAGAAAATTATCAAGACCAGCTGGAGTAACAACCTATTTAGGCAATAATTATTGAGAAGTTCTATTATAGAGTTATAGAGACGACTCATCTAGATGAAAAGCTCTGTATCAGTAGCCGACTCGCTTTTCTTACGAGAATTGCGGATAACGCTGTGCCAATAACAAAGCTGACCTAGAGTCCGGGTAAGGTCGAGACGACCGAAATTCTGGAAGAAAAATTGACAATTCGCGCAACCAAAAAGAATACTGACAATCGAAATTATGCTCTTGGCTTGTAGCCAATTCGAATGCTTTCAAAAAAATAATAGGGAACGTTGTATGGGACGAAGTTACAGCCGACGTTTGTTGGCACGGAAAACTGGGCGATGCAAACAAACTTCTCAGTTCATTGGCGTGATCAATAAAAATCGAATATAATACGAATTTAGAACGAATAATTAACAAGCTTACCAGTGCAATTAGAAGGTGACACGGCTAAGACGTATCTTTATTTGCTCAGTCAGGCGACTGCACATGACAAAGATGTGAAGCTGTTTAAGTAGTTCGTTTTCGCAACCACTATAATGGATGGTTCTGCTCGCCGCTCACTTCTGCTCATTTATGACCGTGTGTTCCCACGACCATTGAGCTTGTTGCTATGCCCCTCCTGTCTCGTAGCGTTGTTCAAACTGACCCAGTTGACATTTTGATCGGTAGTTATCCACTTGGGCCATTCTGTTGCCTAGACTAGACTCGGCTGAAGTTGACATTCATACCGGTAAGACTAACGTTTGCTTCCTTACGTTAGGTCGCTTCCGGAGCAGTTATATAATCGTTCGAGTAATAAAAATATTATTAATCATGACGATAATCATACGAATCATATTAACATCATCAACTTAACCTCCTTCCTCTTCTACTACTACTTTCCCAGCCTGTGGCCAAAGGTTGGTAACTTCCATTTTGCAGGTCTAGTGTTCACAAAAATTTCAGTGGCATATGCGGATGAACTGAGTGGAAAAAATGATGGTAATTAGATACATTATGGACGCACGTAAAGTTTTCCTTTTGTGGTCATGTAGTCTTTCACTCCTTGGGGAAGATGAGTTGAACTAAATTTAAACACCCCCAAAAAATATTACCGTATTTTCTGTAGTTTGAGAGCTTTGTTCGACACGCATTACCATCAGTTTGACTACCAGTTGAGCACGCTCTGTGACTCGTTCACCATGCGATATTTTGCGCTCGCAAATGGTCAAATGTTTTTCGTTTCTATCTGAATTCCAATGAATGATACGAACAGGAAATTCGAACCTGAGTGGGTATTATGGCACCTTGTGGCTTATCAGGGCTGTGAATCCAAAGGTGGACACGTGCGCACAGAGAATCATTCAATACAATGCAGGCCCGGAACTGAGTTTTGCCAAATGGGTCAAAGACCTAGGCAAGTCTGGTAGACTTTACGATCATACGATCGTTGCCTGGTTTTCGGCCCTGGGGATGCTACAACGCGTATGCCACGCAAAAATGGACATTCACCTGTTCACCAGAATCCTCTAAACAAGCTCATCTAAGTTGAGAGATGACCATCCAAAAATCGAAATAGGCCAGCGATGGTTCTACGGTCATCGTGGTGGGCCATGAACTTGGAGGTTCGAATCCTGCCACGACCTATCACTTCCTTTTCGGTAACTTCTGGTTCGTCCTGATCCTGTTCCTGAAATGTTGCTGTAATTATGCACAGTGAAACAGAAAGTTAAAACAAATTACCCAGCGCACGAATTCTCGACTCCTTGTTTATCTTTGATAGTAATTCCATACACCGGCATGCATCAGAAGCTTTTCTGGTCATTGAACATTATTTCTGTTTTCTCCTTCATACGAAGAAACATTTTTCAAACCCATGGAAGGTGGGTATAGCAAATCGGCAAATATCTTATCAAAAAAGGAAAACTTATGAGACCTCCACTGTAACGGTAGGACTATTGGCCACCATATTGATGTTTGACTGTTGTAAGCGTCGAAACCCGTTGGGAAGTTTGCTGAGTTTTGGAAGCAGGTTTTCTGTCCTTTCGTCGTCTTTTCGGACTGGAAACGTGCAATCTCTCGCTGAACATCACAGGTCTTGCGTGCTACACCTTTAGGCACAGAAGATTTTAATTGCGACAGTTTTTCTACAAAACCGTTCTTGGTAGATGGAGAAACCTGTTTGTACTTTCTACTTCAGGAACAATTTCGCTTTCAGTCATTTAAAGACATTTAATGCAAGCAGCTCTACGTGTAACAATAAATAATAAAGTGCAGATATTCGCATCGGGATGGAAAACTGGTGATGTGTGAAGCTCCGTGGCACGGAGTCAAAACTACTTGAAGCACGATGAGCAGGCCAAAAAAACTACAGTCTCATTGAATAAAACAATATTCTCAGACTATTTAGATCACGAAACAGACCCATGGCTTGAATCCAACCGCGTAGTCTGCAGCAGAGCATTTATAAGACGATTTATTTTTTGATCCATTACAATCATTCTGTTTATCTACCATAAGATGGGGGAAATGAAAATTAGTAGGTAAATCAGTCAGCAAGTTTTTCATTCAGTCAATTAATCAACCAATCGATTAGCCGAAAGTTGATAAGCAAGAAAACGTGGATCGCCGTATTCATCTCCATTGATGCGGATACTATTTCCGAGCCCCCACTCACCCAGTTTTCTTTCTATTTCCTAGCAGACGGAACAATCGCAACCACCTCAGAAGAGGGCTGCTTCCAACATACTGCAGATACATTGACTTAGAACAGCATTACCAACACCTGAAGGAAATTCACAAATTCAGATCCAACTAAATGAAATTGTAAACTGGTCCTCATCCCGTCCTCTTGTACTGAATGCTTCTAAACGTCGGGATGTGTTATTTCCTCACTTTCAGATGAACCACATAGAGCCCTCATTAACAATTTTCCTCCCCTATCTGCGAAAGAGGAACACATACCATTATCACCAACGGTTAAATGTCATGGTGTTACACTATCCTATAAACTTTCATGGTCCATATTTGTTCAACAGACTTTTTGTAAAGCTATAAATTTGTCAGTTTACTCCCGCCGTCTTGGATTATTTTCGGTCTCCTATAAGTTACTTTTTAAATTTGTGACGGCTTGCTTTCTCACACAGTGGTTTTACTGCTCTTCAGGTATTTTCCCTGGCCCGTTGAAAAAAAGGCTTTAACTTGATGATAAGATCCATAAAATAAATCTGCAGATGCAGTAGTATATTCAGATATACACTTACTGATACTATTACTGATAAACATTTCAATGTTTCTGGCCAGTCTACTTCCATAATACTTTCAGATAGACATTATCCTTTCCACAAAGAACTGTCGGAATCTGTGTCTACAACATATACGCGCTCAAAATTCGAATTTCTATCTGCTCACACTTCTGTTTTGCCGTGCCATGTTTGTCTGCTTGGTGATACAGTAAAAGTCACCACAGATTTTCGTAAACTGTTTACTTGGATGAAAATTATCATAATTCGTAGGTATTTCCCGATTCTGCATTTTTATATCCATTGACGGTGTAAATGCCGAAAATCCACCCAGTCAGGTGCATAAAAGTACTACCGGCTTGGCTTGACTTGAGTACCTTTGGCTGTCTGTAGACAGTAAGGGTTGGGAGTATGTACTGGTTCCCCGTGCAAGTTGAATTTACTCGGGGTCGGCAAGAAATCTGTATTTCAGCCCGTCCCACGAAGATAATACCGTGACTAAAGGGATCAGAAGAGCTTTGTTTGCTGAAGGTAAACCGTATTCAACGAAACTTTGATTTGATATCACTGCTCAGCTATTCTTGTTGCTGTTTTTGACACCTACGGTTGAACTGACCTAGTAGCTTTATTTATGTTGGTCGAATGACAAAACTCTCGTGTAAGCGTATCAAAAGGGACCAGCCACACTGGCATCAATATAGTGAAGCGGTTTTCAACTCGATAACTACCCTTTTAATTGGGTCTGTGAGTCTAGTCTGAGCCTACAGCGAAAGCTCTGTGATGTTCAAGTGCCACAAGTGAAACAACTGCTTCGGGATTCTAACATTAGCGACGGCCGAAGTAGTCACTCTGAAGCCTGAGCTAGGGAAGCTATTGCACTCTGTCGAGCTTCCCCGATCATAGACCTAGATGATCTACGGAACAAAATGTTTCAGTAGACCGATTATTTTATTCCCATGCACGTTGCCAATCTCGGCAGCTGACTGTCATGCTGACCGCACTCTGATCACTTCCCGCTCCTCAGTCAATCGATCGATTGGCTGACGAATCAATCGGATTCTAAATCAAACGACTAACTTACAGGAGAAGGGAAGTAACCGAAGCCCACCATAAGAGGAATTCGATTTGCTTTGACGAGTTGTGCGGCAATGAATTTTTCGGTCCAAGGTATTGTCTGTCTGTCTGCAGTCTGCTGACAGGAATATAGGGGGATGAAATTGGGCCAAGATACGAATTTGCTAAATCCCTCACATAAACGGAGTGCTAATCAAAAGTTGTGGTCACAAATACAGTATTATTCAATCCGACTGTCTTTCTTCTATGACCGGCACAGGACTAGTGTTATTTACAATTTAAGTAAGATAAAATGGAATGAACTGATGAAGCCGTCACATATTTACATATTACATACGTTTTCGGACTGCTCACTGAAAGTTATTAATTTACAACGACATAATTCATTTTTGCTTTGTATGGCATTTTTTAGTCACCAGTCCTACTGAACTCCTGCTTAGCCTCAATTTCACTGAAACTGTGGATAAAAAAGAAACCACAATATGCCTATCTGAGTCTTACACCAATCCAGCGGGCCTTTGGAGTGAAGCTAATTTGATGATACTAGTTGTAATGGTTTTATCCGGCCGCTTTCGTTCAAGCCTGTCCGGTTACTCCCTTCTTGTTAGTTTCGGCATTCCTAGCCGCGGTAAAGCCTTTCTAGGATCTTTTTGTTTGGGTCAGCTTACTTCGCGTTCCGACCACCTAGTAGATGCTCAGTCAATAGATGTTAATTGTAGGGAACACCGTTCTGTAATTCATAAACAATAGCAAATAATGGTAAGTGGACGTACAATTGAACGTCTCCAAAAGTGTGACGAAAACTGTCAGTGCGACTCCTGTCAAACGGCACCACAGAATGCCGAGTAGCCCATGTTGAGGGGATCGACCCATAGAACTTTGGGGGCTGATTAGACGAGTGTCGGGTGTGAGCTTGCCTGTTTCAGTGATCCCGGGTAGACAATGATCACTGGTGCGAGTTCAAGTGTGTGTGTGTGTGTGTGTGTGTGGTACTCTAGGTCAACGTGGTATGAGGGGAACAGTGATGAGTGAACGTCGGTTCTTGTGTCTATGATACAGAGAGCCATCATGAGTGTGTATACATGTCACCACATGACTCCATACCGAGAGAACGAACAAGTGGGCACATGAGCTTGCTTGTGTCAACGATCAAGAGGAGGAAATCGAAGATCGTGGGTGTGCGCGTGATGGAGTGTGAGGACAACTCATCATTACAACAGTGCCATGTGTGAATGTGCGTGAGTGTACGAACTGTTAAAAATGAGCCAGTGAAGTCTGTGCATGTGATGCGTTTCTGTCCGACATGAGTTGTGGCTAAACCAGGTAGTGAATCTGTCTCGGGGACGTTGTTCTATCCGCATTGTTGATAGCAGATAATTACGGAAAGTACACTAGTAATATCTGACCATCTGTCAACAGAAAGGATACTTTTTACTTCGTACTGCAGTTAGTTACCTGTGGATCAGCCGGAGATCACTTTAGTTCATGTTATATGTGTTACTGGGACTACAAACTAACAATGAAACACTACCACCATTTATTTACTTAATGTTTTCACGTGAATGCAGTGAACTGAATGCACTGATCCCATACCTTGGAGGCACCAACGAATCGGGCTCGGAAGTGATTTGCGCGACTGGGGAATTCGGTCTGCCAGTAAGTTAACTAAACTCACAATTCTAGGCCAATTGACCGACAGTTACAACACTCGGACAATACTGGACATAAACAATTTAACCGCGTTCTTGAGACCAGCCATATTTCATGTGTAGAACATGTTTTGAGTGTCATAACTGGACTGAATGAAAAGGCAGGAAATTTGAGGCCGTTGCAAGAAATGTTCACCCACCCTTAATGAATCGCTTGGAACCGATGAGGATTCTGTTGAACCTTATAGTCTAGAGGTCTTGGTCAAATATTCTGTCTTAAAATTTTGACTCTCGTGAACCCAAAATTACTGTGCTCAATTAATAAGCTTGACACGTGTTGAAATATATTCACTCTGAGTCTGCTGGCGGCGTTGAACATTTGGATGTGAGAAATGCGAGCGAATTTTTCATCATCTGTTGAAGTATTTAGCTCGACACAGCTTTCACTGATTTCCTATTATCCTTTTTAGTTGTGGCATTTTAAACAATTCTTAGAGTGTAAGATGTACATGGATACCAAATGGTTCACCTAGCAGTGTCAACTCTCAGCTCACCAGATATGTCATTTGAACTGTGAGGAATTACTGGTACTGTGCTTGTCCAGTGCATCCCAAGCAAGAGCAACTGACAATGAGCAAGAAAAATTGTGCTTTCCACAAGATAATCTTCGGAGGGAGACTCGAATTGCAAAAGCACTACCTCATATAGAGAGCCCATGGAGACTTCACAGCTAATTGCCCACTCGCATGACGAATAATCATCAGCTTGATCAGCACTGAAACTTAATAATACCACTGAATAATCCCGTTTCATCTGGTGGATAAAACATGAAAGATGAAAATACCGAAAATGCAAGCCACCGTGTGGTTGCCCTGGATAGGTGATGACATCAGTCGGTTATTTAAGAAGCATATGGAATGGGTCATCGTGTGCCCCCACTACATGGATGGAACGGTCATCGACTTACAAACCACCCGTATGTATGCGCTATCAAATAAAGAACCACTCCCCTCTGAGAATAATCTAAGCATACTTACCGATTTCACAGTGAACGATCAGCTCTCTATATTAGAAGAACAAAGAGTCAGTTTTTTCGCTGAATAAACGAACATATTCGCGTATAGCCATATAAGGAAACAGAAGAAAACGTAACCACGATAACATCTTTAGAGAAGCCAATTAAGTGGTCAATAAAAACATCCTTGGTAAAAGAGGTATCGCATCAGCCGCAGTGACCCCCCTTCAATTCATTTTATCTAACACTATTACCAGAATATTGAACTATGCTGATGAGTTGATCATCCGGAAACACAGCCTGCTTTTATCCTGGTAAAGTGAACGAACCAGCATCGTTGAAAAACTCCGTTCTGTTCTTTCTTTCTTTCTCTAGGAATGTGATTTTGTTGTCCATGTTTATTATCATTGAAAGGCCCGGTATTTTTTTCCTGATTTTATCAGAACCACCGGAACTGCAGCTTGCATTTGTGATAGTGCAGCGAAATGTTCATGGGTGTACCGTGAATACCAATGTTCTCGGATTATTTATTCAAAGAAGAACTACTGAGGAGCTTTCCCCAAAATAATAATTATACCTATTTAATAGGAATATTTCAGAGTGCAACCGTCTATACAAATAGATGCCACTTTGTGACCAACAGGTCTGGTTCTCTGTATGCCTGTAGAATCAACCGGCACCAATGAAGTAAGTTAGTAATCAAGGGATAGAACGCGTCTTACCGAATGCTGTTCAAAAATGGGGAGGGGACAGATTGCGTAAATTGGAGATGTTTACTATAAATTGAGTGTTACCTTAGACATTCTGATCAGTTGTTGTTAGTCTGCGTTGCTCTCTTGGTTCTTTCGTCTACGCTTGGCTTTCAGCCGCTTTTGTGAGTAGTGGTCATAACCCGGCCAGCAGCTTGAAGGGCGGGGAAGCCAGGCCAGAGCTGTTGTGTCAGCTCACAAGCCAGAGGACTGGCCCCAGCCGGCTGTATGTCGATTGTCCAGTCCCAACAGAAAAATAACCACGAACAAGTGAGGAAACTGTGTTCAAGTGTAATCAAAAGAGTACACTTTATATAGTGCGAGATAGGAAATACATGGACACATGTGGCTTTGGTATTAATTTCCTAGCGTGGTGAGCAAATCTGATTGATTAGGTCGGATCATAGGGTTTCTAACTTCTGATTGATTGGCGAGTTGGTATGAAGGGTAAGCATTAATTATCAGTCAGTGGTTGATCTGAACGGTGACGTGTGATGGACGGATCGACTCATGGGCATATGCGTCATGACTGCAGTGCTATGTGGAATATGCAGACCTACCCTTGGTTAGTGTTAAAAAAGCACCCCATCCGTGGGCTGGATGAATGCAAACTGCAGCCTCTCCGATGACGTGTTTTAGGGATATCTCCGACGTCCTGGCAATTGCTGACTGGAGCGAGAGAGTACTATTCAAGCACGCAGTTTCAGTCTGGGTGTTATAATCGATGAAGACACCTAAGCAGCCATGAATTATTAATTGAGAGAAAGTTTTTATCATTTCGGTTACCAATAACAGGTGGTGCAGCATTTTTGAGAATAGGAGGCTGGCGTCAATGGGCAGTCAAAGGAAGAAATTATATAATGGCTGCGAGATATGAGCCAGGTATCCTTCTTTCCATGGAACTTTATGACCGCCGTTTAACAACCGTCGGTGAAGCTGTTGTCAATTCTGGAGCTCACGATCTGTCGTCTATAAAAGCAAAACTTTGCCGTACTTCATGGAATCCTACAACCTTGCAGACTGCAATTTGCTTTAAAAATTTGGTGGTACATTCGCGAACAAAATGGTCAGGTATCATACTATGAATCATCCTGTTCTTCTAGACTGGTCGGCAATTCCTAAGAACCTCATCTTGTTTTTCATCTTTTAAGTGTTGGCAGTAGACTAGTTTTGAAGCCGGTATATACGTAAGTATGAATACTGGTAAAAACTCGAGGCGTGCAATGATTTTCAGCTTTTTGATCCAAACCAGGACTTTGTAGTCACACATGGGTGGTCTATAGAGAATTAATGGAGTTTCAAGTTTTGTATACCTTGATATGTTATCCGTCTGTCAGGTTCTCTGTTGCTGGTCGCGAGTTTCGCAGGATGACAAGGTCCTTCGATTCCATTTATCAACTATACTAATTAGCCAAGTGATATGCTTGAAGAACCGTTTGAAGTAACGTCTACTAGAGTCTGCTGTTCACCAGCCCAGTGAGTTTAGGTTGATTTTTCTAAATATTTAATCTCTTTTGCACCCTTTTTATGAACCGGTGTGCCGTTCACGGTTTTTCTTTGGCTATATTTGATGTAATATCCAAGACGCTTAGGAAGATTTCGTATATGTTCATTTTTCGGTAGCATTGTACGATTCTTGTCATGTCTTCATCAGCTCCAATCAGGCAGTACTTTTTTTGTTCTGGTCGATAATGTCAGTGAACTCTGAATACATTTTTATGTGTATTTACGTTAGCTGGTTCAGTGTGTACGGCAAACAGCTTTTCTAACTATCCTCCTGATCTTAACCACGTTCGGCATCAACGGAAACAGAATACAGGTACTTTTAAAAACCAAAATACAGTGAAAATAAATCATTTGTACTGAGAAACAGAAAACAGCTATCTTTATGTTCATGAATCAGTTCGGTAGATTGGAGGGATTTGACAAGTAGCTCGAAATTTTTATACTTTGAAGGAATATCAAAGCTGCAGATTACAGTTTATCTTGCATGTAACTAGGATATTCTGTCCGTCTCTCTCAGGGTCCGAACTCCTACTTTGTTTTTCCTTGCTTACATACAAAAGCAGTGAAAGGGCCGAACTCCCTGGCTTCAAAGACCCACGGAACTATCAGGAATAAACGGGGGTATGGTGAATCTACTGTTTTCCCAATGAGTTGCTTTTGGCAACGAGTCAGGCGAAGACAAATTACTGTCTACCATCAACGTGATTGGCGGTAGCAGAGTCTGCAGCTTCTACTAGGAAGGTTACGGAGGCTTCTCTATCATCTGGTTAGCAATATAGTTTTACCAAGTTAAAAAGAAGACAGAAAGCGTATGAGTACGACACGAATGAGATGTAACCTTGGGAGGGTTCGGCAGCTACAAACAGCTGCAAACACTATTGGAGGCTCACTTTTCAACTGGGTCTTGGAGTGTCTCTCAGCCAAATAACCAACGGAGCATCCGAGGAGTTCTTTCAACATAAGAAAACAAAGTTGGGTTCAGTTGTTTTCACGTTGGAGATTTCTTGGCCGAGAAACACTGAATCAAGTATGAGTAATCACAAAATGTACTCTAGTCATCAACTCATGGAAACCAAAAAATTCCTCTGCAGTGCTATAATCGAACTACTTGGTAGCTACTTATTCTCTGATCAAGTTTCTCAAAAGGACTGAGTTAAAGTTACTGGGTAGTTTTTCTCTGAATTACGGAATATATAGGAAACTTTGATCACATGGACCAAGTTCATTTGATTTGGTATCTCGTCACAGAACAACTTTTTCCAATTTTGTTTTTTGGACTAAGCCCAGAAACATACACATTGTGAATAGTAAAGTTACGTTGGATTTAATTGAATTAAATTACTAGTTTAGTAAAGAGTGCTATTGTTGCAAACGTCACAGCCGACTACGGTAAACGCAGCTAGAACATTTAACGGTCGTATTCAAGCCGTTGGATTTCGACGAGCCAGTTAAAAAGAAATTTTACAGACGAAAAGTCGACTTTCGCCTAACTACTGGTCTTGATCCAGAGACGAAAAAAGCGATGATTTCGGCTATACGCTAGTGGTTGGATCGACTAAGTTTTTACGATCCGCTAGATAGCAGAATGCAATTGCTCTTATTACCTTACAACGATGACATCTGCGTAAATCATAGCAGATTATTCTCTGAGAGATTTTTATTGCCATCAATCCGGAGGAGTCGGGGACAAGGTCGAACAGCCCTTTCTTGGCGGAGGAAGATGGCTAGAGTATGGCGAATTTTTTCTCGTTGAATTTAAGTATTGACGCTATTCTTAAGAACACAATATGCCGAGGCCACGTGAAAGGCGCAACTTCGTTTTGCACATAGGAAGATGATGTCAGTCGAAAAATGAACTTTTTACTTCCTTTGTTTATTATACAGCAATGTACATTTCTGTGGGGGGGGGGGGGGGGGCGACGGTCATTCAAAGGCAGCTGAATGAGAAATTGACCGGCTGTATCTGGGATGGAACCAGGTAAGTCACCCATCGGATTATTTGAAGATGACGGCTTGACCACCACCGGTCAAGTTATATCAGAATTTGAGCTGAGAATGCACAGGTGGATCAGTAAACATAACTTAACACATCAAAAAGGATAATTTGGAAGTGACAAGTTAGATCATGTGCGCCAGAGAAAGATACTTTCAAGAAGAAGTAAGGACGACCAACTTTACCAAATGAAACCTGACTCATTTTCATTGACTTCTCAATTCCTATAATAATAATAATAATAATAATAATAATAATAATAATGATAATAATAATAGCAGTAATTGATGTTTCCGGTTTAAGAAGTCACGCCTAATAAGTGGAAAATTGATCAGTATCCTTCTCATACATGGATATACGCCAGCTTGTATTTAATCGTGCTTCAGTCCCCGTACTGTTTGCTGACTGATCGATCCCTCTGCAGATCGACTGACTCTGCTTGACCTGAGGTGAACGTGTATTAGCGCATGCATGTAGCTCAGTTCAGTGACATTACATATACACTCTCCTGCTCTCTTGCTGCTTATTCATCAGCTTTGCCCGGGTTTTGTGTTCAAATTCACAGAAATAAATGAGGCGCAATTATTACGTGTTCCACTACTAATTAAGAGCACAACAATAATAGCCGGGAGTGGTGACAAGTGATGTTCAACTTTGTGATTTTTGTAGAATTGTAAAACCGGTACTCTCTTATTTCAAGCAAGCTAAACTGAATACAACAGAGATCAAATCTCAATATGAATATTTGACTATCTTCCTTGAATGATTGGTCGTTGAGTATTTCCAATCCATACGTAAAAGAACATGATACCGAGGATGCTATATTTCGTGACTTTAGTCCCTAAAAAATACAGTTAGAAGAATATGGTAGGCCATCGTGTGTTTGAATAACTGAACACTGTTTTTATTTATTATACAACAATGTACAACAATTCAGGAAGGGGAAAAGGCCAGTTAAAGGCTACCAAATGGGAAAGTGACCAGCGGGGACCAGAATCGAAGACAGGTCGTTACTGTCGAAAGGCCAAAGAGATAACCACCTGACCAATGCCGGTCGAATGCTCCTATTATTTTCATAGCAAGATTGGTTAGCCTTGTTTATGGGTTTATTTTGGCGACGAGACTCATCCAACCGCCGAGCATAGTGGTTGTACAATACAGGAAAAAATTACAGCCATATCAGTTTGATACCGACGATTCTGTGTGATAACCCATGGGTCACGATAGACGCACAGACACACAGACACAGATACACTTATTGAACCAACTGATCGATGACTGCTCTAAATGGGATTTGTCGTGTGACATGAATGCGATGAAAAATCTCCAATAAAATTACCCCAATGGTCGATCGAACCAAAATAAGAGCCTGTAGGAAAGGTGAGGTGATCTGTGGTGGTCTGTTTCTACCACCCATCTGTTGGATCGTGGTTACTAAATTTCACAGTGACTCCCAACTGGCACTGGTCCAAATGGGACAAAATAGCCGCCGCGAAATCAGTTTTCATCTCACCGGAATGGCTTCCGTCCGAAGTGTGTTTGTGTTTGTGTGTGTGTATATGAGTGTGTGTGTCTATGTGTCGAACTGCATCGAATCGATGTTCGGTCAGATTATTTGCATCACAAATGAATAACTCAATAGGTTTCAGTCTGAAGCATTTTATCAACTGCCACATGCAGTACTGAATAGGGATAACGGCCAGAGCTCATTTGTGAGAAATTCAGTAACTTGCATTTCAGTAATTCGTCCAGTCCTGGATACACCATCTGGGTACTGAAGTGACGAATTCGTTATTACAGCTTAATGAAACAGATGAGAAGAAGCAGTTAAAGGCCACTGATGTCGTAGAAAATAGGCTGAGGTTTTATTGTTCCAGAAATCTATTCTTCAAGGCATTCCGATTACACCGGTCCTAATTCGAGGCCGGCCTTCAGCTTCAGCTAACCCCCGATTAAGACCGTACGGTCGAATCACTTATACAGATAGCATCCACACTTGAGAACAACCAGTCTTACTATTGGTTCAATAAATCTCTAGGTAAACAAGGCGTGTTAACATGTAACTGTTTTTTAACAGGATACTGCCACTAAAAACTAGATTGTTCGCAGACTCGTCTTTCCCTTCTACGATTGGTTGAGACCAGTAAGTTGACAGATAGATGTTTGAATGTTTAACTGTTATATCATTTTATTTTCCAGTCGGTATTTTGTGATGTCCTAAATTCCTAAAATTCCCACTAGGATATAAATGAGACATACATCACTAGATGCAAACGCTGTCCGTTCTCATAAATAGCGAAGTAAAACAAATCAGTTTATATCTACAAAAAATAACTAGGGCGTAGCAATGAAGTTAGATAGATCTCGACTTTATACAGTTAGTTTGAACAGGAAGCCCAGACAAAACGGCTTACAAAACCGAAGGCAATTTCCTTCGGCCACATAGAAAAATGCCAAATCTCCGGCTCATTTTTTAGCCCGACACCAACTTGAAACAGATCACAGAACTAAACCTATCCTACCTTTTAGAGCGAAGTTGAGTGATTCTCTGGTACGTCATGATACCTAATCCTTGGACTCATCCGTGAGGCCTGTACAGTGTACCTTCCTGTACTAGCAATACCCTTTCGATGCTATTCCGCGGTCCCTGCTTCTTCGTAAACTTGAAGCTTTCAGTTGTTCTACATCCCCATTGGCATAATTGTTTGCTTATTTTACCATCAGAACTCAGAGTACACGACAGGGTTTGAAAACACTCAAACATTCGATGAGTCTTTCGGGAGTGCCTCAGAGAGTTATCCTTTTCTCTTATTTATTTTCCACTGGAGTTGGTGATCTATCAATCAGTTTTATTAAAATTTTCTGATGACGTGGCTCGTTATCCATATGATTGAATGTATATTAACGATTTCTCCGCTAAATCATCATTGAGACCCATCGATTATTAATACAGAACCATTAACTAAAATGGGCTCAGTATATCATTCGGGGTCACATGGATACAAATTATGGGTGACCGTCTCAAATCTCAAAATAACTCAAAGAAACTTTGCAGGTCGTCTTTTCAAATACGGAGGTTGATCAATTCAGCTCTAAACGGAATACTATTTCCTCTTCATTTATCACTGTTTCTGCTGTCATCCTCCATTGTTCCCATGTTGTTTCTGTGGAAAAGATTTTAGAACTTGTCATTTATCGGTCAGCCATCTTTCCCAGTTAAATGCTCGATCTGATGGATTGTGTGAACTACATCTGACAACATGTAAAAGGTTCGTAAACAGGATCCCTTCGGACTGCACTCACCCTTTACACAACGATGGATCTAAGGGTCACTCTCACACCCGTGAAGTATTTGTTTGTCGTTCCTATCCTACGGCGGGAACATTTACAGAAATTCATGTGTACCTCATCCTTCCGAATCTTCGCAAACCGGGCGCACTATTCTTAGGTGAGGTGTTTTGAGCCATTCTGATGCGTAATCATTTTTTTTTCGTTTTACAGGTGAGGTGAGTTTGTTTTTGACTGGTAAGCCTTTGCACGTCTACGCATAAGCACAATCAAATAAAAAATAATGCACTACCCTTTGTTAGCAAAGCTATCGATGATCATGGAGGTGGTGAGTCGCCCTAAATATCAATTTTTATGCTTGGTAATCCAAATTCCCAGCCGAACCAACTGCGTGAACTTTCAACCCAACTTACTTCACCGTTTTACTTGATCAACTGTACAATGTCCAGACAGGCACATTTTACGTGTGCTTTCTAAAAGAGTTCGCGAGATCCTTAAATGCTACTCTCTGACTTTTGTTCGGTTCTCATAAATTGAATAAAAATGGCTATGCTTCAAAATTCCTGCATTCAGAAGATGGTGTATTGAATTGTTTGCTATTCAGGATGAACAGATGAGCACTTTTGTTTCTGATATTGATCTGAATGTTTTCGATTTTTGACGGGGTAACGGCCGACATCAGCTCCAATACAAACTGAGGTAAACCGCGGAGAATGTCTTAAAATCGTTCTTCGCACCGGGACAGTGACAGCCTAAACTCACACCAGAGGGTGGAAGTACGTGCATGACATGTCCTGAAATTGGAATAAACTTTCGGAACGGAATAACTATAAATAGAAAATGGCCAATAAAATGCGTACATGTGCATATTCACGACGGTAATACTACTTCTTGCTGTCTGAGTAACTTAGGTACACATGAGCAATGAGTCACGATGAATACTGATCGGAAGTAATCGATACGGGATAATGACTGTTTGAGCATTCCGAGTGGAAGTGACTACGTGGTCAGTTAACATCGTGCCTGAACTAAAATGTCACTAAAAACTGTTCTCAATAAATAAAATTTGAGGAAACAGTACGTTATAGTGCTGTGCACGCAAATCTTGGTAGCACACGGTACCTAATAAATCCGTTTCATTTGATCGTAAGCAAGCAAGTTCCAAAATCGAGCAAGTACAGGTTGTACTCGCAACCAGCACGACCAAGCAAGGTCAACCGGTAGGTAATGGACTATGATTGGACATCCTGATTCTGTCGGATACAGGGTGCCGCGTATTTGAGTGTGGCAGCCAATGAGTTTGGATCAATAGGTCAATCGGCAAGTTAGACTAGGGTAGTTCTGTCATTGAATCAAACACTGTTAAAGCAGCACAACAGTAGGAACAATCAGCACATTGCCTGTTCGTCGACTTCCAATGTAGCCCAAACTCTGCGTACAGGGCTGAGTTGTACCGTTAACCCCCTGTGAGCTCTCGGATTGATTTTTCAGTGGATTACTTTGGTTCAACACCACACGATTCAACGTCAAACAGCCACTGACTTTGCAAATCAGAGCTGGTCACCTACGACCCTATGACTAGTGATATACTTCCCACCAGTAAAAATTGACTGAAACGAAGACATTATTAGGAACAGTAGGCGGTCAAATGATATTCACTTTGAACTTTTGACATTGTATCCCCGGTTTTGAGTTACCCCTGTCGCCGGACACCACCCAATAATCAGTTATTCATTTTCAGTCTGAAGACTTCACTTACTTGACTGGTGTAAATCTGCTTTCATGTTAGTTACACCGTTAAGAGCTGCTTTGAATAGTCCACCGGTTAATGGATGGGATTCAGATTTATGCGCAACTAATTCAGGTTTAAGTTGTGGTATAATTGATAAAGTGTTCTGGTTTGTCTCCTAAATTAGGACGAACAACCTCACAAAGTTTCATTAGGTTTTCGTTGTTAGTCTCTAGACTGAATTCTTTGGGGAAAAAAATATCCACCAAATGTATTCCACGAGTACCATTCAATCAGCTCATCATAATGCTGAAGAAGTTCAATCCCAATAACCTATAACAATGCATTGGATAAGACAGTTTCGGTTGCCATCTCACAGCAAAGTCCTCAATAGGAAATCATGCTGATTAGTTTTGAACAACATTTCAAATCTTCGTGTCCATTTTTATGTTCGAATTGGGTGAATACAAAAGCACCACTGCTCACGATACCTAGCCATATCCTTCACCGCTTTTAACCACTGAGTGAGGAATCTCGTGAAACCCACCCAGGAAGGCTAACATGCCTCATTTGTCCCAATCTACTGGTCAGACTTGTCATACCCTTCTTCCGTGTCACGGACTAACAATCCTTGTCCACATTCCAATCACCTTGTTCATGGGGCTACTGTTGGGAACATTTATGATGCTGTAGCGCAACAGTTGGTCAAAACACTGATGACAACAACTAGGCTCTCCAGCTAAAGACTATGCGGGGGACTTGTTACCAAATCCTAATTCGTAGGTTTTAAAACCTTGAAATTTTGACCATACCTTCGCGGATACCTTCGTGTTTGTAGAACACGCACACTTCTTCGGTCCAACCCAACAAAATCACTGAGATACAAGTTTTTGCTTATCAGTGAGTTTTGTTGGACGGAATTCGCAAAAATCATCCCTTTATCCAATTCACATAGATACAAGCATAAACTTCTTTGCAACCGAGGGTGTATAATCAGCTGCCATGTGGCCACCGCAATGCAAAAACCAACAAAAAGGCGCGTTTTTAGAGAAATGTATGTTCAACGGAGCGAGTAAAAAACTAATGGTAATAGAAAATAGATTTTTGAGGAAGCGAGTGACGTAAAGAAATATGGAGATTCTATACGAAGATGTTCGTGCCGAGATCGAGTGGCAGACGTTGATGGGCAAGTGCTAAGATCGGGATGAATGGGGTGTGTGCTGTTATTTAGGATCGTACTAGAGAAAGTCAGACGAGCCTTGAGATGTCCGGTAGCGATAAAGTGGATGAGCTAGTCGCATGTGATGCCACTAGGTCGAGACAAAAACTTGTGGGACCTGACGATAATTTCGAAATCTTTTGCGGGCAGTCCGAGGACTACGACGGGGGAAGCATTGTGCCGGAGTGGAATGATGCATGGAAACGCAATGCTTCTTAACAAGTGAAACCAGACAGAAAACGACTTGAGTCGTACCAAATGAGAGGTGAGTCACTGGACTTTCAAGAAGACGGTCACCGCGTGATCTGTCTGGGTAAGTTCGTGGTTAATGGTGACATCGAGGTAGTTGATGGAGGGTACTACTTGTATTCGTTCTCCATTGATGACTAAGTCTGGACTGAATATCGTTAAATTGAATATTGGATGGTTTTGTGGACACAAAACAGAATAGCAAAGCACCTCGTAGGGCAAATCCTTCAATTTCTATCTGAAGACCAGTTGAAGAGGTCAGTTGCACCTTGGTGTTTGTAGAGAGAGTGTGAAACTTTTAGATTTGGCTATTCCGAAAACCATATCATTGATGTATTTATTCGTCCTAAGAGGGCATCGTGATCTATCATTTCGTGTCACCACTTATTTTCGATGCCCATTTTTAATCTTTACTTAAGCACACTTCCTTCACTTACTGAAAGTTCTTACTAGTTTCAATAAAATTTGAAAAGAAGCAGGTAAAATAAATGTACTTTAGTGCATATCGATCTTGTCAAGTGCATCTACGAAGTACGACAATCAAGCTACAGCAGAATTAGCTGTGGTCATTTTCACCCGAAAGTATTGATTATTTCCGTTCAGCAACTGAACAAACGAGCCCAAAATGAATAAACATTTCATCAGTTATTGCTATTGTATTTATTGTTGATGTAATCCTCCTTTATCACAGTTGCTTCCTGTCTGTCTGTCTATCCTGGAGTCTGTCTGTTTGTCTATTTGTCAGTCGGCCTCGCATCTCTCTCTTTACAAAACTAGAATCATTGGCCGAGCGCTAAGTACTGAAATAGAAACAGGGTATAGATTATTTTACTGCTTGTTCTTCACACTCTTTGGTTAGTCCAGGCCAGTCCCATTTCGGCTCAAATTTGCCTACAGTTCCGGTGCGCATAGAGATGCCCACTTTGGCAATTACAAACAACGCGAGAAACATACGCACGCACACGTGCACCCGCAAGTTCACACACGTGAAAACACGTCAACAAGGAATGCTATGCTGTGCCAAATATTTTATGAACTTGTGTCGGAGATCAGTTGACACGATCGATCCCTGGGTGTAACCGATGTAGGCAGTGCCATTATCACGGCAATATTGCTGATAAATGGATTCGGGTGGGACGAGGGAACGGGAGGGGTGTACACTACTGCGAGGCGAACTGGATCTGGGACATTACTCAGATTTGATAAATGAATTTGGGCAGTGGGGTGATCGATTATACGCAATGTTAAATTGTACTGATACTGATTGTTATATTGTTTCTTAACGGGAGGAAGACGGAACTTTTCCCTGCAGTCATTGACTGCTTCCTTTATCTGATGTCAATTGTGATACGATGAAATGTAAAGTTAAAACTGACTTGGAATACTCTCGAATTATTTCAAGTCATAATTCTGACACTCTTATGTATTTGGCTTGCAGATGACGGAGCTGGTCGATAGCACTACATTTGGGACGGGAGGCTGAAGAAATCACTCACTGAAATAGTCTCAAACCCGGTTTTTTGTTTCTATTTTCTAGTCAGTATTTCAACACGGCCAGCTTTACCACATTATTTTTGATGCAGGGGATGATTTTTGTTGAGCTTGGACATTTACTGCCTGTAGATTAAGCGTGTGTGATCTCCAAAAGCACAAGGGAAGGAAAAACTCCATGAACCGAGGCCCAGTAAAATTATCAACAGGCACCAAAACTTACATTAAAAGAACAGCAAGATGGCGGCTCCCAATCTGGCCATTACCCTAGAACGTTGCGAATTCCCATCAGTTTTTTATCCAACTTATTATGAGTAGCTCTCTGGGAAGCATATGATACTTCAGTGCAGAATGCTCCCAAATTTTGTCCCTGAATTCTCTCCAAATTTGTGAAATGAATCTCGCACAATATCACTGTCCAGCTGAAAGTCACGGAAACACTACACAACTGCTCCATCCAGCTCATTAGTTATTACCAGCAATGTGTCGCATGGCTCTCCCGAGTCCCGACTGGGAGTGCATAAACGAAAAACATTTCATTCTGCTCAACTCGATTAGGTTACCAAGCTTCGTAGATTGTTTTAATGCCTTCTTTTTACTTAAAATCTTACGGAAAATATGTTTACAACAAGATTCAATTGTTGTGCGGTCAGCAGATTGTTACGCTGATGGTTAGGTGTTCGACTCACATTCATTACCCCAGGGTTCGAGTCCCAGAGGGTGCTTGGTGGAGGCGCATTGCTGGTTATTCCGACCAAGGATGAGAAAGCTGTGCAGTGCTTCCCTCGTTGTCGACGGTGAACTGAGTACTGACACCGGCTGGTGAATCATATTTCGTAAAATTCTGTCTCTCACTACTCAAACTCACGTAGTAATCAAGCCCTGCAGGTTGTATACGGGGATGACTTTTTGTACTTCTTCCTCCACAGAAAAGTAGTCTATCATAAGAATCCATCCCTCTGCGATCAGCAATCAATTTTTACTCTAGAAAAAGAAATGGGAGAAAGTTACCATATCATGTGACAGGGTTGTTTAGAAAATCATCGAGAACCAGCCCAGACTGCCTACTGGGTTGCGTGTGCGGCTCACGCGTCCACACATTCCCGGTTCGAATCCCTCTCTTGTGACTCTGTGAATATACACTGGAAATTTTCTGACTGTTCTTAATAAATTAGACCTTCATTCGTGCGAAACGATCCCCCCAGATGGTGCAGTGACAACAATCTGGGAACGAACAAATAAATCAAATTCTTCCAAATCCAAACTCCCAAAAACAAACTGCACTCCTGTTTTTAAGATTTTCAGTAAATAGAAGTTGATCTTTCAAGTTTTTCGTAATAAGGCACAGTAGCTTGATTTGCGGACTACCGATATCTTATAATTATATATTTTTGGAGAAATTTGATCTCCTATCATATGGGATCTGATGGTAGTTATCAGATAGACATGGTCCCTTTCAGGGTAGGTTCATCAGTTGTATTGTTTGATAGGTTGGATAAAAATTCCTGTTCTCTTTGGAGTTTCGGCAGATGAATTAGCTTTATGGATAAGCCACACATTCATACCAAAGCACACACACACACACACACCAAAGGCACACACACACGCTCACGTCTCACTTCAGAGGGACATCCGAATAAAATGTTTTTATTTTCAATCGTTAACATTTTTATTTTTAAGGAACAGCATTATGAAACACACACTTGATGTTCTGTCTCGAATCATGTGCGCACATAAAGCAAGCACGAATTCCAGTGCAAAAGTCAGTACTCCACAAAGGTATGGATTTACCTTTCTTTTTTCTGGGAAGCAGTTATGTACCAGAATTGTTCGATTCACAGACACTTATTTACCTGAATGGGTATTGTTCCCCTCCGTTGTGTTTCTTCACCAGTTGCATCAATGAAGCTTGGTCGGTCAACTTTGTAATATCTAGATCTTCCAGTTCAGGGTTGTAATCTTACCGCAGCGATCTTTTCCCATTCGGCAGCCTCTAATCGACCGTTGTACTGTTCCAGAACTACTTTACCCTGGTCACTTACTAACGAATGGAACCACGGCATTATTTATCTCCGTATAATCTATGGAATACGCCAAAATTCGGAATGGTGCAGATTATGGGAAATCCTCGGTCGTCATTTGTTAGAATTAGGTGAGGGTGGGTTTCTCCATCATCTATATCATTTCGACTCCTCCCATCCTCAATAAATTCTAAATATTTATTAGAATGTCCTTTGGAGGTCGTTCGGCCATGGGCTTTTTGTCCTATCCGGAAACGACCAGTGATTAAATCAGAACAGTTGCTCTGGCTGGAAATTCCCAGTCTTATTCCCGTCCGACCAGCTGTTATGCGATAGCTGAACTGAGAGAGAAATTGCCTGTTAATCGGAAGGTCGCCAGTTCGACTCCGGAGCTTGATGAGAAATAAAAATTAACTTTGGGGAAAAAATCCAGCAAAAAAGCATATGATTCTTATGCCGAATTATATAGAGTGGACTTAATTCTATCTTTGTAATGCTCCGTTCACTTCATATATGCAAATGATATTCCTTTCATGATAGGTTAAAATGATTGTGAGCGGATAATAATATGTCATTTAAATCAAATCCCCCGATGGCCATATTTGCGGAGCTTGGACTCACATGTTTTCACGGTAAACAATATACAGTGGCGAATGAGCTCGTTTTCTAGTGGTTCACAACCACTCTAATACGACTAGATCAAGTCAAAAAGGGACTAGAGAGGATGGATTTGACTGGACCGAAAAAATAGAGCTACACAAAGAACATGGCTCACACTCATGATCTAGATCTGTCTCTGAAGTGAGATTAGGCGTAATTAATGTTCATTTTGGCCAATGGATCTCTGATGTTTTTTCGGGATAAGTGGATGGTCCTAAAAACATGGATGCTTTAACAGGCTGTTTTGTTGAGCGCATGACAGAGGATGGTATAGACGAATGCTTACCGCATCTGATGTGGCTAGGGCTTGACACTTTACCAATCTTGACTGCCTCTCTCGAACATTGCAAATTGTTCGGAAAGCTTCGGGGACGTTCACTGAGTGGTTGGATTCAAGTGGATGTGAACATAAGCCGCTCGTGATTCCTATATATAGCGGCACTTTATATCTGTTTCAAGTCTTCAGTCTCATGTTATCTTTGCAAAATCAAATTCTTCCTTCTACCAAAACTAAAAGAACCTCTTATAGAGTGTTGTTTTGTGCTAACTTTTCACAGAGCACCAAAAATCCGTGAGTTGTTATCTCTGGTTTTTCAGTAGTCGTCGTCAACGTGGTATGTATCCACCACGTCCTAACTAGAAGAAGAGGGGAGAGGGCTCTGCTCCATCTAGCCTGTATGCTATATTGTAGATAACGCACTTTACCCATGTGGACATTTTAGTCGATTATTAATTCTTCGTATCTGCCGAATCCTGAATCACAATGCTCCTTCGCACTGAATCATTACTTCAATATCATGAATAATTTCCATTACGGAGACGAACTTTTCCTCAGTGTATTTCTGATGCCTACAGAAACGTTCATATGGTGATGATCGAGTAGCTTAAATCAGAAACTGTAAAGTTTATGTTACTAGACTCGAGGCCGGTCAGACACTGCTAAACTTTGGTGGTTCTTCCTGGCATTGCAACGAGCTTTTGGGGTCGTGGATTGAACTAGCCTCAGGGCATTCGCACAGAGGTGGGCGAAAATTGGGTGAGAATGCATGACATTTATTTTGACATGATTTAGTCTTCTGAGAATCAAACACAAGCTCAGGACTGCATTTGTTTGACTTCAGAGTAAGTTACTTTGAACAGTGGAGTGGTTCTTTTTCTTGTCTATCAATGGGCTTAGGTAGGAAAGAGGAGAACTAACAAATTATTGTTTAATTGATTTGATGGGTAAATCGGTACATTTCAGGCTCAGGTGAACATTTAGGAGCAAGCAAAGTATTGGTACCACTTACTTCCTAGATTTTCGACTACGGGAACTCAGTCAGATTACTCAGAAAGACTCACGAGTGGGAAGAAACAGTATTTTCCCCTACTGATTGGTATGGTTCCATTACAACATCCACGTAAGATCACATGAGAGATACAACGGGGTTGCTCCTCATCACCGTCTACTGAGCCACTAACCATCGGGGGAACTTTCCTTGATTATTTGCCCGAAATGCAAAGTAAGTGCTAAATCAGCATTCAAGACTGAACGCCTGTTGCTGCTTCCTTACACTGTGTGCGTCGCGGTGGTTGAGTAGTTAAGACATTGGATTTAACCTTCAGCGGGGTTTCTCCATGCAGGTTCACTTCCTGGCTGCAAGGCCGAAAGGTCTTACTCACAATCGAGTATACAAACAAGTGTACCTGCATTGGCTTAGACGGCCATTCCCATTCTCTCTGATGCAAGTGTTGGCACCTATTTACACACTTACTGGGCTTCGGCTCATCAGGCTTTCATTCTTTCCACGCCTTTGTAGATCGTGTACGTGCAACTCCCACAGAAGAGCACTGCATCCAGCACATCCGGCGGCCCTGCTTTTCTATGTCCTTGTTGAACTGCCATAGTTGTCGTCTTCGTCGTTTTCGTTGTGTAGTGGGCGCGTTTGTTGTCGTGTTACACAAGCAACAGTGAGGAAGACAGCAACACAAGTGAAAATGTATATTCTGAATGCGTCTGACCAGGAAGGGTGCAAAAATCTGACAAACTGTAGAAAATGAGGTCAACAGTGATATGTTTTGCATAAAACGTAACAACCGGCTAGAGTCAAGGCTACAGGATGCACCGTATGTAGATGGCTGTTAGTGCAGAGAAGGAATAAGGTTTGATGCACCAATCCTGAGTGAATCTGATGTCTAGTGGTTTGCCTGTCACTGACTACTGTTGAATTCGCAAGTGCTACAAATCAAACATGGTGTATGGACTTTTTTTCCTAAAGGGACATGTAGAAAACTAGTGACGAAAATAAGAATATCGAGCTGTTAGTTGATAACGTCAACCAATCTGTCTGTCCTGTGCCAGGAATTACCAGGGCTGATTAACAGAAAAAAATAAAGATACAGAAGTTAGGTCCAACTAGTAATCATTATTGATCGGTGGTGCCAGACTTAATGGCGGTATTGCAAGCCGGGATGCAAAGCACTCAGAAATTCATAAATTTCAATGTATACCACAGCACTGAATGCAGGATAAGAATCAGTTCAACACCGCGCGCCAAATCTTTATCTCGAAAACAATTTGCTAATATTATTAAGTGGCTAATAGCTAGCAAGTAAAATCCTGCCGCCAAACTCACTGATTGTTTCATACTAAACAGTCGCTGATCTACTGCTCAGCACTCGCCAAACTATGACCAGTCCGCTCTGTAAATCACTTATTTTGTAAATTTTTTCAAAACGTATTGATTCCTGGTTTGAAGTCATGTCTCTGTCAGCCAGAGGGATATCCAACTGTTTTCACTGATGAGTAGGCCGAGTTAACTCTCATTTGAGGAGTCTGATCATTGCCTCGTAAATGAAGAATTCTTTGGACAGAATCCAGGAGAATGCTTGCAAACATGTTGATCTGTAGTATAACTCTCTTAGATATACAGTCACGCTAGAACAATTCATTCGAACGGATGATAAACCAAGTGGACTATCTGTTGCTGGCAAGGCTACTCTGCAGTCAAAACACCAGTATAATAAAGTGTCGCTATGAGTCTACATCATGTCACACACTCTACAACCGCGATGCAGTGAAATGTGTGGAAAATGCGTGGATTCTACTTACACAGGGAAGCAAACTTTTATCGTATCACTGACGCGAATTTCATCGCCTCGTAATAAAACCGACCTGAGAACACTAATTTTCAAGAGTAACGAAATCTTTTAGGGTAATATACAAAAAATTTAGAAATGACAGCATCAGAGAATGCCACCATCATAATCGTTTGCATAAGTCATTCGTGAAACTACCACTTAAGGTTGACTGTCATTTGGAACTTTGTTGGAAAGATAACCAGTCAAACCAAAGAGATAGTTTTTGATGTCTGTCATTCAGCGGTTCAGACCATGTCTTCCATGTATTGGCCATTTGAGACTTATTATAAATTTAGAAACCTGCTTTCCGACTTCTGATGACTGCTTCTGGATTTTAAACTTTGGCCTTCCAACCTTCCCAAAGATTATTGTGTTTTTAGAAGCCTTTGTTCAATGACTACTTTGCAACTGCATTTCGGTGTTGCGTCCAAGAAAACAGCTGGGTTACTGACTGCAGCTTGTCAAGTTTCCCAGGGTTTGAGAGACAGAGCGCACATGTGATCCCTTTCAATCTCCCTTCTGATGGTATCTGTTTAGAATACGAGGCTTTCACGAATACCCTAGCTGGTCTATAAAGCGAGTTCTTCAGAACTTGGACTTTATCCTGATGGGCAATCTCTTTCTTGATCCCCTTGTACTATCCAGCTATCATTCTTTTTGTCCTGATCATCAAATTTGACCTTCTACGCGACCCCTTTCTCGATGGTTTTGAGTTGCTTTTTGATTTTGCTATTTATTTTATGGTTCTCGTAGGTTTGTTCGTGACCATGCTTGGAAGCTGAAAAGTTTCACTGTCACTTCCCAAATTATTTTGTGTGTGAAGAATTCACCCTTCTCTTAAACTAATTTTTTTGATTTATCTTCTCAGTCATACACGCGGTGGATCAACTGGGGCGACCATTGAACGTTTCTTGCACGTTCAAAGTCGTAATGTGGCCAGCCACCAGTACTTGTTTTATTTATATACAGTGGCTCTTGTAAAAACCACTTGACTCCCACGGTACCTCTCTGTCTTCTTGGTAAACGAAAGCGTAGCGTGCTGCTAGTCACACCTGAATGTGATCGCTTGAACTCGAAAGTAAAGTTAGTTAGAAACCACAATCATCTAAGCCTTGACACTCGATGTTAAAAAATAATAAAACATTAGTTACTTCATGACGTCATCTAACAACTTGTCATGTGGTCTTTATTTTCGCCAAATCTTAAGTGTGTCAAAGCCGAGATGAATATTTCACTCTGACGGTTAACACAGAAGGATAGGATGGAAAGTAGCTTTAAGTTATTTGTGTTATTTGCGGTAAAAGGTGTCCAAGGATGCCCAAAACTTTCTACAAAACACGATGAACGTTACAAAATATTAAAAGCTGGCTAGCATTATTTCCCCAACACATGCGGTGGTGGTCGAGTAGACTACCATCTCCAAATCCTCGCCATCACAGGTTACTTTTGTGGCGGACAATAGCCCACTGTCTTCCGGCTCGTTACCTCACTGGACCTATTGGAACCTTATGTGGTACTCCACTTTAAGTTTCAGGGACTAGTTGTCGGTTATCCCTGACAGTGCTGTGGGGCATCCCCTTTCCATTGCATCCATGAGCAAGCATGAACTAAAAAATATCAATAAGTTCGACTGTTTGTGCTCAACGGAACAACCGTAATGTTGTGGAGCCCTGTGACAAGTAATGCATAACTTGGTTTATTAGCAGTAGGAGTGACTAGAATAATCACCTCTTAAAACAAAGCGATTGGTTAAACAGTGTAACCGCTATCACCTCCACCATCGCTGACTGATGTTTGCGTGTCACCTACGATCAGTTCGTATGTACTTTGAACGTCACATTGAAGGTGTTGTATTTTACTCGGTGCTCAGTATGTACCAGGTGCCCCACGACTGCACCACAGATGGCTCTTTTTGCCCCCGAATTCATCCACTTCCGTGATATTTCGTGCTGGACCCAGTATCTTTTTCCCACACAGGAAATCAAAAATTAACGAGCATATTAATTGAACAAAGATTTGGGGTAAGCGATTTTCATGTACAATTCGCGAAGATCCATGACTAGCTGTGCTGAAGAGTTGCCGACGTATGCCCTTCCCATCATTATTCTCATCCTCCTGCACAGAAATTTTTCTTCTTTAGAGTACTACGAAACATCTGAAATTTGGGCTATTTAACCATGTCGGTGATATGAAGGAGCGTTGTCTGTAGGTTATAACTCCAGCCTAAGACACATATTGGTAATTACACGGAATTGTATTACGTTTACTGTGAAATTTTGACCCAAACTGGGACTAGACCTCAAAAATGACTTGTCGGGGGAGTGAAAGCCACTTTCAGTTTTAAGTAACTTAGTATGTTGCTCATCTGCCCGTTTATCTATCTTTCGTCGACGGTCAGGCTAAGTGACTTAGTGTTTATCTGTTCGGAGGTGTCAACTGAATGAGCTGTTTCGGCTCAGTGCCTGAACGACTCGGCCTTCCCTCGTCCTGGCAGCTTGGGAGAACACTAACGTGCCAAGTATTCCGAACTTGGGACCTGTTTGCATCCAGTCGAAGAAAGAAGCTCCCGAGAAAGGAGCTTGCTTGCTATTTTACCTTCTTCTTCCATGGTGCACCACGTTCATTTAGTAAAAATAAGTTTTCTTATTTCGTTCTCACAGCACGTTTTGGCCTTGCGTAAAATTGTCTGGCTCACTTCTAATCCCGGGAAAACGTTGCTTAAGGATGACCCGAGAAAGCTAAAATTCATCAAACAGTCAAAGTAGTCCTCAGGAATGACAAACTATTTGACAACTGCAAACTTGGCTAACGGGGGGCTTCTTTCTTGTAACTTCAGCATCATTTTACCATTAGTCACTAGGGAACTCTCATTGATCGTTAGAACACTTATGGGAGGGGCTGACCACAGAACGATCTCTGCTCATCTTGCTATTTTTCTGGTTGGAATCTAAATTTCTATGTTACAAAGACCACCGCAGAAACAAACGGATGATTCGGCTTTCTAGCCCAAGCCGTTCGTACCTAATTCGAGGCTGTCTTCAACAAGAATACCGAAGCTAACCAATCAAACTAGGCAACCGTGCTCCTTGCCTCCAGATGTTCGCATATACACTCCGTTTACAGTGAAACGGGATGTATTCCTGATTTTCTGAACTGATTACTAGTATTTTGTTGTCACTAGAGACACAACTTTTCAAAACATTAGCCGCGAAAATCCATGAGAAATCCTGTTTGTGCCTACTGCGCTGTCCTCATTTGTGTGCCTCCCCAATAACACCCATTACGGAAGTTCTCATTACTGTATTCCGTAGGTCACAACGTTCGTACTGAAGCGGTGTTTGAGATCACAGCAAAACTGAAGGGTTATTGAAATTTTACCGCCATCTGTTTCTCAGCCATCCAAGGTTAGAGCTGCTTTCATGGCTACCAGTCCCCTGAATGCAAGTGTGGTCCCATGAAATGAACACCAGCCGCGAACTGAATACAGGTTCCGAGCTAGAGAATTACTAAATAAAAAGCTGGAAGTGAGAAAGCGATAATCAACACAGTGTTATGAATTTGACGACGGATAGTTACAACATTATGTAAATGGTAACCATGAGCAGAGTAGCTTTGATTCTCTGTTGACTACTCTGGCGTTGGTTTGCTGCTTTTGTATTCGGTCTTTCCTTGCGCAAATGTAAAATAGGATAGAACATATTTTCATTGCAGCTGTGCCATCGACCCATTTTTCTCGTGTGTGCGTCAGGGGAGACTGCAAAAACAGTAACAGTTCACAAAAATTGTTTTCTCCTCTGTTTGAAACTGACGTGGTCATTCCGGCAGAAGCGGATCGATATGACAACAGAATGTAGACTGTTCTCACATGATGCACAGTCTAGCTACTGGCTTTAATAAGTCTGCCATTGAACCTTAGTGATGTCCGTCTGAGCTGATGAAATACTGGACCGACCGATACAAATAACCACCAAATCGTGACCCCCGATAGTAGCTGATATAAAAGCTAAGCAATGCTAAGTCCTGCTATTCAGTGTCTGGAAAATATAAAGATTCCAAGTGAGTAGGTTAACTGTGAATGCTGGGCTAGTGAATGACTCAGTATCAATCCTCTGTGATGACCAAGGAAGGCAGCTTTATAGATATACCTCCATAAGCAGACTGGTGTACACAACATCAAGAAGATCGTACTTATGCACCCGTTCTGAG
This sequence comes from Fasciola hepatica, assembly GCA_948099385.1. Taxonomy (NCBI): domain Eukaryota; kingdom Metazoa; phylum Platyhelminthes; class Trematoda; order Plagiorchiida; family Fasciolidae; genus Fasciola; species Fasciola hepatica. The sequence continues at coordinate 1,422,635 of CANUEZ040000034.1, read as the reverse complement.
GAAACATTTGGAGAAATTTCTGACGCTTCATTTATGTGCCAAATATTCTTTATATGAATATGTTTCATTCGGAATTGTTGTTGACAAAAATATTTGATTAAGCATTTATTGATTTTTCCACTCAGTTCACCTTACGACTTGAAGCGAAAGTTATTTTTTAGTTCGTGGAGTCCATTGTCTGTCAGAGGGTCGGTGTGCCTCGATTTAGAGTTTCACAATCGATACGAACTGAAAGTTGGTTTAAGCTGATTCACTCAGACAATTCAGTCTTGCTGTTGTAGTGAGTGCCATACACTGCTTGGAATTGGTGTACACGATTAAAAGCAATAAAATATATAGGAACAAGATAGAGCGCAATGAAACCGCATGGATATAAAGCAGTAGGCTAGAGCTAGTAGTGTAGATAAACGGGACATGCGATGGCACTCTCCCAATAAACATCTAGCGAAATATGACACTGGTGATGCAAAATAGGTTATTGGTTGGTCTACTTTGGTTTGCATGCAGTCCGAAAGCGTGTCGAAATAAGTAAGCTATTACTCGATACTCTTTGTACCTCATTACTGAGCTGTGGAACTCGACCGAAGAATGTTCTATGTTATTCAGTTGTGATTAGTTCCTGACTAAAAGCAGCAAGTTGGGTGTGAAGGATTTCTTTCCTAGCAACAATCGAGGCACTGTTTAATGGGGAATGATGCTATTTTTTTATAATAGTATCAGTGTCTCATTTAATTGATTTAGTGAATTTAAGCGTATATGGTCCACCCCAAAGTAGGTGATCAGGGGTTTGTGAGATAGGACTTCCTCTAATGTCACTTTATTCTTCACTTGAAGGTACTAGCCTAGAAAGAATCAGTTTATATAGTAGAACTTGTGAGATTCACTGTTGCGAGCTGTTAAAAACTGATAGGTTGTGAACACAAATCCTCATAATTCTTTCTCCGTGCCAAGTGATTCATTGACCTCAAACAATCTGCTCATTGACATGGCATGACGTACTGTGAACCCCATTAGGTAAATAATGTTGCTCACTGGGCAGATTCGTTGGACAGTTGAGCCCAAAAGATCATTGGGCGAAAGTCGTTTGAATTTCAGCATCGAAGATCTTTTTTATAAGGCAAATCAGATCCCGAGAAATTAGCCACAATGCCTTTAGAAAGATCCCTGAAGCAAAAGAATACGAAAAGAAAAAAAACTTCGTGCTAGAATTACACGCACAAATGAATGCAGAAGTGGAATATCTGAGAATTCTGTTGGCGATTTTAGATGTCATCGCAATTCCTTGTGCAACTGTCGTTTGCCGACAATAAGCAGCTTCCAGCCTAGAATGGCTTCAAGCCCATGACCATGTTACATTTGTTGCTGAGGCCAAGCTATTCAATAACCAGCGCATCAGAAAACAGAAAATAATAGCTCAAACTTTCTCATTACGGTCGTACTTGACAAACCAAGTCATCATAGGACTGTTTTGGTCCTCGTTACTTACTGGGTACAAGTCTCACATTCTTTGAGGTTGAATAGTTGATTCAGAGGCCTCTCAAGGATCCATGAAAGAACACAAAAGATTTCATTTACTAAATTCTCACCGTTCTGATTTTTGAACCTCGAATACCGATTAGGTTTCCCGGACTAAAGTCCCTTCTGCTCTGCGGGTAGCCGTGAAGTATGCTACTCAGGTAGGATTCTCCGTTACCTTCCGTCTTCTCTCCATTGTCTCTCTTCCACTTTCTTTTGATTCTAGATAGAGACAGCCCTACACAGTCACCATCGGAGAATGAACGAGAACTGCTAAAGAACGAAATTCTTAGATAGTTAGAAAATATGGTTAATATGCTCAGATCTATGTGATTAGCTGTAGTCAGTGTTCATGCCTTTTTTGCACAACACAACGAGTAGTACAAATTCGAGAGCCCGCCTAGTCCATACCGCCCGTCTGCGTCAGAATAATGTTTCTTTCAATCTTCACGATCAGGCTGGCGTCACGATCGACTGAAGAACGAAAGCTCCATGTGCACTACTGGGCCAAGTTCAAACCGACCATTGTTTGTTTGCATTTTAATCAAGAGACTCAATGCGCTTTAAAATCAATGGAACAGAGCCTCTTCGACATTCGCTATTTTTATATTTGCTTCAATTAACTGAAGTTATCCTAAGGTCAAAGCTGTATTGCACTGAAGCTTATCCTTTGAGTTTTGTTGCATCTGCACTGTGGATACCACGACTGCTGTATTCGATTCCCAGTTCACCGGCTGAAATTCCGAAGCTGAACCAAAATCTCCGTCGGCAGCCGTTGCTTTCCACATGTACCTTTCTGCTTACGCCAAGGGACCGTCTCCAATGTTGTTATCACCGGTTGTGTTTGCTTTTGGTTTAGTAACTTAGATCAAGTGGATTGCACTTGTATCCGATCCGCCTTCGCTCCCATATGCTTATTTCTTTATCCACTCCCACTGCGTCACACAGTTTCTAAATTTTCCGTAACAGTGTGCATAGATGTTATCTATCTTTACCCCTACACGTGCTTGGTCCTTTGTTAGTCTTATCTTCTCCCTTAGCTTCCCAGTAACCTATGGTTTCTAACCCTTCATTGTTTGCACATCCTTTGGTCCAGCTGTGTCCTCCCGTTCGTTGATCAACCGGTTTCCCAAGTTCGTGTCTGTTCAGTTAAACTTGTTTACCACTATTGTTTTTGATGCCACCTTTACCGTCGTATAAAGTTCATTCATTAATAATGATGATTCTTTCCCGTGGTCGTTTGTTCAAAGCACCTTTGTGCTGTTCGTATTTCAGGCCAATCTTCGCTCTCTCCCCCGCCCTCCTTGGGTCCTCTGACGTGAATTGCCGTTCCACAGTGGAAAGGACCACTGATCATAGCTGGCGTTTCTTTCCCATCCTTCTCGCATAGATGCTGCCCCCTAGTTTATTGTTCGTTTCTGCTCACCATTCTGCCTGCTTGCTCTTGTTACTCCTTTTGACAGGTGAGTTGATCTCCGTTGACTAGTCTGTAAAATGTGGTCAGATTACCCCACAAAGTGAGACCCATTAGTATTCATTAGCATTTAACCGTTATTCTTTTATAGTACAGGTAGTTTGCCAACTTCGCATTCTCTGATTAAGGGTTTGTCTACTACTGGTCACTCAACCACTGGACCCGAGTCCGGTACAGTTGCTGTTGGCGATTTCAATGCCCGAGTCGCCTGCTTGGATTTTGCGTAATGATGCACCAGGCCCGCCGTTCAGTCCAGCTTATCCAATCGATAACGGTGATCGAAAGACCGTGGGTACTACACTAGCAGTCATTCTGCCGCGAAAGAGTGACTGAAAGTTGGCCTACAGCATTTTACAATTTTTTTTGCACAGACTTTGTGTTGGTGGCATGACGATTCCATCCAGTTCTGTTTTACTCCCAATTCTATCCACCCAAACTTATCTGTCGCTCGAGTTAGAATCGAATATGAGTGCATCTTTCCCGAAGATATTATTCAGTGCCTCTGGAAGGCATACTGCAATAGGTCATTCACAGAAAAGAAACAAGGAGTGGAAGTTATATGCTGTTCTGCAATTATGCCCGGTTTGATTACAAACTCTGTTTGGTCAGGAAAATTCCACAGAGCCCGATCAACTGTAAACCGAAGATTTCATCAAGAAAACCATGGTGGTCAACAGCTATCTTGAAAAGTCCACTGAACAGAACTGGAAATTTCCATGCTAAAAGGAGCCCATGTTGACAGTGGAATAAAAGCGCCAAACTCTGTCGACTCCTTTAAATATTGGCTAAATTTTTCATCACGTACTTCATAATTTTAGCCCCACCCTACACCGCAAATATATATTAGCCTAAAAATACATGGCCCACATTACTAGAAGGCTGAAATTCCATGACCATTCTGACATCTCTCTTAATCCGAATGCCTTATGTAATCGGTCGGTTCATTTGAAGTTGCGGTGACACGTGCATAGGTAGAACGGAACTATACCTTTTCAAAGAATCACTCAGCACACCCCGAAGTAGCTTTGCTCTCAGTGATACAATTTAGGTGCACCAGAAAAAATCCGGCCTCAGCGTCCGCAAAGCATTTTCCAACAGGTCATTGAGTCGATCATTTAACGTGCGATTACTCAACCAATTTGTAAATCCGTTAGAGTCTAGCGAAATTATGCTGGTCAAGTCGTGTGCTTTTCCGTGTGTATCATTGTGAGACGAATTCGCTTCAAAGTCGGTCATCAAGGAGCATCCAATTGGAAGCAGTCAGTTTGTCTCAGTAAAGGACTTACCAATCCCCTTATTGACTCGATTAATCACCCAGAACTGAGACAGACCGCAAAAGCAGCTCAAGGGGACCTAGTTCAGTGCTTCTGACTTTCCATTTGGCTATAGAAACGGACTTTTGCGTCAAAGATGAACTCCTATATCCGTGGCTGCAATACTAATTTTGCTAAAACCTAATCCAGTGGTCACCAGTTATGATGATAAACGATTGCCTTTTATATTCCAATTACGGGGAAAACGCTAAAAATGACCACAAGTAGCTGCACTTTGCAAATGATGAGGGGATAGAGAAGCTGATCATCTTCGCCTGATTACGAGTATGTGTTCTCGGAAACTAGGTGACATCGTAATACTAACTCAGGAAAGTCAGCATTTCGAGGATTCAAACTTCAAAGCTTCGTCTGGAACGTTGTACGGTATGTTTGGAGGGAAAATGTAGTCGACTTTAATGCACAAAAGGTTTTGCTGAATAATGTGACAAGCATGACTTCAGATCTTGATGATAGTCTCTAGTCGATAACGATTCCTTCGTAGAATAAGCTACTTTGGTCTCGTGCAGCAGATGGGTTGCCTTGGCTTATTTTCATTATTGGGGATAAAATTTACCATTAGGCTAACAAAGCTCTCGATCCTGAGGTAGGTGAGAGAAACGGTCCCTGGGGATTGGTAGGAATCCTCGGCGGTGTCAGTGTACAGGGGAGGCGGAAGGTCCTGTTGGGAAACTGGAGAGGGTAAAACATTTTTAGTATCTCTTTTAAACTGTTATAGAAAAAGGCACGATAGCGAACAAGCTCGTTTTCGGTAACTTCACCCTCTGGCTAATACAGTTACATATATATACGATAGGAATGCATATTTTCGGAAAAAAATAGAGGGTATTTACAGTATCAAATTAAGATTGGTTAATCAATATTGTAGGTGTTTTGCGGTTCGGAAAAGGGGTGGGAAGTTGGTTGTTCGTGGTTGGGAAAACTCGGTGTAGAAAGTACATCTGGGGTGGGTTGGCTGCTTCCTGTCACGACTGAAAGGTCGCGGTCGAGGTCACCATGATTTTGTCCCCCATTTTCCGATCGCGGCCAGGGTAGCTGCAGTGATTTGACAAATCGCTTGTGTGAACAAAGCGATGGATTTAACAGCCTAATCGCTACTGCCTCCGCTGCTCCCAAAGTGATTTGGCGAACGATCTTCAAAGAATTCACAGGCACTTTGTAAATTATCTTGAAGGCTTCGTTGTCTACCTGGTGCCCTGTCTCGGCAAGGTGCGCTACGATTGCACTAGTTATGGTTCTTCTAGTTCCTGTCCTCAGCCAAGCTGGTTTGTGTTCCTTGATTCTTTGGGACAGTTGCCGTGTCGTTTTGCCTACATAGCTTGCCGAACATGAGCAAACAAATGAATAGGTTAACATAGAGGAGGAAAGGACAGGCATTTTGTCTTTGAGATTCATAGAAATCATTGACCGGCTTGTGAAGTGGGCGCGTAGAGTAGCGGCGGGAAATGTACGGGCGATTGCATCCCTTTAAACTGCTTGTTAAAAGAACCTTCCGCATATTGTACAAAGCTTGCGAACATGGCTGGCGCGAGGAAAATGTTAGGTTCGGACACGGTCTATATGGTACTGGTCATATCCTTATTTTTTCGTAGATTTTCACAAAACAGGAATATGTCATCTGGTTTTGCAGTCGCCTTTTTGTTTATCTAGAAGCAGGTTTTAATTTATGGGACGGCATAGTTCTGCGTTACCACATCTAGTTGAAGGGCTTGCCAGAGAAATTCGTTCCTATCTTTACGTTCATGCACAAGGAACAATTCTGGTATTATGGTCATCCTCCATCCGAGCTCACCATCAGAAGTGGTGTTCGTCAGGATCTCCTCATAACTGTTCTCTGTTGATGTTTACAATCTACGTCATAATGAATGGTGTTTCGTTCCCAGTTGATACTGGGGTTGCTGAGTGCTTATCTGATGTGAAATTGTCAGATCTCTTATATGTGGAAGATATGGCTTTTCTAGGTGAGTGGTCCGAGAAGTTATGGGCTTGTATGAAGCACTGGGTTTTGCAGATGACCTTGATATGTCATTAGAACCGATAAGTGGGGCAGATAAGTTCGTTTTCAGCCAAGCTGGTGTACCCCATTTGGAGTTCAGGTACAGTCGCACGCCAGGGTTAAGCCTAACTCACTCGTCTGTGGCATCGAGGTGGTATTCATTCGCTTTTAAACGACGGTGTATACACCGCAGCACTCTGAAAGAAATCAAGAAGCCGGACACTGTTCCTGGAAGACACAGAGAATCTATGTGTCTGAGCACTGGTTGATTCGAGACTTTGAGCGAGCCTGATGGCAGCACCTGGTTAGGAATATAGAATGTTTGTGCAGAGTAGATGAAGTATTAAACTAATCAGTATATCATACACTGAAGTTTACCAGGCTGCAGTCTGGTGCCCATGCCCCCTAGACAGCCTTTAGAAACTTGTTTTGTTTGCTGGGCGGAGGGCTTTGGGTGGAAGAAGAACGAAGTTGGTTGGTTTCTAACATGAAAGCAAGGCTTGAAAATTCAGACCGATGTGCTTGTCTATGTAGGGCTTTAGACTTCCTGGAATGAGCTCAAGCGATCGAACTTCGAAATTTAACCATTACTTCATGTAGTTGTTAGAATATTACCACCCGTATCCTTGTGATCACACTCTCTTTACCTACCCAAAGCCATCATTTATGATTCTTCGCTGATCAGTTTCACTCCCGCAATGATGTGTTTGTCCATTTTGCATATGAATGAAGAGTATTAGCCAGAACTACTACTAGATGTTCCAACGGAAAATGAAATACCAAGTAAACCAAATTTATTTGATCAATAATTTTTGACATGTGAGCCTTCAAAACCATTTAAATCAGAATAAACCTCACATTTTGGTTTTTCTACTTGAAAACAACAGGTCTTCCCACAGGGCTTCCTGTATCTACTCAGTTCCGATAACGGAAAAGATGAGGTCTGCAGAACCGTCAAAACTAACTCAACTGATGACTTGATGAGGAATCCTGTACGGTGGAGAATGACAAAGCAACAGAAAGAGGAGATAATGGAATCGATCTGGAAAATTAGGCGAGGTACGCTGCCGAAATTCGGACGTGATTTATTCAAAAGCGACCGGTGAAGGACTAAATGGGGTTCATATTGTGGGAAGCGTAAGGATCGGTAGAAGACCAGTAAGCACCAAGTTATTTCTGATTGCTAGCTTTAGTTCAAGACACAAATCAGGGCAGCTGATCCAATACATCAAGAATGGTGAACAAACGAACAACCTCAACGTTCGCAGGCACACAGGGCTTAAACAAAACCAAAGTATGAAATTAGAGGCAGAACGGATCTCGTGGAATAAGGCATAGAAAGGGTCTATCGCAAAGGCCATTCATGTGGTACCTCTGTGAATTGTGTTCTATACTTCGCCGGTTGGACCACCTTCCCGATTCGAAAGTCAACACTACACTGTTTCGAATGTAAAATTGTGAAGACTGTGCAAAACAGACTCGGATGTAACCAGACGTTTTGTTTACTCCAGTCGGTTAGCACATTTTGTTTTCGTCTTTGACCGAAAGACCTCAAATCTCGACAGACCTGTTCGGCCTAGTTCACCTCGTCCCTGATGCCAACAAAGGCATGTCCAGCGGGTTTTGTAAAAACAAATTCATACCAAGTTAGCCAGTCTATTTTTCTGGTCAAAATCATTTGACTCTTCATTGCAAAAACGTTTTCTTTCTCTTTACTCGGCTTTTTCGTACCGTTAATCAACCGCTTATGATAATTCTCCGCCAATGTGTGAATTGAGCTTGGAATAGCCTAAGTCGTAAATGCTTTCAAATCTATTCCGCCACCTTTAGTTTCAAGAAAAGTTTGCGTCACATGATTGAGCGGATTTCATTGGTAATTCTTATACGTATTTGTACATCGTAAAACTGCTACGACAGAAGTGAATACGTATAAGTCGTAGGAAGAGCAGTTCACCTGCATTTTCTGCCAGTGGCATCTATGCTTCTGCACGTCTTGATATACATGCCAAAGTTTGTATGGGTTTGTGATCGCCGAGCTTGACTTTTAGGTCCCAAAATTTTCATCACTATTCGAAGAGACATCATCAGCTCGCAGGCGGTGGTCACTGTACCCGTCTGTTCTTACGCGGCTGCTAGCTTTAGACTCTACCTTGACCTCTAAGATGGCCTTGAACGTCCGGGTTACTAAATATGGAAGCTCGACCTTATAACCTTTTGCGTTTGACTCTAAATTTGACATCTTCATTGCGAAGAATTATAAGATTGCGTGTCCATAATTAGTGACTCGGATGTTCAAGGCTGTCCAAGGGGTCAAGGCGGAATCGAAGGTCAGGAATCCCACAAAAAACCGACAAGGATAGGGACCATCACTTTCTCTCTGATGATGTCACCTCTACTGGCGATGAATCGATCGCGACCTATACGCCAAGCTCAAGAATCTGGAACTCATGCGAAACATTAACGTGACCTATGAACAACACTATTATTGAAAACTGTTGGTTTTGAAGTGCTGAAATAGTAATTTTATTTATTCATCTGCTGGAGTACATTGCGCAATTCCCAACCAGTTCTCGTCCTCGAAGTTCACTGCTTTGATTTTGATTAACTAAAAAATCTCTGTATTTCATAGCAGCACGTACCGCCTGCGGTCTTTTTATCCCAATGTGCAGCCTCGAATTGACCGTGACCCTCTTCGTGAAAAACTGTTCCGTTGGTATATAATGCAAATAATGTAAATACATCACAACATATTACTGCGATTTAGGGAATCATATCAACTAGACAGATGGGTGGAAGTGATACGGATTAATGGTAGCAAAAGGTGTGGGTCGAACTTAACTCGAGACCGCATGTTGGTTGTTTCAGTTCTGGTCTGGTTTGGGGCCTGTACAACGGTGGAACTCAGGATGAGGGAGACGAAAACTGACCACAAATGCGGAACAATCCACATCCGGTCTCGAGGTAGCCTGACCCACACTCTTTGTCTTATTGGAGCAATTCCCTTACTCGCCTTAATGAATTGTGGAGTAATGACATGACTGTGGATCAAAGAATACGAGACTGTTCGCCATTCAGCATTCTCCAAATGCGTTCATTCGGAATTTTCCGACAAAAATGTGATTAAAAGGAAAGAAAAAGATAATGTGTGTACGGGCTTCTTGTCGCGCAGTTGGGTGATGCAGATAAATGAACCCCGACTCCCATGAAAGAGGACACAGACCCGCTTTACTACTATAGGATAAATTACCGAAAATCTCAAATTGTGGGGAAACCCACCACGGAATCAGTACAGCCAACAAAGGCTTCCAAACGCCCAGGCAACAATAGACAGGAAATGCTCTAGACGGCAATGCAAGAGCTAGTCAAGTGGTTTTTAAAGAAGGTCCTTAATTATGGGATGCATTTTGACCAATCGACGGTCAATAGAAAAGTAATTGCTTGAGGTAACACAACCACACCATAGTGGTGAAGAACAGACGGAATATCATGATTACAAGAAAGTATATGATCGCAGCTGGATGATGAAGTTCAATCGTTCATACAGATTTGGTAGATAAAGGGAGGAAGATAACAAAGTCCAAAAGTTTGGGCCCGTACAGTTACGAAGTAATAACAGAAAGGGTCATGGATATCGGTGGGTTAGAGCGCACAGATTTCCAAACTTATCCACAAACACCTGGCAGTTATCAAACTGTCGTCATCTTTGCCTGTAGATCTCGATGTCCCGGGAAGAAACCTGGCCGCCATCAGTTGCTTTCTCATTCGGCAGCTGGTGACTGGCCAAAACCCTCATTCGGAAATATTTTTCTTCGCCGTAAAAAAAGGAAATGCAATAACATTTCCACTCATTACTCATCCACAGACTGTTTTTCTAGAAGAAACGCTATGACATTTTCACATATTCATTAGTGGTAAACATTCCCAAGTTCTGGGGCAAACAATTGTTTCCGTTGATTTATTCTTTAGCTTGCAGGTATAAAATGGGGAAAGGGTGTGCTAAAACGAGCCAGCGATCTTGAAAATTATGTGGTTAAGATGGCCCCTTTTGGTCTTTGTGACTGGGCCGTGACAATCCTCGATTACCTCGTAAGTGATTAGGGTGAGCGTGGATGGTTGACTTGTGGCCATGGTAATTCCAGGGCTTGACCTACTTTCTTCTATGTGCACGGGGCAGGCACGAATACGAAGATGAAAATCTCCACGATAGTAATCAATGAGAGTAGATGGATCTACTGATATTAGTGGGGGGGGGGATACCTGATATACAATCGTGATTCTGTTGAGGGTTACCCAGGTGCCCTAAAGAACACTTATAATTGCTCTTCTTCTACGTAGGGGTAAAACTGAATAGTTCTCCCGTATCTTTTGGGATGGTTACCTCTCCGTTTGGCTGATACAAACCTGGATGAATAGATCACCACCGTGGTGGCCAGCTTTGGTAATCCATCCTGACTACAACTCCAGGTCCGCTGAGCTCCGGAGAAAGCAGGATACATGACGTATGTTAGATGTTCCTGTTACGGCAAGTGTTAAACTTTTGCCGAGGAGGAAATATTACTTAACCCTTGGGTGGCAGTTGAGTAAAAAGCTTTTTCCTCGGAAACCTGATAAATGAGGTCACTTTGATTTATCCTTAAAGCGTCACCTTACGAAGTGCACAAGATATTTGTCTTCCTCAGAGGCGCTTTTAATTTTGTACAGTTTATATGCTGGAGAAGCATGAGCACATACCATTTTGCAAGCCATGTTAGAAAAATAACTTTGTTATCTTCGGAAATTAATAAGTAAAAAACCGTGGGTGCTGGTGTTACTTAGTCCCCATTTCCTTTCTATGCACCTTTCACTCAACTGTTTTGTGAGTCTTTCTGTTTGGAGAGACAAACATGAAAGTCAATGAGTTGCTTTTCCGTCGCCAATGTAAAACAAATGACTTTATTTACTCTGTGTCCTCATTGTCACCATGGTGACGATGGGGAATCACCCAATCACTCAGCCTGTATCACCGATATGAAACAAAAGTTTCAGAGCTGGTGTCTTAGGTTTTGTGGCTTTAAGTCCCGACCTAAATTCCAGGAACTCGACGGGGGGGGGGGGGGGGGAGGGGGTGTTATTGTTCGTACATTGCCCTTGATTCTCTCACTGCATAAATTTCTGCCCGCTCTCTCATATGAGCTGAGGCTAATGCTGGGAACAAAATAAGACTACGGTTAAGTATAAGGATGATCTGGTAAGAGAGTTCCAGGTAAGCATAACCAATCAGTGGAAGCAACCACTCATTTTGTCCTTTCATCCAGATAGAATAGCACACCTTTTTTACACGGGTATGATCTTAGAGATAGTTAACAGAGGCCTCAACGTGCTACGCTGAAAACAGTATTAAACTGCACCGTTATCTTCGTTACAGAGTATCTAATGCCCTTTATCAGATCTACAAGGGGTATCAGAGAGCTCTAAGCTCAATCGTAGTTAGACTGATTCTTGATTTATTTTTTAAACCATTTGGAAATTCACATGCTTGATGTACAAAGCTAAAGCTCTAAGAATGGAACGATAAAAAGCCACGAAAGACTTCAAAAACCGTGGAATTTGTTCACTCCTATACTTTCTCCAGATAAGAAACTTATCTGTCTGTTGTAAACAGATTTATTCTTCCGACCTCAGCAAACAGTGACACAGTACTATTCAAATTGACCAGGAAAAATTACTGGAAGATAAAATAAACCGAAGAAATATACATTAGTGTATATGATGGACTACAGAGCACTGAAATTTTGAAACTTACGAACTTGAAAGTTAAATCATCACAGTTTCTCGAAGGTAATTCGAATATGCAAAGACCATTGTAAGTTTCAGCAGGGATGGAATGGTTTTCGTGGTGAAATCAGCATTTACACTGTGTGATGGATGAGCTCAAATGTAAATCTAATCTCCGGTTACTTATTGTGAGGTAATGGTCTGACTCATCTTTCGATAGATAACCAAATCTCGTTAGCGGACAGCACTTCAGCGCCTGTCCAGAATCCAGGTTAACGCTTGATCCAATGGGTCCGTGGACGACCGGATGGCGGATCAATTAGCCGAGAAAGGAGTCCCGTCAAGTGGTTGCTGGCCGTACCACCATTCAACCATTCAGGAGAGGGGTTACCTAGTTCAAGTATAAAGAAATTAATATATGTCGTCACAATTGGTGATAGTGACCCTTTTTTCTTACGCAAACGGTGTGTTTTGATCTAATAAATCGAGATGATTCGGAGACTGGAAAGTCTCCTCACTAGACCTAGCAGGAAGCAACAGAACATTTATATACACAAACTGTTTTCGTGGAGAATAAAATCGATTCGTATGGAACAAAAAGTGTACAATGGGTAGTTTACACTTGACCGTAACACCTTAGCTTCGAGTTTGAATCCAACCTCGAATCTACTACCGAATCTACTGTGGGAATTATCTTCGGATGGTACATCTACAATATGGACTTTTGTTTGCATGCACAAGGTTTTGGCTTTCCCGAATACCACTGATAAGCATAGTGTGTGGAGCATTGTTGTCTATTGGTGTGAATCGATAGAATTTCTACCCAAACCGCGAAGCTTTTTCGATTTCGTCGAGTGTAATCAGGCTCCTTCCCCAAACGGTAACATTTAGACATGTCTCATAACACGTTCAAGTGTGCGCATAGGTAGGGATCAATGACACTGACTCTTGTTAATGCTCGTGCATATACTTTTGGCTGTCGGTTCAGACATGGTAGGCTCGAATATAGGAAGAGCAGCAGTATTGACTGAACTTGTGTCGACCATGAGTTATATTGGTCGAAAACGAACAGTTTTGCACACAGATTGCGTAAATTTGTCTTTGTGTACTACCTTTGAATACACCATAAAGACATTGTCTTTAGGAACTCGGATAAGGAGAGTCTCTCAGTTGGTAGTTGCAGTTGACTCAGTACAGTAATTCTACCGAAGGCAAGTTTATTTTCAGAACTTGTATCCTTATTGATACTAACAGATAAAATCTGCGCTCCTCACCCAGTTTTCATATTGATTATAACCATTCGAGGGGACAAGTCACATTTATGGAGAAATTAGTGTCAGAAAGCGGTTCTCTTATCGACACACCTAGCTGCCCACCAAATAGAGTGCAATAAATGGGACTTTCTGTTGAAAAAGTCAATGCTTTTTGGTCATTGGTCGATTGTATTAGGCTCGAAAAACGTTTTGACAAACTTACAGATCATTGTGGGTTTGAACCCATACCCTAATGTTCTACTTTTCGAGACCGCGAATTTCACTGCTATCCAAATCCCTACCCAACCGGAGCCACTGTTATCGTTAGGCAGTTTACCAATCTAAGTGACAAATTCCAAGTTATACTCGTTCAAGTAGTAGTGAGCCCTTTGGACTATGAAAATGGGTCTTTTCACGGAGCTCACGAGAACCAACTACAAACTTAAGTAAGTACTTCCTCACTTCAAACTCTATTTTTCCAATAAATCACATTTCTATTTGAAAATGTGATTCAGAATATTACAGGCAACAAATTTTGAAAAAAAAACAATTTCCTTGATTATCATTATTTTGCCTGATGTTTATTCTTTGTTCATCCCAATGGGAAACTTGGAGGAGGAATGTAAATGAGCACCACACAATAAATAACAGGGTATTTCTGAAGATCTAAGGAAAGCTGTTAAAATTGTCAGCTATTGTTCCTGAAAATTTCGATCCATTTTAGCATAATCTCCCACTCCCGAATTTTACCCTATCAAACGTGAAGCCATTTTCGTAAGTGCCTGTCTTCATCATATTCCTTTAGCATTGCCAATTGGTTAGTTTTCGTTTTGTGATCAAAAAATATAAAAAATATATAAATGACTTCTCAGATTGCCTTCTCATCCTATTTCGCTAGTGGATCCCACTTTTAAGACGGGAGTTGTTGCCATGAAAATCTTCTATCCAAAAGACTATCTAGTTCATTCAGTCCCAAGGGGTTTCAGTGTTTAATCGTTTTCACCTTTCCCTCTACCAGCCCAGGGCACGTAATATGCTCTCACTCTCTCTGAAAGCTTCCTCTCTCCCGGTGGTAGAGTAAGACTATTGAATTATTGATTTATTTCCTTTTCCACTGTGCGTTATCTTTGTCCATGTAATGTACAATTATGTTTTCTCTCCCAAACAATACATTTTTGTCTCATGCTTACGGATAAATTAAAAATGACACAGGGAGGAAAAAGATGGAATCAGAGATAGTTGTCGCATGGAGAGTGTTTAACTAGTACCAACTTGCAACCTTGATCACGGATTCTTTTTGCAAAAGAGGCTTCTCTTGTCGCCTCGCTGATATTTTTCGTGGTTGTTTTATTCTCACCATAATCCAAAAATCTCTTCACGCCTGACTTTGACTTCATTTACTCCGAATCGTTTCCATGTTACAAGCTATTCAAAAGTACTTTAATTTAGATAAACCGTACTTTCATACTCATAACACATCTCAATCGTCTCCCTGTTGTTTCTCTGCTGTTTAAAACTATGGAACACTTTACGTCGCTCTAAGCTTATGGTCAGCATTTTTAGCGATGATAACAAGCTTGCTCCAAATATAATCATATTACTGAAGAGTTTTGATCATTTACGTAAATGTGAATTCTGTAAATCTCAGTGAAACACAGTGGTCAAAGGCTGGCAGGACATGGTGTTTTGTATCTCAATCAAACACTCTTTTATAGAAGTACCCTAATCGACGTCCGTCAGTACGATTAAGTAAAATAATGGTCACTTTTAAATGATTTAGTCAGGTCTGGGTATATCTTATACCACTCGGTTTTACCCCAACGCTTAACCAGTAAAAAAATGTGTGGGCCAAGCCGCACGATGCGAAGTCAAGTTTGTTACAGTTCGATAACATTTATTTGGCTGTGGTTGGTAGGAGACTAGATTCTGCATAATACGAGGACCAGTCCGGACAGCCTGGTGGTTAGGTGTTAAACTTACAACCTTTCCATTCAAGTCCTATTGGGGGGCTCGATGGAAGTGTACTGCTGACGATTCCTAACAAGGATGAAAAGGTAGTACAGTGCTTCGGTGGTTTTCCATAGTGAGTTAAACATTCTCAAGGCAAGAGGAATTATATTACTTTCGTTTGGATATATTCAGTTTTAGGATTTCCGCTCTCGCCTAAATTCGAATTTGGCATGACTGATCAATATGGAATCGATCAATCTTATTTTCCCTCGATTAGGTTTCTTAGGTTAACAACAATTGGTTAGTTGGACTTACTGGGATGGAAATTGCGACATACAGTCATTAAAGAACCAACAAAATTGATTGAATTTTGTGTAACACGAAAATAATTCACCCCCAGCACTTCGAAACAGGCGGTTCATGTTTTTTTACAGAAGAACCAATTGGCTGAATATCGAGAAACTCTTCTTATCTACCGCACTGTCAGGTTCAAGTTTCATTTTGAGTAGACCGAAGGAGTCAAACAGGCAGTCAAGCGAAATTTGTGAGTCTGGGTACGGTCGATCAATACGTGCCGTGGGCCTGACGCAGCAAACGATTCGTGCCCATAGGTTTAACCCAAGGACAACCTAGTTCGGGTTTGCAGTTGCCCGAAGAGCAATCAAAAATGTTTCCGTAGCTTTATCAGTGGTTCCCTGTTCCTTTCTATTTTTACGATTCTCATTTGAATTACCGTTGGATAGCAGATGGTTTGACGGCGAATGCACTTGAGTGAAAGTTCACCCAGTGCAGAATTTAGCAATGGCAATAAAGATAAACTGCGCATCTTTGCCAGTTAGGAGAACTTAAGCACTCTTATATCGACTGAATGGTCAACGCAGAGGGCTGTTTGTAGGATCAGCTATCGTGCGCCCATTATTCACGCAACAGATATCAAAAAGCTATACCTAAATCTGCCAAATACGCAAAGTTCAAACATAAACCTTCGTGTACTTTTACACATTTCTTTTTTTCATCATATTTATCACCTCTTCTTGCGGATTATGCAAGAGCTGTCGTTGAATTATTTGGAAGTTCGTTGGATGGATTATTTTATTCGCAATCTCATAAATATCTCAAGTGTTTGCTTTCGGATAATGTATTTAATTACCGACATAAAGAGATGTGAAAGTTGAAATTCCACTCGATCGGATGCATTCTATTGAGTCTATTACGCATCGGAGCATTCTTTCGATTCTTTATTGTTAGATGATGGACTGAGTAGAGCAACGTATTATGGGTGGAAATATGAGATTTCTTTCCAAATATTTCGAAGGGATGCAGACATGTGAAGAGATTAATTAAGAAAACCATGAGAATATTTTTTTCTCAAAAATTCTATTAAAGAAAGAAAGCAAAATGTTTACAAGAAACGGACATTCAGGTGGTTGTCTGGGACACAATAAAAGCTATTCGAGTTCTAAAGCTTCAGGATGGATTTGGCCTTTTGGCTGAATGTAAACGTAGAAAAACGCTACGCAGAAGTCGCCTGATACAGAAGTAGCAATATGTAAGGGCCGCTTGCACGAGCTGATATCGACAAACTGACAGAACGAAGGACAGACAGAATAAGTTCATGAAAGTAACTAGAGGATGGGGATGGAAGGAATCTTGAGAGACGAAAAATAGTTTTTTTCAGGAATGCTCCGAATAGAGCTCCAATACCAATCACCGAACTAGGGAGCGGCTCAAAGAGAACTTCCGGTTCGTGAATCAAAAACCGATAGAAAATATGCATTGACATATTTCCTTACCCTCACAAAGTTGAATAGTTTGCACAATGATTCCGCGACGATTTTGGTTCTTGAGGACACTAAGCTTTCTACATTGGGAGAATAGGTCGGCGGTTAGTTTATCGAAGGACCAAACGTATCTCGGTGAGGTTGCAAAAACAAATGGAAAAAAGCCCCATTCCGATGACCTCATCGAGGGAATGAAAATGTATCAGATCGTCGGTCATGCTACTTCCTCGAGAAAACAGGCATTAGTTTATCACGTATCACTCATTTTGGGTCATCTATTCCAGAACCAACCGAAGAATACCAAACCACGCAAACGTTGGCAATCTGCAATCAAAAACCCAATCTGAATGAGGTATTCTTTTATCTCTACCCTGGCAGCAAACATTCCAGTCAGAATTCCTGTGCCTTACGTTATTTTTAGAGCTGGTTCATCATTCTGTTTATTAACACCCGCTTCTCCGGGCCATACAAACAAGTATTATGGTTGCAGTATGCATTATGTGCTGATGAGGCAAAATTATCATGGCAGCATTGTGCAAGCTAGTGTTTTTGAGTTCCCTATGAAAATATGAATCCCGTAAGTTTTACTAAGATAGTATCCTGCTTTACATATACGAAGGTGATAGAGATATCTAGAAACAGTAACTGGAATTGACAAGAGTGACTGATGGATGAAGAACAGATGTACGAAAGAAAACTTTATCGGTATCAGAATCATTATTATTTGAAACTCGGGACCTATACCAAGTTACTTTGCTGCGGGTGTTCATTTCATCAGCAGGGTTGAAGGGATTCCGTCAGACGCACAGTCTGTGAACTTCAGGGTATAGAAGAAATGTCATTAATAGCATTGTCACGGAGGAGGCCTGGAAGATTTCGGTTGAAAGAGACTGGCCTAAGAAAAGTTGGAGAAAAATAGGTTCCAAAGAAGGACCCTTTTGTCAACGGTTCAGAAATTTGACGTTAATTTCCTTTAATTGAGAGTACAGCATGAAAAAAGTTTTTGTTGAAGAAACTCTTGTTGAAGAAACAAAACTAGGGCACTGATATGAGAATAAGACTCGAGACTCAAAGATAAACCAGATACGTGAGAACATTTACAGCAACTTGGAGACATGATCGCAATGGATCCATTTTTGAAGATAAAAGTTCTTAAGGTATTTAGAACCTCTGCTGTTTACCAAGTTGTAAGACACCAGAGTAACAGTATGCTTATTTTAGAGAGTGAATTCTGTTGCACCTTGGATCGGAATCAGTTGGTCGCTGCTGGGGTTGAGATGTTGAGCAGTTGAGAAAACCGCATCAATCGGCAAATCTGTACTGGTGGAACAAAGTAGAGGTCTGGTTATCACAAAAAGATGCATTGATATATAACGTTTCAATAGTCCTGCGCGCAGAAAAAGGGGGAAGTGGATAGCGGTAAAAAAACCTGAATTTAGTAGACCATCAGAAAGATGTTCGTGACTTCATCTACTCAACCGGAGAGATTCTTACGTGTCACAGTAGCTCCAGCTTTATCGAATGTTTTGCACTTGTGCCTACGGAACTTTTACATTCTCAGTGGATAGTGATTTGAAAAGACGAGTGAATGGTATCCTCTACCTTGGAAGACTTCAGCTCCTGATTCGCATAGAACAAGCAGCAGCCTATATAAATTGAATAAGGATCACGTGATCGGTAGTCTTAAAATACCCTAGGGTGAAAACCGTACAATCGGAGTGACGCTCACGATAACTAACCACAGATGTACCGTGTGTCATTCCCCATGCAAATGGTAATTCGATTTACGTGATTTTTGCAACTAGATGGAGGCATTCCAGTCTATATCCTCTGACTTGTTTACCAAGTCTTTCTTTTTTCTGTATTTATGAAAGTCAGATACCACTTGTCTCAAGCCTACGAAAGATCAGGGTTACTAATACTGTCCCGAGATAGTTTTGCCCTTGTTGTTTCAATCCTTTTACATGGCCAGTCACGGTTTCGTATGGGTGTCGTTACTGCGAGCAGGTCGGCGAAGGCCAACTCTAATTGTCTGGTAATCACGTGTTTGTGTGGTTCTCAAATGCCAAGCCGGAACTCCAGTTCGGACTCGTTGAATGATTCGAACTCGAAAGATGACTTGCCCCGTCGCCAAAGCATTGCACTAACTCGCAATATCGAATTAATAACCACAAAAATTAGGTCTCCCATTACTGAAACTACATTCACATTTCTCATTTGGACGCGAAATTTGTTAATAATGGTATAATGTATTTGCAAAACTGTCCGAAAGATTCTTAGGCATGGCTTAATAATTTAAATGTCAGAGATCAAATGATACTAGAGCTTGAGTTCGAATCCAGCGGAGGCCAACAAATGGTCGCAACTGCGTTAGTCCAGTATCTTTCAGGTCTGCTAAACAGTATTTACTAAATATAAAATATAATCTTGATATTCTCTATGCGATTTAAATGAGATCAACTAATGAGATACAATTTTGGGACAGTCAGCAGCTTTCTTTGCCTCAGCCCATCGAACGGACCTTATAAGCATGCGGCCAGATTAATTTTCATCTCTTACTTTCACATGAGCATACCCGGTAACCAAGGCATTGTGATTTCGAGCTCATATACATAAACGAAAGTGCTTATCGATGAAGCAAGAATAACGATATGAAAGTATGCGAATTCCCCTCACCTATCCATTTGGTTAGCGGTGGTGGATTTCGAACTACGCAAATCCGAGGTAATGAACACTTATACTTTTTCAGTACCGCTGGTTTTAACTAGCCTTTGACATTTGTAGTAAAATAAGCATTTCCTCAGTATAGAAAATTTTATCAAGGGCTTGCTTCAGAGCCGGGGTAAAAGCGATTGCTTTTTTGTTTCCGATCTGATTTTTCGGGAAGGATAATTCAATCCATGAAAAAAACTGTTTAGTAGTACGCTCCTAAATTGCCTGTGAGACAGGGTCGCGCCAGTGATAGCGGAACATTGTACAGGGCGTGCCGGCTATCTGCTGGACACCTTAGATCTCAAATGAGCTTGTTAGACATTGCTTATTGGCTTAGAATAGTTATCAGTTCTAATAGGTTAGCCAAACCTAGCCATCTAAAGGGTTGATATCTTAAACCGTGTCGCTATAGGCTTCTTGGTTTATTGTTGGAGGAACAATGTCATCAGACCGATTTGATATGGCATGATATCCAATGGACTTTCCAGTGACTTCTACGGGTTTTCCTGTAGCTACTCAGTCCTTTTTCACCCCGTCACTCATTATTGTTACATCCTTCGTCAGCCTCGTTGAACCGTTCCCAGACAGTAAGTGCTTTCGGGTTGAAAAATGCTAAACTCAACTCACTCACCCGAAGTAGCACTTCTAACATCATAATGACAAATCACTTTTCCAGTCTTGAGCTTAGACTGAGCCTGAATTTGTATGAACATTTGTAGACAGCTACCACTTGGGAGCTCATCCAGATCCAGCATCAGGTTTCACCTCAGATTAGCTTAATTTTGTGACATCACCGCGATGATAACTACTGAGTCGTACGATCTGATGAAGCCATTCTTTCTCAGGTGCAAGGATAATGAACTACAACACGATGGTAAGCAGTTCGTTCACATGCGGGCGACTTGGATCTGTCAAGCCTTATGATTCACGCCACTGATTGAGCCCAACTCCGATTAACAGCCATCTGCAGTTTACTAATTCAGATTAGCTCCTACCTTAGCAATCAACTTTTGTTTGAAATTTGCTTGTTCTAGTCGACCTGATGCCTTTCGGCTTTGGATCATCACCGTTCTTACTTTGGGTTTGAGAAGTGTAGCGCAAAGCTGTTCGTCAACTTCAGTCACCAGCTATCCGGGTCTCCCTCATCGTCGACTCCTAAAGGTCGACAGTATAGCTGTACAAACCAGGAAAGTGTTTCGAACAAGGGATAGTTATCGTTATTCCCGGGGAGCCTTTGAAGAACCAGTGTCTCATGAGTAGAATGCATCGCACCTTTTTCTAGGAATATGATGTCAGTTGTCTGGTGCGTTCACACCTGACCTATTGCTACCTCAAGTGGATCTCCTTTCCAAACCTAAAAGTCTGGTTGCTGGCTATCCCTAATAGCGCAGTGGGCCTTCGAGGCTACCTGTATGCCCCTTTCACTGCAGTCATGTACAACCATGTAGTAAAATAGATTTGAATCACTAGGCCACTGGATTTGATGAGTTCTAATCATGTTGACTTAGTCTCATTTTGGGTCAGCTAGCAATAATGGTAAAGACTTTAGCTGATTGGGAGTGAGAGGGATTCTGTCCCGCACTAAGACTTTGGTATTGTACGCCTGTGAATACGACCCAGATACTGATAGGGTAAAAAGTAGTCCTGATGATAGCAGGTCTTCTGTGTATCAAATTTTGATGAACCTTTAGATGGAGCATCTTACCTTCAAGCGTTCAGCCTGCGAAAATTACTCGATAGTTCCTAGGGTTATCAAGTCGACGCAAGTAGCGATCTTTCCTTTGAGTTTGGGTAGCTACATGTGCATCATGAGTTCATCAAGCAGGAACTTTTTGTACCTGAGTCAAGTAACACAGCTTCAGCGTTATCTGCGGTTAATCCAGCGGATGAACAAGTCCAAAAAAACTTCAATGAAATGTTTTTTTAATGCACTTAAATGTGCCTAAGTGCTTCGGAATAAGTTTCTATATCTACTGTTTCCTATAAAGTTAGGTTGCCGGGTAATGGTGATTTTGTGAGTAAATAATAACTTTTCCTCCGGGAGCTCTCGAATGGAAACCAGCCGGATCTGAATCCCATTTCACTCGTGTTTTGTTAATTCAAATAGCAAATGCCTTTCGGGGGTATGGTTTTTGTTGAACTTTATGATCATTCTCATTGTAACATCTAATCTTTATGTGAACATGACATAACTCGAGTTAAGAGACGACACACATTTACAAAAACTACTGCATCCATATTTTTGAGATAGCATGCTATCTATTCCTGGCGCGAATTAATTACGGCACAAACATTGTTACCTTCATTTTAAGAAACTGAATCAGTGGCAGAATGTAAGAGCACCAAATATTGAATGGTCCCCCTTACTCAGCTTAGTCTGTAGAAAGGTTAAAAAAACGCTAAAAGCATACATTTATTGACAAATTCTGCTTTAAAATGAAACTGCTCAGATGACTGCTTCTCTTTGATCATCGCCGTTCCTGAGTGTAATATCCCTCAGTAGGAAATAGTTCGAGGGATCCCAGCTAGTGTTTCTTGCCGGGGATGGGTACTATTGTAGTTCAGTTTAGCAGATTTCAATGTGTATGTACTGGCTGGATTAGACATATTTGTGAACCGAAGCGACGAGGAAACATGTAGTTGACTTGGTTTAAATGCCAAGTGGATTTATTCATGCAATTATGTAAGCGTGCGCTTGTCAGATCAATGGAATGCCTTGTTCAGTGGTCATACGTAGCACACTTGTACTTATCCATCAGAGGGGGATTGAGAGAACGATTTGAGCATATGCAAGTTTTATCAAAATTCAAATAAATGCTTAGGTTTTAAAGTTATTATGTCTCGGCGTAAAATATTACTGTCTGATATAAACATCTCAGGTAAGTTTGAAGAACTTGTAACAAGTTATTTCACTAACATGTGAAACATCTGCAGTCGTAGTCAAATCAAGTTCTATGGTACCAGTTGATGTAAGCCGTCCTTTAAAATTTGCTCGATTTTGGCACCGTAAAAGTGTATAACAAATAAAGGGTTATTGCCATGGCAGCGAGAATAACATTCCATGGGAGGCATAACCCGACGCATTACCCAGGGGCATATTAGCCCTCTCAAAGAAACTAGGGAAGTGTATTGCTATGGCCCTTCGAATTGTTTATTACTCATTGCCTCACAGATAATACTGCCTTAACTTGGATGGCCCTGATTTATTCCGCCTCATACCGATCAGGGCAATGAGTGTAGCAAATTAAAAGTCACTGGAATGGGTTTATTTTTCAATTTCGTGTCATGGATAACCTACTGGTAATCTCTCAATTCTCACTATAGTGCAATGAAAGTAAATAGAAAGTCAAGCAAAATTCACGATGAAATTGGAATTTCCCCGCAATTTCAAAAGTGACCATTCTTATTGGGGCACAGTGTTGATTTTGATAGACCAAAAGATGTGACAGCTTGCTTTACTTCATCGTTCTTCTTAATGGAGTGTGGGAATTGACAAAGAATTACTCTCTGTGGATATGTTTAGTTCTCCGTGACCATTTGTTTCTCATCGAAACCCACGATACATCATTGTAAAATTTGATTGTGTTTGTTACTTGCTCGTCGAATCTTGTAGTACCATCATATATTATGTGAATTGTGCGAAAAAAACGGAAAGGTTGTGAACAAATTCTTTTGCAGAAAAATTGGAGAGGTGCCCTATTAGGGCTTTAACGTTCTCTTATGTAATAACGTGATGGAAATTTCATGTCACGGATATACAATCCTATGTAATCGCGAAAACGATCTTGGCGTTTACTGGACCACGCTCACGTGGCCTTGATTTCAAAGTCATATGTTGCAGATAAGTCGACAGCTTTCATTTCTTGAGCATACCATCAACCACCGGATGATGAACCACCGGGTGATGAACCACCGGATAATTAATAAAGCTTATTCTACTAGAGTCTGTGTTACTTTAGCTTCTTTTTTCTAAGCAGAAATGTAATTGACTATTCCACAAAAAGAACTGCCCTTGGCAGAATGGTATTTATGTCACCATAGTGACAACCACATGAGATGATTTTTACTTTCATGACTTCAAACCTTATTCAATTTCGACAATTCATTAAATGCCGTCTGTCAACTTGCTCACGTACTTTTACACGACTATCTCCTGCCGGAGGATAAGTCTGACCCATGGAGATCGTGGGTCATCGCAGAACATGCGCGGCGGCTGGATGCGAGCTCAGCACAAATCGTCACCCAGTTTTGTTCCAGGCCGTGGATGGAATGTTGTCCAAGGCGCTCCAAGTCTTCCTCGATGACGCTTAACCACATTTCTAGTTGACCACCAGGGTGACGGTGCCACCCCGTACATGGCACGTGGCAGAAAGTTTATATGGACAGTTTTGCGTCGGATCGCCGCAGTATGAGACTGAACCGGAGAGTTGGTCAGAATCACAGCATCACCTCCTTATTTTGTCACTTGGTAGCATTTGCTGCCAGTTTGTACGAATAATTCAGCGCAGACGCCAGCGGCTGAACACTTCCAGTCTCGAGGTATCTTCTGCTCATAGGCCGGATAATGACACAGTAAATGCTAGTCTTCTTTCAAAAGCAAATTTCACTCCATGACCCTAACACACACCATAATTAAAGAAATGCTTTCCGTGCATTGTCATTCATTGAGAGTACTTCAAGCTTCGCCTGACCATTAGGAAGCAGAGATGACCTCAGATATGTGAATAATGGCACATACACCATCACCTGACCATTAATGGACAGCTGATGAGTTGACAACTCACGGCAAGTTGAAAAAGCCGTAGTTTTCGCTGTGTTGACTTTGAGACCAATAGCCTTCGAGAAGCAATCGATTTTGTCCAAGACCGGATGATATTTGGAGGGCGAATCTCTTAGCACGGAAAAATCGTCCGCAAACTCTAGGTCTGACACATGCACCGTTGAACCCAGTTGGACATCGGGATAATCAGCCAAGGCTTTGTTCATGGTCCAGTCTGCTGCATAGCTGAACAACACCAGTGAGAACGGCCAGCTACGGAATTAATTTCGAAAGGCAAAGATCCTTCGTCATACATTCGAACACGTGCGCTAGTGGAGGCATAGTATGCCCCTTGGGCCCTTGAGAATTTAGCAGGGATACCGTCAGATTATAGTATATCCCATAGGGGTTACCAATTAACCGAGTCAAAGGCAGCCCGGAAATGAATTAGGCAAACAACTGTCGGCTGCTGGAACTTGTAGTGGTGTTCCTATACTTCTCGCAATGTAAAGAGTTGGTCCACTCAGCCTCAGACGGTGGAAGCTCCCTTGGTTCGGTCGAGTGTAGAAGGCCCTTGCAACTGAGAAGCAGCTGAGTAGCAGTGGGCAGGAAATCTTTGTAGAGAAGTCAATCAAAATGGTCCCCCGACAGTTCTCTCAAGCCGTCTTATCTCCTTTCTTGAGACTGGGTAACACACCTCAGTCCGTTGGAAATATCTCTCCTTCCCACACAGATAGGGACAGAACGTGGAGCCGGTCTGTCAGTGATGAAAAACAAGTCTTATACACTTCTGATGGTATTCTATCCTCTCCGGCAGCTTTCCTGTTTTTCAACTGGTTGATGACCATGACAATTTCCGTCATACTTGATAGCTCGCAGTTGACGTCGTACGTCACTACACTCGGGGAGGGTGGGAGGTCCGAAGCGTGATGGGAAGGTCGGATGAGAAGTCTGTCACAATGCTCTACCCAACTTTTGATTTTTCCTCTTCGTTCGAGGACTATCCGACCCGCTATTGCACGTAGAACGGGTTCAGGTTCGCGTCGTTCATTCGAAGCTTTGAACATGAGTTGGAACAATTAGCTGAAGTCGGCCTTGCAGAAGCGGCCTCCGTCCTCTGTACCTTTTCCCTCCAGCAGAGCACAAGGGTTCTCTCTGTAGTCTACGTCTGTCAATGCTTCTTGCCACTCTCTTGCGATGTGGTCGCTGTGACCCATTCTTCCAGACTTTTTCCAGTTGGTCTAGCTCCTTCCAGGCAGCCTTGTTCACCTTCGACTTGATCACTTTCCATTGTTCTTCCAAGGAGGACCCATCCGTTTTCACACTAAGTGCAGCAACCGGCTGGGCTGCCATAGCCTCCGAGAAAGCGCTGTGCATTTTTAGTATTTATAGGGCTGCGACCTTGATTCGGCTGAGCTTTAGGACTTTGAGGCGCACAAACAGATGGATTTTAGGCTTGCATGTAAAAAGACAGGCTGTAATACTAGTGTCCCACATTACTGTTCAGCGGTAAGCTCGGCAGTCATCCACCTACAAAGCCAAAAGGGGTCGGACTAGAATATTATCTGTTTGATGCTCTGTGCGACTATCTTTTGAGTACCAATTGTGATGTCGGAAGCGAGTGTTCCCTCGGCAAAATTCACTAAGCGGTCTCCATTCTCATAACTTCGGCCAAATCCAAACTTTCCTAGGACATGACGAATGAACTAATCCGGGGAGTCTGTTTGTGCGTTTCAGTCACTTGCGACTGACTGGATGTCTGTTCTTGGAACATGATTGATTAAAAGTTGTAATTCGTCTTAGGAGTGACCTTCTGTTGTGTCCCTGGCCACATTTGTCGGAGATTGGAAAGCCCTCACTGACAGGTTCTGGGGAGACTCCTTGAAGCTTGTCAAGACCAAACTTAAAGATATTTATTACCAAGGAATCAGGCCCTGTTGATCTTCTTGCCCAGGGCAAATGCGACATCTTGATGTCCGGAGTTGTCCTCAGATCCGTTGTAATTTAGCCAATAAACTGTATCCACTACCGGAACTCTAACACACATGGTGTCGTATCAGGGTAGATGAACTTCCGAAAGACATAATGTCTACGTGGCAATCATGTAGTGTTCGCATTGTGACACTCTGGCTACCTACATCTAGTAGCGTCTTGATATTCTAACGGGCTGTGTGTCTGTCTTCTTCAGCTTCACAGCTGGGACACAATGGGGTTACCAGGGAAGCCGTAGCATTATAAGAGCTCGTTCATTCACAAAAATTTATGGAGAGTCTTGGGAATGGTGAGACGACGAGCGGTCCTTCGTGTCTTTCGGGACTTTTGGGATATTTGATAGTCCAGTCCAGCCTCTTTTGTTTGAGGGTGCACCCTAACCTTCGCATATCCAAGTGCAACCTGCAGAACAGTAGAGGTAACGGCCTTATTTGGTGTCGGGCCGCCTGCACCACTTTGCAGTGCAGTCCACAGAATGTGCCATCTTAGAAAGAAAAGCCCTAACCAAAGGAAGACCCACCAACCCATCTGGTACTACAGCTGCTCGTCCACGGCCGCTTATTCAGTGGGCCAAAGCCCGCTTTACTCACGTGTAACCACCGATTTCATGGCCGTATCCCTAACCACGACCTGGGGACGTGCTCGAGAGCATGAAGCTCTGCTCGAGATCAGTTCACCCCCCGATGTCTCTCATGTATCATCCAAATTCGTCATGTCTACCAAGGTAATGAAATTTCAACTTTGCACAGAATATTACAGAGTTAATTTGAATAATATTGTTATCGTGAATTTTATATCTCCAATCTTTATTTAGCATTATATGAAGGAATCACGGACTCAAAGCTGATAACGAAGATAATATTTTTTCATCATTTTTATCTCTCCTTCATCTCACTTGAATCCTTAGGGACGGACATAGGAGAAGAGTTCATTTTTAGAATCTTTAGGTGGTTCCTCGAAATTTTAATTCTTCGGTTAGTCAATGGTGACCTTCAGAACAAAGAGAGATAGTCCCAGGCTTCGATTTTTGATGTAAGTAGGACGGTATTATACCCGGATGACAGGTCAAAATTTGTCCTGTACCTGTACCCGTAAATGGATTTGTGTTACTCAGTGGCACATTGCATGAAACTCTTGTCTGTTTGACTGATCAAACCCTCTAGCCTACTCTAATTTTATCGAAGTTTGGATCACAAAAATGGACGACTTGAAATTATTTCTGTAGACATTATCTTATTATTCTACGTCCCCTAGGAACCTTTCCATTCACTTACGAGTCTGATTTTGGAAATATTCGGGTTCTTAACTAATGACGGTGGCATATTATGTGTCTCAGACCAATCAGTTTGACTTACCATATTTCATCCGTACCATCGCCGATCAAATCTAACGATAGACTACTCTTCGTTTTCATGTGCTGGTCTTCACGGCTGAACTACTAGACTTCCATGTTTGGTCCTTCACTTGAACTCCGAGAAAGATCGTTTCCGGTTCTCCGGGTAAGGAGGTGGGTCTAAATGGCTATCGATATAAGCAAGAAAATAAAACACTTATAAAGTAGGACATTTCAAGTTGTTATCCACTGCAACAAACAAATGAGTGAATTCATTGTTTCAAAGGGTGTGTGAAAATTATCTAAGACTCGTCAAAGCAGAAGGACTTCATTCTCAAATTACTGATCAATGAGTAGATCGTGTTTTCAGTCTTATCCAAGTGGAATTTCGAGTATCATCTTATGACCAGCCAACTTTTAAGGAGTATTTGAATTCTTTGTGGAGTGTCAAAAAGATTTATCCACATAAAACACATAAATATCGTTTTAGAACTCAATTATTCACAATGTAGATATCCAACACACGCCACCAATAGTGTCATCTTGAGAGCCGCCACGTCACTTACCATTTCAACAACTAAGGATCAATATTTCAATCTCATGTGATAAAGTGAGCTTTTTCTTGCATGAGAGACCTACAGTTTTCATATCGAAAGTACACAACATTAAGTGAGATGAAAGAACAAGGTATAACGGAAATTCATGGCAATCTGATAACATCGAATCCAATTCTGTGGTTTTAGAACACCTGATAATTCCACAGAAAAACTTTCAAACGAGCGAAAACCTTCTCCTTGGTTTCTTTTCTTGTTAGGCTTAGAAGAGCAAATTTAATCAGCACTATAACTTGTGAAAACTTTGACAAATGTTTTACAATTTTTCTGTAAGACGTCCATTTTTTTGTCAGCATATCCACTATCGTACAATTCCACTAAAATCGCAAATTCCAACATCACTGCGTGTGTTTCTAAAGCAAACGAGCAGAAAAAATGGCTGTATGAGAATGTCTCAAGCTGATCAAAAGCCTGTAAGAAATTCAACAAGTTAGTCTAGTCGGTCATGATTGATCGTCCTGGTAACAACAGAATAACTAGTTTTTCTTTGTAAGTGACAAAGTTACTAGTCTTGTTTTCATACATTTAACAGCCAGACTGGGTGCTGAAGAATCGATCGAAGTAGTTAGAAAGCAAAAGTAATCAGTCTTCTGTTTACCGTTGAGAAGTAACGGAAGAGCAAAAGTTCTGCTTAGATAAATGACCTTTTAATAGAGTGAAACTGTTCCGAAACTTATTCAGAAGCAAGGTCTGTTTTGTCATTAATCAGCCTTAAAAAACTGACAAAAGAGAAGACATAATCGTCCGCGTTGGAAACAACACAGGACAACTATTTTGAATAAAAGATTACTGAAACCAGATGAGATGATAGTCCCTTCTAAACAGAGGCCGCCGGTGATAAATTATTTATTCATTCGGCTGGTAGCTCTTTCTTGTACGGTCTCGTGTTAGACTGATTATTCAATCACAGTCCTGGGGTTATGATTTAGGGACCCTCGCTCACTCCCATCACGGAAACACAAAGCAACAAAGCTATGAACACTTATTTTCGCGCGTTTACTCGGATATTATTATATTCATTACCACTGGGCGGACTGACCGATAATGTTGAACCTGTACGCCATTTTCTGGCAGCTGTACCACAATGCTATTGATTAGGTTCAAAAAATAATTTTCTACTTTCGGAAGGAGTATTGGGGAAGTTTTACTCTCTCTCTCTCTAAGTTCACTCAGCCGGCCCACTTAACCCAGATTGCATTGTGTTGTGTTGTATTGAGGACTTCAGCAAATTAACGACCTCTTATTTCAGCTGAAATGGAAGAGAAAGGTTATTTATTGTCTTTGAAAAGAATACCAGAAATATATTGCATAAAGCTGTGGTTCAGCCGAAGAGATTCATGTGGAATTGCTCTGTGACTTTTATATTGCTGATTAGAACACGTGCTCACTATGACACTGTAGAGTTACGAAAGATATTTAGGCCTGAGGGTTGAGCCTAAATGCCGAACGTGTGAAGGGATGCAAACGGCTCGCAGATAAGTCGTGGTTCAGAGGAGGGGTGGAGTCTGCAAAAATCTTGGTGAATTGTTCACAGGTTATAATGTGCAAATCGCAAACTCTGGAGATAAGAGAGTCTATGGGAATCAAACATAGACTATTGATAATAACCAGATTTGGGTGTAATTTAAAAGAATCTTTTTTAAGTAGACGAAGAAAGATTATGGGAGATCAGTAAAGTGAGCTTTAGAGAATACATTGATGAGTAAAAGATAAAGCAACGGTTTGCTTAGCACCAAACTGCCTTAGCCTATTAATTTGAAAGGACAGCCCACATAGTTTTTCAAAACAATGAAGAATATGAGAAGACCATTAAAAAATGATGCCAGTTGTTACGCTTAAGTACTTAATCAAGTCAGCTCTGGGAACGGGGACAGTGTTGATGACCGATTGTTCTCTGTGGTAAGAAGAGAATGCGGAAAAGTGAACTTGAAAAATTTAGATGTGTTGAAATATAGACTAGAATGGGATGAAAAATTCTGAATGTTGCACAACTTCATCAAAATGGGTTCAAGTTTTGCAGATTGGAGACAGGCTGTCATAGCACTCCGTCATCGGCGTATTTAAAATGTCGTGCAAGTGCAGCAGTAGACAAGTTGCTGACGTTTGGAAAAGATTGAGGGCGAAAGGGTAGCCCTGGAGAAGACTAGAGTTGTTAGTTAGAGGACTTGACAAATTTTTACCTAGTCAGGTAGGTTGAGTTCTACGGGAAAAGTAATCCTCCAACCATGAGATCAAAGAAGTAGAACAGTCAAAAGTATCCAGCTTTTGAAGAAGCCGAAAAAGGAGGATCGAATCAAAAGCAGGAGACTATTCGAGGAAGATACACCGAACTTACTGCACGAATCTATTCCGACTCTTTGAAATGAAAAGGGAAAACTGAAGCAACTGCTTCCAAAGTGCTCTCGTTGTGTTTACAAGCAAACTGATAAGGGCCTTTGGGAA
Organism: Fasciola hepatica; assembly: GCA_948099385.1. Lineage (NCBI taxonomy): Eukaryota > Metazoa > Platyhelminthes > Trematoda > Plagiorchiida > Fasciolidae > Fasciola > Fasciola hepatica. The sequence continues at coordinate 1,391,729 of CANUEZ040000034.1, read as the reverse complement.
CAAAAAACGGAAAGCAATCAGTTAAGGATAGCGTGCTTCGCCAATTGGAGTACAGAAGAATTGATGGCGATGACAGGAAAATGTTTTGACAAAATCTAACGAATAGAATGTCTGGGAGTAAATACTACTGTTACCGGTTCCCAAGAGGCAAGAATATGACTGTCACCAACGGATTTGTTGGTGACGGAAGCCACCTTTCTCCGAATTTGAGAATAGTAGGTTGCAAGCCCTTTGGACCTACAGTAGAGGTTGTTTTTGAGGCTTGAAGTAACCTGAATACTTCTGAGGAAAATGTTTGTTTCTGAGAAAACAAAAGGCTTATGTTTATATTTGTATGGCAGACTTTGAAAGCAGCTTTCTTGCATCTCAGTGACAGAGGTTATGATAAAAATGGGGTCAAATGAACAAAATACACGAGAGAGCTTTATTAGAGCAAAACAAGAGCGTCAAACAAACTTGAAAAGTAATTCCGTTGTAATCTTGTCCTTGTTGGTCATTACTCGCGTCAGATAAGGCACGGGAAGAAAGGTGCCGAAATTCAAATCTGGTGGATGAGTGAGAAATACAAGCAGATAAGCCGGGCGGTAAATGATAAATTGGATCCTGTAATTTCATGTGGGTAAGGAGGAATGAATCGTGGTTTATAATTACCCATCAGCTGCGAAAGGCTTTAGAGTGTTGTTCCAAAAGGACGGAGAAAATGGCGGGTAAAAAATACATTAGGTCCGGAAGAACATATTGAAGAGTCGTTTTGGAAGCAAAGCTTAGCGGCATTTGAAACTGCCTCAGTCTTCTTATTTGAAAATGTAAGCATCACAGTTTACAGACGAAGTGCTTCATATGGGATGTCCGTCTTAGATCCATGTCTAGGCTAACGTACTGATACTTGACAGTGGTTACTTCGGACGAGGACTTGGAATTTATAAAAACAGTATGTGTGGGAAAAAGAGAACGCCAGTTGCTAAAATCACACTGTAGGCACTTGGGATGGTTCGTTTTTAAACCAAACCGCGTAGAAAAATGTTTTATTTGGTACGTATTTTCGCTGAGGATTCTGAAGTCGGCGGAGTCCGGAATAACCTGAAAATGAATCTCATCTCTGGTTTATTTAAATAACCTAGACCAGAAGAAACTACTAGGTCGCTGTTGTACATGGGAAATAAGAAAAGAGACAAAAAGTCACCCTGGAGTACTCTATAATTGTTAGATCGTGTTAGATCGTTTGTCGATTAGATTGATTGGATTTTAGTCACACCGGCTCCCATTACCCGAGGCCGTGGTGACGAGGTCAAGTGTCAATGTGACCTTTGGGCTGCATATGTGTTAGCGATATCAGTACGGTCCAAATTCCGTCATTTCGGTTGATGCATGCAGGATGGATGCTAACTGCCACAGCATACAAGTACCCAGTGCATGTTTTCAGTCCTAGTCGGGGGAATTTGGTGTTTTCTTAGTCTGTACTGTGCCCCTCGGCTGTTGCCGAGACGAATGATCGCTGAATTACGCTCTAGCCCACCTAGGGCTGTCAAGTTGGAAGGCTTGTATTTATCTTTTCTTTGTGTTCCGTTATTCTGATCTCAAGTTGCCTGGTTGTTTGTCTATTGTATTCAGCTGGACATTCTTCTCAACTGATTTGTGAATGCAGTTGTTTTGGTTACTGATTACTTGGCCTTGATGAGGTGGCGAGTCAGAGTGTTGTCACTCCGAAAGTGCGGATATTATAATCGCTGAGAACTTTTCGGGTTGCTTCAGAAGTGCCTGATCTGTATGGAATGCCAACGGAAGCCAGGTAGTCTTTACCTCTAGCAGCTTATGTCGCCGATTTATTTTTCTCCTCAGTCGGCCTCTTATTAAATGTGGCGGGTAGTGGTGTTCGTGAAGGACTTCGTTTAAACGTCTCATTTCTTCTGCACTAGTGGTGTCTTCATTAGAGTTTTTCGTCCCTGTTGCATAACGATGAGATAAGCGTTCATCTTACGCAATACGGATGAGCTGGATGGGAAAGTAAATATTTATCCGAGTGTGTTGGTTTTCGATGAATACTGGTGGTGAGTTTTGGGAGTCATTCACCCTCAGATAGCAGTCCAGGAAACTTATTACTCTGTCGGTATCCTTGGTCTCGATGGAACTGCTTTGTTCATTAGGGCACTGAAGGGATTCCTTTTTATATTTGGATTTGGTAACCACAAAATTATCGTCAGAGTATCTTACATATAAAGGTGGGGTTTTTTGAAAGTAGCTAGGGCTTTGGATGCCATCGAATGTAGAAAAAGATGGGTAACAAGTGGAGAGATAGGAGATCCATGACCACACCATCGGTTTGTCTTTATATATCTTGTGTGAAGGTAAAGTAGGCTGAAGTAAGACAAAGTTCTAAACCAGTGATAATTTCTAGTAGTTATAGTGGACTTCGGGTTTTTGAAGAAGCCTCAGAGGTGAATAAGGAATATAAGTAATCTAGGCTGTTTTTATGGGCATACTTGTGTGTAAGAAAATTAAATCGAAGCTCACCGCAATTCCATCACTAGTTAGTTCAATATTTTTACATTACGGACAAACTCGAAGGCGACATTATTGTTACTTACCACCGTTTTTGATACGGTTTTAGCAGAGGACTGAAATATCTTGCTAACCTGTAGTCTCCACACGGTGTTCAGCCCAGAATCGGGCGAATAGGTATATTCGGCTTATGGATTTTCTGTAACCTACGAAATCTTCCAGGCCTACCCGTTTTTGGGGTCAGAGCAAACTATAATGATTTTCCGAGTTTTCTTTAAGGTTAGAAACATATTTGTTTGCAATGGCTTTTGCTTTGTTTAGGGCGGCATTTGCCTTTCTCTCCTCAGTCATTTCTTAAGGTCCACCTGCAAGATGTTCCACTGCTTTTGATTCGTAGTCTGATCTGTTTAAGATAACGGTGACACTGCGTTTGTCAGCCTTGGTGATGTGAATAGAATGATCCCCTTTTAACGCAGTCTGCGCCTTTTTTCTTCCGTTGTTACGTTTGAAGCATTTGGTTTTCTGTTCTTCAGGATGTTGCGTATTCTCTGTTGGTATTGGTGGGCCTCTTCATTTGGAAGCCTTTCCAGTGCTTGCTCCAGCTGAGGAACAATTTCCTGTGTCAGCAAAGGCTTTCGGCGTAAATTAAAATTTAGACTTTTGTAGTTCCGTTCTTGTCCAAGATCTGTCCGATGAGTCTTTTTTACAAGACTTTCAAGATTTATCAAATGAAGTCTTTGTGACTTTGACTTTAGTCTTGTTTCAGGCCGTATTTTGATCCGATGATCTGTCAAACTTGCATAATTGTCGAGATTGGCAAGGTTGAAAAGCCAGCCGTCTTTGCTGTTCGATTACCATCTGAACTTTGTCCAAAAAATTCAGGGGAAGTAACAGATGCCGGCTCGCATCACGATTTCACCTTTCAAACTTATGTCTATGGTGGTGTTCTGAGTACGCTGCCCTAGGAACGTGTGGGATGCGGTCAAATCAGCTTTGTGAGAACGAATCGAGTGGTCCGGCTGTTTTACACACATGCGTTTAGGAATAATATTGCTCCGAAGATAGCTCTGACTGAATGAAGGGTGGTTGATCAAGTTGACAAGTTTCTTCCCCAGAATAATCCGATTGCTAATTATATTTGGTATGGCAGGCCAGAACGAGGATCGGAGTGCATTGAAAAAATGATACAAAAAAAACAAAATTTCCTCAACTAGGACTGAAAACATGCACTAGGTACTTGTATGCCGAAGCTGTGGCAGTTAGCATCCATCCTGCATGCATCAACCGAAATGACGGAATTTGGACCGTACTGATATCGCTAACACATATGCAGCCCAAAGGTCACATTGACACTTGACCTCGTCACCACGGCCTCGGGTAATGGGAGCCGGTGTGACTAAAATCCAATCAATCTAACCGACAAACGATCTAACACCCACCCACCCACCCACCCACACACACATACACAAGTTCTCCGTTGACTTGTAACTGATTCCTCAGTGTCATTTGACTTTAAAACTGCCGTGAGAAAGGTCATTCACGGTAACCGAAGCGTCAACTCATAATTTTCCACCGACTCCTCTGTGCTAGTGAAATTGTGTTTTTTCGTTTAACACACTATATGTTGCATTGTTTTTCGATACACTCCAAACACCATTCGGGACTGACACAGAAACAAGGAATCAGTAATAATGTTAGTGTACTGCCGAAGTAATTTGTGTAACTCTGGGTGAAAATGAACGAAAAACTTGTTGGTTATATTTGTCCATCGAAAACGAGCAAATCTCAGGAAAAAGCCTATTCCGTTTGGAGACTATTTAAAGGTATCAGCAGACTTGTCGCTCTAGGATGAGTTTACCCAGACTGCCACTCTACCTCCATATTTCTTCATCTTATTCGTCGGTAGCACCGAAACCTATTTTTGCTTTCCCAAGTATCATCAACTTTCACGTTCAGTCTGGATTCCTGTGAAGAAACTGCACATGTATGAACATGAATTCGTGCACTCAAATTTTGTATCAAATCCGACATCGTTGATAAAAGTGAACGACTGTGCACACCTACCGCGGAGGGCACGGTTATCTTAGCCGGAGGATGAAGCTAAGAGCAGCTTGCCATCCGGCTCGTTTGCATTTTCCCGTCCGAATCCCATTAGATTCAGCCACAAGATTTCGGAAGTCATACTGCATGCGCAAAGTATGATATTTTTGGTGTACCAGTCGGGAAAATGAACGTAAAGTTAGCTTGACGGCTTCAAAAAGGATAATGATAATGGAAAATTCCAGAGTGACAGCAGGAGAAATCACCTGGAGCAACCAATCGAAAGAAGTGCCTTTATGGTATGATATTCATGGAGGGAGGAATAAACAAGACTTTTAGACTTTCCACGTCTGTATCATGTTTTGCTGACCGGGCCCGTCGTTCACATAGAAAACGGATTTCATGTCAAAGATTTTTGCTATTTTGTAGTTCGGAATAACTGGTAGGTAAATGACGCGTTCAGCCGTTACATCTCGTTGTACCAGAATGGGGTGACGTGCTACAAACGCATGGTAGTATGGCTGACAGACTTTCTCAGTTTTCCTGCTTAGACATTTCAGCAATAAAAAGGCTATTCTGCCTCTGGCAAAGGATACAGTTATTACAGGGCAATATAGTTAACTGCCGCTTTCAGTGTTTTCTGAAGTAAGTATAGTGAGAAAAGACGGTATTCAAAGGAAAACCACTAGGAAACAATGGAAAATTATCTTTGAAGGAGGATAACCTTGACGAGAGACAGGTTCCGACACTGAACCGTTTTAGGTCGGAGTCTGACGAGAATGTACTGCGACCAAGTCCATCACAGTGATATTGCAAGATGCCAAATATGTGAATGATTTTCTTGTGATGTCATTCTTTGAATATCTGTGCATGATTATTGAGAATAAACCTCTTATTTTCTGTCTTCCTGGAGCTGCATGGCTGGTGTTCATGTTACTTGCCCGCAAGAGACTAACTATCCTTAGAATTGATCTTCTTTTGGTGCTCTGACCACTCACTTAGCAAAGCGGGTATGTAATCAAGCAACACAACATGATTTCCTGATATGAAATCGCTTGCATGTGTTATGTTCGCAAAAATACCGTATAAAGGAAGAAATATATTCCGTCAAACGGACTGGATAACTCTAGAGTGAAATCTATCCGAATTGAGCTGAGCGAAAGATTAATCAAATATAGATCAACCAGTAAACATCAAAGGAAATTGGAGTCCGTCAATTTGAGGCACGTGATTAAAATGCTCAGTTTAGATCGACTTGCACGCATATGAAAGCAACAAGCGGAGAGCTTTAAATGTTAGTAAATGATATGACATGATAGTGTCGGCTAGGACACAACAATGTGGCTAGCATAAATAAATATTTCGTAAGAATCGTAATTGATTTTGATGAGATCCAATTTGTAGCACTCGAAGTTTGATCTAAATATTTTCCAAATGAACAAATTTGATGTGACAACGTGATGATACCCCTGCTGTCTTTTCAAGTACTTCACATACATGTCTATCTACTCAAAATCATCACAGAATTCCCAGTTATTTGTATGACTGACAGAGGAAAGACTTTTATTTTGCAAAGCGATGTGTAACCGAGCGGAGTGTTGCAATAAACTTCAAAAGCCGGCGACTGTTTCATATCAAATGGGATTTTGGTTTTGTCTGGCCTAAAATCACCTTTCAAATTTTCCTGCTATCGGTTAGATGGTTTGTACGTGCGGTCAGTGAATATTGTGATTTCAGAATGACTACATTTTGTGAAATGCGTATCGAAAGTAATTTACGGGCCGACGGGCTGGGTAAGCTCATGAATAAATCTAGGGGACTCCGAATTTGTACTGATTCCAAAGGCCTGATAAAATCTGTAAAGTTCGAAAATTTCACGTTGCGTTAGAATGATTGCACTAGGGACCTCACTTGACATCTCTCTAGTTTCTGTTCCATTGTGACTCCAAGGTTCTACTCCGTGATTTCTGTGGATGGCCTGTTCACGTGACCGCTGCTAGTAACTCCGATCGCTCCGCCACACAAAAGGAAACATCAGCAGGTTCTAGACGCTTTCGAGGAGGAAGTACAAGGGCACATTTGGAACGAAATCTTAGTTTTTGGATCAAATGTCACCGGAAATAGAGTGGAAATGGACCCAGATAAGTCAGAAGTTAAAGCCTTCAACAGTCTGTCCAGAAAAGGAGTGCTCCGGCGGAAAGCTCAGTTAAGTGTGCTTTAGTTGGAAGTAGATGAAATAAACTGACTGCTTGTAGACATCCACGCAGAAGATAGTCATAGACGTGCATGGATGAATAGGACTGTTGTTGTGTCGTTCACTTTTTATGGACTTATGACACTTCGAAACTGCTATCATTTTGCAAGTGTCATGTTTCGGGAGACAAAAGCCTAACATATTGGGCACTTCGTTTTCCCTTCTGTTTGAACTCAGTCACTAACGCCATTCGATGGACTGCGCTGTTCTTTTACACTACAAGGAAAGTGCATTTTCCTAAATGAATATACCATTTGCTGAGGTCTCTGTGCTGGCATATTGCAACCGTAATTCATTTCCATGCCTTCATCACGACAATAGTAAAAACGGGTTAGGTGCGGATCTTCTGGAAAGCAAATTTTTTCCAGATTATCTGAACACGATGGTGCGAACCTGCTAACAAAAGTACGGGTAAAGATAGGAGAAATCTATTGAAAAAACATCTCGAGAAACATACTGGGTATTATATGAAACCGCAAAAATTAATCGTGCTAACAAGAATGTGAATACTTATCACCAAGTGAAGTCTGATAGTCAGTCTGGCATTATCGTATCATTCATTTGTTAAGCTTGCGGTTTCCCGTTAGCTGATCGATGGCTGTCTGTGTCCTAAGTAAACTATTGGCAATAAAAATCAGACAAGTAGCCAAATAAAAAGTGTTTGAGAGCCATGGCCAGGGATCAGGCTCATTATTCCAGCTGTTTTGGCACCGATTAAGTCCCGAAGTTGGATACACTTATGTCTTTTGTGCAGTGCGCTGTAGACTGGCCAGATCCGGCCATTGTCCAGTGGAAACAAGGCCTTTTGTGACTGCTGTACTTATCAATCCTACCTGTTCTTGACTTGGCACGGAAGATGCTTTTGACATTAGTTTCTAACGGTGGTGCTTTTTCGACTACAGGTAGAGAGTGGTAAACGCATCTGAAGCAGTGCACAATCGTAGACTAGGTCAACACCGGCACTTTATGCTTGTGCTGCATCTTGATAACAAAAGCACTTTGAAATGAGCTGGGTAAGGCAGCCACATTCGATGTCTGTCTGTCTCTCCAGGCTTCTGGTTGGGTTTTACCGAACAGTTTTGCACTGTGTCATGGTCAAGTTTATAAGAACAACGTGCTGGAGGGTGGACGGTTGTTCTTATTAAGTCCTTCAATTGTTCCTGCAGTAGATTGTGTTTACCATTGGCGGGACTAAAGGTCATTGTCGTGGCTTTGTTAAAAAGATAGGAGAATGAATTAGTCTTTATTGTCTGGGTGAGGTGGTTGGAATTCAACTGCCATCGACTTGTGTCATCACCGGTAATGGGTTTTCCGGGTTCATTCAACGATCCATAGCTTCTTGTCTTATTTAGGGTATTTGAACTGCCTAAACAAAGTCGCTTTTATTCACAAAGTTCTGGCCTTAATAGACTGATGGCCATTGTGTCTGCCTTTGGGCTAGAGCCCATAGTCAGGCTGATTTTGATCGACAAGTTGGAATCCAATACATTAGGTTGGATGCACTTTCTGGGTCGATCATTTGACCCGAGATGAAGTATGTAGCAGCAAAATGTTCCCAAGTCTCAGCCAATATGAATGATGTTCCCTATTGCCTTAAAACAGGAGACCAGACTTGTGGCTAATTTTGGCTGTGCCATTGTCACACTTGAACGAGTAAATATTCATTTGGGGGCCAGAACAGCCAAGCAAACCACTAGTGAGATAGATAATATTTCTGCCACTGGCAAATGCATTCTGCTGTCTACTCGTTCACCAGGGTGAGGTTCATAATTTCACCGCGAATCTCATATTTGTAAGGTAAGCGGATAAATCGTTCTCCTCCATGCGGTTTTCACTGGGCATATACTCTCATTGCTCCAGATTACCTTTGATGAACCAACCTGTGTAAGCCTTTTTCTGAAAATATATTGGTAATGAAATTTAACTTATCCGAAAGTTACACACTGCAATAGATTCCCCTCCTTGTGGTTAGACGCTTTTATTCATTTTTCATTCTGCTGAGAGCTAAACATACAATTGAAAACAGCTAGTTTGCTTATAACAAGCCCTCTGTTGGATATCGCCGTCTCCGTTCGCTCAGTTGTTCGAAGAAGGAACATGAGATTACCTCACCCTCCATTGTTCAGTGTAAGACCTCAAAAGTCTGGCTAAGTTCTGTGAGCACTGTATCCAAATAGCTTTTAAAATTGGGTTTATAGAATATCGGTATCCTTGTCGATGCCAAAAACTGGCCATTGTTTGTTCCAAAATCGTTTTTTAGCTTTATCACGAATGCAACTACAAAGTGTGGTCCAGACGAAGACTCCGCATCTAGTTTCTGTGCACGAAGATTTTGCAGTCTGAGTTAAACGTACGTATGGCAAAGGCTGGTCAGCGTCAAGATTATTTCTTTTTATGCAACCCACAGTGAAATCTTTGATCTCTGGTAATGATAACACAATGAATGGAAAGCGGAGGTTGAATGAGAACTTTGGTTTGGCTTTCGTGTTTACATCTTTTATCCACTGTGTGAAATTAAATGTACCTTTCAGAATATTTGAGGGTAAATGTCATTCAGCTGGTTCGACCAAATAAGACCACCTACTGGCTAATTTGCCATCGACAGAATGGTGCGGATAGATAATGCTTTGCTTACGAATCGTAGCCGAGTCATACATTCGAGTAATATTTGGTCACGTGATTCCTACATACTCGTATATGTCATTGGTTATTTTGTGTTTTGCTTGTTCGATCAGGTCCTTCGCGCTAGGGATAGTAACGAACTAAAAATAAACAAGGTTAATTATCGGAGCTCTTTTCAATGTAATCGCTCCTGTTTATCGCCAATGGCTTACTTTCTACGCTTTGTCTACTTATCACTATTCTTCCTAATGGGCTGATTCTTATCTATATTCATACATTATTCTGAATTCCAGGAGTAATGTTCCGATAAAATATTAGGGCATTTACCAAAGCGGACTCAAGTTTCATAAACCTGCTATAATGATCGTGTACAAGCCACTATATTGAGCGCCAAAGATCTCACAGATTTTCTCTGCACTTTTGCAAAGTGACAGATAAAAACCGTACCAAGGCGAAAGGTTTATCGGATGGTTTCACGAATCATGGTTGGAAACAGTTACGACTACACAGTTTATAAGATAATATCGCGTCAACAGTGAGGAAGCCTCAATTGTCTCAAACCCACTACAAGTACAAATTCATTTATCTAACCTCTGATGTAGGTGGTCCCGTGTGATTTGCCGCGAAACAAGGAGGCTTTGTTGTTAGACAACATATCGTTCTTCACGTTCCAAATTGAACTAACGACTCGTGATATCGTTTCAAAACTAGTGTCTGTTTGTGTCTGGTGCCATACGACAAGGTATACTTTATCCGATGCTTTGTGCGAAGGCATGGACTGATATATATCTTGGTTGTTACAGGTAAACTTAATAGCCAGGTATGTTAGAGCAAGTTAACTAGACGATGAATAACCGTAATTCATGCGCAGCTCTGCTAACGACGAAAAAAGCATCTCGTAGGGACGCTCACTAGAGTGGATGGACCTAAGCAAACTGAAGATGCGAATTTCTGTTGATTGATATAAGTCCTGAATGGATTCAAGGTCACCCTAACACAAACCATTCTCATCTTAATGTTTGACACGTGAAACTTATGACCTGCAGAAAAACCTGTACGCAATGTATAACCCGAGTTATTTTCATGGTATTTTTCGAATGGCAACTGCAGTTGTGTGAATCTACATAGTACCAACTGCTGTGTCCTATTGTTTGTTCCTTTAGTGCATGAAATAAATTCAAACTCGTTTTCAGACACTATTAAGAAAGTGAGGATTTGCTTTAGGCATCAGCCATCAGCCATCCCTCCGCAAATTGCAACCTACCTGATTGCAATATCCTCCGAGTAGGAAACAATTTTTCCATGCAGAGAAGTTCTAATTCTTGGACTATCTTCCGCAAAAAATAAAGTATCCCTCAGCAAGAATCAGTTAGATTGATATCATCTTGTGTTTCTCGACGGAAAACCACTGTACAGAAACTGTTTCCACACTTAAAGGACATGCCACCGACGGCCAGTATTTTTGATCGTGAATTTCTTCGCTTTCTGTAATGGTGATCATAACGGTAAATTTTAAATCTAACTGCTAGGCCAATGTTAAGTCAAAGGGCCAAATATCTTGAAAATCTAGCGGAGTAGGATACGAATCATCCGTCAACAGATGGCGCCACTCTGACTGATGAATAAATGCACACTGCACCAATGGATCCAAATTACCCGTCAAATACTTGTGAATACCTTTCGCTCAGGGTATATCTTTGTTGAGTTCTGAAAGGCTAAAGCCATAAAAAATTTGTGTTGTAAGTGTTTTACAACTCTGGATCCGATAATTTCTTGAAGAGCATCTGTAGCCCGGATTCTCAACTCAGAAGATTACAGCTCAGGATGTTGGAGACGGGACCGTAACTGAAATTGAGTGAGAAGCACGGGTGAATCGCCTGAAAGGCTGCAATGGAACTAAGGGCCATAATAACATTCAGTTACCCAGGCAAAGGTAAAACAACCACAAGCTCGCGTTGTTCGCAAAGTTCACAGTGGTACGTACGGATTGATAAGGCCTCGATATATCTTAACAGTCTGGTATTTTTGGTCGAACACATCACTCCGAACGCCCGACTTGCGATGACGCAATGCTTGGTCTCATATCAATGTTGAGCATTTAGTGGCTTGACTGGTCCTTGCTCAGTGTTCATTGTCTTCCAAAGCCAAACTGAATTGTGTTCAGTCATTCTGTCCTGCCAACGTAGATCACTGAGCATTCACATTTGAATTGGTCCATGCAGTTTGATTTGGCGTGGATTGGCGATGATTCTTTCATCGATGGTATAGTTAGCCGATCAGTGGAGAATACAATGACCGGTGGTTGATAACTGACTGAAAACGTGCTCTGATCAACTTATGTATATTGCCAACTTTATAACGGAGTTTCGGTATGTTTACATCCTAGATAGAGTGGTTAGAATGTAGTTTCTTGGAGACTCTCGGCTACAATTTGCAAAGAATTATGAGAGATATCCATTTGCAAACAATGTCAGTTATTCGATTGTTGTCCTCCTCCACTGATTGTATCCGCCTCGCAAATAATTTTCCTCTACTCTAGGAAATAGTGCGTGCACAGCATTTATCTTGTAGTTTACTAGAACAGTGCTGCTGAATGGGAGGTGTTGTCCAGAATTTATTTCCTTCCTTTATTGAATTTTCTAATTGAATCAGCTTTTCAGAAATAAATCTGGATGTCTAGAAAGTTTACCTGCTATTTGATCCCTTCTGCGTCTCATTGTCTCAGCTACTGAATTGCGAATAAGGTCCGCGTGAACTGGAGTTCAGAGTTATGCATTAATTTTCTGTTCTAGTTCACTTGGATCATCCTCTGTTGGGTTTTTCTTCAGTTCGTTACCATCTTCTAGAGTAATAAACACTGTCTACAGGTTTGATGATTTGTTTATAACGACAACTCCTGATCCCCTATCTGGACGAGTAATTATTATATTGAAATTCCTTAGTTTTTGGGTGTTCTAGTATGGCTTTACTCTATCAACGGTTGTTGCTACGTCGTTAAGTACAGAGGTTTCAGATCAACGATTTCTGCCCTAACTAACGCAGGGGATCTTCATTTTCCTACTTTAAAACGCTATCAGACTTGATTGTGGATAGTTATGTTTGACTTCTTTTGGTGGCGTGTAATAGCTGAAGCAATCGAAAGTACCTGCAGTTTTAGGTCATCTAGTTGATATGAAGATAATCTCCGAACATATTTCCATGAATCCTCCGGAAATGACGGCACCAAATGCTCTTGATTTAACGATTTTTCACGCGCATTATCCGCGCCGAAATTCGTGAGCTATAATCCGCGTATTATGTTAGACCGATCGATGATGTAGGATGCGTCTCGTTCTCCTAAAAGTTGCCAATATATATAAGTTGATCAGAGCACGTTTTCAGTCAGTTATCAACCACCGGTCATTGTATTCTCCACTGATCGGCTAACTATACCATCGATGAAAGAATCATCGCCAATCCACGCCAAATCAAACTGCATGGACCAATTCAAATGTGAATGCTCAGTGATCTACGTTGGCAGGACAGAATGACTGAACACAATTCAGTTTGGCTTTGGAAGACAATGAACACTGAGCAAGGACCAGTCAAGCCACTAAATGCTCAACATTGATATGAGACCAAGCATTGCGTCATCGCAAGTCGGGCGTTCGGAGTGATGTGTTCGACCAAAAATACCAGACTGTTAAGATATATCGAGGCCTTATCAATCCGTACGTACCACTGTGAACTTTGCGAACAACGCGAGCTTGTGGTTGTTTTACCTTTGCTAGGGTAACTCAGGTTGCTAATGTGTTTGCCTATCAGACAGAAATGTATCTGTTTAACATGTAATTTTTCCATTGTTTGCCTGGTTGAGAAATTAATTACTTTTACTGAAGCCTGCAATTTGGAAAAATGCGGTGAAATAAAACAGCACAGAACACGCAACCAGTGTTTCTGACTTCTGATTACAAAATTCAACATTACAAGATGAATATCCCTCTTGGGGCATGCATGCACTTCCCAAATACTGATTCTTACACTCTTTAAACTATCACTGATTTATCGTGCAGTCATCTGTGAACGTTCCTTAAAAATATAAGCTGTAAACGACTGATTCCTGTGGCACTGCACTATTCAGCATCATTCTTTCTTGTAAACTCACGTGAAGGTGTATGCTTCCGGAGTGCTGAAAAAATCGCTTATTTACCTTGAGAACTAGTCTCCTTGATGGTATTATTTTTCGTCAGCTTGTGGCTCAAGAAGTGTAATGTTATGAGATGGGATTGAGTTTGAAAAATTACTTTAGGCAAGAACAGTTTCACAAAGCTACCTCCTTGAAAAGAACTGTTGCCTGTCTTTTCTACTAGACAACTCATACGTTTACCCATCCTCACGGTGTTGGTGCCACTGTAGAATCAGAACTAAGAAAATCCACGATGGAAGCCAAAACAGACTAGCCAGGTTGCATTGTAGTTCAAGCTGAACTATACTAATACGAACATATGGGTTCATATATGTAAATTCTGACTCTGCGTCGGCGGACCACACACATAGAAAAATGCGTAAAGGTTAGCGTGCTGGGTAACTCATATACGGTTATTCACTAACACAAGTCTAATATTACAGGTGATCATTTTTTGTCTTAACTCGTTTAGTGAAGAGGTGGCTCATCGCTTTCTGTCCAACGGAAATTAAGACTCCTTTCGGATATTTTCAACAAAAACTCGCACGACCACGATTTTCGAACAACTTTAAAAATAAGCCGGAAACTATCATGTTCTTTTCCATTTGTGAGGTGACAAACTATTCAACTAGTGGAATAGAATAAAAATTTATGCAAATATTTTTTCGTACGATGTTCGAGTTGGAAAGACGGCACAGGGACGCAAAAGTGCACGATTTATATCCAGCGTTGTTTTCCTGTACCTGGTTTGGTGATTTCAACAGAAAGATTTATGTGTACAGCCCTATGTTCGTACAGAATTAGCAAAAAACAATACCACAACCGTAGTTAGTATGCTTGACAGAAACAGATTGTTACAGTGAACTTTATGTTGGCATAGGATGAGCCTCCACTTAGTGAGGGCTGTTGCATACGGATACGTTATTAAGCGAGATACGAAGTTGGTTCAAAGTAAAGATCGGATGAGATATGTGCTAGCAGGTGTCTTGCCACTGATGATGCTGTTTTGTTCTTTAGTTTGTTCTGGAGTCCACAGAACTCCATTTTGTTGACTTGTCGTTCGATAAGTTTCGCGAAATGTACGTGTCTCTCTGTTCATCTGGTGCTTTTCGCTCCAAATCTAGGTGAAATAAAGAGACCAGGTGTGATTTGGCTTGAGTTTTAGCAATGTTTTCGTCGTAAGTAATGGGGTTATATTGAAAAAAAAAGAATGAGAAGCAGAAAAACACATTTTGTCTAGGTGCTTTGTGAGTGAATCACCTTTGGTCAAACATTGAACTATTCACTTGCCATCCGGCTAATACAGTTGCGGTAGATGGAAAAACCCTGGTCATGATAGACAATTTTCAGTTGAACTGTACATTCATAACATTTATGGCGATATAGCTTCTACTTTTTATAATTGTATTGATGGTTGGCAGATTTTGATAATGTTTTGAGGTGATCCAAATGTGAAAAGTCTTTGGCCTCGGCGGGATTCGAACCCACGCATGGTCACCACCCTCGCTTTAGCACCGCGAGTGCTCTACCAGCTGAGCTACGAGGCCACGCCGGAGAACCTTGGACTTTCTGCAAATGGATCACAGTATACCCGCCCAAATTACAGTAGCACATGGCATCCACCACAGTGAACTAGCTTGTAATTTGACTGCCTATAGCAGGATTTCCCTTTGTACTAACCGGACTCCACCAGTTAAGTGCATTGGGCATGTTTACATTGACCATGCGTGGGTTCGAATCCCGCCGAGGCCAAAGACTTTTCACATTTTTTATAATTCTCAATGAGACGCAATCGAACGAACTCGAAATATAGAACAATTTTTAATGACTATAATCCATCCGAACTGATGCAACGAATGTTCTACCTTCACCGGCCTGAAAATGTACCCTTTAGTACAGCTTTTCCCATCATTATCCGGCGGTGATACACCGTTACCCAGATTAGCAACACCATTCTTATCGTATAGCTAATATCAACTTAAGATCCGTCAAAATGACCCCTTTTAGGTGAATGAATGAGGGCAACTCATCGGAAGCCCCAGTTTCTGACTTGGTACACACAAAAACAGTTCGGTTACTCAAAAATGTTCCGGTGCTTTCATCCCATGAAGTTCAACTAAGAGAGTGCAGTTCATTAGACCTCAAACTGAACGCACTTATTGTCTAAGAATAGTTCAACAGGGATGAGATATGATGGAACAAGGTTTACGTTGGCCATATATAGCCGAGAAATGGTGCGAAAAACCTGAATAACCGTAGGATAAATTGCGGTTTTCGTCGAAGTCATAACATGCCGATAAATAGTATAAATTCATTTTACTATGAACTGAAAGAGTTTTTCTAAATAAATCGCTCGGTGTTCAGCAACTGAAAGGGCAAGTCAGCGAGAATACCTAGGTTACTAAGTTCGTAGTTAGGTTTTGCTATCTGCACTTCTAAAATATCTGTGATGCTTTCGAAAACACTTAATAGTTTTCGGCTACTTCATCAACGTAACCAGAGTAAATATTGAGCAAGTAATAATTCAGTGAAGAAATAATGAGAAAAAAATGGATTGCAGTAAACGTGGAACCTGGTGGAGCTAAAATGATAGGGGGAAAATAAAAACTGAACTCGCCTTCAAAAAGACTTATTTGAAGTGTATTGAACACTGGCCATCAATCAACCAAGCAAAAGAAATTCCCTTCTACGTCGAACTCCAAACCCGCAGACCAGGACCTTCGTGGCACATTGGAATAGTGTAAATCAACTCCCATCCCTTGATGAAGATTTGCTGCCAAAGTAGTTTCTCCATGGTTTTAAACATCGGTGGTTTTCGTAGATCAGGTTGATGGTCTTAATAGTCTTTCGGTCGCTGAGCCTAATGCTCATATTCCAAATATTTCATCACCCCTTGATGTGATATCATCAATCCGCATCACTTATCCTCTATTCCGGTTGTCCACTTTCATCACTGAGTGAAAATGGGGAGAACGTTTATGTTATTGAAAATAATTTTCAAAGTTCACCAGTATTCTTTTTTCAAATGAAAAAAATAAGTCGGTAACTAGATCCGAAATTGTAAGAATGAGTTTCGGGGCGGGAATTTAAAATTTACACCATCAAATCGTTCACACTTATTGCGGCATACTGTTCTCTTAGAGAGGGGGAATTTGCACTCATGGTACGACTCCATGTGAACTGTTTATTCGACACTTCATGGGCCTTATTCGGCCAGGAAGTCAAAAAATTTTCGTGTTCTCGTTCCAAGTTTTCAAAGTGTTACTGCCAAATCCGATAAATGTTTCCATTATTTGTCGCTCAAAAATCAACCTTGAGCGTTAGTAATCCAATATGTTTTTCTTACAACTGGCTAGGTACGGCTTGGGCCTTCAGGTTCTTCAGTCAGGTACCTCATGGCTTTTTGTAGAAGCAATTATTATTATTATTATTTGTCTTTGTTTTACGCGTCTACAGTGGAAAAACTGTCAATTTGTTTGGGCTCTGATCAATATTTGGTTAGGAGTCAGTTGCACTGAAAGAGGAAGGTTGATGAAAATCATGGTGGATCAACGGATTATCGATATATATATATATATATATATATATATATATATATATATATATATATATATATAACGTTACTCGTTTGGCACGTTTGTGTCTACCAGTCACACTGTTCACGACTCAACAAGTGCGTACATGTTTCCGTACAAATTTCATACCTATAATGAAGTCGTATTTTGTACACGAAAAAAAACGATTACAAGACGGGTAAATTCACGTGTCTTCCGATTTCATTTAGAACAGTTCGGCCATTACGCACCTTGCACCAATCCGATGGGTAGGCCAATCATCTTAGAGACATATGTCTACAATCTACCAATCAAAAAACATCCCGGATACAGTAATGCTGAAAGCCGGAATTCAAAATCAAGAAAGCGTTCTAAATTTTAGTGACTCTACCGGCACAACCGAGATTGGAACGGCGCTCTCACACTCGGTGTTTGTCAGCGATTACATGACAACGGTGGCGATCATTGGCGAATTGCTGTATTATTCAACAGTGTGATGTATACCAACAGGAAAAAAATATAAGCAGTAATCAAGACAATTATCATAACAAATTCATTTGCGAGAACTGTCCAAATGGCATGCACATACCGCATTCTGTCAGCTTGATGACCCATTTTATTTTTAAGAAGAAATCAGCAATCAGGATTTTGGCACGGGGAACGAGGAATAGTTTAAGGCCGCCATAGATTATACAAAATGAACAGCTAGGAAATAGCGAAGCTTGCCACCATTACCTGACGAAAAACAGTTACGGACAAACTTCAGACACTAGGCTACTTATATATCTAAATAGCATCAGCAGTCAGATAAAATAGGTGTTCGCTTGAACATGAAAACGTCAAACTTGTGGTCTCCAAAATGGTAGAGAAATGTATCTTGGCCAAGTGAATCGTTTAAATAAGGCTTTTCTATCAGTGATGTGATTTGTGTTGGTGAGCGTGATTGCTCGTACGAGATGGAAAGGTGATCGCCCAGTCGGGATGCTTTGGAACTGCTGAAAAAAGGGCTGACCTTATCCATATCTTAATAACAGCGTGTTACGAAACGCGCATAGCTCTTAGAGTTATTCCAAAGTGGTGCTCAACCAACTGATATTCAAAATGATCGAATCTGTTAGCCACGTATTCGGCTTCAAAAACTGAATAAGAACTTTACCCTCATTCCAGTGATCTGCACAATTCTTGTAGATTTGCGAGAGTGCTCTTCACTGGTCATGGGGATCACTGTCCGATAAATCCTCAACCAAGTTAATTTCTAGGGGCGTTTTCTCATGTCTTTACGTAATTGTTCTCGGGCTATGTATGAAGCAAGGTTGCTGACTTGAAAGAGGCTTTTGTAAGTGACCGGGGTTAAGGATGAGTATCTACAACTGTGACCGTTGGAAATCGATGCGCATACTCATGATGGTTTCTTTGAACTGCTTTACAAGAAGAGGAGCATGATGACAGTCGTCCAGGTAGAACGCTGTCATGATAAGTCCATGATAAAACAAATCCGGATCTGACTTACTCAAAGTTCTGTAGTCTTGCACCAATGGATTACAAAAGTGGATTAATCAGAACTCTCTTCCAAACGGCAGAGAAAATTTTCCCCAAAGCTCAGGTGTAAACATAACCGTGCTGACCAAAGATCATCCGAAAATGTTATCGAACAATATAAAAAAGCCACAACCTGCATGCGAAAATAAAATAATTACAGTCGAGGGCAGCAAGTTTTCATTATTTTTTAATTCAAAGTTGATCATGGATTCATTCACATACAGTGAAATCTTAAATCAGTTACAATGTACACCAACACAGTAGTCCGACTGCTTTTTCATAGACGACTAGATGGTTGTATTTTAAAATCACGAAAACAGTCTTGCTGATCCCGGAATCTCATATGTTGTCTATCCATTCCCTTGGATCTGCAGTGATAGGTAGATTGGATGGATTGCGTCTTTACTCAGCCTTATCGCAAATTTACTCAGCCGAGTATGATTTGCTTCTAGGACAAGGAGAGTATGCCCTTCCCTTGTGAACTATCATGTGACGCAGGTTTTCTATCCCCAAATCACTAAGGCTTCTGGAACATTGCTCCCGAAATAGTCGTTCTTGGAGGGTCTCTTACTACCGCATTTTCCTTGTCAGTTGCAACCAAGATTCCATACCTATTGACACTGATTCCAAATTACTGAGTTAATGACCTCTGGTCTTTTCCCTCCCGGGGACATAGCCTAAATCTCAACCTATCCTCATCACTGGTATTTTTGTGCTGCTTTTTGGGACTGTTCGATTCGACATTGAATACGAACTCTGGGTTATGTTAAATGGATATTTCAGCGCTCCTTCTGACATTTGACGAATGCGACGTTTACTCAAACGAAGCCGTCTTTTATAACGGTACGACGATTGATGAAAAAAAATCCAGTTGTCTTGAGGACGAAAAAATAGCTCATCTGTGCTCAGCGACCAAATTGTGCTTCTTTGCTTTGGCCACACTCAAGAACATGGCATGCAGCTCACCTCCAGTGCTAATTCCACGATAGTATCTTACATTGTTTGCCTTTTTGTGTGTGTGCGTGCGTGGGTATGTACATTAAGTGCGTCGAACTTAGTTCAACCATACTGAGCTTGCATGAGTTCAGAGTCTACAATCTGTATGCTACTAAATAATCTGTTTCCATCTGGTTGGTTGCTCCGATGACGATCACAGCCTCCGAGGCTTTCCCCCTATGCAGTTGACTCCGCTGATTTTAGCTACATGGAATAACTGTCTAAGAATTATCTTACATGGCTAAGAAACGATACGACAAGTCTGAAGTACCGCGTACAGCTGATAAATGGAGCCATAAGATCAAGTTACAGAAGGAAAGTCGATACCTTCTGGCGGGGCCTTCAAACTGGCCTTGTTGTTCGTTACCTCACCAGACTATTTTGCTA
Source organism: Fasciola hepatica (assembly GCA_948099385.1). Taxonomy (NCBI): domain Eukaryota; kingdom Metazoa; phylum Platyhelminthes; class Trematoda; order Plagiorchiida; family Fasciolidae; genus Fasciola; species Fasciola hepatica. The sequence continues at coordinate 1,371,673 of CANUEZ040000034.1, read as the reverse complement.
CGTCATCCCCTTACCCGCACCAGTTATACATTAACTTTCGTTTGTTGTTATAGAAACATTGTTCCATGAAAGATATGCCTAATATTATGCCACGACCATGTGATTTAATCAGATATTTTAAGTACTCGAACTCTTTGCTGAAAAACACCTTTGGAAAATCAGTAAGAAATGAAACTCCGAGAATTTTCAGGAAGCTAAGTCAGCGTCGTCGTAAACATTGAGCATATTGGAAAGTTGGAAGCAAGTTTTGGTATTTATGTGCTTACCAGTTACCATAAGCTCAATCGTTCGATCACTGCTTGGAAAATTGACCGAAATCTTCAAGGGAGTACAGTCAGCTGGGTGTCATTATCCTACAAGAAACCAAGCTCCACACTGATACTAAGGATGAAATTATCACAATGGATGATTTTGATTCCTTTCGCATCGACCTTCCTGCTCCGTTCCGTATATGTGGAGGAGGAGTCATTACTTTTATAAATGAACGACGGTGTAATCGGATGAAAGTTGGTTTTACGTATTCCACGTCCCACTTCAGTGCCTATGTAATAGAGTGCAGACCTGAACACTGAAGTCATCACACGTCTATAATTCTTGTCAACATGTGCATTGGCCCAACCTGTCCTCTTTCTCAGTTTGATAAACTTTCTAATATTTTCTCTGAAAATCTATTGAACTTTGTTGACTCTTCGTTATGTGTTTTCTGTGGCTATTTTAACAGGTTCAATATGAGTTTCCTTACATCCCTTGGCCTAACGAATATTGTTACCTTCCCCACTCGACTTGAAGCCACGCTCAACCTTTGTCTCGTTGATACTCCGGACTTATTTCGTATTGTATTTCCTCTTCCACTTGGCTGTTCTGATCACGCCATTTTAATGGTTTCACCGATGATTACTCTAAGAGTAAACATACACTTTTCACTGAAATCCAAGACCGTGAAATATACAATCAACAGTGTCTCCCAAAAGATCCCCCGCAACTCAGAGATGTGGTTCACTTTTTTGACCTAAGTATATTTTCTCACTCTGATTCCTCGTTCTTTTTTGAAAATTTAACCGAGTATCTTAACTTCTGCTTTATTGTTTGCTGTCCCATAGAAAAAATGTATATCCGGTCCGAACGTTACTCTCGTTCTCACCTGAAACAACTGGGTCGTATGAAAGAGCGTGCCTTCAAGGCCAGGCCACGGTATAGTGAGAAGTCTATCACCATCTATCAAAACTGAGCTTTACAGACTGAACGCTTTGTTCATCCAATCGCTAGACGCCAGCAGCAATTTTAGAGGGACTTGAAGGATGATCGTTCACCTAAGCAGTGGTAATTCTCGGGAACGGTCACCTTTAGCAGAATTTGATGAACTCAGTCGTTGCTAAACTGCTAACTCATACCTGCCGGTCATCCCCTTTCACGCTGTTGACTTTCACCAGAACTCTACCACGGAAAGCGTCACCTCATTGGACGTATAAAAAGAGCTCACTCACCTCCATGAAAACCAGGCAAGCGGCCCAGAGTGCCTACAACCGATCCTGTTGAAGGAAGGCACAAGCGCATTACCTTCCTCATTTTCTGGTCTATTTGATCTGCGTTCAAATCGCAATTTTAGTCTCGAACGTAGAAAAGTAACTTCTATCGCTCCATTACTAAAATAGAGTACACCCAAACTACGTCCAATAGGTTGTACTTGGTAACTCTTGGGGTGTTTGAAAAGATTATACTGGGAACTGTCTTCCCGGATCAATGTGTTGGACTCTAAGCAAGTTGGATATCGCCAACCATGACTTACCCTCGATGCCTTGGCCTCTCTCACCCGGTCTGTTTTATCATCTGCTGATCGCAAAAGTCAAGTTGTTAGGGTCTGTTTCTTTGATTGTAGTGACGCTTTTAATTGAGATGATAGATCAAAACTGCTTGCTGACTCGGGCATCACTACATTCAGCGTTATTATGCGGTACAACTACTTCTCCAATCGAAAACAATTTACATGACACTGTGGCCGAAAGTGTTCCATACTTCCTTCTACAAACGGCTTTCCCCAGGGCACTATTCTACCACCGTTTTTGTCTCCCCTTTATATACCTTCCATGCCCATCTATGGAGATTATCTCGTTAAATACATTGAAAAGGCTATTTTGGAATGCTTAACTCTAATAGCTCCAAATTTCCTTTTTTACAACAAAGAGTGACTGAGCTCGTCAACTGGTCTTTAGGTCGAAATCTAAGAAGGAATCCCGCAAATTGCTCTGGTATTCTAATGTGCCTCCATAAAACCTATCACTACTCCAACCTGATAATGTCCAACCCAGACATAGTCATCAACGGAGAACCAATACAAAGGGTATCGTCCGTAAAATACCTCGGTGTAAACATCAGCCTTGAACTTACCTGGACAAATCACTTGGCGGCTGTCTTCTCCAAAGTTCAACAACTCTCCTTCAACTTGACACGGATCGGGTCCTTTTCTACCCTTTTTTATTTACTAAGAAGTTTAGTATTTCTTTGATTTCTTCCGCACTGACTCTATGCTTCCCCCGTCATATTTCCCGGAATGCATGCGAAAATTTTCAAATTGTCGTTAGGTCTGTTAAATTTTTGCCTCGAATTAGTAGCTTCACTTACAATCTGCTCATCCACCGTATCTCAACCGAACATCACAAGGCATGTCTGACTTTCTTCCGTAAGATCCTAGAAGACAGCACGCACCCCCTCCATCCCGATCTTAGCACTTGCGCGTGGAAGTCAACCACTCCATTGCAATACAAGTATCTGTTTGCTCGCACTAGAGCATATAGGCCCTCCGTAGCTCCTTACCGCGCCCGATTCCTCACCAACCCAAATACCATCGTCAATGACTTTCTCAACTTGCTCCGCCAAACATACATGTTTAACATTTATTCCTTATTTACGTTGTGCAGTGCAGTGCCATGGTTATGTAGCAACTAAATATTCACCCTCCAGTGCATAAAGTACACACTTGACTTGACTTTGACTTGATGCTCACTGTCTGCATCCATGAGCCATTTACTGATTGCGCTTAGGAAGTAAAACTCGGTTGTAAAAACCAGCCTTGAAAAAGGTTACCCGTGGTGACCGAAACGTCGACAACCTACCAACGATTTCGACTACGCTGTGTTATTAAGCAATAAAATTCTACCATAACATTTCACATGGCGCATCGATTTTTCGATACACTCCGAACCGATCTTCGTTCTGACACATTAAATCTCGTAACCTTACCAAAATTTTTGATTGGATGGTTTGCTATTAGCTCAGGACAGCATAAATTTTTGATTAACCTCAACGGGTACCTCAAGATTACGCTTCATGACGTTTTAACAATGACTTTGTCGGACACTCTATGTTGCAGTTTCTTCAGTTTCATAATGTATTGGATATGGAAGCAGGAAACGACAATAGAACGTGACTTTTATTTGCTTACAGTAACTGTCATTCTAAAACAATGATTTGTGGTAACATTGATGGGATCAATCCACGGTCAACTGACGTCTCGTGGTAAACAGCACCTGATCAGTTTTGTCTTTAAGCAGCCTCTCAAGGTCGTATTGGTTGTTCCCCTTGAGAGTATCGTGGATTATTATAATTACGAATATGTACTCTGCAGTGTACACACGATAAAATGAGGCTAAAATAAATAATATAATGATAATGAAAAACCAAATATTGTCATCAAGAAGGCTACCTCAGATTAGGTTGATCACCAAAGCAACTGGCTGGTAGGCAGATGATCGTCAATCCCTGTAGATGTCTGGGTGAGAAAGTTGATAGAAGCGTTTAATTGGCCATAGAAATTCATACAAGGGTTTCTTTTACCTCGAATACTGCCCAGTAAAAGTTAAAGAAAGTTAGAATTGCAGTACAATCAAGCGAATAACGAAGGCAATGAAAGATTGCAATCCTCATTTATTGGCCATCTTACTGAAATTCATACAAACAGTAAAACTGAAAAATTTCAAGTGTAGTTGAAGTATGCCATTTAGCGATAGACAGCAATCAAAACTCCAAATCATAAAGATCATAACGCTGACTTTTAAAGAAGACAGACTTGTGAGCGAAGAAAAAACTAGGCAAAGAACCACTGACGAAAAATCGAATGTTGCAATCAAAGAAGCTGTGCAATAAAAGGCGACGTCAAGCAGTCGAATCAGTTAGACGCGATCACTGGCCTCTAAAGCTTGGAGCCATGTCATGTTAGAAAATAGTCCAGGAAAGTCACTTCTGTGCACTTCTGTGCCCTGGTTTTGGTTGCTGCTTTCCAGAAGCGTCGAGTTGAGGGCAAGTTGAATCGAAGCGAAAATTGAAAGAAGAGCCAAAATCAGTCTAGTAAACCGAAGTAGCGAAGGTAAAGGAAGAGTACGAATGCGACCTCTTCACTGACCGCGATATATATATATATATATTATAGAAAAGTCAAGGCGTACGCTGAGTTGTAAAACGTTTATTGTGACGTTTCGATCCAAACTATATATATATATATATATATATATATATATATATATATATATATATATATATATATATATATATATATATATATATAACTTGTTGTCTCTAATCGTCTGGCTGGAAGGTTCTCGTGGACCCCAATCCAGAAGTCGCGTACATCCTACTAGATTAAGTCCATTAGTCAAGTTCTACATACCTGCTTGTCTTGTTATAGACTGACCATCTCGACCGACCTTCAAACGAAAACCTGACTGAGAAAACAGCTTACGCTCAATGGATTTTTAGGTGGAAATATGTAACCCGTATTCCAGCCATTTTAACCTGCTTCAGTTGAGTACTGCCTCTAATTGCCTCAGTATGGCCTGGGTGGGTTTCAGGCCCCGAGATGGTCATTCGTCTTGAACGCCTAAAGAAATGCTCCCAACTTACCACTCGTCTATTCCAGCCTCTGCTGAGGAAGTCCTACTCGTGCTAGAATCGTTCCCACCAAAGTAAGAGGAAGAAAAGGAATGCTTGATACTCTCTGCCGGGTTCACCGACTGATGGTTAGTCTAGGGGGCATAGCTAAACCCTGATTCCAAACCAACCACAGGCAGTGCATGAGGCGTACAACACCATGCTCACTGGCAGCTATGGCGGAGGGTGTACTGGGCACCTAGGATGTCTAGCGTCATTCGGAAGATGAATGGAATGAGCAATCAGTCATCGGCCCCAAGAGCTTTCATGAAGAAGAAAATCAGATATACCACTGACCACCGGATCACCTGGACAAGCGCTAATGCCCTACAGGAAGCCTTTAGATGAGCAAGATACGTCCTAGGATAAAAAGACTTATTCTGGATCGGGCGAATGAGTAATAACACAGTCTACAAAGTAATAAATTACGGATGATATCACACGTACCAGGATTGACTATTCTTTCACACGCACGCATGATCGCTCCCTTCCACTACACACGAGAACCTGTTTCCCCATCTATACTCCTCTCCAACATTGCTTTACTTTACTGCACCCCCCCCCCCCCCTTAGAACTTCCGTTGATCTTACCAGCTGTAGGGCCACCAGTGGAAATCCTGGCTATTTTCCCTGTCGTCCTTGTTCGACTAGTTTCCGAGTCTCATCGAACCCGGTACTACCGGCTTGTGCCCCGCCTTATCCTCGATGCCCTTCCAAACTAGTCACTTTCAACATGGAAACTCTGGTGCGTATAGGACAACGGACTGTCATAACTTGTACGCCTGAGTCCCTTGCCATCGATGTGTATTACATTTATCACACTCGCATTCAGGACTGCCGTCACATCATTTGATGGGCGCCCGTATATAATCCTTCCATGAAACTTTATTTACGCACTAATGGGATGCTGAAACTGCCTCTTCTGGTCTTTTTGGTGTTGACACGGATCTTAAGGAAAGAGCTGAAATGGCGCTGCTGGACTGGATCCCGGTCTACGGTCGTTTATGACCAGTGAAACTCAGGGATTCATGCAAACTGAGGAATTGCTGTACCGATAGACGCAATCTATTAATCATTAGATATGTGCATCCACCGACTGTAGCCCAGATGCAATCAAAGGTGACTCTTACCAAAATATCAACGACCTCCAACAGAAGGCAAATCGGGTTGTTATCGTGACTTTGGCAGGAGATATGAATGCTGGAGTTTGTGGGCTGTCATCGAACGAGGTGCACTTAGGAGGCCCTTCTGGACTGGGTTTCTGTTGCTTGGATAAAGGGGAGCAGATTTTGGCCATGTACTCTGACGACCGCCTGTTCCCCGCCAGAAAGAACTTCAGACGCTTTGAAGGCCGGCACTCTACTTGGCCTCCGCCCCCTTCGAGTTAGCAGTGGATCCAAGTCGACCTCATCGCTGTAAACCACTAGTGGTAGAGTTGCACACAAGACTGCCGCTCGTACTGGGGAACTCTCCTTTATTCCGAACACGCATTAGTTGGCTCTAAGCTATCCACGTGCTTTGGTAGGCATTCCAAAAGCATGATGCCACAACTGCTATATTGCGATCAGCTGTCCGATCCATCTTTCTTATCCATCTTCCAAAACGCGCTAGCAGAAAAGCTAGCTGTAGTCTCCCCTGACGACACAAACCAGTACCAGTTGCTTATGAAGAAAGCCAAGCATTCTATTAGTCTAGTAAGTTTTGGCCCTTCTGCACCTTCTCGACGCAAATCTGTTGATCTCGGCTAGAAGCAAGTATGACGAAGCGCAATTCGTAAAGCGACATGCACGTAGCGGGTCTTCGGAGGGGCTGCAAAATCTGATGGCCGCAAAGGGCTTCAGGGGAGGAACGAGCTGCTGTTTTGTTGAGTTCTTGCGGCCTGTTTTACCTCATTCGAGTCACCGGTAGGAAGCCTCTAGGTATGAGCGAAACAATCTGTAAAGCTGACTGCTCGCTAATTCACGATCAGAAGCGGTGCCTCGAAAGCTGGGCGGAATATTTTCAGACACTACTCAGTTGAGCCTTGGAACCAGCCTCTCCTATAGCTGTTCTGACACTCAGCGATCCGTTTCAACAGATCCGTCTACCGAGGCGGAGATCCAAAAGAAGATCCAGGCTATGAGAAGTCAAAAAGCGCCGAGCTCTGATGGTTTTACCCTAGCCCTTTTTAAAGATGGTGGAGTGCAGCTTGTTAGAGAACTTAATGTTTGTTCTCAGATGTGTGGAATTCCGTCCTCATTGGAGGAATTGATTGGTGTCTTCCTCTTCAAGAGGGGTTCACTTAATGACTGCACTAACCATAGGGGTGTAAAGCTTATCCCAATAGCTTCGAAGTTGCTTGTGTCTGTCATACTTGGTAGGTTGTATCAAACGCGTGAAGAGCAGCTTGATGAGGAGTAAGCTGGGCTTCGTGCGGGCCTGGGAAGTATCCGTTAGATATTTGAGCTTCGACATCTGCTAAAGCACCGTCACACTTTCCAAATACCAACGATCATCATCTTCCAGGACATTCGCAACAGCCCTCGACTCCGTCGGTAAGACTACACTATGGAATTGATTGTTGAGAAATAGAGTAACTGTGGAATACTTGCCAATCCTCAGTTAGTTCTATCATCTCATTTCAGATTGGGTTAAGGTCTCCGGTGAGCTTTCGCCCCTTTTCATCGTCTCCAGTGGAGTACAGCACTTTCATAGAAAATATGCTTTGAATGTCTTGTTTGGTCTTTCAAACGATGGGAGTGAACTCCTCCCGGGGAACAAAGTTTTCGACTTGGAATAATATCGTCTTGCTGGGTGATAATGTGCAGGTGATACAACACGCTTTGGACCGCTTGGCGATTGAGGTACGCAGATATGGTTTACGCTTTACGCCTTCCAAGATCAAAGTGTTTTTAAATGATTGGCCAGAGCATGTGCAGTTACTCACCCTTAGTGGTGACCACTTAGAGTTAGATAACTACCTTAAATACCTCAGGAGCTTAATAAAAGCTGGAGGTAGTGTTGGTTAGGAGAAGATCAATTTATGGATAGCGAGAGCCAGAGCGTGGCATCTCTCTTTCTTATGGACTGGTGTATGATGCAGTTCTTCGTTGATTTTTAATGTACGGCTGGGAAACCTAGCCTCTTCGCATTAGGGATGCTTGACTTTTTACTGTGTTCGATAACCGATGTCTCTAATGAATATATATATATATATATATATATATATATATATATATATATGGGTTCAAGTCCTTCCAAGACGTATGAATTTATTATTTGGGTCAAATAGATAGATACAAATGTCACCAGACTCTCTTGTGTTGCATAATGGACTACGTGTTGAGAGTAGTATGTCGGCAAGTTTATAAACAAGTGGTGCAAGGCGAGAGAAACTTGATGTTAAACAGAGAGTGACACCGGCAAGGAAAATACCTGACAATACAAGCTTGAGGAACGGCGAAGCATAATAAACAATTCAGAAAGCATAACTTTCCCGACACAAATTTGAACATAGAAGTCAATAGCATTAGATTGCACGATGTATTCCGGATCATTTTGCTGCATCTTCACTAGTGCATACTGCAGTCAAGGTGATCTTTTATAAATGGTAAATTGAACGTGTACGTGCAGTTTTGCCTTTAATCTCATGAGAACGTTTAATTTACCATTTATAAAAGATCACCTTGACTGTAGTATGCACTAGTGAAGATGCAGCGAAATGGTCCGGAATACATCGTGCAATCTAATGCTATTGACTTCTATGTTCAAATTCAGAAAGCACTGATTACTGATTCAATCACCGAAAATCATAAAACTGTTGAGTATTCACCCGTGTTATCGTTAGCTTGTTGGTTGTTTTTTGCATAAGAAAGAAATTGGGTAAAGTTAGTCCAATTTGGAGTGTTTTGTGGATTGTTTTGTGCCGAGGAATAAATGCTGTTGGCTTCGAAGCTATTGGAATGGCTCTCGATGTTAGCCTCTAAAGAAATTTCCGGTTAAATTAAGAAAATAAAACCCAAACAGTAGTATGTGTAGTTATATATAATCAGCCTGAGTTTCCATTGATGCGGATAACCATTTTCAAGGCAAATTTACAGTCAGCTGACTTTAGGAAGTCAGTTACAAGTCAATGAATTTGAGATGGTGTATCTGGTGGGAGCTATAGGTTGTTCTGTCACACTTGATTCCACTATCAGAATCAGTGGTAATAAGATCAATTTGCATTGTGACCTTTGCACTAATTTCCTCAGTGATGGTGATGCACTCCAAATAGCGGGAACCTTTACCCTGAGATTTCGGTTGACACGCGTAGGATAGGTTTTGGCTACCAGAGCTTCAAGATAGAGGTGCTCCGTGAGTGTTTGGAGTGCCAGCTAAAGGATTTTGGTGATTTATTAGCGTGTATATTGTAGCCACTGGTTACTGCGTGAAGAGTGATCGCCAACTCGTGCTTTAGTTAAGCTACCGCCGTATATGGTTAGGCCTGTGTTTTCATTTTCCGTCAGGTTATGTGATTATGGTTCTCAGCTGACTGCAGGTTTGTCTAATATATTCAGCCGGACCAACCGTGGTCGAACGGTCAGAGTGGTGGACTCCAGACTCTTCTGTCCCCGGGTCCAAATCCTGTTGCCGCTGCTGGTCATCATCAATAATTGGAAGCTTCCTTAAGTATTGTAGGAGAAAGTAACTAATAATAACAAAAAACGATTTCGTTCATGCAGTGTTTTGATTGCAAATTTATCTTGAAAGAGACTGATCATAATAACTGAGACTTTCTGTGGTCATAATTCCAACCGACAACACAGCGTTTCTGGCACTACCTTTTTCCTGTATGACACGGCACACGGTTTCTCGTGTGATCTACTTTCACCAAAATTCTTTAGGTTTGGATATACCAAACTAATGTTAACTATCACCATTGTCTCTTATTATTCTGTTCCATTTCTGTAACGCCAGTACGAAGAATTATCTGCTTTTGAAAAGTCTCATGGGATTAAACGAAAGCAGACAGTTTATACGGGATGCTATGTGACCACGGCCGGATCACTGAGTGAAGCATATTGCTCAAAAATTCTGATTGACCCTTCTAGTTGCATTTACGTTTGGCTGATCTCGTCTCGGTTGGTTCGAACCGATGTTAGAAGCTGACTGGTTGATGTTGTTCTGTACGGTTGAAATGTCAGTTTCAGTCGCATTTGCTGATTTAGTTCAGTTCGCTAAAGCCAACTTTTGACAGCTGATTGGTTGCTTTCGTCTCGTTTTTTCACGAACTTATGAAGCCGTTGATCGGCTTTGCTGGCTGGATCTTCGCCATCGACTTTGCACAGGCAATGACGTGCTGCCTGCCGCAGAAGTAGGCCATTTATCGAACAAGACACTTAGGTTTGTGGATATGTAAGATGCACAATTATCTCATGTGATCACAAAATTGAACTAAAATGTCTGATTCTGACTGCTTGTGCTATAGTCGATGTTCGATGCATTTCTCCTTTTGACCAATAAAATTGTTCTCGACGAATTACAAGATATGACCAGTATTTCGACTACCGTCATGCTGGATAACGAGGAAACAGAATACTTTTCTCTATGAATGAATGCTCTCACTAAATTGACTGTATTAGACTACTGAATAGATAAACTAGAAGAAATGATTCTCAGTTTTTCCCCATTTCGGTTAGTCTCGGTGTGAACTTTCGCAATGTTAATAAGGTGGCTTTTCAACGCTAGTGCTCATTTTCCTGAATGTAAACAGTTTGGTTTGGGAAAATGTTCCACTAATTTTTGAAAATATTTCAAAAGCCGTCATGTTTTGATTTCTTATTATGTTTTGCTTGTTGTTAATGCTCATTTATCCGATCTAAATTATTCTTTCCTCTGGGAGAGAGTTAAGTTACACTTTCGGTTTCAGAACTTAAAATTATCTACGAAAATAAGCTTGCGATATATAACCAAGTTTTCATTGAAGAAAATGTCAGTTCACGTCAAGAAGCTTTTCACATAAAGATTGTATGAACTCGAACTTTTGAATGGCAAAGGGTGAAACACATGGACATTATTCTACGTCGGTAAAGAGGAACGATGCTGTAAGGCTTTGTCCTTCTAAAGTTCCTGTCTCGGCTGTAGTCCATTGTGATTCCGTAAATGGTGGATTATTTATAGCATAAATAAAACTTTGCATAATAACGGAAAACTGCGAAGATAAATCCGCCAGATCTTGCTCATTAACATTGCTTTCGTAGCGAATTGAGTTACCTTCATAAATGTGAGAATAACTCACCCACGTTTACAAGAAGCTTCCTCTCGATCGCCCTAACAACCTCGACTTTTAGCGGTTACTTGACCTCGCAATAATTCTGTGATGAAGTTTCGTAGATGCATTTACCGAAGGGGCTAGGATTTTGTCCGACAGTATTTGGAGGAGTTGGGTCTGGAGTTGTTTCTTTTGACCTTTCTTCTGAAGGTTTCATGCTTGTGATCAAATTCGAAATTTTGTTGTAGAAAGGTTTTGGGCACTTCGAATTTTCTTGCCTCGTAATTTGATATTCGTTCACGTTGAATGTCTATCATTTCGGATCCCCGTGGCAGACACTGAGGAAGATGGGTTGCGTTTTCATGTAACCAGTGTATTTTCCTGTACTAACCTGGGAGTAATTCTCCCAGACTGCTCAATAGAGCATTTATTAACTTTGTTTCAATTCCGTTTGCATATGGAGTTTTTCTTTCCACAATCTATTCGTTTCTCTTCATTAGGTAGTGACAAGTTCATGAATTGCTGTAACTTCTTGAGGTCAGTGCGTTTTTGCTGTTATTTCCGAATCTCCTTCAGTGCTTATTAGAAAATGTTTATCCGATTGTTTTTCTTCTGCTTACATTTGAAAAAAGCATCATCTTGTGCTGCTTCCAGTAATAATATCCATAGTGAGGGGCAAATATATTAAAAAAATTATTTGGTAAAGCACAACATAACCTTCGGCCACCAACATAGGTTGGAGACTTTGTACAATGTTTCTATCCGACAGAGGTAAACTAATAACGCGGAATAAAAGGTGCGGCTGTGTATCTGAAATTTACCAACAGTCAAACGACTAGAAACCCAGCTTCGTGATGGTTTCTTTTGGCAAATTCAAATGTTGCCGCATTCTATCTGTTAACTAAACCTCTCAGCCCTGAATGATTTTAACGCGACTGCTCTGGAATATTTACTAAAAAGTGATCTCGAGGTGGGCTCTTCCACATAGGATTACGCTACACATTTAACAAATGCAGTGTTCTTTACGGTTCGTAACATAGACAACAATGAAACTTGGACAGTTCCATCAAAGAAAACGAACGCAAGTCGAAAAGCTGAAAAGTAAAACTCATATAGCAAATGGCGTGACTCATATAAGAAATGATTCCAAGATCACTCTTTTTCTCTCCGGACTCATGGGGCTGTAAAACAGTATAAAAAAAACGGTTCATTATTACTAAATGGAGGGATAATTATTAAGAAGACTTGCATCTATTTAATAATGACCTATCATGCAATTTTAATGGTCAATATAGCATTAAAAACCATAGAAACACTGTACTTCTGTTTCTTTTATCTTGGTGAAAATCATCAGCCTACTTATCTACTAAGCCCCATCGGGACTCGAACCGGGGGTGAACTATTATGACTGAGGAGTGTAATCACCAACATATTGGGTCTGGCTGCCAACGATTAGTTTAAAATCAATACTGCATGGTAAAGCATCATTTCTCTACTGACTTTGAAAGGTAACACCCCATTTTTTACACAGCGACCGACTCCCATGGTGGCTAACATCCCTATAAGGACCAAAGTTAGACAAAGCCATTCTGTCATAGACTACCTGCAGAGCTAGAGTACCAAGTGCAATGAGCATTATGAGATTAGAATTTGCATGATGTATCGTGCTTGCAATCAGTACTAGATTTGTAACATGCAAGTAGCAGTGATCTTTTGCCGGGGGGTTGAGCGTATTCGATCTGCAAATGCACAAGAGAAGGAAAAACTCCATGAGCCGAAGCTCAGTAAGTGTATCAACGGCACCAGCACTTTCATTACTCGAAAAACAATATGGCGGCTTACAATCTGGCCATTACACTAGGGGTACACGTAGTCGTTACACCTTATGTATTTGTAAGAAAGTAAATTCAACCAAAACGCAGCCGCCAGTAAGGGAAAAAAGCAAGTGATTGAGAAAGCGAGCAAAACAGCTCAGCTACATGTACTCAAACGCGTCAGCAGTTGAGGTCAATCTGTACACGGAAAGATCGATCAGTGAATACTGTCGGCACGACTAGATCTTAATACCAAGAAAACGTACTTCCATGTACTACAAGGACATTGGTTGATTTTCTGCGTGGTATGCGTGAATTTACCCAGACACAACAATATGATTCGCCAGGCTGTATCATATGATGTAACCTATAATCGTCCATAACTCAAATGCCATTGCTTTCTACTTACCGAAATACTGACCATATGAAAATTCAGTTCACAAATTCGCTTTCGAGTCTTTGATGGCTTTATGAGATCCATGGAAGTCTCCTCGATACAAAAACCAAAGGTGAAATTTCTTGGATCTGAAGAGTCAAAGCAACAATGGGTTTCATGTTCTGGTGTCTGATTGCAAATCCCATTCGTAATTCAACAGGTTTCACTGCGTAGATGACGAAAAACACTTTATTTTTGTAGAATGTTATGTTGTAGACATTTAGATCTCATTATTTTAGCAAATAATGCCAAACAAAAGTCGGAAAAACAGAGTAATGTACAAATTTTCACAGTGATTTAAGTGCATTTGAAGTTGCATGACCTTAGTTATCATGGTACTCTTGTAGTGGTCACGCTGTAGGCGGATATAATGGTGTCCGATTAACGTAAGTGTGGGCACCTTTTTGATATCCCAACTAAACTTAACTCATGAGGTTCTCTAGTTTTTTATGATTTCTGGTCGAACGTCAGCAATCTTCCGTGGAAAATACGAGTTCCTGAATTTAACTGAAGCCTGAAGATCCCTAACTGTCTATGTGTCCAGTATGGCTAATTTTTAAACCATGAAAATAAAATCCACTACTTTTGGTTTTCACCACTGTCAAACAAATGCTGATCAGGTCAGAATCAGTTACTTTCTCCAAGGTGCCCATACTTTTTCTGTCTGGTAGAAAGGTTGGAAAAACAATGCAAGCAGATATATCTATTCTTATATTATCTGGCGACCGAAACACAAGGTTCTGGTTGATGGAAAGGTTACCGGAAAATATACACTGGTCTGCTTCGAGTGAGTAGCCTCTACACGTTGGTCACACGGGCAAAGTCCTTTAAGTAGCCATATTTTCTCCCCATAAAACGAAGAAGAACCTACCGTTATCCATGAAATTTCAGTAAATAAGTGGCGCTGATAAAGGTTATATTTTATCAGTTCGTTTCACTATTGCTTCAGTAAATCACGTTGCTGGCACCTTATATTAAACCAGACACTTTTCAAAATACTGTCTTTAAACAAGGCGTGGTAGGCAGAAAACCAACAATTAATTTTTAATTATTGAAAAAATCTACTTTGTGATACAGAAAAAACTGCTAAAGTGTTATACATGTATTACAGGAGGTGAGTTTCCAATAAATTCTATGTTTCACGACGAAGAAGGGCGAAGCAATTTAGGCTTTATCAGCTTTTCGCCCAAATAGGACCGGCAAAACGCGCTCAAAAAAGGTGGATATGTGTTGCACACGAATCAGTTTGAATTGTATAACCATCTCTATGAGTCATCATTTTTATTCGTGTGATAAATAAACCGACTTGGATGGCTAAAAAAGTCCTAAACAGTCTCCTAGAGTTCTCAAGGAAATTCACTCATTTATGTAAAGTCAAACAGCCCATTACGTTTGCCGTTGTAGGTTGCACCAAACCGTTGAATACTCTGTTGGAGGTGCATTATCAAGCAACTTGCGTCGAAGTGAACAGAACTGTTCCCGGCCGTCAAACGAGGAAGTCTTTTAGAATGCATACGCAGCTAACGTTTATGTGCCGTGCCATGAGGTACAGAGGAGTGGACGCACTTTAGGGTGGGCATACATGCTCATTTGTTATATGCTTTCAAAGTAGCGAAATCATGAACCAGTTTTACAATTTCCCCACAGCAGCTCAGATTAAAATATGGTTGAGACTTTATTTTCCGTCAGAGAGAAAAAAGTCAATGAATATTCTCCTCATTGGTCCGTGGCCGCCAGGGTTCAGCCTTTTATGAACCTTTATGTGGTTTCAGTTTCAGCAATATCTTTGGCTAGTGATTATCTTTTTTGTTGTAAGCATGCCTCCTGCTCAAGTGTTATTTATTATTTACCATAAAAAAGTGTCAGTGTCAAAGATTATCCTACATTTTGTATTACATTATTATTATTCCGTGAGAAAGAGCTGTCCACACCGAATAATTCATCAGCATCCGTCCACGAAACAGTCGTTGCTCATAAGACTTCACACAATTTGCATGGAAAAGGAAACATGAAATAGTAACGGAATAGTGACCAGTAGATACTACTTTCACTTGATGTCGTAGGTCAAGAGGACAATGCTAAACTTTCTGAGGCTTTTTAGAGTAATTCAGCGAATATGGAATTCTTCCACGCGGGACGACAATTGCCAGTAGGTGACGTAATTAAACCGTTCATCACGTACACTCTAGCTGGATTCCGACTCGCGGTGTTGAACATTGTAATGTGAGAAATGCAAATAGACTTTTCATTATCTAGATATTGTTTTATTGGTGAAGGGATTACCGTCTGTTTATCAGTATTGGGCAAACTCTCATTGGACGATGTGATTAGTTATATTGATACAGATTGTACAGTCCTTTTCAATATGACACGTTTTGTTGACGAGTATATCAGTTTCCTGCGATGTGTAATGCAACACTAAATATCAATCATCTCGAGGATCAGCTGAACCAGGGTGATCGCATTCCTTAACAGATCAATTGCGTGGAAACAGGTTCGACGCAGGGAAAACAAAGCTGGGGAAATATCGCCCGTTATCAGAAATGAAGAAAATTATCATAGCAAAGCTGAATATGATAAAAAATACAGAAATAAAATAACTGCTGTCCTGGGTTTGAACCATAAATACAATGAATTTTGAAAGGTTTCTATTAAGGTTGTTTGTGGCAGGGAACTAAAGTGAACAGTATATAGAGAAACATATATTGCGTATGAATATTAGAAGATTAGATTTGTATATTATGATTCATCATGTAGTTTTACCAATAAACTTAACACTGAAAGTCATGGAAGCCTTGTACAGCTACTTCATACTTGTTAGAAATCATCAGTAGTGCACTTCTACCGGAGCCTCACAGAAACTGGAACCCGGCGTGAACGATTGTGAATAAAACACCTTAACCACAGCAGCCCAGGATCACAGTTTCTGACAAAAGGATGAACTTATCATTGTTCATTGCCTAGGTCTAAACGAGAAAGTGACAGTGGGAGGAGATAAAACAGTTACCTGGGGATATTTGCCTAGTGAACGAGCTCGTGTCTGGTAACATCATCTTAGTGGTTGCGGCACTCACCCAAAAAGTGATCCTTGGTTTGAGACCGGGAAGGGATGATCCCAAAAACCCATCCATTGTTTGCTGGCTCTTTCTAAACAATGAAACCATAGCAACTGCCCTTATCTTTTTCAAACCATGAAAAATCCATTGGTTGGGTTACCTAGTCACATATTGACATAGACTTTATTTGTAAATCATGCTTTTTTACTCAGTTAAGGTAGTTATGCTAGTGACAATAATGACGTTACTAAAATGAGCTTGTTAACCGCAATTCGTATTTTCTGTGTGTGCTTAAATGGGACAGTTCAATAAGACAATTATATTGAAAGTAATGTGGGGGGCCTGGCGTTTGAAGGAATTCATCATCAATAGCGAGCCTTCCGTCAAAAAAGAACTTAGCGACACCGATCAATAGTATGATTTAGCCGAATTAGGCTGAACCAACCTAATCGATTCGCAGTAGATATCGATCATACAGCGGATAGTTGAACTGATATTGTGACCGTTTTCGTCTCGACTGTCTAGCTTGAACATCACGTCTGTTAACTTGTCGCGGCTGATCTAGCTGACTCGCAGAATGCGATAAATGAAAGTGTTACGTGCACAGCTAACCTTTAGAACAGTTAAGGATACTGAATAATGAAAGAATCGTGAAAAAATGTGTTAGTCGTTCGTAGAAACAAACAGCTATTTTTTTAATCACCAAAAACAACTGACTCAAGTTTTCACACCATAAAACTCGTTATTTAGTTCAGTAATCGATGATGAAATCGTCTTACCAATCTCTTTCTTGTTTCCATTATTGGGCGAAATGGATGGTCGATCACCGAAAACTTCCTATCTGGCTTTGGCCATTCCCTGTCATAATCCCCCAAAAAGGAGTGGTACGGCCAAAAGTAAGAAGTGGGGGTGGAAAAACGGACAGATAGGTGGAATAGCAGATTGCATAGCAGTGCTTCCAGAAATCCGAATTGATGGAAGTATATTATGCTTCGCCATTGAAGCTACTTTCTCCCACGGGACACCCGCACACTCTAAGCCAACCAAACTCACAATCTAACTCAAAGAGGAGTGATTTTCAGAGCTCGAGTGATTTGTGTCTAGTAAAAACAGTATCCTGCGGCAGTTGAACGAACGGGGATAATAAATTTGTTCTGAGTTTCAACCATTTGACATAATTCCTTACACTTTCTAGTTCCCGTCTGAACCGATTTGACAGGATCTTTCTGAGTTAAAAGACGGAAAGATTTTGCCAAGGTGTACCAAAAACCTTTCAGTGGAAAAGTACCAATATAGTGAACTCAGTGCAATACAAAGTGAGGGATAACGCGTTATTTATCCACAAAATACTACAAGAATTATCCGCAGCGTTTGTAGAAGGTGGATTTTGGCTTTCAGACAGGCTTTGGATGATGCTGTCGATATTCCATTTTAAGCAAATTTACGCGCCACTATATGTTGTTTGAAATAACACTATGGGGGAAAGTCAGAATCCTCGAACTTGAAAATTATAACGTAAAGTCATTCATTGTCAGGCCCGAGAACATGTAGGCTAACAGAGTGAGGCTGTGTTTGGCGAATAATAACTGTCTATGGAGGGTGTGAACCTTTCTGCTGAGCAGTGACTTTGCAGACTGCTCACTGAGGAACCGTAGCAACTGGTGATAAATCGTTTGGGAACTCATCTTCAAATTCACTCCTTTGAAAGAAAGAAATTCTTGAGGCAGGAAAACCCATATGTTCTCTGTATTCTGAGGACTAATGTTAGATTTCTATTCTTCATATCTGGTACATATACATAAGGATCTCCATGTACCGATCTTCGAACAAATGAACTGTATTATATCACTAGTGCTGTAATTGTTTACCTAGCATACACGCATAACCTCGACCAAATAATTCTACTAAACGGACGCAATGTACAATCTATTTTTATCAGAAAACATTCAGTAACCAACCATCTGTGTGTAAAAGCTCAGTATGTTCGTGTTTGTCCTCAAGGTCACTAACAGTGGGCGCAAAAAGTGAATGAATCTAAGCACCGTAGTAGACTGGTCATATATCGCTCTGTTGTTAGTTCATATAGACTCCTTTTATTATTGGACAAATGAACAAATAATATCGGTAATGTGGGGATCTAGTGCAAATTTAGGACGTCCTAAATGCAAAAGGTAGAATATCTTGATCTATTTCTGACCTAACTCCAGCGGACCTAATCGAGTGAGAAATTCTACCTAACACTGCATCACAACACTTTATCTGCAGCTGTGGTGAAAAAAGCATCAGAAGACCAAATCGGCGACAAATTCCATGGTTACTTTGCAATATTTATTGGACACCTTGACCTAAATCCAAGGTGATTTAGGGTGAAGCACAGAAATAAACCGATCCTGTTGCTGCACATTCACAACTTGACACGTATAGCGTGTTGGGAAGTAGCGTAGATCGGATTTTGTAAACTAGCTTCATGGGCCAGGTAGATAATGGAACCCTAGTTCCGTGTACTGTGCAACTGAAAGTATGTTCTTGACCTTGTAGAGCTATTGCTCTGTGTCCTCTTTATCTAGAAGATAAAAAATAGTTTGCCACAAATTTACTTCGAGGCTTGAGTCATAAACCACCTGACACGTGAAGTATCCTAGATCATTTAGCTGCATCGTTCAGTCAAAGTGATTATTTCTGGCAAAGTGGATTAACGGAATATTCAAAAAGAAATGTAAATCACGTATCGCATGCAATCGCATGTCTATTGGAAAAGTAGTTTTCCCACTCTTGTGTCACGATAGAGACAGATCGATCACAGGCTACCTTGGTTTCACCAAGTTGAGTACGGATAGACAGGACCTCATCCATATAAGTTTGTAGTTTGACGGTTGCAGTCTACTTTGAAAACCGGACTTTTGATGACGCAGTTTTCGATCTCACTAAAATGTCGAGCACCTGATGAGCGATCTGATTGGTGTTTGTTTGCTTGATGACGCCATCGCGGTGTAGTTATTGTTCATTTTCTTTTGAAGCTACTTTATGATTTTCAACCATTCGATGGCATGGTTGCCTTTCTGTTCTGTCAATGTAGGTGAATGAACACTCACATCTGAATCGATTCATGCAGTTGGATTGGGCATGGATAGACGATGATTCTTTTATCGATGGCATAGTTAACTGGTTAGTGGTGAATACAACTACCAGATCGGTTGTATAGTAGATGAGACTGACAACGGACTGCAGAGGCCTGCTGATCAACTACCTCACATTATTACCAATTTTGTGAGGGAGTTCTATGTATATAAGTAAGTGGTTACTGTTCACTAAAACAGTGCTGTCGAAAAAACGGAAGTCAGTTGACTTTCTGGCTATCGTGGGTAACCTCTCTCAAGACCTGAAAGATTACCCGGGGTAACCGAAAAGTCGACTGACTACTCTCCTTCACGACAACGCTGTTTTACCGAAGAATAAACATTTACCTGTAAGATATCACATAGTGCATCCACTTCCGATACACTCCGAACTGGTTTCGGTTCCGATTCGATTTTTACGTAGACTTTATTGTTGGATACTGTGGCTGGAATGTGTTACTGTATGTATGTGGTGATATTTTGATAGGGCTGATGCTGGATATTCATTCTACTTCATCACTTACCCATTGTTTCCGGCCTTTACTGTGTTTATCCATCATCCCAATAAATAGTCCCCGTTCTGAAAAAATGTTTACAACGTATTTATCTTTTATTTTACTGAGACAAAGCTGCTGGATTGTAAATAGTGTCTCTAATAGGTGTGCTTTCCCCTTACAGCGATCTAATTTACGCTTTTTTCGGGGAACATTCTGACTTCTAAGAAGGTTAAGGAGGAGGAATTCATTCAGTTTACTAGAATTCTGATGACAAACTGACATCGAGGGTAAGTTCTGGCAAAATATCACCAAAAGCATACAATAGAGGTTATTCCAACCACGTGAACTAATATTAAAGTATGTATAAAACTTCTTCACAAAAGTGTTAATAATATAAGGTGGTTGATCAGCAGGCCTCTGCAGTCTGTTGTCAGTCTTATCTACTATACAACCGATCTGGTAGTTGTATTCACCACTAACCAGTTAACTATGCCATCGATAAAAGAATCATCGTCTATTCATGCCCAATCCAACTGCATGAATCGATTCAGATGTGAGTGTTCATTCACCTACATTGACAGAACAGAAAGGCAACCATGCCATCGAATGGCTGAACATATTTCAGTTTGGCTTTGAAAGATTGAGAATACTTTATTCACCAAAATACTTCCCTGAATCGAGCATTATCAGTTTCCTGACTTATCTATGAAACCAAGTACTGCGCCATTAAAAGTGATCAGAGATGCAAATAGGTTATTTGATCACTTTAAATCCGTCTTCTCAAAGATCATACTGGCTTGTCCTGGTGTGAAGGACAGTCACAAACAGTTTTGGAAATAGACATTTCTCGCCGATCCGTTGATAGATTTGGAGATCAGCCTACCGGGAAAACACTCGGTGTCGATGATATTCATACTTTACGAACTTTGCACCCTTGGAATAGAAGACCTGTCTCATCATCGTACAGCGTTAAACAGTAGGGCAAGCCCAACTGACCACTGCCTTTCTCACCATGTTGCACGTTGAATTAGAAAGCATGAATATGCAAGATGGACAGGGAGTGGACCTACATGGGTGGGAAAATGAAAGAATGCCCTAGTAGCCAACACACGGAATACACAGTCTAACTGTACAAACGCACATCGATCAGTCATTCCGATTCGACAGAAAGTGACAACACGATCGCCACTGCTCGCGGTTCGCTGTCATATCCTTCAGTGTCTCCAGCCAACTGGTAGACGGATCTTTTGGACCCCAACCACGAAAACGTGAAGCACCTACTTTTCTCAATTTTGCTGTACATTTTCTCATTCCTCGCTGCCACGTCATCTGTTGACCTCTACGTGTTCTCTTCCACTCCCTACGAGGAACGGAGAATAGGACACGGTACGGTAGACGTGTGTTTGCCATACGTAACACGTCCCACCTTGTAAAGTCTTCTAAGCTGGATACGCTGTGATAGAGCATTCTCTGAATTAGTACCCAATACTTGCTTTCTGACCTCATCATTCAACCCAATCCTAGCGATACTACGTAAATATCGATGGTCAAAAACCTCAAGATGACGAATATCTTCAGCACGCAGACTCCAAATCTCGCAACAAAACTGAACACACCGCGACACAGTACACACGACCTTTTAACTTCAGTGAAATATCAGGTCGGCGCCACAAGTGCTTCAGTCCAGCGTACGCCGCTCGAGCCTTGTATATCCGCGTGCTCACCTCTACTACTGTGCTCCAATCTGTCGTCACGCAGCTACCGAGGTAGGTGAAATGATCGACAACTGACAGCACCTCCCCATCGAGCATCAAGCTCGGAATCGTTGACGTCCAGTCTTGTAACATCACCTTACACTTTGAAGGTGCAAAGCGCATGCCGAATGGAGCTACAGCTCTTGCGAGACTATCTAGTGCACGCTGAGCATGTTCCGTGGATTCGGAGAAACAGAAAACGTCGTCCGCGAAATTTAGGTCACATAGCTTTCCACTATTACCTAGTTCGACGCCTACATCCGGAAGATTTTGCAACGCACTCTCCATTATTTCGTCCATGACGAAGTCGAACAGGAATGGAGACATGGGATATCCTTGTCGAACACCACTGGTCGTTTCGAACCGACCGGATGGTTCACCGTAAAACTCGAACGCGGCCATAAGTATGAGAATATGATGATCTCAGTAGGTTCACGAACTTCTGTGGCATACCTTTTCGATGAGGAACACTGAAAAGCGATGTTCGATCAACTGAATCGAAGGCGCCTTTCAGGTCTAAGAAAAGCATTACTGTCGGTCGGCGATGAGTGTGACGCGTTTCAAGTAGTCGACGGAGAGTAAAAATCTGTTCGATGCATCCTAGACCTGGGCGGAATCCAGCCTGCTGCTCACGGACATTCCTCTCTCGAGAGGGTGTAAGACGGTGCAGTAGAATAGAGGCTAATACTTTGGTGACTATCGGAATTAGGCTAATCCCACGATGATTACTGCAGTCATTGCGTATTCCCTTCTTGAAGATGGGAACAATCAATGACTCACTCCATATTAACGAAATACGCTCCTCGTTTCAAATGTCACGAAGCAAGGCGGTAAGTGATTTTATCAAAACATTCCCACCCAGTTTGAAAAGAACTGGAGGAAGTTCGTCGGGACCTGCCACTTCCCCCTGCCTTAGTAATCGAATACATGACTCCACTTCTACTTCCGATGGGGGCTCAAGTGATACCACCCTAGGAGTCGCACTTGTTAACACGGGAGTAACTGCACTAGCGTGCGGCCGGCTAAACTGTTTCTTGAAGTACTCGGCCCATCGGTCAAGCATTTGCTGTTTGCTATGGATAAGCTCTCCATTCCTATCGCAAATCGTTTCACTGACCTGGGTTCGCCGTCCACCGGTGTCACGAAGTAGTTTGAAAAGTCTTTGACTGTTACCTGAAGCAGCTGCTGTTTCCATTTTTTCAGCTATCTTGACCCACCAATTTTCGCGATCATTCTTAAGGCTTTTCGTAACTTGTCTATGCAGCTTTCTCCGAATCTTCTTCATCTTCTTACAGTTCGAAAACTGACGCTTTTGCTCCATTATATTCAGCGACTCCTGCGAGATCCAGTGTCTTTGGTGGACAACGGATCTAGGACCACAGGCAAAACCTGCTGCCACGTGCATCGCCTGTTTGATATGAGCCCAATGCTCATCTACATTACTGTTCGTCGTAGATCCTAGCTCATGTTCTAACTTCTGCTCATACCGCGTGCGTACTTCTGGATCACACAAACGTTGCACAGCTAACCGGGTTTGCGGTTTGCGACGATAACCATGGAGCTGGAGAGATAATCGCATTAAAACTAATGCATGGTCCGACTCTACGTACGTAGACCAGTAAGATCTACAGTTCTGAACAGAACTGCGCCACCGGTAGCTTACGGCAATATGATCAATTTGACTCAAAGTACCTGTAGAGTTAGAGCGCCATGTCGCTGTGCGACGCGAGCTGTGTCGGAAATTAGTGCTGGGCAATAACAATCGATTGTCTGTACAAAACTGGAGAGGTCTATCCCCGTTATCTGTACGCTCAGCAGGTTAAGCACAACGCCCACCTAAACAGGCTTCTGACGCACTGAGTTTGCCAACTTGTGCATTGAAGTCACCAGCTAGCACTACAATGTCAGAACCTTTGCTGCTGCGAACGAAGGTGCCGAGTTCATTGTAGAACTCATCTTTCTGCGCGTCTGAGCTGCAGTCCGTTGGGGCAAACGCCGAGATCACAAACAAGTTGCGCTCAACACAACTGTCCTTTCGAACGCTAACTGACCCTTGGAGTCTCACAGCACATAAACGACTGTTAACAGGGATCCAGTCTAAAAGGTCAGCCTCAGCCTTGTCAGCCAGGACAATTCCTACACCACGTTGACCCACAGCTCTAGCTGCTTCGTCTCCTGAAGTGCGCAGGAAATACCTCGACGAGATACCAGGGGCAGTTAGTTGAATTACACTGCTCGAATCTTGTATACGCGTTTCACTTAAACAGCAGACATCAATCTTCAGAGAATCTATTGTGAGGGCTAGGCACGCCTGCTGACCGACCTGCATGAGTGTACGCACGTTGAAGGAGCCGAGATTCAGAGGCTGACGAGGCTTGAGGAAATGTGAATTACCAGACGGAGCATTATTCCCGGCACTATTTGACAGTGAATCGTTGCGAGTATCGACCATGTTATCAGTGGGAACATCATGGGTTGATAGATGGGCAAAGAGAGGTGGTTGAGGACAGAAGACAAAGGTTGGATGAAAGAGAGGGAACTCTGAGCAGTAGCCCACTTATCACTACCCACCCCGCTCCCTGCAATGGGCAGCGCGGTCCTGATTATCCTGCGCGACGACCGATGCAGTATGGAATTCTTTGTAGTCGTGCAGTTCATGGGAGATGTTGGACGGGTACTGATAGGGTGTCCGCAAGGCAGCAGGATGGCTTAGTGGAAGCCCATTTGCTTGGATCAATTACTCTTCCACTGATTTTGCCGACTGAGTTGCCAGCTCAAATCAACCCCCAACCTGGAGGACCAGGAGACTGAACTTTGTCTAACCTCTACCTACTGACCTGTCAGGCATGATTGCATCTCTTAAAGAAGTCATCCTGTATAGCCATTTGTGTCATAGAGGTGCGCAAGCCATCACACCACGTCAAGGTGCTGTCTCGTCGTAACCTGTCTGAAGCAAATGCTCTTCGGTAGGGCACGTGAAACGTACGTAAAGGACACATTTACTGAGGAGTATGAGAAGCTAACCATACCACTGCAGTCCCATGGTTTTCCCATAGAGTTTGTTCAGAAATATTGTGCAGAAAGCCATCCATTACCAAACCGCACGGTGACCAGAATTTGAAAATTTTGTACAACCAACATTCAGGAGTGACGACGTCAGCCAACTTATTAATAAGCTCTTGTATTTAACAATAAATGTGCTTACCAGACAGCCGATTTGGCCATTGTCTTGACAACCACATAGATACCAATACCGTCGGTGAGAGAGCCGCTTCTTCCTTGTGTCAAATCCAACTATGTTCGCCAGTTCACTTATATGCTCAGCCGTGTAAAGGGGCAGAGCAGAGAGACTTTTGCGTTATCGAATAAATAAACATATTCCGATGTGACTTCAAAAGACGACGAATGGTCATTCCGCAGAGATGACATCATCAAAGGAGTCGAAAACTTTCAGACCAAAGTCTGCGAGACATCTGATCAAAAGAGAACACTATAACATCAAGCACACTCGTTGAAGGTCATGCACGAAACCAGAGATCCAGAACTGCTCATGTACGCTGTGGCTCAAGCCATTCTCAAGTATAAAACTAATCTTTATTGTGTGAATAGCTTAGCAGTTTGACTCTACCCTGGAGACCTAACCTTTAGGTCCTTTCACTCTTGTTTACTACTGTCACTTATCATTCTCTTGAATTTTGTCCAAGTTTCACTGTTTGTTTTCTCATTCAGTGAAAATCGCACTGAACGCGGTATACACCTATACAGATCTAGGGAAAGTGAACATACTCAGTCAAACCAACCTTCAGTCGTGATTTTGATTAGCCTAATCCTTCAATGGCCTATAACCTATATTTTTCGGAATGTCTTCTTCCTCTGACTTGTTACTTTATGTCACTGTGTTACTTCATCCTTGTTGGGAATCATCGGCTATGCACATCCGCCGATCCCTAATAAGGACCTGAACTTAGGGTGAACGACTGTGAGTCGAAAAACTTAGCCACAAGGCCATTCCGGCTGGCTTCCTAGGGATTTTTTGAACATCTAAACTACAAGATATAGCACCCTACACAGTCGTCCATCCCGGGTTCGAGTCCCCGTGAGAGCCCGGTGGATGTGAACTGCTGACTATTTCCAACAAGGATTAAACAGGTGTACAGTGCTTTCATGATTTTATTGGCGTGTTGAGGGGTAAAATTACAATGATGATTCATACTTTATAAATCTCACCTCCTACTACTCACGTGCACTCTGTCTTGTTACTTCCATTCATAACCTTTCCTCACTTTACTGGTCATGCCCCCTCGCGCAATGCATCCCGGCAGAACACATCTGCTTTCTCATCTGTTTCTGGTTGAGGTACAGCTGCTATGGACTTTCTGAATAAGTAAACGTTTTTTTTCAGTGTAGTAAACAGTTTTCACACGAATAGCTCATAAATGTACGTACTTACGCCATTTGCTTTTAGAAGGAATTCCAAATGGGAGTAAGGTATTTTCCCAGATGCAATTTTGTTTACCGATTTGTGTTTGGCGGTTATCATATCTTCCGGAGGTGCACCCATATGTAACCATCGAGTTGTTTTTCGTTTTGGTACTTTGTAACAGCTGTTTTGAAACGTGTCATCTCCTAAATATTGCTTGTGCACCTCTTGGTGTCCCTACACAGAAAAGTAAAAGCTTACCAACTGGGTCTTTTCTTTTATTCCATACCAGGATAGAACTTTCAAATCCAACGTAGTTTAAATGGTTTTCGAACTTTCAATTAGCTTACTCAAAAAACTCATGTTTCAATATCATCAAACAGCTAGAGTATCAATCTACCGTGTAATAAAAAAACTGTAGTTTAACAATGATTGTTCTTCCATGAAGCATACGTGCTGGGAATTTGAAGTGTTCCTTTTCTGACTCATACAGTACTACCATACGCCAATTTAAAATGCAGATATATTCTATACAAAACCAGTGAAATACTGGGAAGCTCAGCAGAATATGTTCGTCCGAAATAGGGCCGGCAGAGGTGTACAAACAATAAGATACTCGGAGCGTCACCAAAACCTATGTTTCTCCATTTCTCCTTCACTCGTGATTCGCTACGGCCTATCAGTTAACCAAACAACCAACGAGCCAAACAAAATCGGAGCGGGGAATACCGTTGTCTCGTTCACTCTAGGGTTTATTTTCATAATATTTTCTCACCCACTTTGAAGACGGTACACGTGTTAACAACAACGAAAATGAACAGTGAGTTAACAATGGAAAGGTTATCAATTATTCTTATCAATAAAGAAATATCAGTCACTAGTACCGTTGTCCTAAAGCCTTCACAGATGCGTATTACCGTGATAAGCTGACACCAAACGAGAGAAAATGCGTATATATTTCAACTTTTTCCTAGTATGGGTGGCTTATTCCACTTCACTTGCATACACTTCACGATTGGTGAACATCGACCAATCGAACCTTCATTTCGGTTCAAATCTAGGTGGAAGAAGACATAGCGAAATTCACGGGAGCTGTCTGCTTCAGCTCCGCTGGAATTCCTCTGATCTGTTATATTGTGTAATAATGTTGTGTTCGTAATACGAGAGTAAAATGACGGTTGACCTAATGACGTACGTATGTGTTTGAATAAACTGCTAGTTAATTGTTTGACGGAGAAATGTTTTTTGAACTTTATTTGATAACTGCGTACGACGAAATTTGTGTTCTACGGGCCTGATTGTATTTGAGCTGCCGGTTATTTGAGAATATCCGAAAAATATGTAAACCAGTCTTGAGTTTCCCGGTGAAGAATTATTTGCCAGTGACCATTACGTTTTAGTCTGTGGAATTCAACTCTGGATGATGCTTTGTAAACCGGTGTTATGCACCTCAGCGAATGTATTCGTTTTGCGGATTTATAACCCCGTTCAGTAAAACTGATATTTTCCGTGATCACTACCGATTTATTGGCTTCTATGAGGATTATCACATTTGAGCACGTACTATACCTTGTCAAAAGAGAGGCGGATTTATTCGTTGATAAGATGTAGTTCCAAATGGATACGGAGTAAGAAAATATGCCTAATAACTTCCTCTTGCCTAACTTAGACTTAATTATTTTTGCTGCCAGAAGCAATTCGTCCCTCGTAGGAATCATATTGCGCGTGCATCTGTACAACGCTTGGACTCTTCTGCTTTCATTACTGCATAATCAAATACGACGTCATTATAGCATGCTTTTTTTCTGTCTGTTGTGTGCGTTCATTCACGTCGTCATGTTCACCTAACCGTCCAGACTCAACAGCCATCTGAATATTGGCTGCCGGTCAAGTTGTAACGCATTTGTGATACACAACATGCACACTTTTTTCTGCTTGTTCAGTGAGGTGATTTTGAATTTCATGTTGAATTCTTCCGTTTTCATGGGTGCTGCAGAATCAACAACCACAATTTTCGGTGAACCACTAGAAAGGAAACGTGACCATGATCTTAAAACTTATAGCAAAGAACAACATTGAGTTGGGTATAGAAACAATTCGGATGACGACCAACTATGATCTATCATCCGTGTGACCAGTGCTGGTAAGGATTGAACACTGCACCTGGAATGATAACTGCTTACAAAACTCGACCGGATACTTCCAGCTAGAAGAATATTTATTTTGTGCTTTTGTTTATGAGAATGGACTAGTTACTCAATAAGAAACCCACTTTGTCTCTCGCTAGTCACTCTTCGGGCAAACAATTCCGATTTGATTTTATTGCTTCAGAAACCACAGATTAACTGAATCCAACAACTCAGGCCCAACCCCTCTTTTGGGAGTGACAGAAATAAAACGGAACTGTCCGTCTAATAATCACCTAAATCCACTGGTCATGTTTGTTAGCAACGGTTATGCCAAATTTTAATTTATCCATTCATATGAGATCGGTTTCAAAGTGTATGTACGGGACTTCAAGTTGTGTTTGCGCCAATTAGTTTGTACGCTGGTTTATTTTTTAAATCAAATTTATTTCTTTTGGAACTGTAAACACCTGCTGAATCAACATAACAGGTGTCATTGTACTTCCGTTGGTAGTAATTAGGTTATTCACAATAGAGCGATGCATCGCATTGCTAATCATGAAAGCAACTATCGGGAAGGGTGGATGTACTGGTAACAATACCACGAAAGTTTCCTAAACGAGATGATCGGTGCACCTAACAATACAGTTTATTTTTCTATTGCGAATAAAAACCAGGAAGTGAAATGCCTCGTGCAAGCTTCGTGGATTCGCACAGTATTCAATGTTTGCAGGTAACACACTCCATTTTATGCCCACTGTTGACAAGAGTGTACGAATTGCTTGCCTCTCGCAGCCTATATCTTCTTTTTGTTCCAATGAGCTGTTCATAATCCCATGACGGTAAATTTGAACGCCATCAAGTTGTTTTATTTAGCTAGCATCATAAACTATCATGGAGATAAAATTGGTGCATACGTTTTCACAGGCCGCGATTTAGGTTTTTCGGACAATAATTCTGCGTCTTTAGTCTATATACGAAGTTTCTTCAGGAGGAACCGAAACCAGTGTGGTTTCGGCGGTTTTTATAGTGAATCATATAGCTTACTATTTTTAATGAAAGAAAACATGGGTTTTGCCATGGTAGTCATTTTTGAGCTTATTCCTAGAAGAAAGAGGCAGTTATATCCAATCAAAAACCAGCCATTTAAAACCAATCTCATCTCGAAGCGTACGACTGAATAAGGATTACCGAAACTACCGCCGTCCCCCTAGAATATCCTGTCCATTCGGATCAAAACCAATCGCGTTCGGGATGGAGTCACTTGGGGAGTGACGTTTATCATCGGAACGGAGCACTGAGTACATCTTTTCTCAATTTGACGGACATTGTAAGCCTTTTGCTTAGCAGTAACGTCGCATTCTGACACAGATTGTTTGCTACCCACATCTACCTCGTTGTGATCTATAAAGTAAAGATTATTCTGGGCTATCTTGTTCCTCACCCCCTAGGGACGAGTGAAAAATGTATGAAATTCCTCGCCGAAACACAAATATATGAGCATGTGGATAGAAAACAGAAATATCTGATAAGTTTGTTCTCGCGTGAACTTGAACAACAGTGTTCGCTAAGTATAGTGTGTTACAGATAACATTAAGTTGAACTGATCCACTTCTCAAAAGTTAATAAATCGGCTAGGATTGGAACCCGCGAAATGACCTTAATAATAGGTCAGACCACACCTATCTTACCGAGTCACTAATCATTCTATCCTGTGTTACGTGCTCCATATTTGTCTCTAAAGCACAATGTGGAGAAAGTACTGTAATTATTTTTCATCACCGAGAACCCTTAGTCTCCCGGTAGTCGGAAAACTGAAATAAATTAGTGAATTGTTTGTGATTTCTTCAGTTTAAAAATGTGCAAATATAAAAGATGTGCTCACGAATTTGACGTGTTAACTCATGTGGTGCACTGGCTCCCAGTAAGGTTATCTCCCTAGAGTGATGTCTAGTGTGACAGGTGGGGAATACCCGTTATCATGTCGTTAACGGTTGGTTGTAGTGCATCCCTTGGATATTGATACAACTCTACAGATCGATTATACAATTCCACTTTCAAAATCTGTAAATTTACGTATACCAGAAAACGAGGAATGTCAGCTCCTTTGGATCTACAGCTATGAAAGGCCCCTGAAGAGAAAAAAATTCTTAAACGCCGAGAAATAAAGAAGTCTGGGAGCTAGTGTTTTGCCTAGAACACCAAACTGTCTGAAAGGGTGTTTATAACCCAAACAGAGTTTCTCCTGTAACGTATAAAGTTCCTGCAAAATATTATTGATGTACGTAATAATCATATGAGGGAATCCCATGAAACTTCGTACATTTCCGCGGTATCGGTTAATAAGTTTATGCTATAATTTTTTTTAGTGAAACTCCTTCGGTAAATAGATTCATGCTTCGCTGTTGTGCAGCATGTGAAAGCTGTCAAACTTTGAGATTTTCATTGGTCTGTCTAGATTTGTTTTCCCAGAATTCCCCATCAACCGGCTTTCTCAGCCTCACTGCATTACGAATACGTACATGCAATTTTGTACTGCTCCCAAACTAATGGCTGTTCCAATTCCAGTTGAAACATTGCAAGTCTACCATAGCTCTAAGCAACCATTAGCAACTGTCATTGTTCGGTAGTTGACTGATAGTTTTTAACCCGGGGTTTGAGTATCCGTAGGGATGGGATGGGGCGGGGGTCGGTTGATGTGAGTCGCAGGTGATTTCCGATAAGCCAGACGAAACCAATGAACAGTGCTTCTATGGTTTGCCATGGTGAGAGTTGAGCGGCAGTTGTGCTCAGTTAACAACAGTGTAGACAAATGTAATATCCCACTGCATGCGTAGCTCTATTAGTTCAGTGCTCATTAAAGTCATGTTTGGCGTTTGCAATTACTGCGTAGGTGATCTTCGCGAAGAAAGCTACCTGACGTCACAATATGCATTTTAACTATATTGTCGATGAAAAAACGTGTCTTTATATAGACTTAGGAATCGATCATAAATCATCATTAGTTTTTCTTCGCTGAGTAAATGAAATAATTAATATTATCGCCCATTTTATGTTCCTTGCAATTTTGATGACAAGAATTTATGTATATGTAAAAGCGTCTCCACAAAGCAGCCCCTCAGTAGTTATAAACGAATCTTTTTACTTTTGGAGAACAGGTTAAATTAGAACTATGATCCACCACAATGATCTTTGGTTTGTCATTTGGCTCGCAGATCCGGGATATCTAATTTGGTTTACAACAATCAAAAACGATTCACGTAAAGCTTACACGCCGTATCTTACTATCCTATTCCAAGCGCGGCAAAGTAAGATGCGCAGCCTTTACTAATCACAGTAGTAGAGATTACTATGGGGCGAATATATTTTCATTACCTTTCTGCACATTTTGAAATAAGCACTTGTGTTCACCGCGTCAGCTGCTGTCGTAAATCTTCTAAAATCGAACATTTCCATCTCATATACCGACACGACATTACGGTTCGGAATATCGAATCATCCCTAGAAGATATTTCAGAGGAATGTTCAGCCTTCGTTAATCAACCGTATCTCTTTTTTCAGAACGTAACTACTTTGGGAAACTTTACCAATTCCTGTTTCCTATTTTGGTGAAACAAAATCAGTAATTGTTTCTCATCTCCCTTTTTTATCGATAAATATTTTAGGCCACATGGATTTTTAATATTTATTCATAATGACAGATTTTTCCCAACACGTTTTGTACTTTGCCACCCGATCTTCAGTGTTTGTTGCAGGCTGAGAAATTCTGACCTCGGTCTGTCACTATCATCTATGACGGACGATTGAGGAAATTTCAAAACATCACGTCAAACAAAACACAGACACACACTGATGCGGACAATCACGGAATCGGAATGGATTCTGATGGCATGATTGCGAAGGGGCCCGTTCACCCCCACCCACAGGGTTCGTCGTTATGGGAACTGCCAAGTCGTCGGATTGTGTGTTTAGTTTTGTCATTACGAAATGTGACCGACGCGAGCCGGAAATGACGACGAAATCTGATAACTCACAAACAGAATTTTGCGAATAAGTGGTGATTTTCATCCGAGAGGATTATGAACAACTCTTGGACACAAACCAATTTTAGCATTGACGATAAAATGCTCGAAGCGATGGTTCAATATATTTCTATTATAGGCGTATCCACGGCCCCTCATTCTGTGGAATTAGTAACTTGTCGGAATGACTGTTTTTCATCTGCTCCCGTCAACTTATGCCGTAGAGGAATTTATCAGTCGTATTCTGTTAGATCATTGCTGTCTAATAATGTCTTCAGAAAGTCAGTGTGGAATATAAATACTTAAAATTATGGGGAGGAAACCTCGAACATTGCTCAAATCATAATTGTACTTTTAATCCCTATTTGATGTTACCTTTGAAAACGTATTTTGCTCTCAGGCGCAGTGAAAGGTTATAAGCAGCGACATACAGTGTCACAGTAAAACAGATGTGTGGTTGGCATCCACGGGTATCCAAAGCTTCACATTCGACGACAGGCGAACCAAATATGATATCGAACGGTTGCTTCTGATTATCTCACTTCAGGAAGAAAAACCTG
The DNA here is from genome assembly GCA_948099385.1 of Fasciola hepatica. NCBI lineage: Eukaryota > Metazoa > Platyhelminthes > Trematoda > Plagiorchiida > Fasciolidae > Fasciola > Fasciola hepatica. The sequence goes on along the minus strand of CANUEZ040000034.1, from coordinate 1,338,720 downwards.
GAGCACAAACTATGTCAAACTCTTACTGATAATGTAAAAAAGACTAGGCTTTGTACTATTTGGTATTTAGTCGATATATACTCTCGATAATCTCAGTCTACCTTTTTGTATCACTTACTTGATGTGGAAATTAACCGGTTATCTAAAAAACAGGTAAAAGTCACGGTTTTATGCGCAAGAGCACACATAGTGTCATCAAAGTCGTGTTTGAAATATCTAATGAATATCTTTTTCAACAATACACAGGGATCCCGAAAAATATCAATAAATCTGCTTATCATGGTCAATAAGGTGAAACCGTTTTAAATGGTGGACCTCAGTAACTAAAGAGCACAAACATCTTCCATTTACGTCCTTATTTTCACAACTGTTCTTCATCTGCACGTACCCAGACTCACTACACAGATTGCCACTACGACCTGTTCCGTGGACCACAACTATTCGTCTGTTTATCAAGATATCATATGTTTTGTATCCAGTTTGATTCCTTGTATTTTATGCTTACTCGACCGTTCACCACTTACCAGCTTTATTTATAGTAAAGTTATGCGTATTTTGATTATTTTTATTATACAAACTACTCCATCCAGAAGTTGAAAACATACGAATTCACTTTGACTGCTCAACAGTAAAGTGTGTAACGCTTCATGTGGTAATATCCGTCAGTAGGTCTTACGACATCATCTGATGGGGGGGGGGGGGACATTTTCATAACCGTCGCCCAGCTGTCGGTTGAGCCACACTCCTAAACGACGACCAAAGTACAGTCCTTATATAACTTCCTTTATCTTTGCAGTCCGATGGAAAGTGAACACCTCCCGCATGAGCCGAGTCACATTAAGCTATTTGCTGTGACCTCAGGCGAGAGATTTACGCCAAAGCTCTATCAGGCGTGCATCCAGTTTCCTTTGAAATGCGTACGATGTTCCTCCACTACCACGTAGCAGTGAGTTCCACATGTTAGTTGCCCTCCGGGATAGTTGGTAGACCGGCTGCTCTTCTGTCTACTACAGCCTCATGAGCTTCGCTGAGTGTCCCCGCGTAGACAAGTGGTCACAAAGGAGGCTTTCCGCTTGAAGCTCGGGACCCGTCTCACCCCGCAGTACACCCCAGATAAACATCAAGTCATCCTTGCTCTCTAACATACCTCTGGAAGCAATCTAATTAACTCCAACCACCTGCTGTAATTAAGTCCTCGTAGTCCAACGGTGAGACGATCGGCAGCTCGCTCCACTGACTACGGATTCACGAATCCAGCGGCCATACAGGGGGAAGCTGCGGCTACTCCAAAATATAGTCCAGGGTGTATGTGGATCTTACACAAACAGGTAAAAGTCACGGTTTTATGCGCAAGAGCACACATAGTGTCATCAAAGTCGTGTTTGAAATATCTAATGAATATCTTTTTCAACAATACACAGGGATCCCGAAAAATATCAATAAATCTGCTTATCATGGTCAATAAGGTGAAACCGTTTTAAATGGTGGACCTCAGTAACTAAAGAGCACAAACGTCTTCCATTTACGTCCTTATTTTCACAACTGTTCTTCATCTGCACGTACCCAGACTCACTACACAGATTGCCACTACGACCTGTTCCGTGGACCACAACTATTCGTCTGTTTATCAAGATATCATATGTTTTGTATCCAGTTTGATTCCTTGTATTTTATGCTTACTCGACCGTTCACCACTTACCAGCTTTATTTATAGTAAAGTTATGCGTATTTTGATTATTTTTATTATACAAACTACTCCATCCAGAAGTTGAAAACATACGAATTCACTTTGACTGCTCAACAGTAAAGTGTGTAACGCTTCATGTGGTAATATCCGTCAGTAGGTCTTACGACATCATCTGATGGGGGGGGGGGGGACATTTTCATAACCGTCGCCCAGCTGTCGGTTGAGCCACACTCCTAAACGACGACCAAAGTACAGTCCTTATATAACTTCCTTTATCTTTGCAGTCCGATGGAAAGTGAACACCTCCCGCATGAGCCGAGTCACATTAAGCTATTTGCTGTGACCTCAGGCGAGAGATTTACGCCAAAGCTCTATCAGGCGTGCATCCAGTTTCCTTTGAAATGCGTACGATGTTCCTCCACTACCACGTAGCAGTGAGTTCCACATGTTAGTTGCCCTCCGGGATAGTTGGTAGACCGGCTGCTCTTCTGTCTACTACAGCCTCATGAGCTTCGCTGAGTGTCCCCGCGTAGACAAGTGGTCACAAAGGAGGCTTTCCGCTTGAAGCTCGGGACCCGTCTCACCCCGCAGTACACCCCAGATAAACATCAAGTCATCCTTGCTCTCTAACATACCTCTGGAAGCAATCTAATTAACTCCAACCACCTGCTGTAATTAAGTCCTCGTAGTCCAACGGTGAGACGATCGGCAGCTCGCTCCACTGACTACGGATTCACGAATCCAGCGGCCATACAGGGGGAAGCTGCGGCTACTCCAAAATATAGTCCAGGGTGTATGTGGATCTTACACAAACAGGTAAAAGTCACGGTTTTATGCGCAAGAGCACACATAGTGTCATCAAAGTCGTGTTTGAAATATCTAATGAATATCTTTTTCAACAATACACAGGGATCCCGAAAAATATCAATAAATCTGCTTATCATGGTCAATAAGGTGAAACCGTTTTAAATGGTGGACCTCAGTAACTAAAGAGCACAAACGTCTTCCATTTACGTCCTTATTTTCACAACTGTTCTTCATCTGCACGTACCCAGACTCACTACACAGATTGCCACTACGACCTGTTCCGTGGACCACAACTATTCGTCTGTTTATCAAGATATCATATGTTTTGTATCCAGTTTGATTCCTTGTATTTTATGCTTACTCGACCGTTCACCACTTACCAGCTTTATTTATAGTAAAGTTATGCGTATTTTGATTATTTTTATTATACAAACTACTCCATCCAGAAGTTGAAAACATACGAATTCACTTTGACTGCTCAACAGTAAAGTGTGTAACGCTTCATGTGGTAATATCCGTCAGTAGGTCTTACGACATCATCTGATGGGGGGGGGGGGGACATTTTCATAACCGTCGCCCAGCTGTCGGTTGAGCCACACTCCTAAACGACGACCAAAGTACAGTCCTTATATAACTTCCTTTATCTTTGCAGTCCGATGGAAAGTGAACACCTCCCGCATGAGCCGAGTCACATTAAGCTATTTGCTGTGACCTCAGGCGAGAGATTTACGCCAAAGCTCTATCAGGCGTGCATCCAGTTTCCTTTGAAATGCGTACGATGTTCCTCCACTACCACGTAGCAGTGAGTTCCACATGTTAGTTGCCCTCCGGGATAGTTGGTAGACCGGCTGCTCTTCTGTCTACTACAGCCTCATGAGCTTCGCTGAGTGTCCCCGCGTAGACAAGTGGTCACAAAGGAGGCTTTCCGCTTGAAGCTCGGGACCCGTCTCACCCCGCAGTACACCCCAGATAAACATCAAGTCATCCTTGCTCTCTAACATACCTCTGGAAGCAATCTAATTAACTCCAACCACCTGCTGTAATTAAGTCCTCGTAGTCCAACGGTGAGACGATCGGCAGCTCGCTCCACTGACTACGGATTCACGAATCCAGCGGCCATACAGGGGGAAGCTGCGGCTACTCCAAAATATAGTCCAGGGTGTATGTGGATCTTACACAAACAGGTAAAAGTCACGGTTTTATGCGCAAGAGCACACATAGTGTCATCAAAGTCGTGTTTGAAATATCTAATGAATATCTTTTTCAACAATACACAGGGATCCCGAAAAATATCAATAAATCTGCTTATCATGGTCAATAAGGTGAAACCGTTTTAAATGGTGGACCTCAGTAACTAAAGAGCACAAACGTCTTCCATTTACGTCCTTATTTTCACAACTGTTCTTCATCTGCACGTACCCAGACTCACTACACAGATTGCCACTACGACCTGTTCCGTGGACCACAACTATTCGTCTGTTTACCAAGATATCATATGTTTTGTATCCAGTTTGATTCCTTGTATTTTATGCTTACTCGACCGTTCACCACTTACCAGCTTTATTTATAGTAAAGTTATGCGTATTTTGATTATTTTTATTATACAAACTACTCCATCCAGAAGTTGAAAACATACGAATTCACTTTGACTGCTCAACAGTAAAGTGTGTAACGCTTCATGTGGTAATATCCGTCAGTAGGTCTTACGACATCATCTGATGGGGGGGGGGGGACATTTTCATAACCGTCGCCCAGCTGTCGGTTGAGCCACACTCCTAAACGACGACCAAAGTACAGTCCTTATATAACTTCCTTTATCTTTGCAGTCCGATGGAAAGTGAACACCTCCCGCATGAGCCGAGTCACATTAAGCTATTTGCTGTGACCTCAGGCGAGAGATTTACGCCAAAGCTCTATCAGGCGTGCATCCAGTTTCCTTTGAAATGCGTACGATGTTCCTCCACTACCACGTAGCAGTGAGTTCCACATGTTAGTTGCCCTCCGGGATAGTTGGTAGACCGGCTGCTCTTCTGTCTACTACAGCCTCATGAGCTTCGCTGAGTGTCCCCGCGTAGACAAGTGGTCACAAAGGAGGCTTTCCGCTTGAAGCTCGGGACCCGTCTCACCCCGCAGTACACCCCAGATAAACATCAAGTCATCCTTGCTCTCTAACATACCTCTGGAAGCAATCTAATTAACTCCAACCACCTGCTGTAATTAAGTCCTCGTAGTCCAACGGTGAGACGATCGGCAGCTCGCTCCACTGACTACGGATTCACGAATCCAGCGGCCATACAGGGGGAAGCTGCGGCTACTCCAAAATATAGTCCAGGGTGTATGTGGATCTTACACAAACAGGTAAAAGTCACGGTTTTATGCGCAAGAGCACACATAGTGTCATCAAAGTCGTGTTTGAAATATCTAATGAATATCTTTTTCAACAATACACAGGGATCCCGAAAAATATCAATAAATCTGCTTATCATGGTCAATAAGGTGAAACCGTTTTAAATGGTGGACCTCAGTAACTAAAGAGCACAAACGTCTTCCATTTACGTCCTTATTTTCACAACTGTTCTTCATCTGCACGTACCCAGACTCACTACACAGATTGCCACTACGACCTGTTCCGTGGACCACAACTATTCGTCTGTTTATCAAGATATCATATGTTTTGTATCCAGTTTGATTCCTTGTATTTTATGCTTACTCGACCGTTCACCACTTACCAGCTTTATTTATAGTAAAGTTATGCGTATTTTGATTATTTTTATTATACAAACTACTCCATCCAGAAGTTGAAAACATACGAATTCACTTTGACTGCTCAACAGTAAAGTGTGTAACGCTTCATGTGGTAATATCCGTCAGTAGGTCTTACGACATCATCTGATGGGGGGGGGGGGGACATTTTCATAACCGTCGCCCAGCTGTCGGTTGAGCCACACTCCTAAACGACGACCAAAGTACAGTCCTTATATAACTTCCTTTATCTTTGCAGTCCGATGGAAAGTGAACACCTCCCGCATGAGCCGAGTCACATTAAGCTATTTGCTGTGACCTCAGGCGAGAGATTTACGCCAAAGCTCTATCAGGCGTGCATCCAGTTTCCTTTGAAATGCGTACGATGTTCCTCCACTACCACGTAGCAGTGAGTTCCACATGTTAGTTGCCCTCCGGGATAGTTGGTAGACCGGCTGCTCTTCTGTCTACTACAGCCTCATGAGCTTCGCTGAGTGTCCCCGCGTAGACAAGTGGTCACAAAGGAGGCTTTCCGCTTGAAGCTCGGGACCCGTCTCACCCCGCAGTACACCCCAGATAAACATCAAGTCATCCTTGCTCTCTAACATACCTCTGGAAGCAATCTAATTAACTCCAACCACCTGCTGTAATTAAGTCCTCGTAGTCCAACGGTGAGACGATCGGCAGCTCGCTCCACTGACTACGGATTCACGAATCCAGCGGCCATACAGGGGGAAGCTGCGGCTACTCCAAAATATAGTCCAGGGTGTATGTGGATCTTACACAAACGTTTGAAGGCATCATAAGATAGCTTTCCGTACAAACGGCTAATGGCATCAAGGATGCTTCATATTGTCGGTGTAATCGCAGGGTTTAGCGAAGATTTCAATGTCACCCTCAAGTTCCCTTCATAAATATTGCACAAAAATAAGACGAACAGGGTTAACTGCCCCCAGGATCAAAATCGACCCAAATGAAACAATATTACCAGTTGCCTGCAAATCGGGCAAAAGAACTGATAAAAGTGTCTGTACAAATAAGCCAGGAATTAAAAGAGACAATCGCATCAGTCAAAAATCCACCCTGGCCAAAGCCCATTGTGTTTGCGCAGTCACCTGAAGATTACACCACTCTCAGGATGAAACACGTGCTCGGATTTTGTACATATAGGTCCCGGTCGGCTTGAAATATTGCTTACGGCTACTATAACAGCCGTTATGTGATGATACAGTTCTGCAAGATATATGAAAAGGATAAGACATTTAGTTATGAACATTTTTTTGTTAAATTTTCATTTTGGGACAGAAATAAGCTCAATGAGAGCATGACTAGTGACCGAACGATTCAAACCCGTGCGGCGAACAATTACCGTTCAAAAGTCAACATCTTACCTCGTAAGTTAATGAAGACGTAGAAAAAGTTCTTGTTTTTTCAGCCGAAAAGAGAATCATCCATTCCAGACCACGTTGTGAGAAGTTCTGTTGTAGACCGTCGTAAGAGTTCACATGACTACAAATGTGACAAGCCATTATGTACCAATTTTCCGTTTATGGTAACCAAGACCGAAAAGCAAAATTCCTCTCGGCTTATTGGTTTGCAGAAATGTTTTAAATTCCAATCCATCGTTTTCAGCTAATAATAACGGATACTTATTTAAAATTATTTATTCAAGAACAGTACAAGTAGACACATTTTTGCTGTAAGATGTCCTCCTGTCTATTCCAACTCAAACTAGGCGAGGCATAATTGGTTTTGGTAATAAGATTATTCTTTGCAAGAGTCGTGGAAAGGACGTATCCTTCCCTAGTTCGTTGTAATTTATTGTTAGCTGTGCGTGCGACAAAGTGCCACAAGCTATTCAAATACGTGTCGTTATTAGACAGAAACGTTTAGTTAGATCTTTTGATATCAGATCCTGTAGTACATGTGCGTGGTACAGTCTAGCTGAGTTAAGCATCTGCTTTGGCCGGTTATGGTCAAGATGTAAGACATCTCCACTTCTCAGTTCCGGAATATATTCACTGAAGCCCGCTACTGTTGGTAGATATTATTGGTGGAAAACGTCCAGCTAATATCGCAGTCTGAGTTGTTGAGGCTTTATCCGAGTGTTCACTACTGGTTTATATAATCACGACAAGCTATTCTCGATCATGTTGCGGAGTCCATTGTGGTTCTTGAAGTACTTCACCCACGTATGGATTATCATACGCATGCTTTCACAGAACACCTGTAGCACATTTCTTCTTACAGTGGTGGGAGAAGGTAGTAAGATAGGAAGAGTTGATTTATCTCATTTTCTGATTCAAGTACAGACTCTGAATCACCTACAGAAGCCTCGGTTCCCCCTTTTTTTGTAAAGAACAGTATTACCATAAATCCCTTTAGGTAATGAGAGATTCTGTACTATATATATATATATATTATATAATCGCGAGTCTCCATTTCACGGGGTTAGGATGATTGAGTTTTGAACGTGTGATAGGGAAAGTTATTCGCGGATGTTCTAAATAGGTTACTTAGATTTCTAGCATTTTTCAACGAACTTGTCAGAATAAGTTTTAAGACTACTCCATTACCAATACTACTACTACAACTAACTTCTCTATTACCATTTATACTACTACTACTGCTACTACCAACATCACTGTTTATACGGAAAAACACAGTTTAATGTATGGAGGACGTATTTTGGAAGGAAATATTCTGACTTACTTCAAAGGCGGTAAGCAAAGCTGTTTGCTTTGGTCATCTTTAATATATCACAGTGAAAGGTATGTGGTCGTACAGATTGTAATAAAACTGTATCTGGTTTAATGACATAACTTGGATGGTAATTATAGCAGTTCAGAGTGTATGCTTCTTTAGCCACAACAAACTGGCCACTTGTCGTCCTGATCTAATCTTCAAGGGATCGGAAACCTAGAAAATTTCCAAATTTCGCATGCCAAGTGATATACTTTTACAACTCTGGGTGATGTGCATCCGTATTATTAATTTCCGTGAATAATTAAATGCTTTCGAGCCAAAAATGTCTTCGAAATTGAACCAGGGAGATTACTTTACTGACGTACAGTACTGAACGGTGGGACCCATGATTTGATTCAGTACCTTGCCACAGTTAACCGTTTGCACGTCAACTGCCGAGACTTGAAATGTGTTCACGAATTCTGCTTACGTGAAATAAGCCAACTTTTGGACAAATATGACAGTGTCAAGTAAATCCGTGATTTGTTGGGTCGACTGAGTGGATTATTAGTGATGTGCGTACGCTTGAAATACTGTTAAGCATTGAAATACTTCATCTTGGCATGCATATTTATTCTTCTAAGTCCTACTCCAATTTCTGAGAATGCTAAACTGTCCTAATATAGAGGTGCTGTTTGTCAGACAATTGTGATTCTGACCTAGGATCTAGACTCTGTTGATAGTTGCTCGTTTTCCTGGTAGATTAAAGGTTATATATTTGGTTCAGTGACACATTCAAACAGATAATGCACTCATATTCTAAGGGGTTTTGCAGTCTAAAATTTTACTCGCAATTATTGAACAAACAGTATATATATTCTTCCGTGACTGTGACCCACACTGCTGCCGAAATCGGACGGGGCGCTCCCAAATTGGTCTGTTCACGATTTACTGTTAGTTCAGAATAAGATTCTTTAGTTCAAATGCAACTATGTTTTAGGCTTTTCTTATGGGTCATTACTTACAACTCCGAAGGTGTACATGAAAGAGGTTATTTTGTTAAAAAACCTGCCAGAAATGGATAGTTATTTCCTAGTGACATTAACCAGAAGAAAAGTATGAAGCTCGGACCAGCCTACAGAAGTTCTTTGGGCTTTAGACTGAAGGGCTACTGAAGAATATCCACTGGAAAGACAATAGAAACGACCACGCCTAGGGAGAGGCACTTGCGGTATTTATGTGTCATATATATGTATGCGTCAGAAAGGAGTATTTCATATTTCGAGTCAAAATCTTAAAATTGTTTTCTCCGTCGAACCAAAAATTCAAAAGTTAATAAGAGACAAACGACTTCGTACATCTTTACCTGTTTCTTCAAACGTATAAAATGCTCTTTGTATCTAATCAGCTAGGTACGAATTCTGTCTCGTGGTGTTGAATCACTGTGATCAACTAAGCGAAATGCAAGCAGAAGTTCCCTCTAGTAGAGCAGTGCGGATTCTCCGAACACTGGTGAGACTCGAACATACTGTAATGCTCGGTAAAATATGAATCACCGATTTACTTAACAATTACTTTGTTCCACAGCTACCCGTCGTCGGTAGTCAAAAAGATAATATGTGGGCTTTATAGGCCCAGATTAGCGAGGAATGCAGATCAGGAAAATTGACGTCCCTAATGGTTAACCAATCCAGTGATAGATGGTGTGAAAGCAGATAAATTAACTGAACTGTTAGATTAACAGAAAAATTGTTAAACTGGACGATATGGCGAGCTCTACCTTCACGCGTGCTTGTCCATACGGTAAAACAGGGGTTCGCAACAAATGTGTGCGTAATGAAAAAAAGAATTTTCAATAAGTACACAATCTTAGTAATACCGAAATTGATTAAGCCACTGGAATATGATTGAAATCACCCTATATGTCCTGGGTCAAGGTATGAATAGCGGACTTGAGGTCAATCAAAATGACGGTTTCCGAATTACTTTTCGCCCCATCACAGTACCGGATTCTGGGCACTTGTCATTATAGAATTTGTGAATCGAACACCTTAATCGCAATGTTGTTCATAACGGAATGCCTTGTACTTAGGCCCCTACAGAGAAGTCATCCATCATAGGAGTCGATCGCTGTGTGGAAAGCGCGTTGTTACCGTTCAAAAGCCAGTGACGGAAGGGTGCTATATCATGTAGTGTAGATGTTCAACAAAACGTTGAGAGCCAGCCCGGATAGCCTTGTGTTGTTAAGGTGTCCGAATCACAATCGTTCACCCCGGGTTCGAGTCCCCGTGGGGGCTCGGTGGATGTGCACTGCTGATCATTCCCAACAAAGATCAAACAGCTTTACAGTGCTTCCATGGTTTTCAATGGTGAGTTGAGCGTTCAAGCTGCATGATCAATCATATTATGTACAAATCTAATCTCCTACTACTCAATTGCAAGTTATAAAATTTCTCACGTGGTTTGCCCGCCGTGTTTACAAAGAAGGAAACAGCTGGAGCTTCTTAACCACACGCTGGAAAACAGCTTCACGCTTCTGTTTCTAATACTGCGTGCAATCTTTTCCCCGGTGGGTGGTTCGTGAGCTGTTGTTAAACACAAAAGTGTTGCTTGCAACAGCTAAACATACTTTTTAACCGTGAATGTAGACCGTATGTTATGGGATAATTCTTGCCGTAATCTAAGCTGATTCAGTCTGTCACTTTTTCAAATATTTCTCCTTAATCTTCTATTACGGCAACCTCGGAGCATCGTACGCTTCACGGTTGTCTGCTTTACATTTATTAGTGGACTTGATCAATGTCAGCTTGGAATAACTTTCATCACCCAGGAGCCTCTACTTGAAGGGAACTTTCACTCGGATTAGATACACCATATTTTCCGTGTTGTCACCCACAACTCTGTTTTGCGAAAGCTGGAGCCGGCGAAGTTGGACTAGGAACCGCAAGCGCGCCGGTTGGCAGACTGCTCTTAGTCGAACTACCCCATGGAAGATGACAGTTTCCGCACTGGTCAGTATTAACTTTCGGCCCCTTCCAGCAAACACATCGTTTCTAAGGATTGCTCTAGACTCTCGGATTATTAGGAACACCTATCTAGTCCGTATCCAAGAGTCTTGGATAAGTGAAAGTACTAAAGACTGACTCGTTCTCCTTGAAAACTATGAAAGCATTCCTCTAGACAGGAAACAGTTGGAAAAGAGGACAGGTGGAGGCTCAGTTGCTAGTACTAATTCTGAGTGGCCTGGTAAATGTGAAGTTTTACTATCTCATGTAACGGTGTTGACTGCGTAGTTGGTAAATGTCATCCAAAACTCTCGTACTTTCTAGGTATTGTGATAGGTAGGCTGTACGTAGCTCCCTTTTACTCTCACAGGAATGTCAATGGTTTTTGATGCTTTCATGCCCATTCTGGTTCCACTACCATCTGACTTCTTCCGCTTTGTTGTTGGTGATTCAATAGTGCAAATACGTATCCCTTACTTGCTTTTGGTTTAAGTGACCTCTGTCTTATCCCAATTAGAAGACTAGTGATTTAGACAGAATTATCACCAGCCATTCCAGACTTTTTCACTTAAAACTAAAACTTATTGTTTCAACAAGCCATCATACTGTCCAAGTCATCAGGCCTTAAATTTACTTACTTTCAGCACACCGCTCACTCATCACGACAAAACTAATAAGGGCCATCTCTAGAAACTGGTCACTTACCAACTCTGTCTTTCACAGAAGCTCCATTTCGGTCGTTTCTACGTGTTCTTCTTTCGAGTGCCCTCTCTGCCCGATAGATATATTCACGATGAAACTGAGAGCGGTATTTGATTTGTTTTCCTTTAGAGACCGTATTTTGCATCAAAGTCAGAATAACTTCACCGTTGCTGAAATCTCTGCGACGGCACGAAGAATATGCCTGTACAATACTCGACCTTGTTTTTGTGGAACGATACACCATTCTGGTCAAACAAGAGATATTAAAACTGGGTACAACTTTTACCCACGAGTTCTTCTGTATTACTAATAGCAGTCTTCTCTGGTACGAAATCTGGCTTCTGTATGCATGACGAACCCGGTAAAAAACTACGATACTAAAGCTGACAGCCTGAGCGCGGCTTTTATCGACCACTCACCGGATAACCTAACATAGTATGTTCCTTCTTTTATCTCAGCGATAGATCCATCTCCCTCAGACATCCTCAAGTTATTTTGAATATCGGAATCGGCTTCTGCTGTGGGTCTCGGGGATTTGATTCGGTTCCCAGTTATCTACTTCCTCAAGAACTAGGCTTTTTGTTGTCCTGCTTCTTCGCTCCCGTAGGTGAAAGACTACCTTTGATATAGACTTCACAGTGTTAAAATGGGTACACTCTTGTAGAGCCCTTCAACAGACGAATCTAGTGTCCTACAGAATGCGGCCAATCTATCTTCAGCCAACCAGACTTTAACTATTTTTGCTGAAAATTATACAATATTCTGAAGTTCTTTTCACATTCTAGAATACTTCTCAACAATTTCAAATGCTTTCGGCACACCTTCACCTTCTCTGTTTCTCTTATACCAGTGAACAGTCGGTCGATAACGATGTCCCTGTTTCCACAAGCTGACTCGATCAAATGCTCAGTTGTTACGATCAACAGCAAATTACCGTGGTCTTCTCATACTACTGAATTTTAAGAACTATATAGACTGCATTTCCAAATTCTCAGGCTAAGTCAGTTTCAAGCCACGCAAACTGTCACTCTAACTTTTACTTACCAAATTATTCTCAAAAGCTTACACTACTGCTCCCCAAACCTTTCCTGGTCTACTTAAGAAAGATTCTAGCAGATCACACCGCGGTATAGCCATTATCATTTGAGTTTCTTTGATTCCCGTAGGATCTCTTATCTTTAAAGTTAGCGATCTGTATATCATAGCCGGTGAGAACTTAGCCATAAATATTCTTGCCGACCCCACCCACCTTCCGTACCATGTGTCTGGATGCCGTCCGCATGCCTACTCACGTTCTGCACGTAGACTTATTGCCCTTAGCAAAAATATCTATCACTGTTCCCTAGTGTCTTATTCGGCATGCGTTCTGGTCAACAGTATGAGAGTCACAGAGGAGCTTCGCATGAACCCCGAGTGGCTGAAACAGTCTTCATTGCAGTATTTATTTTTCTGCTTACTTCAGTTTACCGACAGTCCTTTTCCCCGATTTTGGCTAAAATATGAGTTCGTCTGCTTGTTGAAGTCCTCAATAAAATACAAAACAATATAGTCTGCTTTTAACAGTGGGCAAACAGCATACCGTCACTTTGCTTTTAATTTTCTATTTTCGATCGATCTATTCCTATTTATTTATCTATAAGCCTTGTTTTCGATAAGGCCTTCCTATGTTTTTATGATAAAGTTTTGTCAAAGGCAATCGATTGACTTATTCAAAGTCAACGTTTTCCATCGTCTTGTCACTTCTTCCTGAAACTGCTATCTACAAAGTAATTGCTGTGAATATTGTTATTGCGTTTTGTTTCAAGCTGTCTTTGTTGAGAGTTCATTTGGTAAACATGTCGGCCATTGGTGAACTTAAATGAGACTTTTTTAACTTTTCTTTCTGTTGTCGGTTATCCGTCCCATTTTAGGCGATTTCTGACTGAACCTTTGTCCGCAAACTTTTTTCCCAATTATAATGAATTAGTATTGAACTCTCCTTCAGCGTTGTTGGAGGAAAACAAAGACAAACCTTCTTAATGGCGACAATCGGGTGAAGAGTAACCAGGGGTAAGCTGAAAATATTTTGTTCTTCCAGAAACCGTACCTCAATACTCCCAAAATCTGGCACCTATCAGATGTGGTGGGCGTATCATCCCAGTCATTGTGCTGAAGCTTTTAAAGGTGGTTAAGGAGAGAAGCAAATTACAGTTCAATCGTCTCAACAGCTGAAAGGAAATGATACTGCGGCTAGGTTGAGTGTTAGATCATTGGGGTTATCTACAGTGACCATAAACCACGAAGACTTTAATTTATTCCGTCAGCTCATTTTTGACAGGATTTATTTGACCTTATTTAGAAGAACTGTGAGTGATTATTTTTAATCTCGACACAAGCAATGCTACCTCATGAGGTAAGTTATGACTAATAAATGATTGCTCCATGTTTTAATTTCTTTCAGCCTATTTCGTGTAGCAGAATATCATCGGTAAGTTGTGGTTGCGAGTTATCTCAGTTCGGTGGACTTCCAAGAGTGATTACAACTGTTCTATTATTACTCGCATCAGCTGATGCATTTGTGTAGGCAGTTGGAAAAAACGGCTATGGAAATAAGGCGACACGTAGTGCACAAAATTACGAAAAGAATGCTGTTCCAATGAGACTTTACCAATGGACTCTTTAGTCAACCCCCCAAAAATCGATAAATTGACTCTGACTACTATATTTATTGATTATTTTTTGGAAATGTCGCACAAGTGCGGATTCATCGGACCGCTTGTTTGTCTGTGTTATCAATAGTTGACTTTTGATCGAAAAAGTTTGGGACTGGTAGTCAAATGGATTCGGTTGAAGGAACATTTTCTTTGGCTGAAAACAAATCACAGGTCAGAACAAACGGGAGTCATCTGATATATCAAGCTAAATCGGCTATTTCAGATAGACTCATAAAATAATGCCTCCAACAATTTAATCCTCGGTTTGATTGAAATCAGGGTTCAGTTTATGGGCCCATAGATCAGCTTGCGAAAAGTATTCACAAGCATTTTCAGCAACCCCTTCCGATTAGTGAAGATTTGTGCTGCACTAGTAAGAAACGGAGTTGACATATTTGAAAAAAGCTTACATGATCCACTAGGGGCAATGTATAGCCTTGAGAAAATTAAAATGAACAAATAGCTTAAGGTCAAAACTGGCCACGTAGAAGTTTACGGAGTGTATCGAAAGGTTGAACTTTCAACAAAATCGACTATTTTCTTACCATGGCCATGAAGAACAGAGTGTGAATCGCCATCAAAAGTAATGTTTTGATAGTTACGGGCAGAACATGCTGAAAAGTTCCAGAGATAAAGTTGCAGTGGTTTATTTTATCGTGATCATGTACTGAACTCCTCCCTTTAGAGTTTTCTAAATCAAGCCTACGGTACCAACGCTGTACACCAGGTTGGGGTCTTCTGAGGTATCCACGATAATTTTGTATTTTCCGAACTGCTTCAAGCGGCACTTTATTAAAAGGTCTGGCCTTGGGTTTTCTATGACAAACTTTCATGCAGACGGCAGGTATCAGAAACTTTCTCATGGCTATCGGCCCCATCTTTCTGAAATTTATCGATAATATGAAAAAGATCTGATAAGGTAAAACTGTCTTGAAAGGTGATCTATACATTTTGTTGTTTTTTCAGCTATTTTACACTTTGAGGGACCGTTTTTAAAAAAAACGGTTGCTGACTGAATGCTTGAAAGTGTGACGTCAATATACTCGTTTCTAGGTATTCTTTATGGATTCATAAATGATTGCATATTGGTAATGTTTGCAAGAAGGTCTCCAGCATGTGGGATTTGTAAACCGTATAACGTTCCAGAAATCCGGAAGAAGGAAGAGCCTCTACTATAAATTCTTGGGAAACCTGGCAGGGGAACCAAAGTGATAGGCAATAAGAAGCTGTCAATTCACTCGCCGGCCTTTTCGGTTTTGTTACTTTGTCCTCTTTCTCTGGTGCATAATCCTCTGTGCTGTCGGAAAATGCGAATATAGCTAACCTTCCGCTAGCTGATAGTCCAAAGCATTGTTCAGCGATAAGAACGCGTTCAGGTTGAAGAGTGTAGGTGAATTTCATCCCATTCCTGATAAAGTGAACAGGGCAGACGTAAGGGAGGGGTGTGAATAAACTTGACCTGTTATATTATTTGATCTGTCGGTGAAATGTAACACAAGCTTCTGCAGGTGATCTGACCTTCGACGTGGCGTCGGGGCCATGCCGCCAGGGTCGAATAACATGCTTATTACCCGGGATACTGCGCTACGGAATGATATCAGATGCCTGGCTCAACTGATTGCTAAAGCGACTGATAAACTGAGGTATAGTAAATGATTTTTTGGAGCAAGAATTGGGTAGATAAGAGTCTGCCTTTCTTGCAGAAGTATCGGGGGCAAACAGCATGATATCTTGTAGGGACGTGTCCCAATTCTCGACAGATGACTAGAAAGTGGTTTCACGGAAGCGATCCGTGCGCTACTCGAGTTTGTGAGTGTGCCGTGGGGACTAGTACTGGTTTCTCTCATCTCAAAGCGGTGACAGACCTTGTGTAATTAACCACACCCGAGATTAGCGCTTTAGTCATAAAGGGTCTCCAGAGCACACTTTGATTTTCGAGCAACTAGGAACTGTCTTACCTCTGGCTTTCCTTCAATTCCTTTTCCACTTGAAAATCTTGTTAGATAGGATCACACTTGCTCTAGCTTACCGACTCGCGGTGCCTGTCGATCGGACACTTTTAGACATAGCCGTTCCTAATTTGTCATCATGTAACCAACCTGCCTCAGATATACACATGCACGCATGCACATGAAGATTTGAATCCAGCGTCCGACCGCGTCTGAACACATGCTGACTATAGATTAGAGTACGTTAGACAACAGATGTCATGATCTTAAATGGTTCTGTTCGTAGTTGTCTGGTAAAAACAGTTGGATGGAAAACAGGTCCCATTCCATCACAGATCCAAAAAGTTGCGTAATAACAGGAAATCAACCCAGTCACGGTAGTTGTTGTTGCCGTTGAGATGTTTCTGGGTTACGTACGGTTAACCTTACTCCCTGTAGTGAAGTACTAACCCGTTACCGTGAGCAGAGTTCGGCAACCGTCCACCGTGCTAGTTACGCCTTTTAATTTTAGACATCAACAATGGCGAGATACTGGATAATTGACAAGTATAGACTGATCTCCTAAAGAACAACGCTTATCTGCATAAGAATATCCGTTTTCAGTTAAAAATCCCAAAATAATTCAGCAAAATTATGAATACTTGTAAGTCGGAATCAGGGACGATTCGATGGGTTTCCACAGAAGAGAACTGCCTTTAGACTGTTTCCCAGGAAACAAGGGAACTATTCACGCAGGAATAAACGTGTCGCAGGCCGACGTATTTTTGGTGGATAGCCTAGATTACTGTAACATGATCACCAAAATGCGCGAATCACCTGATCCAGTTCATTCGAAATGCAGCCTTTCCATCCCCAACGGATACTACCAAATGTAGCGCTCAACGTCAGGCAGTAACGGCTGCTATGACACGAACGCACATGAATGACATTGGAACCGAGTGAGCCGGACGATGCTATGTTTATTACATCTTCCTCACTGTGCCGTTTAACCAAATGTTTCTTGGTCTATGTAATTCATCTTTGTGTTCCAGTCATTGCCACTGTGGTAGTGTTCGAATATATATCCACTCAAATTTCCGTCTCCTTTTCTTCTCCCGATTTATTTATCACATGGGCCTGTATTTTCCTTGGAAACTGATCAAGAAAACGAACTTTAATAGTGACCCCCGGAGAGTTTCCCAGCCCTCTTGTTCCAATATCGTTAAGTTTAATGAAGGAATCAACGAACGAACAAATAATACTACCGAATATATTTATCTTTTCTGCAACGCAGGTTGACTGTGTTTCGTAGTCTGTTGATTGATGAGTTTTTAGATCAGGTAGCTCGCTATTGACTGGAACATTGGTTACCCGTCCGACCATACACAACTCGTTTATGTTCAGCAGTACTTGATCCTGCGGATTGAAATATCGTGCTTAGTAACCTGCAGTTTATGAAAATCATTCAAATAAGCTCATGTTGAAAGGACCTTTTACAAAGTGCGATGCTACCTACTGGAACCCACCTGGAATGGAACGAATTCGGCTGAGCAATGAAAACCGGCTAAGAAGTGGACAGTGCTATTTTTATTCCAATGCAGTGGGTGTGATTAGTTTTCAATTATCTTTTGAGTAAATGAAATAGATGTTATTGCGAGCTTACCACACAAGTCCGATATGAAGTCTTTTTGGGCCATAAAGGGAACAAGATTGACGATTGTCAGACCTCTGCAATGGGTGATATAGTCCATTTCCATCAGAGCGGGAGAAATTACGGAAGAATGACATAAAACTTCGAAAAATGTCCACTGGTGCAGAGCAGAAGAAATGGAATAGTGCTCAGCAATGGACCATATAAGTTTCCGAATTCGGAAGGACAATCTATGCAATGTTCCAACAGTGGTTTCTGTATATGAAGACTAATGTAAGTTCTCTTGTAAGGTAATACCGAGGTATTTCACATGGCTCACACGCGCTAGAAGGATAGAGTTAATAGTGGTGCTGTCTTTTATAAAATGCGATCGCAAAGTTGTTGTTGTTTAACAGAAGACTTGCCTGCTCAGAAAAGTTTTGGATACGTGCAATATTTTCATGAATTTTATTTAAGTTGGAATGTTGCAAGACAGACCCAACCAAAACAGGGTCATTGACAAACTTGACTAGGCTGGTTGGATGGGTTACCGTTAAGTCGCTAATGTAAGTACCGAATAAGTGTAGAGAAATTACCACTCCTTGGTGAACACTGACACTGCCTAGGAGGTGCTCGGAAACATTTTTTCTACCTTTGGAGCACTGGGTTCTGCCCAAGAATAAGTCTTTCAGCCAGCTGTGGGGCAACTAAAATAATCCATCGTGGTACACTGCCAAAAACTGGTGTGCAATGAAGAAAGGCACACCTAACTGATATGTACGAATCAGAGGGGAGACTTTCTTCTAGCCACAGAGTAGTTTTGATCCCCTGTCATTTATCTTCGATGTTCTTAGAATAGAGAAAACGCTGACAGAATAAAAAGTTCAGATGTCTGATTTCTTTCCTGGCCATGATTGTTAGCCTACTGACCTCAGGTAGGACGCGTGTTTTGTAGTCTAACTCCTTCTTCCTGCTTGACCGGCGACTAAGGACAAATACACAGTCAGTCTCGTCAGAAGAGGCGAAAAGATTATACTAGACTTGATACACTACATGAAACTGATATATGTGGCTATGCTATAGCCTCCTTTCTTCCTGGAATCCACCTATCCTGAAGGAAGCGTGACCAGTCTTCGTTTCGATCATAGAATCATTCTTGTGAGCATTCACGCAGTTTTCCTGATGGTGTACCATACACGTATTTTGAAAAGCATGAGCCATAATCAGGTTAATCAGGTCCGGAAGCTTGTTGAACAAGGAAAGTACGTTGTTACACAACATACGGGGAACTATCATATAACCTGGTGGTATGCTACTCAGGCCCAACTACCGTTCGGTTGTTTCGCTTTTCCTCACATGATGGCCCCGATGCACATTGTCGTCATTTGATAGTAGATGACCCGAGACTTGTCAACACACTACTTTTATTGATAACACAAATTGCTTTGAATATTTTCGCGAGGAGACCTTCGAGGTAAAAGACAGTGGTAATGAAGTAATTCGAAAGAAGACGAATCAGAAATGTGATAGTGAAAACCATTATCCTATATTTTAGCAACTTCTAAAATGGTCATAGAAAGTTCAAATAAATAGTAGTCGATTCTAACTGTGTATAAGCTGGCTCGTTTTGCGGTATCAATGGCTAATTTGCCATGGAATTACAGATACTGGTTACAGATAGACCTAATTACAATGCTCCCACTTCACTTAATACCTTGCTGGGCAAATGCTGTCTGTTACGCTGAAAGTGACAAATTGTCTCCGTCCAAAGATGGAGATGAAACGACGCTGTATCGTATACTGCCAGCGTAAAACCGACCGTTATAAGCAAACCCGGAAGGCATAACTATGACGTGCACGACGTACTATGATGCACAGAGGATTTGACCCGCTGGATAGATGGATCAAAAACAACGCTGATGAAACTGGCTAACAGTGTTCGCGTGATCTAAAAGGATCATAATTACATTTGCAACGACCATTTAGTTTCATCAAATCTCATAGACTGTAGGTGGTATTTATAGACAACTTACAGAAAAGGATGACTCTTTATTTACTTTTTTATTTTCACCGGAGAATGAAAGGAATCATAACCTGAAGCTATCATTATTCACTATCTATGGAAATGCCCATCTGCCCTGGTTTAGGATTTTTACTTTGTTAGTTGAGATTCTATATATGAATTGGTCGCAGAGTACACAATGTTTTAGATTTGATATTGACTATTCATACACATGTAAGGTTACATCGGTGTCATGTATTTGAGCCTCATATCAGTGAACGTTGTTATTACGTTTTGACCATGTAAGTAGTATGTCACTCTACCTCAATGCCAGGACAGTTTTAAGTTATACCAGAACCAGTCAGACACCCATATACACATACACACTCAAAATCCGTTGGCTATTGTGCACTGATTATTCGGCCCGTTCGATCGATTTACCAGTTAGTGCACAGTAAAACACAACCGTAGAAGAATGGAATCGGTTCAGCCATCACCAATGACCTCAGGTCGCTCGAATTAGGTGCACGAAAACCCGTATCCGGATTTTGTGGTGACCAGTAAGTAAAGTAACCCAAGTCATAACCATATACAGCGTGTCCCAGCGTCGAAGTATGCAGCCTTTCGTTTCTGTGTGTGCGGTTTACGTTAACAACGATTAACTACAAACAGACTAGTTTCTGTCTGAGTGCATATTGCTGTGTGTTTTGTGTGTGTTATGAATACATGGACTGAAATGTACCCAATACGAGCTGCAAATGACAAGACTGAAGACTACACAGTGAAGATAATTTTCCCAAAGAGAAGAATTATGTTTATTACTTGAAGAGTCACCAAAAGCCTATCTCCGTATCCATCCTGAAACATACTAGAGGGTATTTTTATTTGTCTTAGGCGTATTATTAACTTGAGGCAATCATGGTGAATGCCGTGATGTATGCTATTCTAAATAGACCAAAACAATTATAATACCCAAGTGTTTTCGACGAGTTCATTTTTGCTTATACGACTCATAATTATCTCGTGTTTTGCTTGTCCTCCTGGTTCGTTTAAGCTGTTCAGATGTGGAGGTAATCCCAAAAACTAAAACGTATTTTTGATTATATCTGGCAGTTTTCAATGTGTCCTTTTACCCTGCTGTCCATTAGAACAGAAGGTGACTCTGATCGGAACGGTTCGCCTTATTTCCCATAGTGTGGTTTTATTCAACTCTACCTTTCTTGAGTATCTGACTGCTTTATTTTGGATACAAACGTTTGATGTCAGAGATCAAGTGCCCAAAAATATCGTAACTGGTGGGCTTGCATTTTAAATCACAAGCACTTCATTTCCGACGGAGGTGACACCATCGGTGGGCCGGTGTAACTGCCAACATCTTCCTTCTCTCCTTTTGGCTGATTATAAAGAAGTATTGAAAAAGTAATACAAATATAACACCATATAGTTCAGCCTTTCACGGTAGCTGCGCTGTCGTTCATGTCAATAGTTCCTTTAGCCTCCTTCAGTGCAAGTCATGCGCGACTAACTGAAACGAAAGGGAACATTCATTATCGTGATAGGATGTATCCGTATGAGCTTTCAGCAGTCTCAATTACACAGGGATGATTGTGAGTAACATCCTCTTATTCATTTCACCCTTGACCAGTGATCGTATCTTGCGTTGCTGTACGTTGGCTAATTGCGCAAAATCTTTTTTTCCGGTTTTCCTTAATTTATTTTCCCGTAACCCGAGTAAGCGACTGACCAATATAATCTGACACCTCTACGTGTGAAAAAAGCTTCCCATAATTGGAAGCTGTCCGATTATCAGGGTGAAGAACTTTAGAAACTGCGATTCCGGGTTCTAATCACTTCTCCGTGGGTCACTTACCCATTCTTTCGTTATCTGTGGCCCGCTTTTATAAAATAAATTTTTGTAAAACAAGGGGGGGGGCTATAAGTTTATTTATCAATGAACTACTTATTTTGAACAAGGTCTGTGTGCTAAAGTTTGATTGGATGGTCATCAAAGTTGGTGTTGCGTAGTTAGGAAGGATAGGAGGGGAAATGTTGTTGTTTCGTGGTTGGGAAAGGGGCCCGTGAAACAATGAACAAGGGTTTTGGGGATTATCCATTTCCGGTTTGAACCAAAGGGTCAACGTATGGGTCACACTTAGCTCCAGGGTCGGTCTCGGATCGCGGCCAGGGTAGTTTGAGTGCTTTAACGAAACGTTTCTGAGAACAAAGCGATGGGTTGAATATTCTGATCGCCACAGCCTCTGCCGTTGCTAGATGTTGTTTTTGAGCGGCTTTCGGCGCATTCGTAGGGACTCTGTAGACTATTTTGAACGCGTTGTCCTTTACGTGATGTCCAGTGTCTGCGAGGTGCGCCACAATCGCGCTGGTGATGGATTTTCTGTTTCCCGTCGACAGCCAAGTTGGTTTGTGCTCTTTGATCCTTTGTGATAGTTGCCGTGTCGTTCTACCTATATAGCTTGCCGAACATGAGCAAACAAACGAATAGGTTAACATGGATGAGGTGAGGACAGGTAACTTGTCTTTTAGGTTCGTCGAGATCACTGGTCGACTGGTGAAGTGGGCACGCAGTGTAGCAGCGGGAAAGGTGCGAGCGATTGCCTTTTCCAAGCGTCTTATTAGTAACTCGCTTTTGTCATCTCCTTTGAAATAGAGATGGATGTATAGATCTTTCTTCTTCACGGTCACTAACGCTTGTCTCGTTGCCCTTTCAGCTATATTCTTCTGAATGAAGCGCTCGGAATATCCGTTATCCAATAGCGTCTGCTTCAAAATGTCTAATTCTTCACTCACCGTCTCATTGGAGCAAATCATTCGCACACGGGCTGCGAGTGAGCGAATAAGGTTTCGTTTACGTCCGATGGGTACAAAGCTGGCGAAATTGGTGTACTGGCCTGTCCACGTTGGTTTGCGATATACGCGACGGAGCAGTTTGCCATCGCCACCTCTTAAAAGAAACACATCTAGAAAGTGGAAAGTGTTCCTTTCTTCTATTTCCGACGTAAAATCAACCGCCTCATGTGCCTGGTTGAACTCCTCCACCAATGACTCCAGCCGTGTATGACTGTCAGTTAGGACAAAAATATCATCCACGTATCGACAGTAGAAGGGTAGACTTTCTATCGTCTCGCTAAGTTTCCCGTTTTTCTAGCTTAGTCATGAATATATCAACAAGTAAGGGGCCTAGAGGTGACCCCATAGCTACTCCATCGGTCTGGCGGTACAATTCCCCGTTGAAGGTAAACTGGATATTGAAAGTGCATCGTAAAAGTAGTTCCTTCAGAGTGATCACTGGAATACCGATATTGAAATCGTTTTCCACGATGAAATCGCACAAATAATTGATCGTTTCTAGAAGCGGCACGTTGGTAAACAAAGATGTGACATCCAAAGAGGCCATCGTTAGTTCTTCAGCATGTCGCTCGCTGATCAGTTCTATGAATTGAAAGGTGTCTTTTAGGCTGTAGCGGGCAATCTTTCGGCCAACCGGTTCAAGTGCATCTACAAGCCATCGGGCAACTGAGTGATACGGGGATGCACTCATGTCGAGTACCGGTCTCAATGGTATTCCCGATTTGTGAACCTTTGGTAACCCGTAAAGTCGAGGAATAGTGGTACCAGTTGGTCTTAGCTGTTCTAGTGTTGTACGGGAGATAACATTGAGCTCTATTAGTGACTTTAGAGCTTTGGTTAGTTGCTCCTCTACTATTCTGGTTTTGTCCTTTTCCCCTTCTGGTTTCTTGAAATTCCTCGGATCCTTTAGTATATCATTCATCTTAGCGATATAATCTCTACGGTCCATAAGGACGACCCCGGAACCTTTGTCTGGTTTCGAGACGACGATGTCATTGTTATTCCTCAACTTTCTCAGTGCCTCCCTGTGTTGATTATTAAGAATACTTCTACTGTTCCTTTGGGTTCGACGATATTGATGCGAGCAGTCAACTAGGGTAGTTTTGAAATCATCGGTCGCTTGCTGTGATGTCGCTGTCAAGGAGTAGGTTTGAGCATGTAAGTTTTCAAACTGTACCTCCACGTCTAACTGATCGTTCTTAGAGGTAGGACAACAGAAATTCAGTCCTAGTGATAACACTTCCAATGTTGGTTTATCCAAAAACAAACGGGAAAAGTTATGCACATACCGTTCTGGATCAATCGGCAGGTTTGTTCTTGATTTTGTCTCGTTTAGCGTGTCCTGTAGTTTAGCGAGTTTCTTGCTGCCTCGTTTTGCCATTACGTCCTTGGCAAACTGTTCGAATCTGGTTCTTTGTTTCTCGTCTAGTTGGTCGATAATGTGTCTGTGCTGCGCACTGTTTCGTTCAAACTGAGTTATGTTCATTCGCAAGGTGTATAGTTGGTTTCTCGCGTGACGTTTCAGCATGATTGCATCTGGTCTTATTCGAGCACGTCTCAAAGTCTTCCAGTAGGCTTTTGGAAATTCATTCCGATCAATACAGTTGCACAGAAAATCTATTGACGCTTTCGTTCCTGCAAGTGTGGTCTCGAAGCACAAATAACGATTCAGCTCCTTGATAACCAGTGTTTCTTTGCGATTGCGTAATTCACTGAATAATCCCATTTCATCACATATAGAAAACACGAATAGCGAACAAGCTCGTTTTCGGTAACATCATCCTCGTGGCTAACACAGTTACATTTCTGGTTAGAAATGCATAAATTATGAACAAGGTCTGTGTGCTAAAGTTTGATTGGATGGTCATCAAAGTTGGTGTTGCGTAGTTAGGAAGGATAGGAGAGGAAATGTTGTTGGCTGTCAACGGGAAACAGAAAATCCATCACCAGCGCGATTGTGGCGCACCTCGCAGACACTGGACATCACGTAAAGGACAACGCGTTCAAAATAGTCTACAGAGTCCCTACGAATGCGCCGAAAGCCGCTCAAAAACAACATCTAGCAACGGCAGAGGCTGTGGCGATCAGAATATTCAACCCATCGCTTTGTTCTCAGAAACGTTTCGTTAAAGCACTCAAACTACCCTGGCCGCGATCCGAGACCGACCCTGGAGCTAAGTGTGACCCATACGTTGACCCTTTGGTTCAAACCGGAAATGGATAATCCCCAAAACCCTTGTTCATTGTTTCACGGGCCCCTTTCCCAACCACGAAACAACAACATTTCCCCTCCTATCCTTCCTAACTACGCAACACCAACTTTGATGACCATCCAATCAAACTTTAGCACACAGACCTTGTTCATAATTTATGCATTTCTAACCAGAAATGTAACTGTGTTAGCCACGAGGATGATGTTACCGAAAACGAGCTTGTTCGCTATTCGTGTTTTCTATATATGATGAAATGGGATTATTCAGTGAATTACTTATTTACAAATAACGATACTCGAGAACAATGTAACCTGGTTATATTCATAAATGATCTTAGACAAACTTCGAAAGGTAGGTGCCTGAAATGGACTTTTCGTACAAAGTGGAGTCGTCCAGCCCAGAATAAAAATAATAAGTTCGTGTTGTTACGAAAGAGGAGATCGATTTGGGGAAAATAACAAGTGAGATATGCAGTTTGAAAAGTCCGGAAACCAGAGAACAATTTCGTACGTCTGTGCATCGCAAGAACTGTAAATACGTCTACCAACTAAACCAATTTTTACGTCTGATTGCCTAACATGGTCCATTTAACAGGAGTATCTCTCGCCATGGAAGAAGTATTTTCTATCACTTGGGGAATCATGAATTTAAGAAAACAACAACGAAATTGATGAAAATCATCAAAATTTTGTTACGAAACACCAAGTAACTCGCAATGGATATAAGAAGCTCCCTGTTCAATTTGTACCGCTAATCATTCACTATTCCGCTAGGTAAACCACAGTTGACCAAATTGTATTCATCTCTATTACAAAGTAATTGTTTTGCAAATGTAGAGCCATTTAGTAGAAAAGATGTTCAAAGTGTTTTTAGTTATACCAGTTAAATCAGTTTTCTTGGGCCTAGAGTTTTTTCAACCCCAATCAAAATGCTGTTTCACTGATTGACACCGTTTACATGAAATGAGTCATATTCCTCAGACGATGTTGTATTTTTATAACGTTTTGCCGTCTAGATTATTGGTATTAGATATCGGTTTCAGAATGGCTCCATGGAAAGCTAATTGACACAGGGATATTTCTATACAATAGGTGACAGAGCAGATTTTGTGTCATATGATTTGTTGTGCTGTATCATCGCTGAACTCACCATCGAATACCATGGAAGCCCTGTACTGTTGTTTCAATCTTCAAAGAAATCATCGATAAGTTGAGCTTTGATACTGCATATCGAATTATGTTGCGTAACATTCAGTCCATTCAGTGCATCGTCATGAGAAAGTGCACAGTTCCGACATCACTTTGGATTTCTTTACTCTACCACTTCCCCAGAAGCATGATTTTGACTGTACTGTTTTTCTTTGGTTGCATAAGTATTCATGAACTGACCTTCACGGAGTTTCCGTCAACCTCGTTTTTGACATACTTCTGGATCTCGCTGACAGCAGGCACTCAGTTAGTTTTCGCTCCGCCCTTGCTTTGGTCTGCATTCCGTTTATTGGTCTTATCGGTACAATATCAATGCCAGAACATAAACAATACCGACTTGATTCTTCCCTGTTAACTTATTTGAGGGTATTCATTGGCAGTTCGCTCCTGAAGTCAGTTTAAAACACGTTTTGAGGTCGGTAGCTGAACGCGTTTTAGCATATCTACATAGTAACTTAACTCTGTCGGTTGAACTTCGTCCCGTACAGATTAGTCGTCCACCGTGGGAATAGATCGCCTTGCGGTCAACGTGTTGCCCTCCTTGAAATCCTAATGGCTGTAGGGTGATATATCATTCACTGATGGAAGTAAGAGTACGACTGAGAGCCAGTCTGGATAATTCGGTAGTTAATTGGTAAACTCAAAGTTATTCTCCTTGGGTTCGAATCCCAGTGGATGCTCGATGGACATGCATTACTGATGAATCCTAACAAACAGGATGGCAGTTATACAATTCTTCCATGGTTTTCAGTGGTGAGAAAAATGTTCATATTGTTTGACAAGGCATATTATTTGTGATGACTTTTAATGGAACCCTTGCAAAAGTAGCCATATTTTCAGAAACCATGTTGTGCATGGCTCATACACTCGCTCACGCATGCGCACCAAATGCATCCCCAGTCAGACTGAACCGAGGGCGACAAGTACCTAATGACGTGAATGACAAATAACTACGCATTCGCAGCTCTCTCGTAATTGGATGAGTTGTAAAATTTAATTACTGCGGTTACATCCAGCTATTCTTCACTTAATTTTTCCGAAACACTCTGGTGGACATCGATAAATGCTAGGCAGGTAATTTTGTTACATAGCTGAGATTTTAGCTTTTGGGAACTCGGTAGGCCAATTCAAGTTTACTCCTTTTTAGACAGAAAAAATATATATTGCTGTCCCGACATTCTCCTCCCATATGTTTCTTACAAATAATGAAATATACTCCTTGCTCTATAGCACGCCAGACCTTCCATAACCTGGTCAGTATTACTTCTCGCAATTCTGTCATCACATCTGTTTCAGCTGTTTGTAGTCTGTCAGATTGTGAGCCGTTTTAAATGTTACAGAGTTGTAGTAGATGCTATTGGGCTTTTTAATTTACCCTTCTTTCTCTGAGCATTCAACAGTGAACATGCATACTGATCGAATGCGAAGAATGTGCTCTTTGACCTCTCGTTGATGGATGGACTACAGGTACGTATTTGTGCAGGTCTGTTTATCTGCTACCCCAAAATAAACCATTTTTCTGTGTAATTATTGCGCCTTCTCCTTACATTGTTTAAATTAGAGGGCTGTTATTATTGTGAACACACCTGCACTGTATGCTTTCTGAAGTTACTCAAAATACAATGACCATGCTAGATATGAAATAGCCTTCTTGGGAATAAAATGTGCTAGATTTGGTTCAAACATTAACAAAAATAACAGCACAAGACCCCCTGTTAGCTACTATGAGTAATGTTGCATTTTCGTACCAAACGTTATTTTTGTGCAAAAGATCAAGCCTTAAGAATTTTTTCTGATTGAAACGTACTGACAACTAACATCAAATCTGGTCTATGATTTGGTTGTCATTTACCGTTAGGTAAAACACACTGAGGTCGATGTGCTCGGCCGTACAGTTATAAACAAGTTTCCCGGGTAAGTTCCACCGAAGGCACTTTGATATTATTGTCTATTCTGAGATTCTGAGTCATGCTTGAGTACGGTGTTGGGAACAGAGACTATGCGTGCATTGCTTAATGTTAGCCTACCCGGTGGGATAACTACCCGGTGACGGCCATAATGATGTTCAGCGGTGAACAGCTGAGATCATTCGGTTTAGTTTAGTTTGGAAGCACTCTTTTCCCGGCACTTCATGTGAAGATGAAGCGAAATGGTTCTGAATACACTGTGCAAACATATCTTCCAGTTTAAAATATTTATTGTTGATTCACGATGATCTATTTATAAACAGACTAATGTCTGTTATCTAGTCCATTAGTACAATTAATCAAGTCGTATACCTTCTGTTTACTCTGAGAACAAAATCTCGATAAACCAGGACAACTTCAATAACTTGAATTACAAAGTAAAGCCTTCTTTACTACTGTAAAACTGATTACTTGCAACCAAGAACGGCAAAGAACTCGCCATGTGTTCACCAAAAATATAACTGAACCATAAAATCTAAGAAGTAATTGATTTTTTCCTCCCCGAACAGAACCGTTTCTTATCATCTGCATTGCCAATCTGGTCTGATTTATGGACAAACAAATACCTAATTACCACAAATCTAACACCATCTCTCAGCATTTTTTCGTCAATACCGAAAGGAAACATTTCTGGATGGAAGTATTGAGGAAATTGTATTTGATCGTCAGGTTGTGAGAAAAATAAAAACACTTCTGTAGAATTTTTGCCCACTAAAAAACCAAGGTGGTCGTCACAATGTCAGATAGTTCCAATTCTTGTTTCGTCAATATATTTTTGCAGTTTTCGTTAGCATTTTGCTGATATTACCCATTCAGTAAGTAAAAAACCCGGTAGACAAAAACGATGAGTCAGGATGGTAGCTAACCTGTCCATTACGGTGTTTGATAATACTCGAGCTGATTTCATCGGAGTGAATATCACTTTTTTCTGGATGACTCTGAGCAGACATGTTGGATGGCTAACCCTTTGCGTGAGTGATTTGGAGATTTGATTATTTCAGAAATTTGCTTGAAGAAATCAAGTGAATAATGAAAGCCGACTAGATGAGTTCTGAAGGTAAAAATTTTTATACGAAGATCTCGGGGTTATGTGCTCTCTCCGAGTGCACTCTTCCAGTTTGCAACCTATCACTTGTTGGAACACCATTTGAGAAAAACTTTACCTTTTTGTTATTGAAAGAAGTGAAATATTGGATAAACTGTGCCCTCATTATGCCAGCCAATCATTTTATAGCATCAATACTTTCTTGACCAAAATGGCATAATAGAGGTTATTTATGAAGTAGCTGACATTTCCATCGGTTAAGGTGAGTTAAAGTTGGCTCAGTGAGTTTGGGAAAGCTTCAGATGATATGAAATGCCCTATTTCTATAAAGATTCTGAGCAAGATTGCTTACTCATAGGCGAATTGAGGAAGAAAATTTGAACCGGAACCTCCCGTGGTAGTTAGTGGATGCATTACAGTGATCAAAATCACGTACATATCGATATAGTTTTTCGCATACGGAGTTGAGGCAAGATTGAAAGAAAGCAAATATATAACTCCGCATAGAAGCACGAACAAAGTGTAGCGAATTTGAAAATTAGTTACTGAGTCATGCAGGGCTACTTTCTTACACGTTATCTGTAGCGAACAAAACCCATATAACAAAGTGCGTCTGCTTGAAATCAATCGATGTGTTTTGAATACATCTAGCACTGATTCGAAATGACTCGCTTCATATCGGCTCGGGATAGTGTGATGCATTTTCATCACGGGAATTCCTAACTTGTTAACTAAACAGTTTACAACGGCGCTCCGTGGAAAACTTCTATTCACACAGGCTTAACTGAAATAAAACATAATTCCTGACAATGGCAAAACAGCTATGCATAGTTTCGAATTATTACAAGCTAGTTCACCGTGATGGATGCCAAGTGCTACTGTAATTTGGGCGGGTATACTGTGTGATCCATATGCAGAAAGTCGAAGGTCCTTCGGCGTGGCCTCGTAGCTCAGCTGGTAGATCACTCGCGGTACTAAAGTGAGGGTGGTGACCGTGCGTGGGTTTGAAAACCGCCGGGGCCAAGGACTTTTCACATTTGGATCACCTCAAAACATTGTCAAAATCTGCCAAACATCAGTAAACTGAAGATCTGTAAAGTATCAGATCATCTTCAAATCAGCCAAGTTTTCAACTACTCAAACGTAATCAGTAGACAAACGCTGGATGTTATTTGCTGACCTCACCATGTCGAATTTTGGAGGTGAAGCACGTCAGCAAACTTGCGTTCAGACATTTTGTTGCTATGTCTGTTTTGCCTCCGCCAGAAAACAGTTGTTTCTACTGCTTTGTTTACATACTTTCCATTGATCAATTTCACTTATCAAAACCGAAAACTCACAGATCATTATCAAATTCGGTTCGATTTATGCGTACTCACCCGCACCGCCCAGAAGTAGATACAAGCGCTATTGATCGAGTTCACAAAAAAGATTTCATTGAGCCGTGGTGCCTAATGTTAACATGTGGTTATAACCATTTTACATTGTGTGTTATGGAAAGCAAACTGCTTCGGCTGTGGCTGAAGACATCTAGCTACCCATAGTGAGTTTTCACGAATATGACCGGACTATTTACAACAAAGGACGAAATAAGCTTCCACATCGGTATGGCAAAGTCGCTACTGATGGCGTCTCTTTTGGGATATCCGTCACATGGCACGATCGTAAGCACGGAGGACCTAAGCGTACTGTGGAACTTGTCAAGCAGCTTCTCGAAAATGCATTCGTTGATTAATACGAAGATAAATGTAGCGCGAAAAGTAACTTTATCGGACGTGCAAAATTTTCAATCGAGTATTCCCTTTTTCTTGAGGATCACTATTCTGCATCCGCGACTACCGTATTATTTCTTTCCTTTAAACAATAAGTTCAGTCCTAGCAAATATCTCATGTACATGGCTGACAAATAATTCACCTTTTCCAGGAACCACCAGGAGAGTGCCCTTTCTTGGGTGATGTCCAAGTGTGGATTCGAATCTTCCCAAGATCGATGACCAACCAAGTAAATCGCACCTATTCTTATTTGGCCTCTTGAAAACCAGAAGAAGCAAATATTTACCCAATACAAAATAAAAATGTCAAACCGAGGTGCATAAACGTGATTCACTTATGTTACCACTTCGATAAGTAGAATTTCCGTGATTGATGACCTCGGGTTTCATCAAATTACCAATGATCGGTTAGTAAAAATATGTTCCTGTTCGATGGCAGAGTTAGTGAAGCGCCAAAAATTCTTGCCCCATAAAAGATAGAAAAGAATTTTGATAATTAATTCAGAAGAAAATCACTACGAGAGGGACTCCTTTCGTATATTTCGATCGGTTGCGTAAGTATAAAATTCAGCAAGAAAAATAATGACATTATGAAACGAAATGATTGCTTAAGGTAGGTTTTTGGGGCTTGAAGACGTGTTTGTACGTGTGTGTGTTGCTCCATGCGGTTGACTAGACCTTCGGTTGATTAAGGGTGAAGGTCATTCGCGTTTACACAGGGCAACTATGGTGTGAGCAATTGATAATGCCTCTAGAATTTTTAGTCAGTGTTGGTCGCCATGATGGAACGAGACCGAGAACCCATTCTCCGGATATACAGCGTGTCCTCTTCCCATCAATAGGCTAGTGTTGTTTGAGATCAGTCTACTTGATGCAGCCGATTGTTGTAGCCAAGACTGCGTTATCGCGTCACGTATGTACTTTGGAATGTTTTCGACTCTTCGATTTCTCGATGATCGGTTGGTCACACCGGTCCTTGCAGCTACAAAAGAAGGCGCAGATGCTGTGGAGGATAGATTCGATTGAATGGTGATCTTTGAATGGGGGTGTGGAGAAGCATTGTGTGAGTGAGTGAAAGAGTAGTACAGTGGTATAGTACGTTCAAAGTGATGCATAAGAAGGTACTGTTCAAAAATAGGACCCAACTTTCACAATGGTGGTTAGAAAACGCATCAAAATTAGTTTTGAATTTCTTGAGGCATTCATTGTAAATACCATAACGAACTGAACTGACAACTGCCAGGAATGAGTATTTCACTTCTCGTGGTCATTTCGACCAGTGTGTGCTATCTAACAATAATTAGTGGCGTATTTACATAATAAGTTCCTTACTTCTAGATGGCTTTTACTTAGTAAAATGAATCACTAAGGTCTGTCTGCCATACAACCGCAAAGCAAAATAGTAAGTAGAGTAGAAAGTGACTTCATTATAATCTCGTGTGTGTTAGTAACTTTTGACCTATTTTGGAGCTTGTTGTGTTCAGAAGTAAGCAGGCTGGGAGTAGAATGGCGCTGGAATTGAATATAGCGCACTCCCACCGTATCGGTACGAGAAAACATAAAAGTCCGAGCTACCAAGTCAAAAGGGAAGTACAGCATCATTACAATCGATAAGTGTGCGAACAAAGATGTGACTGGCCATTTCCTAATATGATATTCAGTCGCGCATGGTGACGGTACGTTCGTACTCGTGATTGGAGTGATAAGGCTATCATGCGCGTTGACCTCATACACATGAATGCAATGCAAACTAGACAAAACATAACAAACAAAAAAAACTGTTTCAAGTCTATTGTCTGCGCGTATAGGTCTGATACAGTCAGAAGAACACGGCGTGTTTCTCAGTTTTAAAGTTTCAGTCTTAAGTTTACTCTAATGACCGGGTGGATTTGTACTGTGTCTGGGATCTTTAAACGACCTCAGCAGTTCACCGAAACAAGATTGGTATATGACGGACCAGCCGGACAATAGCAGCACGATAAACAGGGTTCCAGATACAAAGCGGTTTTGGACTAGTAGTAAATAATCGATAGGGATCGGAATCTAACAATCAGAAATCCGTTTCGTTAGCCGCGTATTACACCTCACAAAATCCCAATTGTCCTGATCCAATAGCTAATTTGGAAACGTACCGAAACTTAGCTTTGTCCCAAAATATTACACGAAAATGTGTGGGAGGCCAAGTAAAAGAAACGAAAAATTGCCCACATCAATGTCCATTTTTCAAAAATAGCCAAACTAGTCATACGATTCTGACAAATGAAACCTATGTAGAAATAGGAATTTGAATCTAACACAGTTAACTGATGTGAATGGATCCTGTTCTAGGCGTCTTTTATTCGAGAATAATCTAGGATCTAATGTAGGTGGATGAAAATTCACAAATCGAAGGTTCTTTCCTCTGCACCATATTGCTTTCGATATCAAGCAACAACTGAGTAGGTACGAGGCTTTAACAGAAGATAACCAAATGAATTTCTTTATAGAGGTTGTAAGAGTATTGAGAAAACAAATTCAGCTTTATTACCTGTATCATGGAATATTAGTGTGCCTTCAGGTGTGTAAAATCTAGCTTTTCGGAAAGAGATCTTGGGATGTTACATTTTATTCGACTTCCTGTTGGTTTTGTGATCAATGCAGTGTGTTTATGAACTTGAATGATTCGCTGACTAAGTATTTGCCATCAACCTTATATTGATCAACGTGTAGTCCTATCCAACAGACTCTCAACTACATTCTTCTGTAAGTGAAACGTCACCGTGAAACACTTACTGTAAACTATTTTCCACAAGTGTCATTATATTCAGTTTTAAGACAGAACAAAAGTTCAGTGAGGAGGTCGTTCAGTGAATGAATATGAAAGCGACTCACAAGCATACCCAGCAGAATGGTATGGAGTGGTATTAGTTGTCCAGTGGTACTTCGAGCTACACGATGTGTGACATTTTATAGGGGCTCGCCAAAAGTAATTCAGATTGACCGAGAAATGGTTGTTATATCTGATGCCATGTCCATCTGCAAAATTACTGGATAACCACTCACAGTTGACGTCAGGTATTCCCGAATTCATTTCAGCGAAGGACTCGTCGCTGTGAATACGGCTTTCAACTGGAGTAAATTGCGACAAAATATGCTGAAGTTATTCACAAATATTCTGATCTGTGAGCACCCCGAAAATCCTTCACTGTGCCCCATACGTCCATATTCCTGAAATGACTTAGACCTGAAATGGCTAAAGCCCACGATGTGACAATTCCGATGTTCCAACAGGCAAGGGGCAGGTGTGAGAATGACGTAGCTCCACGCATTTTGAGAAGTTATGCCGTTGTGTTTCAGATTATTTCCTCTAGAAGTTGGTGACGTCCGGTTGAACCACTGTACAGTAGTGTTTTCATTTATTGAGTCTGACATATTCAGCAGCCAGGTCTTCCGCGGGTTATTTCTCTGAAGCGTGCAGCTTTATTGGAAACGCCGTAACAGGTTCAACATCGTCTGGAGACTCCAAACCAGGGAAGATTTTGTGGTAGAATGTAGTTGCAATACTGAGGGTGTTCGGAAGGTTCAGTTTCTGAGCAAGCAAAACACTTTCGATGGTTCATCCAACAGAAAACTATCTTCGTTTGGTCCAAGCCACGAAGTGAAGGTAACAAAGCTTTCTATTTCAAAAAATAAATTCCTGTATGCTGGCATCACGTGATTCCTCCAAAGTCTTTGCAGATGGCTGGTCACTCTTCCAGTTATTACCAGAATCGAGGTGTGCTGCTTATAACTCAGCCATCTTTGCCTGGGGCTGTAGGTGCAAACTTTTACCGCATTCAAAATGATCCGCCATCTCCTGTCGTCAACAACCGCTGAAGGGCAGAACACCCGATCACTGAGTGGGTCGTTCAGTGAATAAATATGAACGCGAATTACGTGTGCGTTTAACAGAATGGGTCGATAACATTAGATCGATAGAATAGTGAGCGATTACAACTTGTCGTGTGCTTACACGAAAGTGCATGATTGTGTATGGGTTAGTATGTTTGTGTGTGCGTATATGTTTGTTTGTTTGTTTGTTTGTTTGTTTGTTTGTGTGTGTGTATGTGCGTGCAGTTTTAGGTGACGGTCTGCTCAAAAAAATGTCATTTTAGATGAAGAATTTCGTAATGATCTTCGTCTTTTGGATCTTCCAGAACTAAACCTGATTGTATAAGGATTTATCCGAAATGTTTCTCTCGTTTGCCTATCAAAGTACACAGTTTGTAAATGATCTCATCGTTAGATTCTATAAACATACATTATTTTCAGATCATGGTCCAATCGTGTACTGTAAAGTGAAAGTCTCACTTGGAATATTCTCAGTGTTCGTGCTTTTCAGCTGACTTTATGATGGGAAATCAATGCAACATAACTGTCAAAAAATGACTTTACGGTCATCCAATCAAGTGTTATGGAGTAGTATACCGAAGACTCAACATACGGGAATAAATTGAACATACTCTCTACTGTTAAAAGAGAAAGTAGAGCTCTGTCAAAAATAAACCCGAGGTTTCTGCGCCTAATGGAATACGAGAGAATGCTGAATCAAATTTGAATGGTTAATTTTCTGTTGTTGCCATCCCAGAAAAGATAATTTGTTTGCCAGTTATCTTTTACTATTTTATCTATTTATGTATATATATGTATATATATCTAACAAAGTTTAACGAGCGATTCAAAGTCAACTGGATACTGTCCAATGTGAACTGTCGCGAGTTCACAAAGTCGCTATAGGTTGCCTCTGGGATTTATGGTCATTTCAGGGGTCATACATACACTGTAAACGGAACGAAACTGGTGTTCGGTAAAATAAAATGCATTTCCCAGAAACACACTTGACTACTGGTATGCAAAATGAGGGCAATCGAAATAAT
This sequence comes from Fasciola hepatica, assembly GCA_948099385.1. Taxonomy (NCBI): domain Eukaryota; kingdom Metazoa; phylum Platyhelminthes; class Trematoda; order Plagiorchiida; family Fasciolidae; genus Fasciola; species Fasciola hepatica. The sequence continues at coordinate 1,302,871 of CANUEZ040000034.1, read as the reverse complement.
ACTATTTGAAGAAGTGTTCTTACCATTTAGCTTATATCTTTATGTACAAATGGTTAAAATAAAAGTGAAAAGCTCGTGCTATGCCCTCATTGTGTTTGTTCTGCAAACCATTCTAGTCCGGTTGATGTCGATGGAGGTGGCTGAACATAGAGATTTTCTTTGATACCACTGTGCCGAACAAAGCCCTTATTGAGAACCGAATACGTTCCTAGGCTTGGTAAAACCACCTGGCCGAGACAGCCTGACAATCAGTCTGAAGAGGTAAACGTGCACGTAGTGTCAAATACTACCTGAACCATTTCAACAGTCCCATTTGAGTTGGAAGGATTCACACATCACAGTATCTGGATGCGTTTTCCGTGGACTAAAACATGACTAAAACGTACCTCTGATTACATCTTTGGCCGAAATGAGATGCGACCGTGCGGTGCGAGAACCCTTATCCCTCAAGAAATGACACAACCGAAGTAGCCGCAGCTTTCGTTACAGAAATCAGTGAGAGAAGGGGTTGAGAATAGGACACCCAAAAACGGCTCTGAAATGGTGTCGAGAATAGAATCTCAACCGATTTCTTTGAAAGAGAATCACCTGAGTCGGATGTCGACGGCCAGTCGAGAACAAAGTGGCACACGTACCAAATAAAGATATCGGAAGCTGCTGGGCGGCGCATCAGAAAAGTCATGTTTGGCGGATAGCTTGCGCGACCAGTAATGGAATTATTTGATCTGTTACCAGGTAATCGATCAACAATCAATGGACAGATTACAAGCGAACGGAATTATTCTCTTAGGTTAGTGATTAAAATTACGACCTCTTATTGGAGTAAAGTGGTCTCAGGACCGGGAAGAGATACACACGTGCATTAACCGGTCTTACAATCAGAGCGTTTCAAGTTGAGGTTGGTGACCTCCTAGAAACAGTTACTTTTGCATGCACATTTACTAGAACCTTCGACCTAGTCCTTGGAACCAGCCATCAAAGGAGTGTGTGGGAGTGATCGATCTGGTAATTTCGGTGTACCGGCTTCGGATCATAAGTGGCAACCCAGTAGATGATCTTGAAATAATATGGACTGCATTTCCTGAGGCTGAAAATTTCATGAATGAAAGGACCTTACTGAATATGTCATCTGAAATAAAAGACTGCAACTTGCTGACATTCTACCATGTCTCGCTGTTTTTCCAAAATCCTGCGATTAGGCATGTAAACTACAGTCTTTCGACCTTCGTGAAAAGATGGAGGATAGCTCTTATTTCGAATGAGTAATTCTCAATACTCTGGCAATGACAAATATCTATATACTTTGAGGAAGAAGTGTTGTGGTTTGAGTCGCAAAATGAAAATTAAAGCCGAGGACTTGTCCTTTTTGGTAATTGTAACTGAACCGCTGTCCACTGAATGAGTGACTCGTAGAGCACGAACCCGAAATCCAAATAGAACAAGGTGAGTCGGTAATCTACTTGACTTAAGGAACAATCATTGCAATTACAAAAACATACCTCAATTATGTTGCGGCAATTCAATCGCAAGGGTCCGGGAATAGACATCCAATCGTCTGAAGGGTCTGTCGAAGAGTTTATGCCGAACAATACGGGGCCGAGTCATCAGAATAGGGTGAAATCCATCTTTTATAGGAAGAACAATAGACCAATCAGGAAAAGAGTGGGAAGAGTACATGAGACGGATGGTCAGAGATATGACCATAAAATTAGTTCAGACAATGACCAAAAGGATTGCACACACTCTCGACCTAGACCTTTAGTATGAGAGGAAAGCACAAAGGTCACTCGTGCGTGCGGGTGAGAAACTCGACAAAGAACGAAGACGAACATGACACACATGGTCGGACACATGATGCACAAAAACTTGAAGGTCGTAGGTCCCTGGATTGGGGGCAATGGAAATCGGTCCACTGTAAAAGTGCACTCATGGGTAAGACGGTAGGTAAAAGGAGACAAGGTCACCGGGTTCAACATATGAAAGGAAAGGGAAGACGAGTGGGTCGAAGTGGTTCGAGAGGGCCGGGTAACACGCTGATTTAAGTCTCGGGAAAGGAGACCGCGTGAGAACTTCACAAATATACTGAATTGACTTTACCGTACTAATTCCCGTTCTCACCGACACTCAACTGATTTATTGTCGTTTGCTTGGCTGACTGTCCCTTGGACTCCCCCTTTCATTCACAAACCTCAGGTCATCCGATCAACCCTGCACTCGGAAGCACCACACTCGAGTTTCGCTCTTATCAGGACCCATCGGTGGTGCGTATCCTATACCGCACCCAGGATCTCAACCTGGGCCTTTCACCTCGAAGGCTTATGTATTACCGCTCCCGCCAGGGTCGATCCGAGTGATCGAGTTCAATTTTGTTTATAATCAGCTTCAACGACTGTTTTTATCCTCCTACTTTCAGTTACATCCTTTCTCTAGTTACCGTGGTATGAGATCATTTGTTCACCTGCTGATGCCATGAAATGGTTACTGCTGTCCACTACTGGGCTTCATCTTCAGCCAGTCGTACGTCTAAGTTGACACGGTGTTATTAATTGCGCATAACACCAATATGATTCCTATTCTTGTCAACTGAACTCCGCTGTCCAAAGCTGTCGTATTTTCGTTTTTGCTGTTCTTTTGTCGGTAATGCCCCCGTTCAGTCTGTCTTCGCGATTTCTGGTTGGCTGTCATCACTTCTGAGACCTCATGCCGTTACCGGGACAAGATCTGTATGATCACTGGAAGTACGGGGTTCTGCACGACTAATTATCTATTTGTTAAAATTGGTGTACTTCGGGATAACTGATATGAACAATTATTTAAAAGAATGAAGACAGAATGGCTATTTCGGCTTTTCTCTCACGTGCTGATTAGGACTTGTTTGGACTAATAATGAAGCTGCTTTGTCGACCGGCTTTGCCACCCATAAGCTCTATATTCAAATTTATACCATCCTTGTAGTAGATGACGAATGTGTGCTTTCACGTCAAAAAATACGTTGTTTGTAACAGAGCTCCCACGACATATGCAGGTACTCGAAATGACATCCGGATAAATATAACAAATTTCTTCACCGAGGAATGTCAATTTGCTGTTGGTTATCTTTCATACCAGCGGATCATCTACCCGCTGAATGAAATGAACTACACTTGCTAACGTGTGACACGTTTTCAACACAAATTCCCTTCGGACTCCACTCCTCCGTTTTCGCAGTGACCTGGCCACGCGTCACTTTCATTCACATAAAAGTACCTCTTTCCAAGTCATCCGCTCTATCTAAAGAGTGTCTACAATGTCACATCTTGTTGCATTCTACGAAAGCTGGATACGGATCACAGCCGAATACCCTATAACGTTTTGACGAGTTGTATTATCTTTTGATTTCCTTATTCGATGAGGACATGAGTACAAATTTGTTTCTGAGTCAACAGAGAAGATCTTTTTATGCATTAGTTCAACTAAATCCAATTTACATGAAGAAAACACAAGCCATTTTGTGGCCACTAGCTAAGTATTCACACCGACCCGGTAGAGTGTAAAAAAATGATTTTAGTCTCATTTTCGACAAAAATACGATGACTCTTGGATGAGATACGCCCTTCGCAACTATTTCGAAAAATTTGTTGACTTCTACCCAAGAAGGTTGTTTCGTATCAATCAGTTCAGAGCGAAACGAGATAAAACACCCTTGACCACTTACTCATCTTGGAATTCGAAAAATCGCTGGAAGAAACTGATTGCTCGTTTCAACGGAAATTTACCAAGACAGTGGCTTGGTGGCTTACCAGTGTACTGGTATCAGAAACGCTTCGCATGTTAAAAACCAGGGCACCCATTGGGACAGTACTTGGTATACAGTCAAGTTTTGTATTCATTTGGTGGTTCGTTTTGCTTTCATTGAGTATGCTACTGGCCACTGTTCGATTTGAAAATCATAAGCGGTCACTGGTGGAATTGGTAGATGAATTCATTCGTAGACCGTGTTCGTGAGCAATATCTGTAAATTGACAACTTTGGGGTACCTTTAAAGTACTCTACGAACTGTTGCCTAGCGATTCAACATATTGGTAGTTCGTTGAATTCTTACCATTTTCCAGTGGTCAGTCTAGCTATGATACTACATGATGAATCGGTACACAACTAATATAAGGAACTGGTTTTGTTTGACAAATTTTTCACTGTTGAGATGTATTCCAATTATTTACACCAAATACGCCATCATTAATGGACCCGTTATTGATTCAAAATGTCAATTGCATTTCTTGACAATATCTAGGACCATACTGAAACTAGATTATTTCTTTTATTGCTTCCACCTCATTGGAATAAAATTGCTGTTTTTGGAGAGTTCTACATGGGACACCACCGGGAAATTAAACTCGTGAAGATTTTGACGAATTGACCGAAATTACCTTGCTCTTCATCAATACAACAATATACAATATATATATATATATATACATATACGTATACATATATATATATACCTGAAGTATTCTTCAGAGTGTAATAAGCTTTCACTCGGTTCTGTTACTTATAGAAAAGTTTTAATTTGTGTAGTCTACCTTGTGTATGGTTTCTCTCCAGCTAAATTGAGTGACCTTGGTTATGGTCATAATTATACATCAAGCTGTAGAGTGCGATGAAGGCGAAATACCGAAAGTCACTAACTTTGAAGCAGTGAAGACAGAATCCTCCACTGGTCGTTCTCATCACTGATTTACAACCGATCTCAATGCAACTATACTTTAAAAAAAGGAAACAAAGGCAATGCAAGCTCGTCCGAAGAAAAGTATTATAAACAGTTGCTCAGCTTCATAATTTCGACTGATCGTAGGCTGACCGGAAGAAAGTTTCACACCGTTCTAAATTCTTGACCTCTTTATCTTGGTCAAACCATTGTGGATCGTTAAATATGGGTATTGTGTGTGCAACGATGAAGCCAAGTGTGACACAATGGAAAAAACATTACATTCGCAAAGAGATGACTCGTGTTCTTGGATTTCATCGCGGTGTTGTTTTTGTTACGGAATTTTCCCGTGCCTCATGACTTACCAGAATCAAAATTCAGAGCGTTATCAAGTCAAGTCTGTTCAAGGACGCAAGTTATCTGTCTGGAAGGAGGAAAGTTTTGTGAAAACCTCTCAGTTATATGCCTCAGAAATGACGATAACAACATGATAAAAAACGGTTGTGACTGAATCCTGTTGATCAGCAGGCCTTGTTTGTAAATGAACAACTTGATGGAAAATGACAAGTAGGCATTATTCGCAAGTCTTTTACAAAGTGTTCTTCTAAACAACAAATCTTGCTAGATATGGGCTAACCGGTTGATGAAATTTATTAGGTGGGGAACATATCTACTTAAATTTACTTCGTGAGAGGTGATGACAGCTGGTATGTCATCAGCAAGTATGCTGTGGCACAGCTGTTCACATGCAAATAATAGATTTCTTCCGCGAAAGTCCATAATTAAGAATATGATATGTCACTGCATTTAGAAATGCATTTAAGCAAGCACTTAGTCGACGAGAAGTCTTTGACAAGAAAACCAGGAAAAATGACAGGGGGGGGCAGTATAATCAGTGACGTAACACTCAAGAATAAATAAACTAAGAGATTATTCGGGTGAGTAAAAGTAAAAATTCCAGACAGGAGGTGTAAAACTTCAGCTTTCTTACACTGAAAGATGTATCGCTTAGATGATGCATTCACTTTAGATTAGATGATATAATTACAATATAACACAGAACTCGTTTCACTTTCGAATCTCCTATAATGAGGGTTCAACAATTTGATCGCAGTGACGATTTACGATCAGCCGTAGGCAGCACTCTTGCACATTTATTTGTAATGTGCTAAACTGACGGTTCTTGGCCATCTTGTCATCGTATAAATAGCCTGTTGTAGTGGACTGATGGTAACACTGTTCCGTGGTTGAGAACCGACCACAACATCGTCGGCGGGTTTTGAAGTAAAGAATGACGAATCAGAAGAGCGATAACCCGTGTAACTAGCAAACAAAAATGGAGATAGGATAGTACCTTGCACTAATTCAGTGTTACCAGGGATTGTGGAAAACCTTTGACCAATAAAATTTGCGAATTGCAAACCGTACTTGAATTAGTTAATCCACCAATTGGAAAGAATCGTGGATATCATTTAATGGTCTGAAAAAGATGGTAAAATCTTTCTAGTGTGCTAAATAAAAAGCACTTTTGAGTTCAGGATACAGATGTGAACGAGTTTGCGTTAATCATTCGTTAATCATTATGCGCTCAAAAGTTCCAAGCATTAATCCAACAGAACCAAAATTTGCCTTTTACTTTCTATGGTATAAGAGTAATATGAACTTGACTGCAGGAGTCAGCGAGTTTGCCTTCTAACGGAAATCGAATATGAAGGAGGACACAAAAGTCGAATCTGCAAAACAGGTTTGCAGAATTTCGGAACTGATGCCGTCAGGTTAGGAGGTTTTATTGATATTTACTGATTTAAACCACTTGTAAACAATTTTGCTATAAAGGTGTCAGAGACTTTTCCGTTTGCCCGAGGTTCCAGGTAACTTATGTAATAAATAAGTTGAGCATATTTCTAGTGCGAAAAAATTGTCAAGTTTCTCAAAGTCGTGCATTGTGTAGTTTGTTCGGAGAGTGCCATCACATGGATTTTAAGTCCATCCCATAATTAGTGGAAACTGTTATCCTTGAGCATGGTACTTACGTTATTTCTTCAAGATGAAGTTTCTTTACTGAGGTGCAAGTTAAGCAGTTTTACTGTAAAACTACTGTAAGAAAGATGGGCTTTTTATCCTCCGCAAATTCTTTAGTTTCTCCAGAGCGAAACCATCTGTAAGAATCATAATCCCTGTTCGTGGACATCAAGTTTTCCTAACAGAAGTTTAACTAGCGTGTAATATTGTCGTATAATGAATTTAATTCTGAAGAGGCCCCCGTACCTTCCAGTAAAATAAATAAGTTTTTCATGCTGTCGTAAAAGTACCTTGCGGCCTGGGTTCTACATTAGGCTTGGTAGTTAACGTTTACTAAACACTTCAGGGAGAACGTTGGCAGTGTTCGGAGTTACTCAAACGGGCGCGCATCATAGAATGAAAGAAAAATGGTTTATTTACGCCGGAGCAGTCTAGCTCAGTATTATGCTTGGTGGGGAAATGAACGAAGTAATGGGGGACTTTGGCCTACTGAATGACAAGCCGGAGCTGCTGAAGTCGTCAGTCACATTTACAAGTGAGTTGTCGGTCAACCCTATTAGTATCGAATAGAATGAATCCCGAAAGTTAGCTAGTTTCAAGGAATTATAGTTTAGGTTATGTACAAATTAGATATAACAACAGAAGTGGCTCCAGGGATGAAGTTTGTCTTACTTTCGAAGGTTTCAAAGTAAATATTTTATAGATTACTGTGTCAGAACCGGGGTCGGTTCGGAGTGTATCGGAAAATCAATGCCTCATGTGAAACTTCATGGGAGACTCATTTTTATTGTTCAGTAGCACAATGTAGTCAAAATCGTTGGTAAATTGCCGACTTTTCGGTCTCCACTGGTCACTTTTTTCAAGACTGGTTTTACAAGCTAAGATATGTACTCCTTCCTATATCCTCTGCAAAGACTTCAGCTTCTCCGGAGCAAAACGGTCTGTACGAATCGTTATCCTTGTTCGTGGGCAGCAAGTTTCGTAACAGAAGTTTAAACAGCGCGTTGTTTGTTCGTACTATCAGTTAAGGTGTGAAGAGGCCCCCAATCCTTCTAGTGAACTGATGTTGGGCTCGTCATGCTGCCGTTAGTGCACCTTCCAGCCTGGGTTGCTCTTTAGGCTTTCGTGATGGCTTTTACCAAACACTTTAGGTAAAACATGTTGTGGTCGGAGTTTCTCAAGGAACACGCCTAACAAGCACGAAATGAAGATGGTTCATTTGCAAAGGAGCAGGCTAGATCAGTATTATTCCCGGAGGGGAAATCAACAACGTTATTGTGAAACTTCAGACTGCTGAGTGTCAAATTGGAGCTGTCAAAGTCGCTAGCAATATTAAAATGTGAACTGTCGGTCAGCTCTATTAGCGCCGAACAGAATAAATCTAGTAAGTTAGCTAGTTTCGTGGAACTATAGTCCGAGGTTATGTACAAATGATACAACAACAGAAGGACCTCTAGGGATAAAGTGTGGCTTACATTCAGTGGTTTCAAAGCGAACATTTTGTGTTATATGTAAGTATGCTTGAGTATGAGGAACATCAGACGTTAAATACGTTTGTGGTTATATCTCCTTTAGCTTTCCTGCCTGATTGCCTGTCCAGCCTACGGCTGGTGAATCCATCAGGCGTCAATAGCTCATCATCTGTCGCTGGATGCAGCAACGATTCTTGAAATAAGCCGACACCGCAGCTCCCATACTCCGAAGACGTCCACTAGTTGCTGATATCATACACTTTCTACATGATTGAACGGTAAAAAGACTAGACATTGGTTAATTATTCCTACATGAGGAAACAGCTTCCCATTCAAATATATGTTTATCAAACTTTCAAGTGGCATACCTCTCGATTCTTTTGATTTTATTCCCAATTAAATGAGAAAAATAGAGTTACCAAATTTCTATTGGGTTTAGAGGTTTTTCGCACAAAAATCAAAACAAACGAGTTGTACTCGAGTACCAAAGAGAAAACATTGATGTGGAAATGAAAAATGTAAAATAAAATGAAGTAAATCTGCCAAAGCAGTAACGAAAGCACAAAATAGAACAACCGATTCCAAAAGCCCCACTGCCAAAACAATATGTGATGGCAAAAACGCCAGAAGGGTCTAAAATCTATTTATCAATTTTGATATGTGACAAAGAAGAAGTAAGCAAAGCAATCTAACCTCGCATTAGGCTGATATGGCAAGAGAAATAGACATCACGGGAGGAGTCATATTTTGCAGTAGAAAAAGAACCCTTATTGTGTCACACACCGTTTTGACCACTAGTTTTTTCCGCATATGGATGTGTACTGCGCGACAAGCCTTGGAAGAAGAACGACATTCATCGATGGGAGATATTTTCCAAGGACTCAGCTGCGCAAATGGGTCTTAGCAACCGTTACACCTGGTGATTTGGGACTGAAAAACATGGTTCATCGCATCAGTAGGAAACAAAAATGCGCAAAAATTCGTCAAATCAATAGACGCAATGTACTCCACGTTCACTCAGATATACTTTCAGAAAAGTTGACCTATTTAAACAATAGTGCTTCATGATATATCCCGTGAGAGATTCGGTGTAGTTTTTTTGAGCTGCTCTACTTCCGTATTCTTCTTTCCAGAACTCCTGAACCATGGGGTTACCTAACGATACATTTTACATAATGGTTATAATCAGCCTAAATTCGGATGCAAAGAAATACTTGTTTTTATTGTTGAGTTAGAACTTTGAGAGATCGCTTTGCAGTGCACCTTGGAAAACAAGGTAGGAAATGTCATAAAATAATATAGTCGCTAATAGGTTGAATCTAAAAGTTAAATAATACGAAACCCCACAGATGTATTTCGTAAACCACTTTGAAACAAACTACAGATTCATATTCAGCAACTGATTGTTTTTAATGAATGGGACGTGCATACTGCATGGTAAACTATACTAGATAAAAATTATTCTCCTAGGACCGACACCAATCAAATAATCAAACCACGTGGGTTTATTACCGGAATGCCTCAGCTGTGCGAAAGCCCCTACAGAGAAGTCTCCCCCATTATGGAAAACGATCGATGTGCAGAGAACGGCTTGTTACTGTCCAAAGCCAGTGGCGGAACGGGAGCTGTATCGTGTAGTGTGTAGATTCAATCAACTGTTAGGAGCCAGCCTGGGTAGTTTGTTGCATAGGGTTTTGATGTACAGTTGTTCACACTGGGTCCGAATCTCGGTGAGGGCTGAGTGGATTTGCACTAACAAATAGTATACTCAGTTAGGAAGTGAATCATACTCTCCAACAGCCTACTAATCCTATGTCTTGCCCTATCCTACCTGCTCCTTATCTGACCACCCAAACTTCAACACTGAGCTCAGAAGACAGTTCGAGTTCTAGTTCCTGGGTCACATGTCATGGAACATTTTGTTGTGTTAATCACTGAGCTGTTTTGAATGTGTACATACTGCTTGAAATTCACCAATCGTGACGGCGTAAAGCGAACTCGTGACTTGATTCAACTTAGTGGAGCCACAGAGCATTCGACTGCGGTTGAAAGGAAAAAAATAGCAACAGAATTTTGAAACTTTGTTGCTATAGTTCCAAAGAATTCTTAATAATAAACAATTTGGTGATGTTCTTTCATCGTGAGACTTCGGTAAAGATACAAGATTCACAGAGAGAGTGGAATAAATTTTTCCGGCTTGCTCGTTTCTAAAAACCAAAGACTTCAAAAATATTCTTATGCACTAAGTATTCTGAATTATGGCTTCACCTATTGACAAGTACGAAATGCTCGTATTTCATATTTCCCCATTTCCATGCATCTACCATGGATATAAATACTATCCACAGACAGATGACAATTTTTAATTCCTTGGAGCGCTAGGAATTTGATAGATATTTCGGAAGCGCGTTGACAAAAACATGTCGATGTTGGTAAAATTATAACCCTTACAATGAAAGCATATTGAGTTACGCACTGAAACGAAAACCGATATAATTGGAATAATGAAGTTGGCCGATGACCTATGCACGTTTCGTACGGGCACCTATAATCTTTCGCCCTTTTACTCACATCGTTCTGACGACCTCCTTCAAATTGTTCAAGTTCATCGTGGACGCTTCCGCTTCTCAGTTTCATGGTGCTACCAAAACCATGGAAGCACCATCGAGAGTTTAAAGGGCTTTCTTCCCTACATGATGTTTTGACGTTTTGTTCTTGTCTGCAGCCTATCGTTCTTCGTAAACGAAGTTTGGTTATGTCTCGCTCTGCTGAAATGGTCGTTTGATTATGTTGCCGAGTATGTTGTATGAAAGGCTCTTTCTGGAACTCAGAACTCCAATAGTTTGTCCAGGAATCTGTGCTTTTTTTTGATGTTTGGCGATTAAAACTTCTGGTACTGAATGCAATTATTTCATCTGATTATAAATTTGTCCCTTCTCGTTTGGCTGATTATTTTGGCATGCCCATTTTTTGATGGAACCACTAAGTAGTATGGTTGTGTGAAATGCTTAGGAATCACCATCGGTACAAAATTCTGGTGATGACCTCAAACTCTAAACCCTGGAAATTGTTGCTTCATGAAGACATTATCTACATGTGGGTGAACAAATGTTCCTTAGAGCATATGGCTAATTTCGCGGCTATCGCCGCTTTTCAAGTATACGCATCCGGTATGACTCTGTACAGCTGTTTCTTCTTATACTTGTGGACTCAGTACGTGTTTCTTCAAAATTACCTTATATAAACATCGTGAGTGTGATTTGCTGCTGCTCTTAGAACAGTTCACTGAGGAGCCACAAAGGTGATTCACTAATATATCCTCCTGGACTCGTTGCAACAAACCTTGAGAAGGACCATACTGCGATGGCCAGTTGGGAATGTCCATGTCTGTAGCATCTGCACACGACCGATCTTACGAGTACCACAACCTAAGTATCAGAAGGAATGAATAGACAAGGGAGTATCGGACAAGCACACCTGATGAGCAGAGATAACCAAAAACCATTCGTGGGCTTCCGAGAATCCCTGCCCACCCATCTGTTGAGATAACTTACATCAACAATTTAAACTCGTAACTACAGTTTCGACTTTATCGAGGTTGAGTGAATCACCTTTGAGGTTCCTCAGGGGACTATTCTAAGAGGAGCATCAGATCGGAAATTATTTTGTCTTGAATAAAGAGGTTTCGCTAGATATCCACTCGAATACGAAAGCCGATGCATTCCACCATTTAGCAGAGTGCTATAGAAATGTTTATTCTAAATATATTTTGAACGAAATACGGACATCTACCCACGCAATAACCCGTCAAACTACAGGCCAAAGTGAATAAAAAACCAACACATTTTTCATCACGTCACATTCAGTAAATTGACACTCACCTGTAACTTTACGATAATTGGCTCCTTTCAATAGAAGATTCAAAGCAACCCCAACTGTTCTCATCTGGAAGAAACATTGGTTTAAGCCTAACAGCCAGTTTTGACGTAACCACTGAACATCTGCCCATATCGATGCTTTCCTAAAAAGCTCGCAAACGACATCAGTGGGTCTCCAAGTGTCTCGGCGATAATCTTTAATTATTAAACAGCCCAAAAACGCAATAAAAATATCGTGCACATTTGGTTGTTTCGGTCCTAAGAAATCGTTATGTCATCAACCTTAATAGGAAAGTCGGCATTTTTGGGATCGCCGACCCGCTAACCGGTTTTTTTAGTGATCCGTGAGTTCAGTAGTTTATTTATGTTTGTGCAAACAATGGCTGAGTTTGGAAGCGAATTGGTAGTTTTTGCAGCATAAACATCTAGAATAAATAAACACAGTCCATTCGATTTCCTTTTTTCGCAAGCTCTGCGTGCTTCACAGTAGGCAGCCTGTCTATGTACATGCAGCGTACATTGGTCATCTGCTACGGTAAAAAAAGAGACAGATACTTGCACATTATATATTCCGACAAAAAAATAGCAAGAAACATTTTACAAAATGCATAACTTCCTGTTGATCATACCCACGGTTCTCTATGACAACAGCGAAACCGCTTGTATAACCATACTTCGATACTATTTTACCTACCATTGTGTAATTGTGCATCTTGTGGACCGGAAATAACGTTTCAGTTGAACCTGGAAATGATTTAGTTGCTCACCTTTTCCATGGTAACAGAAGCATGTTTTTTGTAGTTAGCACGGTTTTCATCGGTGGAGAACACATTGGCGATTGCAAGTTTACTGAAACATATGTTACTTGTACGCTCGAAAATTTCTCCCGGAATGGATAACACAATGCGTTTCAAATAGTTGCTTGAATTCTGGAGTGAAATTCTTCTTTGAGCTAGTGGGATTTCATTCATTCATCTCTGTAACAACAGATGACCATCACTTCCACTTGTTTATCAGTACAATGAATGCTTACACAGAGCTAGGATGCACCGAGACGAATCGATCTATAAGCTATGAAAATAAGGCTGATTCTCTCATACATTCATTTATTCATTTAGTCCGCCAATCTAAGAAAATAAGCCGATGTAAGAATCGGTCAGTCAGCCGTTTTGCTGGCCAGTCAATCGATAAAATGGGGAAAGAGTGAAATGCGTGTCACTGCCAGAGAACTATAATGGTTTCTTATCCGGGGATTACGTCATCCGCTTTTGGCCACTGAGGTTAAAGCGCTTGGTTCAACTAATTTTGTGAGCATAGTTTTGGTCTTAGTGTAAGATGAAGATGAGGGCGCTAGGCATCAGGAGCTGCACAGGTTTCCTCGTATGATTAGCTAGCGGGCGATTCGAGAACTATCGGCGAAATCTTGTAAGAAAATGGCTGCCCAGACAGGAATTGGTCATCATGATGAACTTCAGACGTAGAGGCTTCAGATTCCCAGCGTACCTCCACCGATCGCTCCCACTCCAGGTAATAAGATGATAAGTCTGTTCGAGTAAGAGTTGAACGTATAGGAAGGAATATCCATATCGTACACGGATCCACCATAGACCACTTTGATTTAGTTGCAACAGACTCAATGAAATATGAAAGGAACCATCAATCATCGAGGGCATGTTTGGTGGTATCATTGAGGAGATGTCTGGACATCAGATGAATTGTCCATTGGAACCGCGCCGTACAGAATTTGTTATTTGTCAGAATGATTTACACTGAACTAACGACACCACACAACCCACTGGAAAATGTGCAAATAAACTACTCATAAGGCGATATGCTAGACTGCAATCAACAGCCTTTTCAAACTACTTCTGATCTTGAAAAGTAACAAATTTTAAGCTCGAATGGCAACCAAAAATGTATACATGCACCGACTCCACCACTGATAGATAATTTACAGGGAGATGATCACCTTCTGGGAATATTCCCAATGTTTGTACAACAAAAGCATTTTTTTCGCAAATCCCCCTTATGCTTCATGTGCTCTTCTGATGAAGTTTGTGTTTTTTCATATAAGAAATTTTCCCAATGCTATGCTATCGATGATTCACGAATCTACCTTCAACTGAAACTGGGGCCGGAACAAGCAATCATTTTTTACAGGCAATTTGTTCCGTCTTTTATGATGCTGACTGAGCCAATAATGTTTTAACTAGTGCCAATGTCAAATATTTTAGATTGAAAACAAACTTTTGTCTCGGAGTAAATAAATAATTCATGTTCGTTTCTGCAAAAAGATCTCTAAACCCATTTTGACTGCACCTGACAGGGATACCCAAAAGTTCACAGTTCGGTCAAAACATATATCTACCATTCACAACAATGGATACCATATCTATGATCATGGATGCAAAAAGTCATGATTGTCAGTTGAAACCCATGCCCAACTTGTGGGGGACCGCGAAAGAAGTAGAACTGTAGGTATTCAGTTGATCGACACGCTAAAATTGTTTATTTACAAGGCATACAACGTAATGGAAAGCTTGCTTTACTTGGCTAAATGGCCATGTAAAGGATGAGTGGATTCCTAAAGGTTTCTGCACACAACTTTTACTCTGGTTACCATAAACTTTAGCAGATAGGTAATTTATTGGAGTGATTGAAACTGGCCCGGTAGCCCACGTTTACTGATAAATAAATCTGGAACTCTTGTACAGTAGACCAGCAAAATAACAGGGGGCAGTGCTGGACGGAAAGCGGAAAAGTATGTTGCACATAACCGAGCAGGTTGTAGGCTATCTTAGAGCAAAAATATTGATTTTTAACGTCTGATCTCCCATCCATCATTCTCTCTACATGCAGCAGAAAATCCAAGATATCTCGTGCCTATTGCAATGTTCATTGAAAAAAATTTCTTCAGTATAACTTTAATATCCAAAACTTCAGTGTAAATTGAAATATTACTCGGTTATCATACGACACGAAAACTGTTGTTGTCATGTTGTTTTCAATAATAAAGCCTGACGGTCGTATGTGACGAAGTTGATTTTGAATCACAATCATTCATCAAATGACTGATGGCCCATGTACCTATGATGACCATAGTGATTTTTTCCAATAATGACAGGCAAACCAAAGGATAGCACAGGAAAATCAGAAAACAGGTATCATGGGTTTTGAGGTAGCAAACAGCAAAAGTGTGCAGCTTTGGGTGGTGTTATTAGAAACATATGTTCAACCGAGCTACACGATAGGTTGCTGAAATATGACAGCATTATTAAGAAAGATGGTTGATCAATCAGCACGTGCACAGCCTGGGAAATATGCTGGCAATCAAAGAAGGCCTATGACAGAAACTAATCGGACCAAATGATCACGAAATGCAATCAGGCATTACAACGTAGATGAAGGCAGAAACGGATAAGTTTCCGTTCCACATTTTGTTTGTGACCTTCTGTATTGGGGATGAAAATCCATTTGTTTCGGAAACGGAAATCTTTCTGGCCAAGGTACAGTCCACATTAGATGACTCACTTCCGCAAGTGGCCATATGACTAAATCCACAACTCAGATTCCACTGTTCGTTAGTCACAAAGAATAGCTTCAACTGTCTTGAAAATTCCCACAAAAATGAGCATGCCCCTAGGAGGTGAATCCCCAAAGTATGAACCGCTATGACAAAAAGACAAATACATGAACATTCACTTCTGTTTCGACAACCTATTTACACCAAGGGGAGAGACCAAAATTATCAGACTTCAGTTTAACAGAACTGATTTTCGACCATCAGCATCCTGTTGGTTGGTGGGGGACCGATTACTTGCTGACGGGTTGGGTAATTTCCTTATTGGCAATGGTCGCAGCTTATCAAAACAGACCTTACAACCATATGTTCATGCAGTTTTATTATTCCAGATTAGCAGATACTAACTGGATTCTGAGAATGGCCTCAGGAACGGGCAGCAAGCCAAAAGTTCCAGGGGCTGCCAAAAGACCGTAAACATCACTGAGGAACGGTACGTATTGGGACACAGTCGATTACGTTTACATGGTAGAGCGAAACCGGACACGATCCTAGACACGAAAGATTAGGCCCAACCGTCCGCAGGCAGAGCAGTCAAAAGTGATCGTTTCCAGTTAACAAAAAACAACTCTCCCTAAAGAAAGCAGGCAAACGCGGAACAGCCCTGTGTGATCGAACAACACAAAGTGCCTAGACCTAAGTTATAATCAGTTACTTTTCTCCCCAATAATTTTTGTTCACGAAATCGCACATTCAAACCCAGTCATCTCCGAGGTACTGAACAGTATCCAACATGTTTGTCTTGGAGTAACTATTATCTTGATTAGTCCCAAGTTACTTTTAAAATTCCATTTGAAAGAGTGATTCAAAAAAGAATAGGCTATTTTTAGGGCAGCTTTTCCGTGTTGTCTTCGACTGTCATTTTTTAAACCCCTTCTATTGATGATTTGCGTGGAAAAAGTCTCAGACTGCGTCAGTCTCATAATGGTCATGAAATATTTGTTCACCATTTGCTGAAGGTTAGAAATCACGAACGGGGTATGAGGGTCTATTTTTCAGCTCTCATAAAATTAGACATTACTGTAGGTGCTGTTACAGCTCTCGAAAATTGCATTCAAATTGTGTCGGGTTCGAATCCTTCGAACCACTGAGGTTCATTTAGGCCATGGCATTCGTATAGACTTCATGTGGCACTGCATGGATTTATGCCGTATTAGACAGCTCAGAAGGATCCCTCAGTCAAGGTGGGTTTGACGAAATGCCACTCGTTTGTATTTGGTTTCCACAAAGGTCTGAAAAGAAAAGTGGGGTAGTGCAGGTGTTTTGCTGAGCGATCACAGGTGCACCATACATTTTGTACTGATGGTAATCTATTTGAACCCCATGAATTCAAGTGAGCTTGCAGTAAGACTGAGGTAGGTTTGGTATCTATAAAATGACTTGAAAGACCTTTTAAATAATTAATTACGGAAAAATTAGATAAAGTTTTATTGGAAATGAATGGGGGTTTTCAAATCTATTATTTCCTGTCTCGAAATTTATACAGTACATTTGTTTCGAATTCGGTTCTTCGCAGTAGGGACTTAGCATTGGTTGGGGTTTGTGGCGCATTACTCCTGGCAGTTCATGTTGACATTGTGCTCGAGGGATCCAAAAACTTCTGAAATAAGTTAAAATATGGAACCCACTGCATTACATTCCTCGAGAAACATGTGAATTACATAGGCTTGGCTCTGAATGCACTCATAACACGAGGTGAGGGAAGCTAATCGGAAACTTGAAAGACAGGATGCAAATCTAGGGCTCAATCCGTCCACCTACGAAACAGCAATACAATTGCACCTCAGTTGGCAGTAGAACACTCAGTGGTGGCACTGCATATATTTCTATGAGCGTAAACACAAAACTGTGCCGTAGCTGTCACGTAAGTCTCAAGCAAGCAAGTAAGTTAGCGAAAAGAGCCAAACTACCTGTGCTGTCACACGCAAAAGAGTAAGACTAACCAGTGCACAGCAGAATCGACAAGTCAATGCTGCTGGTCCTGAAGCATGATCAAAGATTGAGGCAAAATAGGCTTATGTCCATTCATAAAAGGAATATCGATTGGTTTTCCACGTAGCGTGCGTGACTTTATTCGGACACAACGCTTCTAAAATTAACGTCTACCAGCTGACTCGCTCCGTTTCAAATTGTTAGCGAAGTGTTTCATATCAAGAAGATAACCTCCCTTGAAAAGACCACTCCACATGCGTCTTGAATATATTTCAGTTGAAAATAGTTTACTCGTTCACCTACTTTTTCATTGTTCATCTGTCTGCTTGAGATTTGCTACGAGAACACATACTCAATCTATCCAGATATTGGAAATCGTATAAATACAGCTATTGTGATCAACCGGAGGGTTTGCCGGAAAACTGAACAACTTAAACCCTCCAGTAGCACTTTTTCATCACCACACGGCAGCACCCAGTTGATCAATGTTGCAATAAATTCCGTTGATGACTTGCATGTTTGTATAAGGGTTATCTCAGCTAGGTAGGTTAGATTGCTTGCCGTCGTTGTCGAATACTCCTAAGCAAAACTTGAAAAAAAGCAAAAGCTAATAGAACAGGACTACTCGACAAAAGGAGCAAGACTCCAGGGGCTCGAGGCGACAAGGAAACGGTATGTAGCTCTTATCTCTTCCGGTCTTCCATTGCTTATTGAATTAATGCACAATTTTGAAGTGATAATGACCAACCGTTGTTAGTTGTCTGGGACTCATACGATAAAAGAATGCCAACCTGAACCAGACAATTACCGGTCAATAAATAATCGTAGAATAAACAACTTACGAATCGATTCACGACAGTTGTATCGGAATCAAAAGGTGTAATACTGAAAGGAAACCCTCCCACGTCTAGTGGTTTCATGAGTACCTACGTAAGCTTAGCAATTTTAAATTAATCAGCAAGAAAAAACGCAAAAGAAATGCATTTGTGTATGTATTTGAAAGTAGGACATCCAAAAACGTGTTCCAAAAAACACGCTCCCATTCTGGTGTATCACACTAACCATGTGTACACAACTCTCAAAACGAATTTTGGTACTGGTAGTGAGCCCGACTGAAGAATTCGTCTTTCAACCATTATACAGAGATCCACTTTATTTGTGAGCTGGTATTACCTTGCAGATTACTCATTGATCGTGCTGCTCAGCTCATGACTATGAAGAAAAGTCAACAACCGGCCCAGTGTTCGACTAGAAAACCGGAACTCAACATGTTTATTCAAGTGATGTTCTTACTGATGAAGGTTTCTTCATGGGTGACGGCCGATTTGTGTATGATACATTTTTGGTGTCCAAGGACAGAATGATTTTCCCCATAATTGTGGGGTTGAAGCAAATAGTGGAGATTTAGTCGGGCCGAACTGCCTCACAGTCAACGAGGCTGGTTCTAGAAAATATGAACACTGGACTTGTTTTGCCGAGTTCACCTAAGAGGATAGATCACCCGTACCGGACCTGCGCCCCTTACAATTAAGAGTTAGCGTTTTGACTCTTTGAAGTGAATGACCAAATGATTCACTAGAACATATGACGGCACTGTGACTAGCGTGTGAGACATCAAGGGTTCAATTCTAAAATAGACCTCAGTGAACATGAGCTGTTAAAGTGAAATAATCGACCAGATACAGCACCTCTGCACAGCTCTTGGCATTTTCTGTAACCAGTTATGTGTTGCTTTCACGGTGAAAGTATCCCGTAAATCACGAAGTCCATGTGCCGTCGGTATAAATTCATTTTTTCAATCTCCCGTTTTATATGTAGTTCCCTCTCGTTTTGACCTGAACATGTCCACTAAGAATGGGCCTAATAGTTATCCCATGGTTCAACCATCATGTAGAATATACGACTTTCCGCTAAAGAGATATCTCACGTCAACGGTACCTCCTGAGAAGGAGTTCTTTCAGATGCTTCCTTTGCATATTAGCTGGCTATTGGTTATTGCCAGTGTAGTCACAAATAAACCAGTGCTCCCTAAGATGAATACGTAGGTGAAAGGCAATGTCACCTTCAGGGAAGTCATTTAATCAAATTTCGTGTTTCGGTGTTTGGAGGTTTCAACAAATTCAAATAAATCTTTAAGACTGGACTTGGAGAGACCCCTGCCTATGGGCTCCAATTTGACTGCGAGGCTTTTGGCAGTTTCATGATAAAGCTAGTGTAGCGTAGAAAGAATTGGTCTCAGGGTTTACCCGACTTCATGGATCCTACGTAATCTATAAACTGCGGAATAGTAGACTAGAATAGGTTGACTGCTGCGAATATGGGTTGATTCCAATAGCCCCGAAATTTAAAAGAAATCAGTGCATTTGTATTCTTTTTCCTAACATGGGCCGCCTTTTCTTGTTTTTCTGACGATTGTGTGAAGCCCTAATCGGGTCTGGATATTATGATTTCGTTTAATCGTTGTACCTCCTCTAGTACTTTTATGTATCATTTTATGATTGACCTGAGAAACCCTCACAATAATTTGCGAAATCCCCACGTAGATTTGCGAAACAATCCTATAGAGTTGGAAAACTACAAGTTTAATTTAAGAACCAAACGCAGTGGTTAGTTCTTGCATCGGTAAAGTGCATTTCATTGGTCAACTGTCCACAAGTCTCTCTGGCTGACCATTGTCCGTTGTGTCCGCTTGTCCTGTCACACTCTTCTCGTGTACAAACGGCACAGACCTCAGTCGTGCGATCTGTCGCACTCAAGGGCGGACGTCGATCCGCTGAATCAGCTGAATCATGTGATCTGAGTCACAGAACCAAATTGTCCTCAAATTGCCAATTGGTACGACGGCTTATTGCGTTAGAGGCCTTCTGGCGAGTCAGGATATTTCACCTATCCTATAAGCGAAGTTGTGATAGTGGTCCCTGAATAACATAAGCATTTGGTTCATCTTTCAGCGCACTGTCAGGAAAGTCAAGCGAGAGTTGAGTTCCAGCCATCCTACTTTGCTGGAAGGGGATCTCAAAGGACCTCTGAGTCGAACGGAGGGACAAATGCAGTTCTTGGAAAGCTGTGAAATCAAAAATATCCTTCACTACAAGGAATGTTTGTGAAAATTTCGTGAGGTATTCGCAGACAATTTTCTTTCCTGCTGTCGAAGGAGAAGACATGAGAAGCTGTTGAGTTTATGTCCGACAGCAAACGGTACCACTTCCTCACTCGGGGCAACTAAATAATAGTCCCATTATTATTTCTTTTCTTCACATTTGTCAACTTCATTGGTGATATAAGGGGTTACCCCAGTTTGAAAAGAGAAACTATTGTTATAAAAAGTGCTTATGCTTGCAGAGGTTTGCAATGAAGTTTCCGGGTCATCAGTGCCCATCATGCCATAGAAGAACCCTTCTTTCAACCATTGTACTCGCAAATGTGCTCAGTTTAGTCAAGTCGATAGCACAAAAAACCGCACAAGCTGGTCTATCGAGTAATGTGCAAATTATTCTAGGGTGTTTTTTGAATTAAGATTAGTACTATAGTTTCTCAAATTAATCCTAAATTTTTATGCATGCCGTTGAACTATTGGTCGTTGTTTGCGTGAGGTGTATTTGCGATATTGATAGCAACGGTAAGTAGGGGTTGCTTTAGATTAGTGGATCTCATCTGGTTACCTGGGTAGATGTGGATTTGAGAGAACAGGTTTTCGAACTGAATTTCGGTTTCTAACTGACGTATTTTACGAGGAAAATGCAACTGTCCCAGAGAATTGAGGAACGCTGTCCTCGGTGGCTACAGCATCGGAGAACAGGAATCATAGGGATTGCCATGCTCGGGCACCTGGTCAACCCAATTCATCGAATAAACGGTGATTCATTATTCCAAATCGCTTATCAATTGACCCCCAGTCCCCACAAATAGATCCGTTTATATGCTCTGACCGCCAAAGAGACCATTTGTATCCGTCATTTCACACCTGCTATCTGCACTCAAGAAATTCGTCCAAGCCTTCCAGTTATCCTGACTGCAAGTGAACCACTCACTCCAGTAACATAGCTCCAAAGCATGTGACTGTCACGACCTAGTGGTACGGATCCCAAGGTGATCTAACTCCAAATCCCTGCCACCTACAGTGTCCGATCAGAATGACCCTTGACCATTTCAACACATTCGCTCTCCGTATGATTGGTAAGGAGTAGAGACTGGATTTCTGATGGCAAATATTTGCCTCCAAATACTTTTTGGAACTCACTGATCCGGACGGGTTGCTGCCAAGGGCGCTACCCGACTTTACTCTCATTTCATCATCATCGTTCCAGTCAAGTCAAGCCAAGTCAAGTATATGCCTTATAAACCCTTAATTTTATTTTCTAAATAAAACATCCCAGTTTATACTAGAGTCGTATCAGCTGCCCAAATGAACGTTAATGGCTCCTTGTACTCCAAAAAACGAATAACTTGACCGCGGTAGAAAATAGCGAAAATCTAGCATAAAGCTCCCAAACATATCGTGCACACTAAAGCCCTTGAATTACGTACCTAAAGATTCTAATTGCATAAAACATCTTTGGAGATGGGAATAAACGGCCCCATCGGCTTAATCATCGCCACCTAAATGACCCATTGGATGTCACTATATGCCATACACTATTTACGTTGTTTCTCGTTCTACGGGAAAAGTAAATCCTTCAGTATTAGTGCTGGGAGCTAAGTTGATGCATTCATTTGCTTACTGATGAAAACTTTGCAATAGATATTAGGTGCAGATGTTAAGCCGTTATCTACCGAATGTCGTTTATGTGACCCTTTTACCAGTCACAGATAGTTAACACATGGTCGTGGTCAAAATGTCTTAACTACTTTCAACGACTGACATTCTTTTTGCCACTCTGTTTCTATCCCACATATGAGTACATCGGCTGTTTCTTTAAGAAGACCAGTTTTATACTTCAGTAAACAACTTGTTGACCAATCTATTTATTTTCATCACTCGGTTGTAATTAGCAATCTAACGTCAACATGGTTGAATATAGTGTTTCAATTACTGCTTAAGTAGTAGTACAGTGCCGCTCTTTTCACTTGGTCTCCAACGTAACTTATAATGTCAATAAATAAATGTTCAAATTACCCAATCGTTTTGTATTTATGGTTTTAACTCTGATAATGTCACTTCCGGTTGCCTTAGGGAATACCTATTTCAAACTTACTGGTGGCTCTGTTCACTTGTTGTTTTCTGCAGAATTCAAATGACTTCTGCAATCGAATCAACCTAATCTGTCGTTTATTCTATGAGTTGAAATTGCTTAATATTCTGGAAGAGGAGAGGCTGATGTTCACGTTTTCATATAATGAACATAAATCTTGTTGTCCACGAGGGAAATGTCAGGACTGATCAAGTTGTTGAAAAGCGCTTAGCACTTCATTCTCAAAGACATT
This sequence comes from Fasciola hepatica, assembly GCA_948099385.1. Lineage (NCBI taxonomy): Eukaryota > Metazoa > Platyhelminthes > Trematoda > Plagiorchiida > Fasciolidae > Fasciola > Fasciola hepatica. The sequence continues at coordinate 1,279,879 of CANUEZ040000034.1, read as the reverse complement.
GATACATCGCTTTTGTCATCAACCGTTTTCATAAGCCATTTCTCCAGGGGGCTTTTTGGTTAATTGCACGTAATCAGTATGGCATTACGTATTCATATATCTTTGGACGGAAGAGCACAGCTTCGGCAGCACAAGCATAACGGTGTACACAATGTCTCTTGCATATATCAAACTTTCATACTTTATTACATTAAATTTGAAGAGGAGCGGTGACTACACCTACATGTGTGACAGCAGATGACTCAGGCCACATAACCCACCTGTACGACTCGACAGGAAAAATGAAGGAAAGTGAGGAAAAAAATATAGAAAACGGTCTTAGAATGCTCGGCCGCGAACTAGTGCACCCAATAAGGGAAATATCGTCCCTACTGCGCTATTCCGCGAAAAACATTTGTTGTCAGTGGTAACATACATACCAATTGTTTTCGAAATCATTGAACTCGAGCCAGCCATTAGGTTACATTTAGAAGGGAGGTGAACCAGAAATCTTCGCAGCCAAACTAATAAAAAATCTTTTTTAGACAGTTGGTAATCTACATTTACCAGTATTAGTTGGATTTCCGTTGCAATCCATTAGGGTCACAATTCACGGACTGCGTTCGAGATTTGATGGCAAACAGAAACGAATATATGTAGACATATCAGCAAGGGCACTTATTTTGAACAAGGTTAGTGTTGCAGAAACAGATGTAAATGATGGAATTTATTTTCCTTTCACTGTGAATCAATATGAAGATCATTCAGTCAAAAATGTACCCTGTGACGTATGAAATCATTGGAAGAAGGATCAGGAAAAAGCCAGCTTCACTGTTGATTTGCCCGGGTACAATGCAAACACACACGCAATTCGCAGTTCACCGGGAGTTCCAAGTCTGACGGTGGCCTAAGAATGATATTCATGAAATTCGGCCGGTAATATCGTTGGCCCGATTCCTTTCATCAACGGCAACTTCCTCGTTGAGAGGCTTTTGATTTTGCGCAGCCTCTTTGTAAACCATGACTTCGTCTGCAATCCAAACATTGACCATTAATAATCTCTATCTCCAACTCCTTGTTTTTGGAAATGAGATAACCAGATGACAACACACGGTGCATCAACTTTTCAACGGACTTCAAACACCCGGTCACTGTGATATATTCGAGCTAATGGATTATTTACCGAACCGTATGTAAGCCACGGGGATCTATTTTGGTAGGATTAGGAATCTTCAACAGCCGACCATGGTGAGATACGGTTTGGAAAATATTTCCTGAATTCACTCAAGGACAGCAACAAATTTAGACTAACAGATTTCGTGTTACTTGAAATCTCGTGAATATCCACCAAACATCCCTGAACCTTCCAGAGAATGGCACAATTACCCATTCACGGTAACCAAGTTATCCATTATCCTTACTGAAACTCATGAAAATTAATAAACGCATTTTGGTCTGGTCCCAGAAATGAATAACCTAAACCAGCGTCTAAAAAATATCGATCTATTGATCGAAACACTTCAATGGTCGAGTAGATTTTCCCAGTTGTATAGTACTCTATCACTACTGGCATCTATAATTCTGTGACAATTTGACCCTTGGATGAGATGCTGGTGCGAAAGCCATTCTCATTTTTGTATAATTCGCGTACATATAAACGAAACTGAGTGATCGGAATCTATGAGGAAATTGATATTGTTATCTTCAGTTTATTCGTGATTTAAATTAATTGTACGATTACCTGAAATGTAAGTGGTCAGGAAGCGGGACATTAACATGATAAGGATTTCATGTTGAACGTTGCATTATTCCTCTGTTTCACCTTTTGTAAGAAACAAACTTCTCAATCTAAAGGATATTTAGCATATTAACATTTTAGCGCAACATGTGTGAATTTCATTCCGCAAACCTACTCAAACCTCCACACTGAAATTTCTGATCGGAAAAAGAACTTTGAAACTGGTGCCTCAAAACTCAGTGCATTTTTTGTCGACGTGCTACAAAATAGGTATTCAAAACAAACAATTATTACAAATTTTGTTCGTAATCCATCGGCGGTCTGGATGACACTGCTATTCAAGCTTTATTCACATGTTTAAACTAGGAGGACTGTCATCATTAGATCGCACTATCGCTTCCTTTCATTTAATTTGTTAGAAAGACAAACATTAGTAGACCAAGGGAATGGAAACCTGAATAATAGTTTGGGGACCTATTTGGATCCATTCGAAGGACCCCTTCGGCAACTCTGAAATGGCTTGCCAGGAAGAAGATCAAGTCAAAAACACTTGTGGTGGTTCTATCCCATTCATATTCAGTTCTAGAAAACCCTCTTGGATCGATCAGTGCTCATTTGTTCAATGTACATTCCAATCAGTATCCGTTCATTTCCGTATGTGGACAGATGTGTCACGCGCGTGTGACTGGTCTTAGTTCAGTCAGTGTTATTGATTATAACAGTACACATGTCTCGCGCGCATGGTCGGCTTCCCTAACACATGACATTACCTTGCAAAATTGTGCCACCAATCATGTTGTTCATGGATCAAAACGTGTTTGTATATGCATTCCGTCACGTATCTAATGATTATAAATACCGTATTCTGCATGTCAAAACAAGGGTGCATTTCAGTACAGCGTGGCGAGTCTTAGGATTTCATTTTGGATAAATCTGCCACTACATAATTCTTTGAAAATAGTTAAATAATGGTGTTCGTACTAAAGGCGAACTCATATTAAATGTTGACGGTTTTTGTTTCTCAGTTTCCAACCCGAATTACTTACATTTCAAAATCCCCACCTAGTCGTAAAACGGGATGTGACAAAGATTTAATCAAACAGATTCAATTTTGCACCAAATGTTTGACGCAATTTCCAGGTTTGCATATGAACGCCGTACTCCTATTATATTTGATTCGTTTATGTCATTAAAATATACACACAAAATATTGTTGAAACTAGCTGAAATATTGTGCTCTGGAAGATGTACAAGATACAGTGCTTAGCAGGTAAAATGAAACAAATTTGTGCTAGAAAAAATTGTTCTCATGACTACATTAGTTAATACATCACGCGCAAGGCACTAAATATTGGAATTCTGCAAGGAAGCAAAATTCAACTATTCTCCGTAGTTTGATTTTACATAGTGATGACGAGATTGGACGACGCACCTCTTATTACTGAGCAACTGGTAAGTATACTTTCGAGAACGATATTTATTTATCCTCACTCAGCACCCGCACTGAATAGATTGCTGGACGTGATACAGTTTGATTAAATGACTGGAATTATGGACCATGAAGGGAGTCACACAGAAGTCAGTTCACTGTCAATCAGTCTGTCTGCGGCACGATGTCACTGTCATCAAAATTGACTTCATTACAACAACACATAGACAGCATTTGTTTGTACGTTCGAGATGATTCAAACGGTGTCAGTGTTCAGCTCGTGCTATTTGTTGATATTTGAACACTGGAACTGACTGTTGCAAGAAAGCCTAGAACCATCTCCAGTAGGTTTGTATTCGTTTCATATATTTTCATTTGAAAGGTCTGCAGTGATGTGGTTGTGGCTATTCAATTTCAACATCCATTGATCGGACTGATGTACCCTAGGATTTTAAAAACCTTGGTATTTTGTCTCGCTCTCCACCTACCCATAGAAAATGCCGCCAACATTTCAGTCAGGTTGTAGCTGTGGCAGTCGATTTCAACGGAGGCTGTTCACTTTGCTTGTTTGTCCCTCCTTTGCACTGATCAATTTCAATAACGATTTAAATTCACTTCATTTTGAGAAGACCGCGTTTCAAAATACATAGTTTACCTCTTGAATTCGTCTTTACCTTTTTCATTTAAGTGCTTCAGAACAATCATTCACCATTTTGTGTCTAGTAAAGTTTGGAATCGATCCACTATCTATTCTTATCAGGCAATATATTTGTATATTTGTTTCTCTAATACAAATGAGATTATCTCTTTGGTAGTGCTTTTCCTTCACGAAAAACAACTCCTAACTGTGATTCGAAATTTTATGCTTAATTTTTACGCAGGTGATTCAACAAAACAAACTGGTATAATTTACGTTGCATTATTAGTACAAAATTTTACTACAATTCACGGGGCTCGGTAATTTTTTGCACAAAAATACGTGCCCATAGCAACGGGTTAAGAGCGTTTTTATGCATATGAACATCTTAAGCAGTCGTAATCATGGGTAGTGGTACTGGTTAATTGTTTCCTCAGAATTCAGTACTTTCGAGTGACACAGTTGTTCATTTCCATAGTTTTCTCAAACATTTGTATCACATTTTAGCTTTCGCCCGCTATGCATGATGGATTTAATATAATTTGCAGGTTCGCCCTGTAACCGAGTTCTCCAAAACAGGAGTCGGTTGCTGTGCAGGGAACAGGAAGTTACCATTCGCCGGCAAAGATAGGGTGGTACATCAGATATTTCAATAAACCGTAGAGATTCAACCCGGATTGCCTGATGGTTCTGGTGGTCGACTCATAATCGTCCATTCCGGTCTAAAATTCAACTAAGAAGTGGACAAATGTAAATTGCTGTTGAAATCTAATAGGGATCGAACAGCTGTACAGTGATTTTAAGTGATGAAAATTTTCTAGAAACTTGCCTGTGCCCATTCAAACCATTTTCTGCACCGGGCTACTTTTCTGCTTGTCAGTAGGCAAATTACCAAAATAATCCATATAGAATGTGACCGTCATTATGATTGCCTAGACCGTACATTTGCATACTGACGAATTTCTCACCAATTAATTTTAAGATGCAACCGAGACTATCGACGGATAGATGTCGGTATGTCATCAACTCCTCGGAGCTGCTACTGACCTCATTGTTATGGAATGATTTTATGAGTAAAGAACGAACCTTCTGTCTTGATGGGCTGCCAATCCAAGCAGCCCAGTGCTGTTCAGACGCGGACATTTATTCCTGGCCTCATCTACATTGCATCCAAAGGCAGAATTTCAAAGATTCGAGAGTGCGAATTCTGATAGGTGCCGACTTTCCAGAAGCAGATTGAGCATTACAGCAAAAATGCGGTAAACGTAAACAATCTTATGCCGTGCGGACGATTTTAGAATGGATGGTGCCTAATCCGAAAAACCAGGAATCACGCTTTGTGAGGACAGTAAACCCCAATGAAATGGGAATGGATCCCTTAGAGGAACAGATCGATCGACTGTACAACGCCGATTTCTGTGATGAGGATGCTTCGAAAAACTTTCTTTCATTAGAAGACAAGCAGGCTCTTGATATGGTTACAATGACATAACCTTGTTGAACGGACACTATGAAGTTGCACTTCCATGGAGAAACCTTGTAGTGAGACTTCCAAATAATTATTTGTGGCCAAAGCGAGATTGAACGGCTTGGGTGAAAGGTTTGCGTATGACCCCGAATTCTTTGGTAAATACTCTACAATAATAGAGGGATATATGCGCAAGTGCCACGCCCAGTTAATGCACGATAACCAGTTAAAAATAGACTTGAGCCTGAGTAGGACTTACCACATCACGCAGTAAAAAACCCTCAAAAGCCTAGCAAGTTCAGAGTGGTGGTTGGCTGCGCGTCTGCATTTCAGGGACGCTTCCTGAGCTATTACTTGCTACGTAGACCGGACATGACAGCTAGCCTAGTTGGAGTGTTGCCTCGTTTTCGAAAGAAATCTGTCGCATTGGCTGCGGACATTGAAGAAATGTTTATGCAGGTTGAAGTGCTGACAAAAGACAAGGAAGCACCGAAGTTAATTTGGTGGGAAAATGGTCAACAAGGTGGTAATGTGGTTGGATATCAAATGGCTGCCCACCCGTTTGGTGCTACTTACTCCACATTGTGTACGAATATTGCGTTACTTCGCACTGCTGACGATTCGGAAAGACAGTATTAGGATTACATCTACAGGGCCGTGTATGATAACTTCTATGTAGATGACTTCCTTGTGCCCTTGCCTAAGCAGGAGAATGCATAGGGTTTTGTTATCCAAATGAGCAAATTACTATTACGTGGTGGATTTCGGCTTCGTAAGTGGGTGTGCAATCGTGAGGAGGTGCTGGATATTTTGCCAAAATCTGAGCTGGCTTTTCCCAATCTGGAAATCGATGGTTGCGGGCCAGTGCCGGAGAGGACTTTGGGATTGGAATAGAACGCAACAGAAGACACCTTCCAGTCTTCATTTACAATACGCGAAAAACCTCAAACATTTCATGGCTTGTTGTCCATAGTGTCATTAGTGTTCGACCCACTGGGGGGAGTTTCACCCTAATTTCTGCCACGCAAGGTATTGTTGCAATCACTGTGTCACTTGAAGCTTGGTTGGGACGACCCAATTGGAGAAAAACCCCTACGATGCTGGAATGAGTGGTCGAGGAGTATGGAGCAGCTTTGCACATTTAAAATTAAGCGTTGTGTTCTTAGAGGTGGCTCACTGAACGAAAGTACACAGCTTCATGAGGCTTTTGAAGTTTGCTATGGAATGGTAGCATATTTCAGAATGGTTTCAAAGGATGTAGCCCCTATTGTACCCCTTTGCTATCCATATCAAGG